>JAVJGI010000040.1:58430075-58506031 GCA_035590275.1 Ibycter americanus
CCCCTGGGGAGCGCCGCCAGCTACAGGCCCCCAGCTGGGCTCTGCGCTGCTGGTCACAGCCCCCTGAGCTCTGCCATCAGCCAGTTCTTAACCCGCCTCACTGTCCCCTCATCCAGCACACACGGCCTGAGCTTACCCGTGGGGATGTCATGGGAGATGGTGTCAAAAGCCTTGCTGAGGTCAAGGCAGACAACAGCCACCGCTCTGCCCTCATCTACCCAGCCAGCCATTCCATCATAGAAGGCCATCAGGTTGGTCAGGCATGATTTCCCCTTGGTGAATCCATGTTGACTACTCCTGATAAGCTTCTTTTCCTCCACATGCTTTGAGATGACCTCGATGACGAGCTGTTCCATCACCTTTCCAGGGATGGGGGTGAGGCTGACAAGTCTGTAGTTTCCCTTCTCACCCTTTTTGAAGACGGAGTGACATTGGTTGTTCTCCAGTCCTTGGGCATCTCTCCTGTCCTCCATGACCATATATAGAATATATACTACCTTCCTAAAGTAAAAATTATTCCCAAACACTGACTATAGAGGATAAAGTACCTGGTAATCAGTCGTACACAGTTCAGCTCACTGGCTCTATTACCTTGCTAATATCAGGACTAAATATTCTATAGAAGTGTTTCAAAGCACAGACAAGAGTATGAGGAGGAAATATCTGCACATACCCACTAAGACATTTCCGTTTTAATTTACCCAAACTATATGATCACTTTAAAAACCACGAAATAAAAATGCAAAACCAGTGCAAATCTTGCAGAGGAATTTCTATCTACAGAGAGATCAAAAGCATGCCTAGTTTCCCAGCAATCACAAGCATTACTTTGCTACCTAGCAGATTGGATTTAAAAGGGCTTGTGTGGTCACCGCTGCTCTCTCTGCTTTAAAATTGTACTCTGTCATATCATGGTAAGCATGATTTGAAAAACTGAGAAAGCAGCAAATCAAAACAGTGACAAAGAAAAAAAACAACCCATGGCACAGAAATAGGTTACTGAAGAAATCACAGTGAATAAATTTCAGCAAGAACAATGGCAGGTATCAAATAGCAGAGGAAAACATCTTCCTCCAGGCAGTAAAATGTATATTGTTTTTATCCAAAACCAGCAATGGTAATTCTGTAGCTAAAGATTAACTGATCAAATTCAGCAGCACAAATCAAAACAGAGTCTTCTAAAATCATTCATAGAAATGATGCAGACTCAAAAGGAGTCAAGAACATAATTCAGGTGCAAGCCATAGCAAATCATAGACTAGACCTCATCCAGTATTCATTGATTCACACTGAGGATGAAGCCTGCCTTGTAAAAAGATGCAAAGTCTCCGTTCTCACCACCTGGTTTTCCTAGGCACTGCAGAACAGGGCTGGTAACAAACCCTATTCTCTCTCCAGGCTTGAGGCTCATCTGCTGCTGGGCTTTGCTGGGACAGGAGCAAGAGCGAGCCAGTGACCTCAGAAAGTGAGCTCATTTTAAAAGTACCTAAATCCTGTGAAGGGACCCAGGAAAGGCCAGGAGCCTCTTCTCTTCCTTTTTGTACCCAGGCTTGTACCAGACATAATCTGGTTTAACAGATAATTAAATATATCTCAAATGGGGTGTTTGGAACAATGCACTGAAGTCATCATCTTAGCATCAGTGAACTTTGGGTCTGATCAAAAACAAATTTCAGAAACAGGACAAGTAGCTTCTTGCTTTTAAAGAAGAATACTCTGAAAAAGCAAACCTTAATGGTTAATGTGTAATTTGGATGTAGCTGACAAAAAACAGCAAGAAAAAAACCGGAATCTTTGCCACTCATTTAAGTTGATCTGGTACATGACTTTGCATATGAATTAATTTAATTTTTAATCTAAAAGAAGATATTATGATATGAAAGAACTAAAAAAAATATGAAAATAATGTTTAGTGAGTCTACTTTTGTCATCCAATTAGTGAATATTCTGAAAACATACAGTACTTGTTTTAAATTTACTTAGTTTTTTACATTTTAAAAAAAATCCTACTTTGTGGGTTATTTATTCACCTACAATCCCTTATTATGGCTTGATTTTATACCTAAACATAGTAACTAACATTGTTTTTTTCTCGTAGCTAACCTTTATAAACCATAATTGGCTTTCACTCAAATTAATTTTGCTGAGTCACCAAAAAAGTCTTTTCGTGATTAAATTAATCTTGGGTGCTAGCCAACACAAACCTTCATTTGCTTAAACACTTCCAAAAAAAACATTAGAAGGGGATTCAAACAAAATCAACAAAAGCTTTTATTAGAAATTGTTTTCATATTTATTCATTTTTTTATCCCTTTCCACTAGGTTCTAATACATGACTACTCAGTGATTGTACTGTAATTTCTCAGTTTAGAAAAGTTGTATAATACAAATTATTTCCTCTTTTCTGCTACTTACTTACAATTTCAGGAATTATTGCAATGATACCTTAA
Organism: Ibycter americanus; assembly: GCA_035590275.1. Lineage (NCBI taxonomy): Eukaryota > Metazoa > Chordata > Aves > Falconiformes > Falconidae > Ibycter > Ibycter americanus. The sequence goes on from JAVJGI010000040.1 coordinate 58,432,526, forward strand.
CTTTTGTAACTTCACATTTTCCCCTTGTTTCTGTGCATCTCTAATCCTTGTCAAAGAAATTCAGGCAGTGATGTAAAATAGATAGCACTTCACTAGTTTTGAGCTTGCATGAGATGAAAGTTTGTCTTTATCTAGAATTTCTGTAGAAAACGGTTATTCAGACTGAAAGTTACACAGGCTAGGTAGGCAGCACAGAAAACTGAAATGGCTCAAATACAGACATGTGGATCTTTACAATGTCTTAAATCTTTGTTCCAGGGAAAACACTGGCATCCTAAAATACATATCTAATGATCACAGACCAGATTTTCACATTTCATATTTGTCTGTTCTCTTCTATCCCAATGTGTCATTAACTTGAAAATAAAGGACCAAACAGACCTATATGCTCTAGGAAAAGGCACTAAGGGATAGCCCACAGCCGCTGGAGGCTATGGTAGAAAGCGTTGCTATCTTCAGAACATAAGAGACTATAAGAGCATTATGCTTTTCAAAAAAATGAAAATTGTATCTATATATAGACTGACTGGTACTGGAAAAAACTCTACAGTTTCTGGAAACTGAGAACAGTAGCTAACCACAACCTACCGGTACAGCCACATTTTATTTTAAGATTCTTGTTATGTCTTTCTTTGTTCTCCACTTTTGTTATTTAATATACCCATTTGTGACATCCTCTACATTTGTCTGTCAGGTGGAAAATTGTTTCCTTGTGGTTACTAATCATTTGGTATAGCATGAAGGATAGCTGATCCTTAATGAGACTCCATTAAAAGATTCTGTTCATAGGTAATCCCGCTGAATATAAATTTTATGGGGTAGTAGGGCTGTGTTCCTCATCTCCTTTTATTGCTAGGATTGTTTACACAAAGCAGAATAGTATTAGTAAAATTATTTTACTTTTGTACGGTATTTTCCATCTGAGCTGTTTCAAAGCATTTATGAAAAATCTTGAGCATGCAGTAGATCTGTGAGGAGACTTCTGATTTTCAGTCTTATCTCTGCACAACTGGACCCATCTTTCTCACCTGTCCTGTAAGCTGTTGGAGTTCATTATCTCCAGTTAAAAATAGCTGACCATAGAGCTCAGTTCGTGTAAACAGATAAAATTATGCCAAAGTAATACAATTTAGGTCAATTTATGCCAACAATTTGGTCGATATAATAATTTCCAGGCTGCAGTTTTTATCATCCAAAAAGACTATTGCTGCTTATGGATATCTCCAAAAGGGAGCTGATTCCTATTTTCCATCATCCTCCTGTCCCCTCTTCCAGTATCTGCTTCATTGTTAGAAACTTTCCTGATCTGTGAGATGGAGCAGTGAACAAGGGCCCTTACCTGGATAAAGCTTTACCTCTAGGAGCAGAAACCCTCCTTCTTTGTAGGTTTAGGGCTGGATTCTAATTATTCTTCATTCTTTTACCTGTCCTACCTTTGCTAAAACTGACAGATTTAAGAAATCAGGTAAAGCAGCTACAGAAAACGAAAATCAGTAAGAAAAACAGCTTTCATTTTCTCCTCCCCTCTGCATTTTTTAATGAATGAGTGTTCTAGCTATAGGAAACTATGGGGAAAACACAGCTCACTGGCATTGCTTTTGAGGGAGATGGTGCTCCTGTGCTGTCAGAGCTGAAGAGCTCCCTCAGATCCAGCCGTGGCAGAGATGCTCTTCAGGAAGGGAACAGAAGAGCAGGGAAGCTGCCTACAGGTATTGCCACCCAGAACTCAGGGTTTACCTTCTGCCTGCTTGTTTTTCACCCCTCTGTAGTTAAAACACACATCTGCCCAACTATCCATGGGAACAAGTGATTAGGTGAAGTAATCCTCTTCTGAAGTACTGCAGAAATTCTGCTTAGTTAGACTTTGAAAAGGGAAGATGGCAAATCAAACCCCTCTGTCCCTCAGATATGGTATCGCTTGCTCTTCACAGAGAGCACTTCCAATCCTGATTACAGTTTTTTCAGCCTAAGTATAAATGACTCTGCTCCTTCCATGAGGACAAAGAGGTTTTTTCTCTATTTTTACTCTCCTTTAAAGAAAAAGGCTCTTTCCATTGTATTGGATAGCAAAATTACCATCAAAACATAGTCTGAAACAGTATGCAATTATTTTTTCATTTGCAGATCAGTCTTTGACAAACTGAAGGCAAAATAGATTCATATTTCTAACAACCTTCTAGCAGCTGAAATCTATAAACACCTTATACAATGTGCAAATTGTTATTTCAACAAATCAGGAAGGCTTAAAATAAATCTCTGAGAAGTAAAATAACTAAATTAAACTCCAAATGGAGAACACACTCAGTAGCAGAGAAAACTGGACAGTCATTTAATAAATTTCTTTTTAATTGCATTCATTTTTTTAAAGGAAATATTTCAAAATGAACAAATTGTGGGTTGTTTCTTCTAAAGGTTGCACTGAAGTCAAAGCAACTACATCGACTTACTTCTAGAAACCATGAAAACTCAGCCATGCCATGAAGGTAAGAAATAAGAACTTAGACACCTATGATACATATCCTTAGTACACTTTCAAATTACATAGGAACTTAGGGACAAATTGTGTTGTAAATAGCCAAAACTCCATTGCCTAAAATTGAGCTATGTCTTCTGCAGCAGCATATCCTTTGGGCTTTATTCCTGCAAGATTTGCTAAGGCAAAAACATTTCAAATTTCGCAGTGAAACTATACTTCTAGGAGGGTTATTCAGAGGTCAAAGTTGAGGTTTTTTCCAGAATCAGAAGACTGGACATTTTGACGAATCTGATTAAAACTAATACGTGAATCATTCAGTCAACAAATGTAGAGAGAATATATTCCACGTAGGCAGCTAGCTATCCTCATGGACACACCAATGACCTTAACTGTCCATAAAGAAATGTTAAATAATATATTCTTAGAATTTAGTGCAAGGACCCAGCCATGCAGTCTTTTTATCTTCCCCTTTAGTTTACTTGTCCAGTTTCACTAGTCTGAGGAACAGAAACAGGTGCTGAAAAGGAAGAGAAAAAAATTGAGTCCAAAGGGAGACAGATCCTCTCTTCCTCCGTCAGCTGAACTTTAATCACACAGCACTGTGCTGCACTTCCCAGGGAGGAGATGGTGCAGCTGGGAGGAGCGAGGCCCCCCTACTCTGCTCAATGCAGAGGGCAGCCCCCTCACCAGCCTGGGCCCCAGTGCTGGGCTGCATCACGAAGCTGGCTTGATATATACCCAGAAGACTGTAAAGCCTCTTTGCTCCATGGACTGATAAGGTCCCTATTCTTCGGCTGATTAAGGTTCCTGTGCCCTTCTTGTGGTTAAATGATGCATGTCTGTATGTCAGATTTGTAGCCTATTCACCAAGTAGTCCTATAACCATGGAAAAAAATATGGCATGACTTTAAAACCATCACAAGTACTTGCCAAAGGGAAACTAAATCCCAAAATAGGAATCTGATCTTATTACATTCAGAAATGCTTTTGGTCCAACGAAAAACAGTATTTGCTGAACTAATGCAATACCAACAATAGGTATCAGATTATTATCAGAATGTTTAGATCTCTACATCTTCAGTTCATCTATGGATGAGGCACCAGGTATTAATACTTCTCTCATTATGTGATTTCCAGATTTTGCAATGGAAGTCAGATGGTATAGAAAAGCATTAGATAAACACAGCAGTACCTAAGTGGAGATTTTTCTCTTACAAACAGTACCTGTGTACCACAGCTGTATAACAATGAATCAAAATATAAAGATCATCCAAAAGATCAAAGTTAAATCTAGGTATGCACCTGTACAAAATGAAGCACAAGCAGATGCTCTCTCACAGGTTATGAAGCTGAATACTTAAACATTTTATCAGATTTTCGTGTTCTCAATTAAGTAGAAATACATTGCCAGTTATGCTAGCAGAGCTTAAAGCATTTAAAGCAGTAGCATTTCTTCACGATTCAGCATGCATGACTCTCATTTAATACTCCCTAGATATTTTAAAAACTGAATTATCTATTTGTGCTTAAATTCTGAAACGTTTCATTTAGGTTGCTAGTACAAAGTCCTACTGAAGCTTTTTAATCCATTTTAGCTTTAGCAAACATTCTCCACAGTATTTCAGCTGAAGGTTTTCCTGTTTGTCTTAATTTACTGTGAATAAATTTGTTTCTACAATTAGCACACAGGCCCCTAAAGCCAGAAATACCCTAAATTATTGCTACAGTGCATTTTGGGATATAACCGAATTACTAAATCTAAGTACTAGAACAAAGAACATGTAGCTTATTTTAAGTATTAACGAAACTTGCAAGACAGAGTTGAAACTTCCCGATGGAAGTGTGATGTTCTTTACAGGTTTCACTAATGAAGCCTACTTCAAGCAATGTGAAACATTATGAAACATTCAAAAATATAGGTGATTAAACAGCTTTCTTTTTATATATATAAAAATATATATATATAAGCCTGTTGAAGCATGTATGTCAATTAAGAGTACTAGGCCTGTTCTTTTAAACTCTTCCAAACACAGAAACTTTAGTGACTACTGTTGTGACTATTTGTAGGAGCAAGAAATATTGTGTGGGTCTAGAGCTTTCCTCAGCCTGCGGATGTGCAGATCAACAGAGCCAATTCCTCTTTGCATAGCTGTTTCATGTGAAAAACATGCACAGCTCCAGGCGCAGGGAAAGCACATCTGGCTGGTGTTAGCTGAAGGAAATTGGTAATATGCTGGAAGTCAGGGGTCTTCCCCCAGCCCCTGGAGAGAAGTCTGGGAAGCTAGATGTACAACAGCAAGTCAGACTGCAGGCTTGGAGATGTGCATCACAATGTGCTTTGTCACCCGTAGGAACCGCAGATATTCCAAAACCCTTGTGTCAAATTAATGGCAAAGTTAGGTATGACAGTATTATCTTGATGTTTCCTAAGAAAATATGACTATCCCTAAAATGCCTCAAAAGTAACAAATTATTAGGTGGTGGAGTAAGTTGTAAAGTTGCCCAATATAAGCACACTGGGAGAAAAATGGATTTGTCTGCACTAACCATGATAAAAATTTTCTCATCACAGTTAGGAAGAAATTTGCAGTGCTGTTATACAAGAGACTGAATAGTTCAACTTATATTTCTTTTAAGTGTCACAAGGCAGTGACAACAAATAAATGAAAGATATTTGTTAAAGCAACTTGCTGTTTAGGATTTTTGGGAAATGCAGCATCCGTAGTGATAAATGAACTCCTCCTCTGAGAGCACACAGGGCCATGCCTGCTGCTAGTTTCTGGGAGAAGAGTAAAGCAGTTTCTGAAAGCCTTATCACAGCATCCCCTGCTTTTATGGTTTTGTCACTATGCCAGCATTTTAACATTGCATTAAACTTGATTTTTTTCATAATAGCATAATCTAAATCAACAGTTTCATTTCTTCAGTTATAATGAAATTTCCATACATGGTTCCACCTCCAGGCACGGCACCATCTGCGACACTGATTGTTAAACAAACATTGCCACATTAGTCACCAGACAGGTATGAAATGAATGTGATCAAAAAGTAAAAAACAAAATTAAGCAACAGATCGGTGGGGAAAATAGCTCTCTGAAGTTCATACTACGTAGACATTTAAAACAGTGATTTTTACCATTTTATTAATCCAACATTATTTAAGTTTTTCATAATACATTAAACAGACGATCGCTTTTCTAGTATCTCCATATAATGCTCTGGAACAGATACACTAAAGAATATCCAAGAAAATAATACTATAGTAATACACAGTAAACTCATACAATCATGCTAGTGAGGTTTATCTCCTTCCTAACAGTAATAGTAATCAATGTTGTCATTATCTACATGTGTTTATTTTCTCACTTTGTATTCTTCTGTTATTTTTTTATCAACATTATATTGTCACAGTATCTATGACTAGTACTACTCGCTGGCAGGTTCCCAGGGAGCTGGGAAAAGTTGCTGTGTTCCATCTTTCGGACACAACCAGGATGTAGCAACAATTTGTCTTGGGTAGGTATGGACTTGCTTTCAGTAATTTTTTTGCTGGCACTTCTTTCCTTTTTTAGGTAAGGAAAGGGTGAGCAGAGTTTTCTTATTTACCCTCTCAGCACAGTTCATTGTCTCAATTTTTTCTATCATGGATTTTTTTGTTCATCTCCTCCACAATGCAAGTTCTCTTCTCAACAACTTTTAGTAGATCTTCTTAATACTCATCTTTGTTGTGCTTTTTCTGATCCATACATTTTTTGAGAGCAGATTTGAGATCTGTATGGCTTATACATCCATTTTTATTAAGGCAGTGAAACTTTACCAGTTTTCCATTCCATTTCATTCTTTAGGTATTCTAGCGATTTCTTCACTTCCTTAGTAGATGGCGCACATTAAACAGCATTTTTTATTGAGCTCTCCACAATGACATCAAGTCTTCCCTCTCTGTGGCTGCAATTCATTTTGAATGAGTTGATGTGTGTGAGCAATTCAAATGAACATCGCCAACACTTGTCGGCTTTGACATGTTGTGCACTGTTCACTCACATAGTTTTGTTAGCTTCCACTGAAACTTTAGTGGTACCTCCTGGACTTTTCTAACAAGTATACATTTGCCAGCTGTAAATTTGTCACTTAAAAATCATTTCTTTTCCAAAGCACACAAAATTACACAAAGGATGAGATATATTAAACATAACAGTTGTTTCTGAAAGCAGGCTTGTGGCAGTCCCATATTGTCTAGAGTGGTTGGAATAGATAAGTGTTTAGATGGTAAGGTGTGTACAATTTTATGTGAAATGTCATGTTTTTCTTGAAGAGTGATACCAGTGAAAATTGACAAGGTTCCAGACAGAAGAAGGTCTCAAGAGAGCATTTTGTTTAAATCTGAAAATATCAGAAAGAATTGTTCCACCCCCAACCCCAAGTCCATATCAAAGCCATGTTGATGCTCACATGGAATGTATTTTAAATAACCTAAACATTTGGTCAAAATATTTTGCAACAGTTAAACTAGTCATTCTTTTCTATGCAGAAAAATGCCCATTTCTTCACTGTCCGCTTGTCTTTTCAGACAGATGAAGTTAACTTTATCACTAGCAAAGGTTTATCTGGATGAACAGATCCAGGGTGGGGTACTATATGTCAGGAAAGATGTTGAGCACACCAAGAAAGATCAGAATAACAAAGCCTAGAAATAATGACCTTTGAAAAATGATAGAAGAAACAGAGGTTATTTAGCCTGATGGAGAAAAGACCACAGAGAACATACTAACAGTTTTGAAATACACAGAAAACTGCTTCTTGTATGGAGGGTACATGTTGTGCGTAGAGAAGCAGCAACGAGATTAAATAGCAGACAAAAAGGTTCAGTTTTGATACTAGCAACACTGATCAAAATAGTGAAGCTCTGCAGTTCATTGTTTGCGGAGATTATGCAGTCTCTGCTAACATGGCTTTAAGAAGCAGTAAGACATATTTCTGTTAGGAGGGTCATAGATCTTGTTTTCAAGCATGAAATTGGGATCAGAAGACTTGAGACACTTGCCAGTGCTGTGATTTCCTGCTTCTAAGTTCTGATTCTTATTAATGATGATGTTTTTTCTGTCTCACTCCATGACCACCCATTTCTTTAGTCAGCTCTTGCAAGGGATGTTATCTTCCTCTGATTCTTTAACTGTCTTACATTTCTTCTGATTCCTGATGTACTAAGCAATGTACTGTCATTAGGTTTTCTGTCTGCCTATAATGCTATTCAAAAGTCATGCTTAAGAAGTTTCTAATTTGTCATGCATTTTATTTTGCTGTGAATACAATACTGAAATAATCACACTGTCAGAATATAGTGTCCCAAAATGTATAATCATTCTTCTAATGGTTCAGGTTTGAAATGGAATAATTTTCCTAGGCTAATCACCTCATCAATGTATCATAATGGAAACCTCAAGTGGTCTTTGTAGCCTTGAATTCAAAGCATTACACCAATCTAAATCTCACAATTGACCTTCTAAAGACTCTGTAGCAGAAACCTCAACAACCTTCAATTGCAATAATGTTGCCAATGCATATTCATATATCTCACATTATAACACTAATACAGCAAGGTGTCCACGTAGTTTCATTGATGCTCTCCTGAGACTATTGCTGTCACATGAACACCACTCTCCTGTGAGCAAGGAGTGCATGGAAGTGACAAATATAACTGTTCTCCAAGGTTGCACATCAAAATGGATGTCTTTGCAATGTTTCTTTTTTAAATTGAACAATTGCACTCTATGCACATTCAGCAAATACTAAACTCACCTTGACCTTCAGTTCTTGTGTTGTAATTGGGGAAATGCTCAGCTGGCTAATATGATTCCTATTTGTTTTGCTAATTTTATGTCTGGTTTATTACTTAATTTAGATTTTATGTCAGTTAGAATTAAATACGTCTTTCCTTTGAGGGATACAGGACTAACTGTATTTGGTTTTCAGTCTTAAATGGAAACTTCCTGCTTTGCTTTGTCACAAGCAAAAGATGTAAGGTTTTCCTCATAATAGGAGATGCAATATTTTAAGTAGGACACAAATATTCTGAACAACTGCATCAAGCTGGAATGTACTATGTTTTCGCAGAAATGATATGGTGCAGGTGCTGCTTGAACAAACATAAAGCTTGTCGAGGATAATGGATTCCTTGCAATGCAGAATGACAGAAAATTGTTGTCTCAATCATGGAAAAAAGTTTGAAAAATCTCTCAGGAAATGCAGCTCTCTTTTAAAGTACAGTTCTGCTCAGATTAAAACAAGATAGCGACCAAAGGTGGTGGCATCAATCCACGCTGACAATTTCTTTTCAAAACCAAGCTCTCTAAAGTCTTCAGAAGAACTGTATGGGTGAGATTATAATGACAAAATACTTCAAGTATTAAAATGCTTCACTTGACTCTGAAACCTGAGAAACCTTACAAGAAACTGAGAAGAAATAAAATAATAATTTCATTATTGCTCTATATTTGTGACAAGATGTTATACTTAGCCTTATTACCCAAGGCACAGTCAGAGAAATTCAGGTTTTTAAAACTTTTAAATGGTTCCTTTCTGTCAGTTCTAACTTGCAGTGAAGCTACTGCGAAGTACTCACAATATTAAAACACAGGAGAAGAAGCACTGCCCTTGTGTCTTAATGAGTCTGTCAAAGAAGTACACTGAGATAGAGCATTAATACAAGGGGCAAAGCAGAAGTAAAAACTATTTCTGATAATTCCTGTATAAATCAGCAAACAAAGCGCAACAATAAGATAGCGTTTGCAGGTTAGTAAAATAATCTAGAAATTGTTTTTATTGATGGATCAGATTACCATATATATAAACCTAGACATTAAAAAAAAAGAAAGAAAAAGTCAAAATAAAGCTACACTTCATATGTGATTTTTATTTAGTTTTCTTGCAAAACCACAGAAGGTAAATATATCAGGAAAAGGATGCAGTAAATCTCCTTTTATTCAAATTCTGGTGCTTAAAAGCAAGCTTTTCTTACAAGAATGTGAATGTTAATACATGAAGAATAGATTTTTTAAAAATGGCGAAGACAAAGAGAGGTTCTAAGAAAATGTCTATTACATTTCACAGTTTCCTAAATGGTCTTAACTCTCTTTGTATGTATCTCTTTATATGTATTTGTTGACTAGTCAGATCTTGAGCCCTGACTCAGGCAACCGGCAGAGTTTCTTTTCCAAGAAAAGATCTGTTTAATATTTTCCTTTAAGGATTTTTGGGCACAGATTTGGTTGCAAGGTCAGGGTAGAGGTTTTATATTCCCAGGTAGAATGATATCTTTTTGGTAGTCTCAGAAGGCCACATATAACATACCTGTTATGCAAATAAGGAGTAATGAAAACTTATGTTTTTAAAAGTGATTATATTCATAAAATATTATAATTTTAATACGTAATTTGACTAGTCCATTTCCATTTAATCTACTAATGGGTTTGCAGCTCTGTCCTTGAAGAATGCAAGCTTTTTCTTTCCCTTAATCCCAAAATATATCCTCCTTTCCCATGAGTTACAGTCTTCCTCTCCTATACCTGCTGCCCAGAGGAGAATTAAACATTTGTTTTCTGAACTTACAAATCCCCACAGCTCCTTGGTGTTTAGTATTAAAGTTCAGGCCTGGATCAGGCAGAATATTTGCACTCTGGTTTTTCTTTCAGGTCTTCAGTTGTGGGGTCTGAGATATATTAATTTATTTTTAATTTCTCTATGGAGAAGAACATGTCCTTCTTCGATCATATCTGTGAGAGAGTTCACAAGATTCTGGGTAGCATCTGCTGCTGACTGAAGTGTCTCCTAATCTGTGCTCTCACAAATGGTACAGAAGCAAGATTTCTCATAAAGCAGGTACATTGTTGTATCCTTCTTAAACTGCCCAGCCCCACAATCATGCCTACACCCCTGGTCCATCTAGATGTAATTCTGCTTTTCAGCTCTTAGCACCTTATTGCTGTATTTTCTCTATATTTACTCTTTTTGTCCCCTGTTGCATGTTGACTATCGTGAGCAAACATGAACATGAGGGGCTTTCTGGACAGTGACTATGTTTTCTTGTATTTGTCAATACAAAGCACAGCAAACCTTTGCTTCCTGGAAACTGCTGCAGTATAAATAATATCACCAGGAACTTGTGTGTTTGCTTATTATCAGGGGAAAGGAGAAGAAAAGCCAGAAATAGATGACAAAAAAGGAATTTGGTTGAATAATTCATTGACATTTCATTAAAGCAATTTACCACATTGGCAGTCAGTCCAGTTGCTTATTCAAGGAAGACTCATTTACCGACTCAATTTCTAGACATTCATACAGTTCTAGTAGTCAGCTCTTACAAATAGTTGAGGTTGTGAAGAGACTGGATTCCTTACAAAACAATGGTATTTTTGATAATAACATACTTGAATAATTTCTCTCCTCCTCCCTAACCGTACTTCAATGACCATCCTTTCCTGAGAGGTCTCTGAAGGCCCATTGATATGGTTTTCTTTAATGAAATTAAGATAGCATGGACGGCTCTTGATTCAAAGATTTTTAGGACATTGGGTATCTATGTAAAAAAAAACCCAACCACTTTTTTTCAAAGAGAATCACTCATAAAAGACTTGTTTTAATAAAAGCAAATATTTTAATGTTTCAGCTCTAAGTGCCTCACTTTCTAAGTAAATATATTTGTAATCTGTTAGGGTATCATTGTCTATCTGGGATCATTTGACTAACATAATTTAAACAATGCTCTGGTTTGAAAATCTGCAGACACATTCAAACAGGCAGGAAAATCCCTTCTTTGAAAACCACTAACATGAGAGTTTTGGATCAGGAGCATCATGAAAAATTCCTATTATCTCAAATAAAAGAATACAAACCAAACATATAAAATAAAAATAAAGCACTAACTGAACAAAAAATCCTCACAAATATTCTTATTTTTTTAAAAGACCTTCTCTTGTGACATTTTCCATTGGGGAAAAAAAAAAAGCTAGAACAGTTTTGTATCGCTCAATCTCAGTTGTGAGAATTTCAGGTGAAATTATTGTGTATTTATAGTTTAAGCTATGATAGCTCTCCAGTCACAATACTATTTGTTCAAAGAGATAAAGCTCATCAAGGAAAATGCAACACTTGGAAAACATACAACAAGTCCTGTTGTTTCCACAAGGGGGAAAATGAAAGTAAAACTGGAGCTAATGTAGACTTCTGGGAAATAAAGCACAGTGTAATAGTAAATCTAATAGAGCTTCTGAATTTATTGAGCAAGGTGATAAGGTGACTTGATGATGCTGCATATAAACTAAGGCACGTCTGGTAGATGTTAATGATGGTGAAGTGTATACATGAGAGACATACACTTTCCAACTTGCCTTTGAAAGCACTAGATTCCTGAGCCAATGCATCCAACCATGACTTTGGGAGCTTGCTTATAATTGAACCACTGTACATCAGAATTTTTTTTTGGGGGGGGGGTTGAGGGAAGGAAAAAAGCCAGGAGTACAGAGTCTCTCAAGCTCCATAGAGAAACATATTTTTCATTTCTAATGCTCTGCCCATTAAAATAGTTCAACTTGATGAATATAAAATTACATTGTTCTACAGTACAGACGGGCCAAATGAAGCCTGTCTTCCTTCTTCTGGCAACTCAATCTCTTACCAAGTGGAAATCCTGAAACAAAAATTTGTATGACATATATTTGAATCTTTAAAAAAAAATGCATAGCTCTTCAAAGGATGCCTAAGTATGCCATGTGGAGACATACTAATAAAAGAAAACAGATCGTATTTGTAAGTAGAGTTGGGACAAGTTGGGACTAAAAGTCAAATGAGAGTGTTAGAAGTCAAACCTTTACAGTTTGTCGCTTGCATAAATGGTTTATCCAGGGAGACCAGCCACAACTGAATTATCATTAATATGGTACATATTGTAATTGTGATAATAGGGAATGTTCAACAAATGGACTGTTTAATTCAGAGGGCAAGCAGCCCATTTTTTTTCCTAACTAATCCTACTTTAGAAAATGAAGTAAGCTGGCACATCTAAAATACTGTTGAAAGGAAACGTAAAAACTTGCTCCATACAAGTGTGTATAGTGTGAATAATTACTGCATAACTAAGAGCTTGAAGATGTCCTTCCAGCAATGACCGATTCTAAAAACAACAAACCACCACATCCTTTCAGTAAAAAACTGGATAAGCAGAAAAGTTAGACCAAGCGTCTGACCCTTTGGGAAGCAGGTGCCAATTCTAGCACTCAGAGTGAGGGCTCTAAGTCGTGGTCCCAAGCACTTTCGTTGTGTGCCCGTAGAGGCACTGCCTTTAGCAAAGACAGCTCAAGCGAGCCCCTGAGCTGCAGCCGCCCTGGGCAGGCCTCTGAGCCCCTGCGCTGGCAAGGGGGTAGCTGGGCTCACGATGCTTTACTCATGCAGATGGCCCAGCCCAACCTTGTTACTCAGGGACTGCAATACACATAAATAAATAGACTGTAACTTGCTTATGTCAAAAGGCCTGATCCTCTGAGAGCTGATACTTGCAGGATCAGACCCTTAGCAGTGGAGCTGGTTGACCCATATAGACGTGGTTCTAAAAATTAACAGGGGAAGGATACAAACAAACTTTTGGAACAAGCAGGCACAGTTAGGGAGACGGGATAAAAATCAAACATTCATAACCATGCAAAAAGACAGATATCAATGAAGGAAAACCTTACACAACACAATGTCAACCGAAGTTGCTATTACTGTCTCAGTAAGTGTAGGATGATGCAAACACATTACATGTAAAGTTCATAAGGAGGCACTTTCACAAAAGATCTAGTCTGGAGAACAACTTATTAGAATAAGTTGTTGAGGCCAAACATAGTTTTCTGTTTTGTAAAGAAAACAGTAATGGATTAAGTCTGGATTTTTAAACAACCAGTCAGTGGGGATTCTCTGAAGTTATAGCAGATTATCTCTCATTACCTTCCTCTCGTTAGTACTCCTTGACACTGTGCAATTCGGCTGTGCTTTCAGTGCCTCCAGTTCCAGAAAAAAGCAGCAGCACCAAAGCAATTGCTGGAGAATCAGGCCTGAGATATTCAGAATAACTAATGATTGACTTCACAATTTGAGAGGAATGGACTGATGTAATGAAGGCTACTGCTGAGTACTTTTTGATAACGGTGCCCTTTAACATCTGGAAGTTTGGACATTCAGAGCAGAGCCCTGAAAATCTTTATCTCTTCCTTAGAATGATTATTATTGCATGAAGTTCTGAGGATGCCATTAGACAGAAGTAGGACACCATTTCCCACAGGGATAAAGGACATACTTCCCCTTTCCTCTTTTACAAAATAAAGCTGTTTACACAGATGAAATAGATATATCATGTTTTTAAGAATAAGCTGCTATGTCCACTTCACAATTTTGGTTTAAGGAGAACGTAAGCTGCTTCTACATAGCAAAGATACCTTGTCCCCTGTTGCAGGGGTGAGAAGGTGCTCTAGAGTGCAGCTTTCTAGAGTTCAGCTGAGTCTGTCAGCCATCCATGCTGCTGCTTCCTCCAACCTGCTGTTACACTTGTCATTCTCTGCCCCTGCTGCAGCAACCGAGCATGGAGCAGGACCCCCTCTGTCAGGCACAGCTGTCTGAGGCATACGCCATGTGCAAGTAAAGACAGCCTACACTCCCTCCAATTCCCTGTGGTTTGTGTTTTTTATTGACTGGATGGTGGGTCCCTGCCCATTTCTTTATTACAGTTTGTGAGTCACTCTTCAGAAGAATTAAGTGCCTATGTCTTCTTACTTACTAGGGGCAGAGGACTATGTGACGTTTGCATCATCCAAATCTGGCATCAGGCCCTTGAAATAGTGTCTGAAGTTCATCTGGGTTCATTTCACCCCAATTCAAAAACGTAATCATCTGACCTATTTTATACTTAGAGTAAGATGAATCACTGCCCAGAAATGCTTGTTTTTCTCTTCTGAGTACAAAGGTATCTACAAAACAAGCTCAGACCTAAACAGCTATACTATAGATAGCTATATTTGTTAAATGCAGGACCAAAGTGTTCCTTCCAGCCTCAGGAGACAGCTTGTTTGAGATTTAATTTACTGAGGGGATTTTCAATGAAACCCACTGCTAATGTCAATATGAAACATGAAGGGAGTTTCTTGTGCATGTGTATAGAGGCCATGAATTATGCACAGGCCGGGCTGCATTAGATCTCAGCTGGACTCTCTGCAAAGCTAGGGTATAGGTGATGGGACGAGGGACACAGAGATCCATGAAGGAAGGATAATGCCCAGGCATCCACTAATGTCACATTTACTGCTTTTGTACAGCATATATATATATATATGGGTGGACTGGCAACAGTGGACTCAGCATGACAGTTATGTCATGCTGTGTTAGTGCGCTTCAAAAGGAACAGAAACACAGTAACTTTGCTGGCTTATCATTTCTTGGAGAATTGCTATTTGCCAGAAGGGATGCCTCTCTCACCCTTGTACCATCTGTGCTGCCAGCTGAGACTCAGCCTGATATCAAACCCAGACAACTCCCACATCAGGTAGGTTGTCCTCCACCAAGACCTGTCCCAGTCCTCAGAAGCAGTCGTTAAGAGAAATTGATGTGAATTTGTAGATAAAACTGAAAACTGAAGTTGTTGGTACTAGGCTTTATTATAACAAACAACAGTATCTTGTCTGAAAAAAATCACACTTTCTAAACTTTTGTCTATGTGGCAGGAAGAGCTAGAAGCAACTCATGTTTCACACAATGTGATAAAAAATAATTTTAAAATAAAAAGCCAAAGAGCCAGAGGCATGTTACAGTGAAGTCTAGCAACTGTAAAGAAAACAGGGTTTTTTTAAACAACCCAGTCTCTGAAGTATCTGCTGCCAAAAATACAAATAAAGAAAGCTGTAGAGATGACTAAAATGATAAATGAAAATAAGAAAAAATAAAAAGGGTAGTTACGATTGGTAATGACAGCACTCCTTGGAAAGAAAGAGGAAAAGATTAGGTGACTGGGTAGGAGAATTAAGGTATATATGCCAACCATTAGCAAACCATCACTTCTCCCAGCTGGGTCAGTCTTTGATTTTGGCAAGTTTCAGTTGACAGAAACCAACTCAATGACTTAAAAATAGTGGTAATTTTCCAAACACCATTTTCACCCTGAAAAGCTACTCCTGTGAAGCAATGAATTAGAAAGGCAAAATTGTACCAATAAACATGTCAGATAACTGTAGAGAAAAGCAATTCCTTCAGGTTGCCTGGGGTCAGCAGATCCCTGACATGTTGTGAAACCCACTCCTGCAGGAACCTTGAGCCCAAATGCTGGCATCAACTTTTGAATTTATGTCGGAAAGTGTAATTACTGCAGTCCCTATGGCAGTCAGAAGCCTTATTTTGAAAAGAGCTGATGGTTGCTACTTTACTGTCCTAACAAAAACCTTACTGTAACATAGCACATTGTCAGCCTAGGGAACAAGATTGTGAGATTAAAAACATGATTTTTCTGGGGTGCTAGTTGCTAGTTTATACTAAGCAGTAGGCAGTGGAAAGTATTGTCTGCATGTCCTTGCATTTGGAAACAGACACCAGGGTGCTGCAGGGGATGGATGGCAGGGTAGGGACAATCACTTTGCTACCATTACTCCAGGCCAAGCCACTGAATGTGTGTGGAAAGCTTTAAATCTTCGGTCCTCTGGCACTCAAGCCCTCAGAAATGTATGTGTTTCATTGGTGGCCTTGGTGCTCACCTGGCCAACCATGTACAGGCCAAGAATCTACTTGAGATATTGATTTCGGTGACTGTTATGATGATAAAGCTGTTAACGATGATATGTTGAAGAGGTGGGTATTGGGAACTGAGAGGAGCAGAGTGGTGGTGCTGGAAGTGTGCAGGTACCATTGTAAGAGCTCTTTGCCTACCCAAAGAAATGTCACTGAGAATAATTGTACTATTTGAGAACCAGCAGTGCTCTCCAAAAAAAACCCCAAAACTTGTTCTTGCTCCACTGCAAATGGTTTAAGTATTTCATTATTCCACAGTTACATTCTGAAATATAAATGTGCAACTAAATGTGCAGAAAGCTTTTACTGAGCTACAGAGTCCTTAGAACTGAAATAAAGAAACATCGTCATATGTGCAATATAATCTGATAAACATAAACTTTTTTAAAAATATATTGCCCTAGCACAGTTCTTACTGACACACAGTGGGGATTGCTTACATACAGTATTTTCCCTCACTAAGCATCAAAGTGCCTGATCTTCAGGAAACTGCTGTGCGTAAAATCATGCACTTCACAGCACACTTTTAAACTCGGCCTGAGTTAAGAAATTTCCTCCTTGAAATTACTGTAATTAGCACCATGTTCTTCAGTGGAGCAACATTACTATTCTGCTACGTGGTTGCTGTTCCCCTGTAACAGGCATCACGCACACTGTGATGATCTCTTGACTTTAAGATGCCAGATTTCCAACTTGCCTCTGGAGCCAGCTGTCACCCAGGGACATACGTCTCTTGGAGGACATATTTCTAGATATGCAAATAGATATTAAAATAGAATAGCAGTGACAGATACCTCAGTGAGGATGGCCAAGTGTTGATATACTCATAGTTATATCTATCTCATTACATGACTCTTCCATCTCTGCTGTAAAGGTAAGAATTTTTTTGGCCTGCTCAAATTAGAAAATCAAAAGTTTTGCTTAGACTTCACTTGGCTTATTTTTTCTTTATACTTTTAGTCCACGAAGTGCAACTTCTGAGCTTCTAGTCTAAACAATGTTTGTACAAAAATGTATTGTGGATTTGCAGCTTCTAAACAAATAACCCAAAAAGTTGTAGGGTTTTTTTTAATGCCAAATTTACTTAATCAGTTCAAATACCAGTATGTCAAACTGTCTCTTTCTTTGCAGTCTAGTTCATATATACTGGTCTTGCAATAAATTTGGACCCTGAGCCTTTGAAGGCACAACCTGCAGCCCATCTCCCTAACGGCTTGTAATAATCACAGTGATAAACCATTGTGGAACAGCTTATGGTATGATGGTCTAAGAGAGGCTCCTCTCACTTACTTTCAACTTTAAAACATTAGTCAAAGCTTGTGGTCCAATCTAGCTTTAATAGCAGTGGAAACCTCCAGAGGATCATTCTTTAATCTCAGGACAGATATTTGAACCAGTTAGGATAAGAAAGCTGTTTGACGGTTATTCTGGATGTCTGATATTGTCTTGAACTGAACAGTCTGGATGTCTAACTTATTCTGTTAATGACAGAAAAATTTGGATTAGAATCTACCTTACATTCCCACAGTTGTACTGATTCACAAATGCACACAAGACCCAAGAAAGGAGTACAGTACTTATTCCTGGCCCTAATGAAGTTACAAGTATGAATACACGTGTGCTCAGCTGAATAAACTAGCTCTAATTTTACGTACTAATTTTTCAGTATATTTTCACACTGCTTTTACAGTAGAAGAACTGCTCTGAATTCAGTGACGTTTGCTGCTATTTGTACTTGTCTAAGTAAGCTGCATAATGTGCATAATAATGATAAGTCTGGAACATGCTTTTTGTTTAACCAAGGAAGAAAATTACAGAATAATGTTAAACATTACAGATAGCACTGACTGGAGACATCATTTGGACAATAGGGACTTAATAAATAAAGCTTGATGACATGGCAATAGATCATTTCAAACAAATAAATATCACTGAGTTTATTCATGCTTTTTTTTTTTTTGGCTCAAATGATGGAAAGCTACTTTATATTCCTATACAGTTCACTGCTCAGTACATTCAAAATAATAGTATTTTTGAACCAGTAAACTCAAGATAAAATTTTGGCAGATAATTTTTGAATTGTGTTCCTAGCTCTCCATAATTTGTATTTCTCTTTCTTAGTCTTCATGGCTTTGCTCTTTCTCTGGATAACTGACTGTCCTTGAAAATGTCTCGTTTTCCATTCCATGCAGATCAACCATTTGAGTTGTTCCGTTGTAAATACATACCTTCTTATAGACCTTTTCCTCTTCCTTTGTCCAGCACATACACTGAGCTTAGCATCAATGCTTTTATGGTTACTGAATCCAAGTCAGTAGAATTATTTCTGACTTATTTGTGTGGGTAGCTAAATCTTGTTGGATCAAACACAGTAAATAAGATGCTGCAAATACATAAAAGATAACTATCAAGGGTGGGATTAATTTCTCATCTCTGTAAACAACTGGAATGCATAGATCTAAATTAGAATGAGATGAAAGCTGCTCTAGAAGTGCTTATTTCTCTTCTGTACCGTAATAGGTGTTTAGATGACTGGCTTAGATGCAGATGCCTACATTAAACACTCGAAGTAAGGTATTGTCATACCCACTACTTGTTCTATATTCCTTCATCTCAGTTGTTGCTTAACTGAATATTTTTTGTTAATAAAGACAGCAACCATGTGCCTCACAATTCACCTTATTTTATTTTCACATTCTTTTAGCTCAGACTTACATCCCTGCATTTCAGTTGGTAACAAAACCCAAAAAGATATTTCCTGGAGAGACATTTAAACTAATGCCTCCAACAGCTAATATATGATAATGCGTCATAATGCATAGTACTAGTTGCATAACTTTAGATCAGATGGCGTACATTCATAGATCACATTCGCTTTTATTAGATGTTGTTGCAGTAGTTTTGTATAGTTATTTTTTGCAAATATTATTATCTGGTCATTTTAGATGCCAATTATTTTAACTCAGTAAACATTTGAAGAGAGCAGTAAGGAAAGCACACTCATCTGTTCTAATTCTGCCAGTTTTTTCGTAGTCCACCATTAAGCCAATTTTAAATAAGGAGGTCTCACTGTTCTCAAATACCCATTGCTTTTTTTCTTGCTCCCTGTCCAATACTCTTGTTTCCTTTGGGTTTCTTTGGGGCAGGTACTTTACTTTTTGAAATCCGGCACTACTGTGGAACTAATTATTCAACAACCATTTTGCTGGGCATAAGGCTTAATCAGCTGTTTCAGGAACAGGTACAATTAGATTATCAAAACACTGCAGCATCCTGCTTTCTCCTTAAAGATCTTTTGAAAAGTCTTGCAGATGGTGCCGCATGGTTTGACAGGGTGTGCTCCTGCAACACTGTTCCTTTCAGAGCACTTCTGTAAGGATCCCACCTCTCTCCCGCAGTTCTAACTTCTCCTGTGTTTTTTCCTTCTTTCCCAAGGTATCAATTATTTTTGCTGTATCACTGACAGGTTTGAAAGGGTCACATGGCAAGCCAGATGATATTTACATGAACAGCACATTATGCACTCAATGGAAACACGTGAGTAGGACACTATACAGACCCAACAGCAGAAGAGATGCACTTCATGATTCCATCTGCTAGTTTCTCATATAAAGCCCTTACTACGGTGATTGCTGATACAGAAGTGCTGAAATAGTCATTAAGTCTGGAATCCCTTTTCCAGCGGTAATGTTATTACCCAACAAGTATAATTAATCACCTACCATTGGTATTGTTAAGGAATATTGAACTGAAACTGTCTGGAGTTAACTGCTTAGCAGTAGTAGCTAAATTTGCTGAAGCCTTAGGCCACAAGCTGTGAACTTTCACCTAGACATGTTGAACTTACACCTAATTCCATGAAAAAGGGTCTCAAGAGCTGGTTCAAGCTGGAAGATAAGGAAGCTACAACCATCAGCAGAAACCACGGTCTCAGAGATAAAAGAGAAAAACCAGACTGCCCAGAGACAATGAAGAGACCCAATGAACAACAGGAAGACCCCAGACTAATATTATTATTGGTCCAAACTGTTACATGACGGGTGAGAAACTCACATTGTAAGGGTACAATTGCCCAGGAATTTCTTTGTTTGGGGTTCCTCTGCAGAGACGCCCAGCTTTGTTCGGCACTGTATCACTCAAATAAATCACCTTATTGGACTTAAAGCCTGAGACTCTGCTATGGGATACCTAGCGTGGAGAAGATTCTTTAACACAGTAATAAGGTTACAGCAGTTATCTGCTGCATTGTTAATTGTGGATGTGAAGAAGAAAAATATATATATTTATATAATCACTGTTCTTTGCATATCTGCTAAGTAAGAATGATGTCTGAAAGGTAGTAATTTCTGTAGGGATGGTCTCTCCCATTTATGAACTCTGTTTTGCATGTCTTCATTATACATTTCAGGGAATATGTTGGCCAACAGCAGACTTTTACATGCTATTTTGATTGTAGAAAATGTTTTTTAAAAAAAAGAAAGAAGACTTTTAGTTGTGACTTTGTACTTCTTTCCCCCAGAAGCCACAAAGCAATAAAGTAATTTATAAGATGATGGAAAAGTTTAAAAAAAATGTATGGGTAGAGTACATATATTAACAACCAGGAAAATTAAGATGAATCACTTAACAAGTTTCTTAGACAAACATCAACCCAAAAATTCACTTGAGTAATACAAACATGTCTGATGGCATATAGAAGCTGTACTCTCTTTTTGGACAAGTAGATACATTATTTTCTTAGTGCACTGCAGAGAGTGAATTATCCACTTGCAACCTTCCAAAGATCGAACTGGGAGCTGAGGAATTAGTTGCAGTCGTCGTAGGCAAATGACAGTATACTTCTCTTGTGGTGAGATGACAAAGTCAAAGCAAAAAATGGGTCTAGCATACCTATTGAAAAGCCAGAATTTATTAAACTCTTTAAGCCTGAGGTTTTCTGGACACATCTAAATTACCCAGATCTGACATACTGATTTCACACTTGGGAATTCACTAAGTTATTATCGTCACTCTGAGTGACAAACAGAACTCAAGTGAAAGTGTCACTGAGGAACTGTGAAGAGATAGGAGTGAAGGTAGCCAGGGCTTTTTGGCAGACTATCAACCTGAGATCTAAAGGGCAAATAAGTACACTGACTAAACCTCTCTTTTTGCAAAGATAAGAATATGCTGCAATTAATTGGGAGGGCTCTTTCTCTCGTTCACCTGGCAAGAGTCTAACTGAGCTGAAACAGTTGTCCCAATATATGCAAAACCTGAAAGAAGACCTGGTTACTTGTCTTGGGCAAGAAAAACAAATACTGAGGAGAACATAACCATTTTAGTTGGCAATTCAAAATATGACTGCTTAACACTTCAGTAGATACATTTAAGACTATAATGGAAAAAAGTAATGCTCTGTGCAGAAAACTGGATTTAGGCTGAAAGATATCAGAATTATTTTGGGAAAAGAAAAAAAAAAGAACATATTTACTAAAATATTCTGCAGCAAAACTAAATCTTTGAACATCTTGAATAAAATATCTGACTCCTTTTGAAGAACAATGCATAATTCTGGAGAACAACAGAATGGAAATTAACCAAAAGCACAGGAATATTAATGAGAAACCTTCTGACCTTGGGCCAGGACTCCTCCCAATCTACTAGAATTCTTCTTTGCATAACCTTTCTGACAGCTCCCCTGTTCTGAACTACAGCCTGCTTCTTCTATCCTTGCTGTAGCAAAAAGCCATGTGGCATTTCCTGACTCGTGGCCAAGCTCCAAACAATAAATCCCACTCAGCAAAAAATTTCAGATTCTAGAATACCCTCACCTAGTGTCAAGGACAGACTAGCGACTTCACTTGTAACATCTCGTTGCCCCAAAGTGTACATTTAGTACACAAAAGCAGACCTAGGCAGTTATTCCCTATCTAAGCACTGCATTTACTGAAATGTGCATGGAGAAACCATCCACAGTTCTGGCCATGGAATATTTCTGCTCACCACAATCAGTTCTTTAGCCTATAGACATATTTCTAAGAAGATCTATCTGACCCTTTCCCAGCTGCCTGCCACTGAAGCAATGCCCAGAATAACTCTTTGGGATTCATTGAGTGCCAAAATACCACCCGATGCTCCATTATGTGAGCAGTTTGTGTTGAACTCATTTGACGTGTTTGAATCTGTATTAAGGTATGTGCAGAACATATAGTCACGGTAAAACAGTGGATAAGTCTGCAATATGCATGATTAAAAGAATTATTCTGTAAACATAAGAAAGGTTTTTCCACATTTCATAACCTGAAAAAAAAAACCCTACCTTCAGTGTGCCTACCTGAAGGCATATGGGAATTCTATACATAGTACGGACACGGAGACAACTTAGCTGGGGCCTGACCCAAGCCCTGCTGAAGTGAACAGGAGTCTTTCCCTTGTTTTTTTCTTTGAAACATATTTTTAATTAGACCTTTGTTTCATCCACAGCAGTAGCCTCAGTCTAGCTCCCTTGGTATTCACTGGACATTATCATTAATTCAGCTAGGAACATAAACTAGCTCTGTTTTACAAACTATGCTTAAATAGATTCATGTCTTTTATTCCGTGTCCTACTTTATGTAATTATTTATTCAAATAAATAGCTCATCCTCCTCACAGTCTCACTTACATTTTGCTTTACCTTCCCTAGACCTTGCACTACCTCCCAAAGGAACAGCCTTGCCTGAAGGTATGGGAAGAAATAAAAAGAGTGTTCGATTTGTTCCTCACACTCATATAGGCATTCAGCAACATGTGCTAAAGGGAAGGAAGAAAGAAAAACAGTTTCATGAACATTGTTAACAGTATGTGACATTTTTTTCTGACTTCAAGATCAGAGTAACTGACACAGATATTATTTTTAATTGAATTTTTAAAATTTGCATTCACTGTTCCCTGAACAAAAAGCTCTGAAAAACCCACATTCATAAACCTTTCACCGAGAAAGATGTCTAGTTTGGAGCTTTTCTTTTAAAATGAGATCTTTTCTTTTTCTGATTGTTGTTGGATATTCCAAGAAAAAACTACTTTCTCTTCTACACAACCACATCAGTCTTTCAGGTGGGTAGCTGGGTTTTTACTTAGTCCATCAGACAGTGACTATTTTTGCTTTCTTCTTTCCCACTGACTAACAAATATCACTGCTCAGCTCTGCAACTACTGTTTATTCAGCAAGAGAAATGTCTTTTCTTCAAACAGTCTTGCAGGATAAGAAAAAGCATCCTCTGTCCTGTAATCCGGTGCAAAGTTTCTGTGAAAGCTGTAACTGCCTCCACACTCCTTTGTGATGGGCCAGGAATGATTCTCTCTCACTATTCACTGAAACAGCCGTTGTTCTGCAAGCCAGGAAAAGTAGTGCTTTCAGGCTTTTTTTCCCAGATCTTTTCATCAGTATACCAGTCACCAAATGAGTAGGTGTAATGCTAAAAATCAGTTGCTAACAGACATGAAAACACTATAATAGGGTAACAAGATAAATTGATGCTTCTTCGTGACACGTAACTGTTCCTTCTCACCACTCAATGTTTTCAAGAATATACAAACGTAACAAAGTTAAGAGGTTTTGACAGGAAAATTGAAGAACAGTGTATAAAATATATTGCTGACTTATCACAAATCGCTTCTTTTCATTTTCTAAAGATTTGTATAATAGAGAAAATAGACATGGTGAAATGTTTGAAATCAGACTATTTCCTAAGCCTTGTGACATATTGTCCTGTCTAACAATAGCACAGTAACATTCTGTAGACACTTTTACATGGAAATACTTAAGAAAGCAAAATCTGCTTTTGTTCAACCAGCTTCTTTCCTTCAAGATTTGTAGAGATGCAAAAACACATTAAATGTATGGCTTGAACTTTAAAGCCATCCAGAAATTACCACATCATTTTTCAAGTTCCTTCTTTCTTCCATAGTTCCTTTTTTCTTCCATTTTCATTGTAAA
Source organism: Ibycter americanus (assembly GCA_035590275.1). NCBI lineage: Eukaryota > Metazoa > Chordata > Aves > Falconiformes > Falconidae > Ibycter > Ibycter americanus. The sequence goes on from JAVJGI010000040.1 coordinate 58,456,759, forward strand.
ACACAGCAACACAGTTTCTAATAGTTGGTTTCTGAACAGCTGTGCAAAAAATTAAGTGCAGAACTGAGAATGCATCTGCACCCAGGATCTAGGATCAGAGTTTTACTCCACATTCTTCTACAGGTATTGTAAACTTTGAAAAACTCAATTTCTTTTCAGTTTTTTAGTTGGTTAAATTGACTATAGGATACCATCCCACCTTTTCCTTCAGAGCTGTAGTATGCTAGCTAAGAGACATTACAGCCATAAGGTTCCAAGTTTTTGAGAAGACTCAATACCATACCACCAATTTAGATAGCTCTTACAAATAACATATGTAAAGGGGATGCCAGAAGTAATTTTAGCTCAGCATTCTCAAGGAATTCACTAAGCTACATATTGCAAAACGTAGCTGCTCTCAGTTTATAAAATGCCCTGAAATTCTTCTGGTTAATCTTCTGCTGTTTTTAGGGTTTTGTTGTGTTCAGGGTAGAGACACACAAAAAATCTGGAGAAACGTCATTACTTAATCACTGCCTCTTGCATATGTAATCAACAGTGTATGTTGAGATGCCTGTTCTCCTTCAGATGTAACCCTAGAGGTAAAGCAGAAAAAAGTGTTATTCCCAGGGCAGAATATTTTACCTTTTGCATTTTTCCAGAGCCAGAGGTAAACATGTTCCCTGCACAAAGGGGAGTGGAGAATTAGGTTCCTCTGTGTCCCTCAGAGAGAGGTTCAGAACAGAAGGGCTGGGACTCTGGTACCAGTTGCCAGGGAGGTGCTCTTCTTCCAAGGCGTGCCTTGCTTTACAGGGCCTCACACTTATGGGGCACAGCATATTCCCAGGTGCACCTAGGCGGGCAGGAAGCTACCAGGAAAGCTACTGCCAATGTACAGAAATAGTCCTGGATAAGTTATTTCATTCGCACTATTGCATATATGCAGAAGTAGCCCAGGACAGCTGCGCTGCATGTGGTAGGTGGGACACATGCCAAGGAAGGATTATGTGGGACTTATTTGCTCTAGGGCCAAGCTCACTGCTTCGGACAATTCAAGCACAGAATTCTGTCTGCTGTTATATCAAGAAATATAAGTTCAAAGGAGGTCTCACTGTCATTCAGTCCCCCGTCCAAACCCAAACTGGGATCAACTATGCCTATGTGCTCAGTTTTGCTCTACACATGCTGTATAGTAGGGCTGCTTCAGTATCTTTCTTTTTCTTTTTCCTCTCTTTACTTACGGTCGACTCATGTACCAGTTCTCTTTGTGGTTCCTGGTGTGTGCTGCAGAGAGCAGGCTGCCCAGCAGCAACCCATGCAGTCTGCTTTAATGTGCGCATATCATCAGCTTCACGCTTTTATTGAAATACCCAGCAAAGAAGCAGATGAAAGAAAACACAGGCTGCAATGGTTCACACAGATTATGTAACATCTGCTCTATAATCATTGGAAAATAATTTGTCTGCCTCATCAACGACATTACTCACATTTATGTAGAAAAATAAACTGCGTGAAAAATGGAGTTTCAACCTTGGCAACAGATCCTCACTTTTACTTACAATAGAGCAGAAACTGGAAATGGAAGGGGTGTAGCTGCCTACAGTATAAAGGCATTTCCAAAGACATGAATGTGTGCTGCATTCCTGAGCGCGACCTGAAATCCCCCGGGCACAGTGAGACCTGCTGGAGAAGGCAGTGGAAAGAACGAGAGAGAGCTTTTCATGACATAAAGCACGGGCCACTACAAACTAAAGAGAAAGAAACTTTGCGGTAATGAAAAATGAATGCTGTTATATATTATATTTAAAATGCTGTGGTAGTTTATGACCTGATAATCAAAGTTACACAAGGAGGTATGTGCTTTATGAGGTGCTCTTTGCCACCGTGTTCCCCCATGCCGAGTGCCAAGAGGCAGGCAGCAACGTGGCAGGTGGGGCCATACATCAGTTTTATGTTTTCCTTGAGGGTAGAGGAAATGAAAACTCTCTTTAAATTCTTGAAATATTTACATCTTAAGAAAATCACCCTGAAGGAGGTCTTCTTTTTATGTGCAATACAAAAATCTCACCTTTGCATAGAACTCTGCCATGACCTATAAAAAACACACAGCAGCATTTTGCTGTCAGTGTTGTATAACTTCAAAAAAAAGTTTCTGGCTCTGTTTAGAGGTGGAATTCTTCTTAAAAGTTTTGAGAAGCTCAAAACCTGCCTTAGACCCAGGCGTAAAGCATTAAATGTGTTGGAAGGAAACAAAATGGAGGAGGGAACCTGTCCTAAACACAACATAGTGATGCACATCTGATTTAAAAGGAATTAGTGATGAGTGCTAATATATTCTTTTAAAGCCATTCACAGTGTATTTCATTGGTGAAGATTACTACATTCCAAACAGGGCAATCAAGAAGACATTCATTGACAGCTGCCAGTACTAAGTTTCTGCTCGTTTCTCTGGAATAAGAGTTATCTAATCACATATTCATTGTTTTATTTTCCTTCTGTATGAAAATCAGGAGCTTACAAACACATTCCGTGTGTCTGAATTTTTGAGGTATTTTCCCACTGATTTTTCAGCAGACTGAGAAAATAGAACTTAATCCATTATTGTACCTTAGTGTCAGATTAAATAATGCAAAAGGTGCCTGCTATTCATGTATCAGTATTTCAAATCAACTGAGTTAATGGGTAAGTAGATGGCTTTTTTATCATTCACTGAATAATTGTACAGATGTAACTCGCTCAGAGGACAAAACTAAAAACTGTTTGCCAATCTTTCTACGCAATTTTTTATAATGGGTAATATTTCATAGAATCATAGAACCATAGAATGGTTTGGGTTGGAAGGGACGTTAAAGATAATCTAGTTCCAATATGACAGTTTAACACATAATCTAATACTCAAAGAGAGGTATATTTTGCTTAAATATTAACTGCAAAGAATTTAGTAAAGTATTCTCAAATGTCACTTTTAAGACAAATAAGTCATATAAATATTTTATGAGAATATTTTGAGTAATTAACCCAAAAATGTCTAAATTAGTGAAAGGTTTTTCCGTTAATTCCAATAGTTTCCGTATCAGGACATCTCCAGGTAAGTTCTGATTTCAGAAGTCTTTTTAATTCTGCAGTTACTGCTGACTTTGCAAAAGCTGCTTCTTTCCCAGCACTATATAATGGCTTAAATTCAACAGAATTCTGAAGCAGAATTTCTCACTTTCTCATATATGGAAGCATAAGGGTCTGGTATTTCTATATACACTCTTTATTTGATTTTGCGTCTTACCGAAATCTTGTGGCAAGAAGTCTCAAACATGAAAAAACTTCTCAAAGAATAATTATAAAATGTTTCCTTGATCAATTCCAAGCATATGTATGTAAGGCGTTCTTCCTCTTTGCCTATAAAACAAGATTTTGAGCATAGCAATACATAGCTCCTACACAGGAATGGATATTCCCTTTACTCTGTCAGAAAGGACTAAATGAGGAAGAAAAACAAAAAAACCCAAAAAGCTTCTGAGAAACTTTTAACCTGTGTTTTAATTAGTATATATCTTGCATGTTCTTTTTGGAAATAAACATAATCTCTTTCTGAAGTGAGAAAATCACTTCATAGTTCACATGAGCTGTCTTCTCTCACAGGTCTGTGACAACCACCCTGGAAAAAAGTGATTCAGATTGAGAGTGAATATTTTAGATAACAGCAACATTACATTTTCAGTAACACTTTGTATCACTAACTATTCATCCTAATGCTCTGTTGGTTTCTTCAACACCTGTGGCCCGAGAACATTCAAAGGAGGTGTCTGTAATGGGCTGGCAGGTACTTTCATCCTGTGGTGGGTACCACTGAAATGTGAGAGCATCACTCCCATTACTATTGTTATCAGGCTGCAGTTCTCTGTAAGGGTCCTTTCTGAGAAAATGCTTTGTTCATTGTCTGGGTGCCCCATTGCACAGTGATTATGCCTTAAAATGTAGTGAGGAAGCAACTAGCACTAAATCTGGCTCTCAGAGCTCACCTGCAAATCAGTTCTGTGCACACCTGTCTGCAATGAGGGGTGTTCCCAAAGCCTCCCACAGCTTAAGTATCGGGGAAGAAGAGGTCTCCTCAGATGAGCTTGGAGAGAGTAAACAGCTTGGTTGAGTGTGAACTGGCTGCAAAGGTGCTTTTCTGCAGGTAGGCACATTCCAGGGCAGAACTTGGGTGGATAAGCGATTGTATATAACCAGCACTTATGTATGCAATAAAGGATCTCACTTGAGCTCCATGCCTTCATATGCCACAGTTCTCCATAATGAAGGAGGTGAATTATCAAGCATTTCTCTAAAAATGTAAGTGTGTTTATCATTAAAGGTGGCTTGCTGGCAAGGCTGACTTCCCCCTTGCTGGCAAAGGCACATTGCAAATTCTGCATGCTGTGCTATGGAGAGCAGCAGGTGGGCACTCTGCAGAGATTCCCTGCCCTGAGTAAAGGGACCTAAATGTCCCTACATCTCCAGTTCTAGATGAGACTTGAAAATTTCAGCTTGACAGCTCATGCAATCCCTTCCCTTGTGAAGATTTTGTAGGAACAGGAGGAATAGATGCATTTTCCTGATGACTCAACACTCCTGTTTCCTGGAAATACTGTTTTATTTTGTGATATGTGGGCCAATTTTGCTCTTTAACAAAGGAGCTCAAAAGCTTGCTAATAAGCCTGAGAAAATCTTGATCCTGGGTAGTCCTGTCCTTGTTTTGATCAATAAACAACCTACATACTTCTAGGGCAAATTAGAACCAGAACATCTTATCATTGTCTTGGACGCTAATTACCAAATATTTGTTAAACCTTTCAGTATGTATTTGTAGCATTTGTAACTTTTGTTCCACTTCACATTCCAAGGAAGAAACATGATTTTATTGATGATAGCATTTTTAATTAATAGCTATTCTCCACTGGTATAGGTAATGCTGGAGAAATCTGCATTTTAAAAAAAAGCAAAAATCAAGCACAAAACACAGTGAACCACTATGTAGTCTTGCATGTTTACCTTACCTTCAAACAAAGCAAGTAAAAGGGAAGAGTTCTGTTATTTTGCTATATATATTCCCCTTTATTATAAGGATGTTTTTCATTTTTTAAATCATCCCGTTGAACCTTCAGAGCTTTTCGATGAGTTAATATCTCCTGTAATAACACATAGTGTGGAAGGTAAAATAATAATTTTTTTAAAGATATTTCTCCTTTGAAAGGAAAAAAACAAGTGCACAAAGGCTAGGTCAGGATTACTGGCATAAGGGAAGACAGGTTTCAGTGTAGCATAACTGATTCAGTTCCCTTGCCTCAAGGGTTCTGCTGATGCAGAAGATGCAGAAAATTCCAACTTGAATAGAACCATATGGGTAAGAGTTCAGCCTAAAAATAAGTAGGACACAATTGTCTAAATATTAATGTTTTGGAAATTTTATTAAGTTAATGAAGAAGTATTAGTCCTTAAATCACAAAATGAGTTTTAATAATTTACAAGTGTTAATAATTGGCATAGGTAAATATGGTACTTGGATGACTCCTTGACAAGAAAGACGACTGGTTTTGCTTGAACAGGTAGCTGGATAACAAACCTGCAGTAGGTCATGATATGAAGATTGATTATGCTAAGACTAAACAATAAGGTTGCTTTGACACGTACAGCTTATAGTTTATTGCCTAATATGAATATAGTTTAAATTTATGTCTGAACTAGGTTACTACTGTCCTGATCACACGGTAACTGTAAATGGTACTTTGCTTTAAATGCAGATGTAGATATAACGAGCCAACAAGACACAGAACCCTGACTGACTGTTGGGATCACATCTGTCATATATGATTTGCTAATGGACGTGTAAACTAGATGCCTCAAAAACATAAGGGGTGCTAAAGAGAAGGTTTTAGAAGCCATTCTTACACTCACACGCCAAGATTTTGAACTAGAAAGGACTTACAAGTTATCTCCAGTTCTAATTTCTAGCAATGAAAATAATGAAGTTTCCACTGGGGACAAGAAAACTCTGCTGTACTAACAAAATACTTTGTAATAAGTTTTATGACAGCATTTAACAGGAATCAGCTACAAACCCTGAAAAAGAAATTGAAAACTGAAGATATCCATCATGTCCTAAGAGAACAGACAGAAGACTATTTCTAGGCAGAGATAATATCTTCTCTTATACAGATTGGTACAGCTAGAAAATTTAATAAACTTGCAGACACATATATGTTTCAAACCGATGATGATTTTATGTGCCTAAAGGCTTGCCTGACATTTCCAACCATACCTACTTACAAAACCAGTCTTGCTTAAACACTTGCTTTGTTTTTACTAAGCAGTTGCAGTACCTTAAATCTTTATGGAGTTAAGAACTGCAAGCTTTAGTTTGGCTTATTTGGTGATTAACGAATATGGTGCAGATATTGCACTAGGTAGGAAATTTGGATTTGTTCCAGTATATCTGTTCATGAAAACCAATAAATATGTACTAGAAATTATAGATGAGTCAGACCAATATCTGAAGTAATTTTGTATAGAAGCTCATCACCAAGTTATGTTGCCATCAAAGAGAAAAAATAGAAGAAAAATAAACAGAAGATAAGAAAAAAAAAAAAGAGATGTTTCTTTCCCCAAATTGTGTGACTGTCACTGAAGATGCATGGGACTCTACATTCCTAATTCCTGTTTGTGCTTTTGAACATGTCTGCTAAACACAGTTCTTTGCCTTTCAGGCAACACTTTAAAAATTACTCTTGATTAATATGTACTTACCTAAACTAGTTAACAAACTTATATTTTCACAAGAATCAATATGAAAAAGAAATTGTGAAATACATAGTATTACATATTTTTGCATTATTTCTGTTAATATCATTAAAGTATTTTTATCATCATTATCAGATTCTTTTTCAGAAGGTGATGTGAGATTCTTTTCACCTCACTGCATGCATCAAAAAGTGAGGTGCATTGAAGGAGTCTAGTATGACTAACTTAATACTTCAGTACAGAAAATAAGACAAAGTTTGGATAAATTATTTCTGGAGGTGTCTTTTCTCTCAATTGAGTTTAGACACACCATGGGATAAGTCTAATATTGCATATTTACAGTACTGAAGTTAGATAAGAGGAGTCCCAAGCTGGAGGCAAAGGATTACATTTTGTTTTTCAATAGCTTAGACCAATCTCATACTGAGTAACCTTCATTGAAACATAAAGGTTTTCTCAGGATGTCTCATGGACAAATTGTTCCCACCTATTAGAGAAAGGATAAATTCAGGCCAGGCAACAACACTGGTGAAGCTGTCCAAACAATACCTCATTATCCTCCTTGGTTGTATTAAAGAGGAACTAAGACCTCAATAAAATCAAGACAAATGTTGAAGGAAGATTTACAGCAGGAAAAAGACTTATGATTATAGAACCTGTCTGCAGATAGGCAATATAATTGTACCCTTTGGAAACCTAACAGAGTTTCTTATTTATTGCTGTGTTTAGAATTTGCTCCTAATGGGAGAAAAATATGTATATGCATATGTATTAATGAACTGCATAGTAAGAAAACAAAATTAAGTTGCATAATGTTGCATATTATTGGTGTAATTTTTTGCTAGTTTTGTAAACTATGAAAGAATGAGCATCATACATTCATACCAGTTGTTTACTTCTGTATTTGCTTGATTTTACTGATTTCACATGCAGTTATTTTTTTCCTACAGTCCTACTAAAATATAATTCTTACAACACACCAAGCTTTATATTTAAACTCCAGTGTTCGGAAATGTTACATTAAGATTGATTACACAGTAGAAAATCATGCCCCTTGCGCATAAGACTTTGACAGTCTTTACCCATGGAACACATTTTAAATTTTTTTCCAGAGGTCATTTGCCACATTCAAGGAACTGAATGAATAGTATTTCCAATTAGCAAGCAGTAACTTATGTTGTTGTTGTTGTTTTCAGTTTGGGGTTTTTATTGTCCAGTGTGTGTGTGTCCCATCTGAATGATCAGAAAGTTTGGCTGAAGAAGATTACCAATCAGGCTCAAATCTACCATAAAAGATGCATTATTTAGTTCACACATTATTTAGCTTACCAATTTTAATTTCCTTGTTCTGTTGTTGTACATTAGTTTTAAGGATAAAGTGATGTTTTAGAATACATCCAGTTAAGAACGCAGACTGGATGACTGTCTTTCAACTTCATCTCGGGTCTCTTCATAAACCCATTCAGTTTCTTTTAACCTCTTGTTCCTGAACAGGAATCTCAGCAAATTTTTTGTGAAGGATGTAGCTCTTGAAGAAAATACCACAACTATCTGTTAAAGTTCAAAGGAGAATAAACACATTAATAATGCTACTTGGTGTTCATATTGCAGAAGATGATGCATAGCTTCTGAGAGCAAACAGTGAGAAATAACATTTGATTTTAGGCCAAAAAAGCTACAATAAGGACTTAAAATGTATAGTAACTTCCCACTCTTTCTTTTAATTTTTTGGTGGTAGTGGTCAGAATCCCACCAAAATTAGTAATAGTTAAACATATACCCATTTTGTGTCCATGTACAGAATTCCCTGGGAATGGTGATTACAGATCTAACAAACCATGCAAAATACTGTTGCTAGTCCAAAAAGACAACAGGAGAAATATCCCAGTGCAAAGATACTACTTTTGATTTGTGTGCACGTGTATTTATTTACTTTAAATCATTATTTACATTCAATAACTCCCTACTTGTTGAGATTGGGAGAAGAAGGCTGAATAAATTCAATATAATGACAAAATATTTATTTCATGCTGTCTAGATAAAATTTATCAATGCAGTCCTTCTCAGTAAGTGAACAATTAAAAATCTATGCCTGTGACATGCAATTGCCAGCCCTGGGCCATGTTTCACAAATATGTATCTTGATGCCTGCCTTGCTTTCAATAATTAATGACTGCTCACAACTTGCCACACTAAAATGAGACTTTTTGCTTATATTTTATCTCCCTCTTCCTTGTTCCAGCTTATTCAAGACATGCTAGAAATATTTAGGACTCCCGAAGGGCTTTATCAGAAACAAGAAACCAATCTACAAGACTCTCAGTGCTACAGAAGGTACAGCAGTTTCACTGATAACACTGCAAAACAGTATATAATAACTACTGCATGGTCATACATTCAGACCTCTAAGTATAAAGACAGAAATTAGAAGATAACTAGTTTACCATACCTTTAGAATAATGTTCCTCCTCTAGAGGAGGAAAGATAGGATTAGCTACTAGGAAAAAAGGAAGTAAATTACCACCTTGCAGACCATTGCAAAAAAGTCTTGCGTGTGCTCTGTCCTTAGACATTAATATGTTCAACACAAACCACAATTTTGACTTTCCCACCTCTTACCCAGCCTCCTAGCAGCACAGCTACTGCCCCTTAGTTAAAGAAACTCCGGACTAGCGTGGCAGGGCAACAGCAGGGCTTACCTTGACCTGACCATAGTTAGCAACAAATGAGCCCATGAAATGAAGGTTTCACGACGTGCCAGTCTGATTACCACAATACAGCCAAGTCATTTTGCTGGAGTCCTGTAAAAAAGACCAAGGAAAAAGTGATTAGCAGCCAGCAGAAAGTGAAGAGACACTATGAAGAGCAAGATAAAGTATCGTTGCAGGTCTGTCAGAACCAGCTTTCCAAAGCTATCAATTAAGAACCAACATCAGCAACTGAAATGATGTGTATAGGCAATGACTGCGGCTCTGACTAGTCCCTCAGACTGAGAACTAATGTAGGCATGTGAAAATATTTAAGAGGCAAAGGTCACTTCCAGTTTTGTACAAATTACTTTACATCACACAGGCAATGTGATAAAAATGATCAGATGAGAGTTATTTTCCCAGAGAATGTAAGCACAGTTACTAATACAAATGAATCCTCGTTCTCCCACCCTGTGACTTCTTCACTCTGGTGATATGAAATAATCAGAGCAGAGATTGATTTGAACCAAGTAAAGAGTATGCCCGATTTACTGGGAAGTGTGAAATGACAGTCAGGTCCTAGTCCTGGGTGGGTTTATAAAAATTGCTGTAAAGGCGAGTTTTTCCCTAATACAACCGATACTATTTTATTGACATTTTGACATGAGAGCTCAGGTGTCTGGTAGACCTGGGTCCACATTAAGCAAGCAGACCATTACCGGAAAGAAGAATAACACCTGCTGTTCCTAGTCCCTTTCCATTTTTTTTAAAAAATGATAGAAATAACAGAAAGTGTGTTTTAAGACCATAAACACATTAGATGATACCCTGTAAGGGCAGACAGTCTTTTACTTGACACTCGCAGAAAGTAATACGACAAAGTAGCATGGGTCACGAGGCGGAGCAGGAGGCAGAAGAGTGTTGCCATAAACCTAAGGCTGGGTTCTCACCACACAGTTGTCCTACTCACAATACAGGACCTATTTCTCTGAGCCTTCACTGTCCTCACAGAAATAATCACTAGCGAGAAACTCAGCCTTTCCAACTCATAGCCAAGAGTCCTAGAAATATCTGGCAACCTGCTGCTCCTTGATGAAACAAGATGTCACGGACACTGGGGGAGCGCTGCAGGGACAGTAAGGGAACCAGGGCTACAAGAAGGATTGCCAGTCTCACTGGTTAGTGATAGTTGCAGAAAAATATATTTTCAGTTTCAAGTTCACTGTTCATTCTGTGATTGAAATGGAAATGGAAATGCCTCAGCTAGGTTAGTTTTTGAGGAAATCTTTTTATTGCAGCTGCATAATGCTTGCTATCTTTTTTTCCCAAAGCACTAGGAACCCCTTTCAACCAAACAGAAAGAGGAAAAAATAATGAGTACTGGTGCTCTGAAAACAAGGACAATGCTTATTTGATTGAGTAGAGTATTTCTGTAATTTACATCAAGATTTTCCTTTGACTTCAACGCAGGTGCAGAAAGTCATGGCTGCCCTGCTTCTAAGTATAGCGCTTTTTGTTTTGGTATCTGAGGGCAAATCCCTGCAGACTATATGACTATAACAGTATGATCATTTAGTTCAAAATCCTCTGAAGATAAAAATGCTAGAGCAGTCTGTTCAGAAGAGTCACCCAGGTACCCCAAGTAGAAGGTTTGAATGTTAAACAAGCAAAAAGGAATATAGTACTGTGAAATAAAGTCTGAACTTTCGTCCCCAGCTCATCATAACAGAAAATGAATATGGGAAATGAATGGGAAGTCTAGACTGTATCTCTGAGGGGAAGAAATGAGCTTTGAAGATGGCACACAGACTACTCTGTGAGATGCAACTGCCTGAGTAAAACCCCTGAGTTTGAAAGCTTGCTGTTAATAACTTGTAAGGGCCTTTATACACCCAGTGAGTTACCTTTTAGAAAGAGGGCTGAAACCAAACGTGGGGCTGTTATTTGTAGATGACCTCAGAAAAGAACTCTGAAAACAAAAATGGTTATGCTATGCCCTGTTTCACAGACAAGTACAATTGGAGAATGCAGCCAGGCTAAATTCACAGCAGAAGACGCCCAATATGGAGACAAGTTTCTTTAATATGGTGGCAAGCAATGTTGAGATTTTGCATGGCCATTGCAAGGACTCTGTTTTCATCCTGAGCTCTGCTCAAGGCTTTGCTGGAGCAGAGGAGAACACCTAGGCCAGGAAAGCCTGTCTGCAACCTGCCCATCCTGCTCCATCTCTGTTAAGGGACCGGCAGAGCACAGTCTGCTGACTATAGGGAGTGGGTTCCAAACACAAAGCCAGAGGTGAACAGAACAAAGGAGCTTAAAATGCTATAGGTAAATTAAGGTGAAATAGAGAGGTCTTAATATTTTTTTGAATGAACACAATGAGATGAAATGATGTGATAAAGTAATTCAATTACAACCTACTGTAAGACACTAAAGTTAATGATGGGTAGCGTGATAGGATTTTAGGAGGAAGCTATTTTAATTTATGGAAGAGATTGCAAATTTCAAACCTAACTTGATTTCTGAATACCCATGAAGATCTCATATATTAATTGTTCGGGGGAAAAAAAATAGCTATGACTGCCTTCTTGCTGGGAAAAAAAAAGTATCTTTTTCATTTTCATGTTCAGTCACTAATTATGACATATCTAGGTAAATGTAAAGACTATTCATTACTTTTTGCAGTTTTTAGGGCATATTTATTTAAGCTATACAGGCAAGATAATTTTTCAGGGGTTCATTTTCTTCACCGTTACCCCCAACACTGGAATATGCAACATGAGTTCTGAGAAAGCCTTGCAACTTGGCTATAACTTTCACATCTAACTACTGAACAGTGGGTTTGCTTTTATCACAAAAAAAAATATTTTGGAAAGAGGTCCTGCAATTTATGCAGCAAGTAGTGGACTTGGCACTGTCTGTTTTTATCAGAACTCACTTTAAAATCTGAAACTGAATGTAAAATAATAAAAATGTATATGAATTTGCAAAAAGAGTGATGGGCTCCAGGGAGAAAAGAGCATGGTTTCTACATATTGATCAATTTCGTTATGTCTATTGCCTATTTTAATAGTATAAGTGTCACTGGTGTATTTATTAGAAGGAAAACATTCCAGTAGAGTTGGCTAACAAGCAGTGTCCTCTAGCATCTCTGAATAATTCAAGCACTAGTAACTCAAAAGTATTAATGAGTATCTTAGTCTTTCTTTGTATGTATGGGGATGGGTCATTCCAGAAGCTGATGTCTGTGTTTGTCTTTTTAAGAAGTTTCAGTTAAATCTTTTCAACATCCGGACTAAAGACCGTTTGTTATGTGATAGTCAGGAGGTTAAGAGAGTTATCATTATCACTGGCGCATCCTTTTGAACAAAGTCATCTAGGCTGCTCGGTACTAAATTGGGAAGAAAATAGAGCTAGTTTGGTCAAGGAAGTTTTAATATTTCCTGTCTTAATAAGAGACGAAAGGGTGGCTGGAATCAGATTTCACCTCATTCTTCTAAACAGAAATAAGAAAATAGTTCACATTCTCCATTAATGCATGGGCAAAGAGTTATTTATTAATTAAAAAGAAGTCAGATTGTATGAGCCTGAAGTATTCAATCAGAAATATTGGTGGGTTACATTAAGAAACTTCTTAGGTCTTATTATTATGTGAGATACCAACATCTTTTATGACTGTACCAACTTTGCACGTGAGTAATCAGTTTATAGTCGGTGCTGTTTCCCAATTATAGCAACTCTGAATAACTTATTAGTCTTCTCCCTGGACTATCCATTATCACCATTCTATCACACTTTAATGAAGCTCAGGACTCCCTGAAAGAGCTCCTTTCAACTTTCTTCACATAATCTTCAAAGAATATTTTTATCTGGACAGAGGAAGATCACATTGCTTCAAACTAGCACATTAAGTTGGTATCAGGACAAGGTGTTGGGTGAGAGGACTACTGAGGTGGGTATAAATTTAACCAGTTTAGCTCTTGCTGTGCACTCATGCACTTTCTCATCTCTAATTTAATCCAACTGCAAATCTGCTCTCAGTGTCATCTCTGGATAATGGCTGACTTTAGCTCACAGGCATCTGTCTCCCCCACGAGACTACTTTGTTTCTATGGCTGCACTGCTGACCCCACTGAGACAAAATTAAACCCTCTTTGAGGGTGTACAGCTGCAACACTGCTGCAGTCTGAAAGCAACTCATCAGGATGAAGGTGCTTGCTACACCTCCAAATTACTACCGGTTGTTCAGCCCTCTACCAGAAAGAATGGACAAAAATTGCAAAACACAGTGAATGGATCTGACTCAAAACCACTGGCACCAGTCAACATTTCTTCAATGAGCTCAGCCAGTACTGGATTGCATCCTAAAAGCCCCATAATGTGAAGGGTGCCGCCATGAACCTGATTGCCTGCGTTTAAATTGTGCTGCTAAAATAAGATGGACTATTCACAGGCTTGGAGATACATGTTTCTTTCGATAACTTGCTGGAAAGTGTCACAATAAAATGTGTGGAAGTGCACACACACATGTTCATTAAAAGGAGATCTTCCGCACGGAATTCCATATGTGTACATATCCATGTAACATATCTGAGTTTATAAACTATAGCATCTGCAGAATGGGAAAAATGATCATTTACCTCTTGCCATCGCTTTTTTTTCTCCCACCCCAGGCCAAACAACTAGAAATGACCATATTTATTCTTTTGAAGAGCATGGAAATGGACTGTTCCCTTACTGAGACCCAGATCAGAGCTGCAAACACTACTGAGAAACTAGTGAAGATACTTCTGTACTCTATGTAGGCCAAAATGTGTGTGTTTGCCTTTCAACTTTTTACTGAAGCAGACACAAACCCCGAACCACTGAGTGACCCAAGCACCTGCTCAGGTACTTGGCACTTGGAAATATTGGACATAACTTTCTCCAGTGTAACATTATTGATTTTCCTGGCAGTGTAACGACAGCAGAATCCAAACATCAGCCCAGACCTGGAACCTGTGATCTGGCACTGCATCATATTGGTTTAGCTACTGCCCCTTGGGGCTTTCAGTTTCCCAGCTGTCCCCATGGGCTTCAACAGGAAATAACAACCACAAGAAATTTATGGCATATTGAAAGGGTACCAAATTATAAATGTATTAGGTTTGGGGTTTGCTGTCTCAGGTGTTAAACTAAGGTTACAAATATAGTATATATGCCTTTTTATGTGTAGTCATTTTACTGTGCTGTCAGAAGCGTGCAGAAAATTCAAACATATCTAAGGTAATGAAAAATATTTCTGCCAATTCTCAGTGCAACTGAACCTTTTCAGCTTCATTTAACTTCTTCTACAAACCAAAAGCAATTTTCAGAGGAGATAAATGATTTTCACTGTGGGAATGCCAAAGTTTCTCAGGAAAAATGGGCAACTTTTACTGGAGACAAGTGTATAAAAAAATATGCGGTTTATTCTACCACAAAAATGATCAATTTAAAAGCCTTTGCACTGATTAAAATGGCAAGTATTTTATATATTTATGAGAAAAAGTTGTGAAAGGTCTGTTTGTTGCAGTGCTGATAAAATAATGTGATGGTTTCTAGAAACGATTTCCTGAGTGTCAAAGGTATGTAAAAGATAAAGTAGGTATATGGCAAAACTGTCTCTTCATTTACACACCATCATTAGAGGGAAGGAAGACTGAATAGCGTCATACCCCAAATAGGCTCTTTACCTGAAGCTTTTCAGCAAGCAAAGGCGATGCTTCACAGACAGTGAGATGGGTACACGGTGTGTCCAGCACATCAGAACCAGAACCACATTTAGTTAGTTATTAGATTACAGATGCACAGTCTAGTCCATAAAAATATACATATAAAAAAATTTAAAACCATTAATTCAACCTTTTCTCTTTGATGATAAACACACGTATTTATCATTTCCTTTTAAACATTATAAGTACCACACTCATTCAATAAGTTGCTCAGTAAGGAAAAAAACATTTGCCTTTTCCTAATAAAATATGGCAGGGAGAAAGGACTATGAATTCCAGAAAATACGACGAACAAGTAGTTTGAACTCTGGATCATTTCCTTAGTGCCGTTTTCTTAAAAAGACTGTGATTTCTCATTTCCTCTGGCATAACTACAGTTTCTTAGCTCATACTCAGATCAGATCAAATGCTTTCAAAATTAGCCTAACAGAGCTATTATTATTCTATGGAGGACAAATGTGATCCTAATAGAATGTTACAAGAGTTATTATTATTAATAATCATATCCTGCAATACATTGCAGGAGTCCTAGGAATTAGTGGATCCTATTGTACGTTCTAATAGTTAATAGTCTAGTAGACATAGTCATGCTGTGTTTTTGCCTCCCACACATACTCGTCTAAAGCAGCTCTCATATACAAAAGATACAAAGTTTTTTATTTTGCTAAGCTCATTTACCAAGTGCAAAGTCCTGCACCTGGGATGGCATAACCAAAGAGCCCAGTACGGGCTCGGATGTGTGTGGCTGAGCAGCAGCCTTGCTGAAAGGGACCAGGGCTGCTCGTGGACAGCAAGCTGAACGTGAGTCAGCAGAGCACCGCTGCAGCACCAAAGGCAGGTCGGATCCTGGGCTGCAGCTGGAGGGGTGTTACTAGCAGAGATGGAGGTGTGATCACTCCTCTCTACTCACTGCTCGTCAAACTGCACCTGGAGTGCTGTGTCCAGTTCTGGTCCCCACAATTCAAGAAAGACACAGATAGACAGGAAAGGATCTAAAGGAGAGTTGCAAAGATGATGAAAGGGCTGGAGAACCTGCCCCATGAGGAAAGACTGAAGGAGTTAGATCTTTTGTCCCTGAAGAAGGGAGGGGAGACCTCATCACAGTACTGAAGTTTTCCAATACTTAAAGGACAGCTACAAAGAGGACAGATGTTCTTTCTCCACAAGGAGCCACATCAAGAAGACAATAGGCAACAGGTGCAAATCGCACTGGGAGAGGTTTCATCTTGATGTAACAGAATTTTTTTGCAGTGAAAACAATCAGTCTCTGGAACAACCTCCCCTGGGATGTGGTAGAGTCCCCATCACTGGAGGTTTTAAGATGCATTTACACAGGGAGCTAGATAATCTCATCTAGACTCCCTTTCCCATGAAAGATTGGACCAGATGATCTTCTGAGGTCTCTTTCAGCCTGGGCTGTTCTATGATCCTATAAGACATTTCTTCCCTGAAGGTCAAGGCATAACTACAGTGCATGATAAAGGGTTGAATGAGAATCACAGAAAGATTTGTGTTGAAAGGCACCTCTGGAGGTTGTCTGGGTCAACCTTGTACTGAAGGCAGGGCTAACATCAGTTTTCTCAGAATCTTTTCCAGTTAAGGTTTGAAAATCTCAAAAAAAAAAAGCAAATTTCATTGTCTTACCATGTTGAGCTTGACCACTCCATGATTTTGTTTCCTTATGTCTAGTAGGGCCTTCTTTTGGTGCTGTTTGTGAACATTACCTCATTCTTCCAGTGTACACCTCTGAGAAGACCCTGGCTTTGTTTTCTCTGCAACAACTTCCTAGGCAGTCAAAGGCTTTTTAATTAAGGAATTAGATATTCCCTGAACTTATTTTCTTCAGGATGAACAAACAGAGCTCCATCAGCTTCTCTTTCTAAGATATATGCTTCGTGCCCCTAAACAGCCTGGCAGGTGTCTCCTGGACTGCCTCTCATTTGCTGATATTCCTCTTGCACTGGGAAAGGGAGATCAAAGAAAAAATGTGATGCTGAATATACAGCCTCACCACAGTGCCAGGCAAAAGAGAATAATGACTTTCCTTAAACTGCTGCTTATGCTCTTGCCAGTGCAGCCCAATGTGCTTTTAGCTTTCCTTACAGGAGCACACTGCTTGCTTGTGTTCAGTAACACAAGTAGATTTAACCTTACTGGCTTGCATATCAGCAAAAGCATAGTGCAGCTGCAGTCATCATCATATTGGGATGTGCTAGTAGGGCCTAAACAACCTGTTTTAGAGCTAGCTTAGCTATATTTTCAATAGTAGAAGTCACACAGCATACGTTTACCCCAAGTCTCATGTATTGCAGCAAGAGGCAGCAACATACTGGCTTGAAGACAACATCACTTCATTAGTTAAAATGCATGGAGAAAGGCAGCACAACTGATCCATTGATGATGCACAGCCACTTGAGAAAAAGGCACGCTACGTGGTACGTGACATCGAGAGTGCTGAGAGCTGCTCAGGGGGGACACTGTCAAAGTCAGACCGTTCCTGTTTCCTGTTTTGACAAGCCCATCCAATCCACCTCCTGGCCCCAAGGCAGGGTCAGCTGTCACTGACTCCATCACTCTTGGCTAATGTTTGTCTCACCTGCAGTTAAAAACCTCCCATCTGACAGGTTCTCCAGGCAGCTATGTCCTTGCTGCGCTACCCTTACAGTTAGAAACAAATTCCTAATATCTAACCTGATATAAAGCCACCATTTTAGGCTTCCAGAAAAAGATATCTCTCAAGATAACAACATATATCTGTGTGATGAGATTTAGGAGGAGCTGGCCCTGCCTTGGACCATTTTCCACAGATTGAACTACATCTTGGGGGCCTTTGCAGCCCCACATGCTGGGCTTTCTCTGGTTATTGTGCTGCTTTCAGGAAAATTATTTGACAGCTAAATCATCTGGAAGTCTTTCTGCATGAGGCTGAAGGGAGTACTAAAAGATGACAGTGAGGCAAACACTATATTGATGCAACAAAGGTTAAAAACATGCTGGAACAGTGACCTTCTTAGGATGTGCTTTTATATCCCCCTAGATACTACATCAGCTAATATGTGGATGATCTGCTCTTTTTATAAAGGAATAGTAGTTTGTACTTACATATCAATTTGTACATAGAAAATAAATAACTGTAGCAAGCCATCTGTTACATTTTTTTATCTAAAAACAGCTCTACAGTTAACCCAGAAAGAGTGCATTAGTAATACAAACATTTTGGAGGAAGGAATGTAGTGATGTCTCTAGTCTAATACATAAAATTTCATTTCAGAGGAAGTATTTTTGGAACCTTATTGTCACCTCTGAACACAGTTCACTGAATGAGATTTACTTCACATTTAATTTCTTGTACATCATATGGATGGTAATTTTTGCTGTTGGGCTAATGGGAAAGGTACACTACTTCAAAGAAATTAGCAGAACACCAAGTTGCTTAAATTACACCATTTTCAGTGTTTTGAGAGGCTGAATTGCTCTAGGCTTTTTATATGTATGGTCACTCCCTCATACCCTGAATCCAACAGGAACTTCCTGGGCATGATTGAAGCCCTTTGTATTCTGCACTAATTTGCTTTCTGTTAGCTCAGGCATATTCTAAAATTACAAAGAATATGGCACAACAGAGAAAATGAAGATGACAGTAATTCAAGGCCACAATTAGATAACACCTATGGGCTGATATAATTGGCAAAATTCACTAAAATTACCTGTGTTTGTCAAGCAACATTTCAAACAAAATGTAAAACACATGAAAAGATATACCATGCATGTATTTATTATCTTGCTTTTGAACGACATTTTTCCAACATAGAACTTCTTAGAAAAACTGATCAAAATATGAACTATGCCCAGAAATGTATTATACTTAATAA
Organism: Ibycter americanus; assembly: GCA_035590275.1. Taxonomy (NCBI): domain Eukaryota; kingdom Metazoa; phylum Chordata; class Aves; order Falconiformes; family Falconidae; genus Ibycter; species Ibycter americanus. The sequence goes on from JAVJGI010000040.1 coordinate 58,475,827, forward strand.
ATAGTGAATAATGAGACTACCTTTAATTACTGACGAAGAGACAGGTATTGTAGAATCATAGAATGGTTTGGGTTGGAAGGGACATTTACAGATCATCTAGTTCCAACCCTCCTGCCATGGGCAAGGACACCTTCCACTAGGTCAGGTTGCTCAAAGCCCCATCCAGCCTGGCCTTGAACACTGCCAGGGATGGGGCATCCACAGCTTTTCTGGGCAACCTGGTCCAGTGCCTCACCACTCTCATGGCAAAGAATTTCTTCCTTATGTCTAATATAAATCTACCCTCTTTCTGTTTAAAGCCATTCCCCCTTGCCCTATCACTGCACACCCTTGTAAGAAGTCCCTCTCCAGCTTTCTTGTAGGCCCCTTTAGGTATTGGAAGGCTACTATAAGGTCTCCCTGGAGCCTTCTCTTCTCCAGGCTGAACAACCCCAACTCCCTCAGCCTGTCCTCACAGCAGAGGTGCTCCAGCCCTCTGGTCATCTTCGTGGCCTCCTCTGGACACACTCTAACAGCCCCATGTCTGTCTTGTGCTGGGGCCCCAGGGCTGGACACAGCACTCCATGTGGGGTCTCATGAGAGTGGAATAGAGGGACAGAACCACGTCCCTTGACCTGATGGTCACCCTTCTTTTGATGCAGCCCAGGATTCGGTTGCCTTTTGGGCCGCGAGTGCACATTGCTGGGTCATGTTGAGCTTCTCCATAACCAACACCCCCAAGTCCTTCTCGTCAGGTCTGCTCTCAATCCATTCTTCACCCAGCCTGTATTTGTGCTTGGGATTGCCTCGACCCAGGTGAAGGACCTTGCACTTGCCCTTATTAAAATACTAGCATCGGCTCTTAAGTAACTGAATTTCCCATAAGCATGCACTAGTTACTGTCAGTGACTTAAAAAAATTAGTTATGAGTTAAATCGTCTTCGAGTTTTGAACTAAACCCAGAGAAACTCCTAGACTCATTCATTTACAAGGATTTTTAATTGCATTGTGTATTATTTTTACTCTTAATTCCCTATTAGAAACTTTAAATATTTATTTTCCCTCACAAACTCAATGTTATATGCACAATAACATCCATATTTGGTTTCTCAAACTTGGAATGGAAGGTATAACAGACTGCAGAAACAGATACTTGATTTTGCAAAAGTTATTTCATTATACCCCAACTGTCTAAGAGGTGAAGATGGTGAGTGATCTGTGAGTTTGAATGCTGCCATCTCTTCTGTGTTTCAGTTGCCACATGCCGTCGGGCAGACAGGCAGCCCTGGACAGACACAGACACCAAACAGCTGCAAGTGAGGCTGCTGAGCCTGAATGAGGTGTGCAAAATCCTTGGAGGATCTGAGATTTAGGGCTTTATCCAGACCCCAAGCCCACATTAGCAGAATACTAGTATTTCCTCTGTCCTCACCCTTTGCTTCCATCAATTGCTTAAGTAACCAAAGCCTTGTGAACAGAAACTGCCTTTAGGGCTAAGCTTCTTCTCATCTATATTTATGTATATTTAGAAGGCAATCATCCTTATGTGCAAAGCCACTGCAGTTTTAGGTGGCAATTCACCTGCCCTGTGATGCATGGTTTGGGTTGACGTTGCTGTGTGCTGGTTGGGCCACCTTCCCTTTGCTGACCCCAGCAGGGCACCTAGATGACTGTACTATAAAAGTGTCAAAAATCCCACTGAGAACCACTGCCAGGACTGCCTGGATGTACAGCAGCCAACCAGAGCCATTGCCCTGGTCAGGAATATGAGGCAGGTCAAAAGGCCTTCAATTAAAACCAAATGTCACATCTTGTATGATGCGGGTCTACTGGTGTCTGTTGCTTCAAATTTACTTTCAAATGATGCTGCAGTGACCGTGGAGATGGAGGCACTAGCACACTACTTTCTTGATCGCAGCTCCCATTTCACAGTCTTAATTGCTACTTATGAGGCCCTTGGTAGCTTGGTCCTCATTGCATTTTAGCACGCTAACAGTTAGTACAATTTAAATTAATTAAGCAACATTAAATATTCATAGCAAAGATTTTTAATATTATAGTCTTAAAACAGGGATTGTACTGAAAGGTTTTTTTTTTTAAACTGCTAATCAGAAGTCAGTGTAGGATGCAAGACCTTAGTGGTCACTCTGTTGCTCATCTACCAGACTGTTCGTATTGCAGTCTGTCACAGCAGATTGCCAGTGCCAACCGCAGATGGAAAGTTTTACCTGATTTATACATTTCTTATAGGTAGCAAAAAAGCCAGTGCACCTTCAGAGCTTCAGCATGCAGACAGCGCATAAAGTAGAAGAATCACAAAACAAGACTTAAAACCTGTATGACTTTTGCAAGCCTCTGTTTCTTCACCTGGTTAACAATTGCTTAACAAGAAGCTGATATTTCAGAACTGGTATATGACATACTAATAACAAGTTGGAAAGTAACAAAGTAATTTTCGGTCATGTAAATGCAATACCTCATGCAAAAATAGATTTTTCTAAAACAAGTAACTTTGAGGGCTACACGACTGAGTAATGAACTACTTAATTCTGAGGGCACAGGTTCTACTGGAAATTATAATAGTTTGTATTTAAATTATCTTTAATCAGATAATCTTGATGCTCTTTATGAATAGTAAGTAAACTGTAAATACCTTATCAAGACAGTTCAATGATAATCAGATCCATTTAAACAACGCATCAACGAAAGGCCTAGGAAGGTTAACCTAATTTCCTGTTTAGGCTCAAGGGCAAAAGTTGCGACAATAGAGGAAGGGCTGATCAGATAGGAACTTAATGGAAACATATTAAATACTTGGAAATTTAAGAAAGCTCAGGTAAAGATCCAAAGTGAATCTACTTTGGTAAGAACAGAAATTTGTAACAGCCTCTCGTGATACAGTTTTGCTTTTCTGCTTTTGCTGAAGCCTCATTTTACTTGAACAATATCAGTGATCCTTTGTTTAGCTTTTCTTCATCAAAATCTGCAACCCGCTGTTGCTTTTCACTGCCCAGACCAGTGAAATACTGAATGCGTACCTGTGGTTTCCTTCAGGGTTTTTACAGGTGCACCCAACCTGATATAGGGCATTCTAGGTTATTTGAGCCTTGTTTAAGATGAAGAGTGACACACACTAATTTGGAAAAAAACCCACACATTTCATCGGAAGGAGGCAGAATAACATGTAACCAATGGATAGAAGAAGCAAAACAAATGTTTGGCCGAAGCACAGAAACCCAGGAATTCTGGAAAAGTGAAGTTCAAACCACAGAGAAGTGAGATGGGGAGAATCAAATAATACCAAGACACAAAGGAGACAAGCCAAGAGAACTGAGAATGATGCTAAACCAGAAAAAACAGCTAAAAAGAACTTTTCTTCCCCTAAATAACTAATGATTTATAAATACAGGGGCAGGGGGAAATAATAAAGACATAAAAGAAAATGGAACAAAGCAAAGAATGAATGGGAAAGACAATGGAGGCAGAACAACAGAAAGGGAATGAGATATGGATTGAATAGAGATAGGAGGGAGAAAAAGCCATGAAAAAAAGCCCACATTTTGTGTTGAGATACTGATACATATTTTTAGTACAAGTTTAATCTTTTGTGGCAGCCATAATTATGCAAAATAGCAATCTGCATCCTAAATATCTAGTAAAAGCAGAAGTACTGGTTTACAGTCTTTCAGAGAACACATACCATGTGTCATAAATTATGACATTTTTCAGCATGATAGCTGTCATCATCAGTCTGTTCAGAAATTCAGTGATTAAGATTAAGCTAAAGCCTGTGTAATTTTTATAGCACTTATGTGACATTGCTCTTGTTCAGACACGGTGATTTTTAAATGAATGGCTGACACTTGATGATATCCTGAAATCAATAAGCTGAAGCATCAGCCAGGAGGAACGGAGGAGTGGAAGAAGAATTGGTTTGCTCTGTAGTGGGTTGCAATCATTGCTACATCCTCTCAAATAACACTTTATGCATCACACCATCTCTCTTAGCAGGAGACTAAGGTGTAAATGAAACTGGCACCCTAAAAGGCTTTGAAGTCTAAAATAGTACGATTAAAACCAGCTGTAGCTGTTGGGTGAGAAGCTTGACTAAGAGCAAGCCATAGATTCTCTACTGCTGTCACAGTATCTTTCCTCTAACATTTGTTGGTTTATTTTTTGTTACACTAAGGAAACATCATGAGCTTCTCATTGGATATGACTTAAAAACACGATATATTGGACTACTGACTCCAGAAGAAATAAAACAACGCTTTAATGCCCTGAAGTGCTTAACCCCATGACACCTGCTGGGAATGAAATTGGCTGGGATATTTCCCTCAATACCAGAACTGAAAAGGTCTTGAAAGCAGCAGAAGCTCTTTACAGCTAGCAGACTCAATTTTAAGCAGGACAAATCCCCTAGCCCAACCCATTCCCAAAAGCTGGATTAGAAGGAAGCTGTATAGAATATAATATTTATATTTTAGCTGAAAGAACTGAGTGAAACTAAAGGAATAGCATAGGAAACTAGCATATTTTTCTTAGAAAAAGAGAACTTGGTTCTAGTATTGTGTTGATTGTTGTAATCATAAGATAAATTGGCTTGATCAGATAATTTTTGGTATGTGGATGATTCAACATCCAGATGTAGAACAACTCTTTTGTGCCAAAGAATTACTAATAGTCAATAATGACATCAAAACATGTATGTTTTCTGTAAAGTAGGATTTAGATAAACATCTAAATTCTAAAATTCAGCCAATATTATATTCAACAAAATTGCTCTCACATTCTCTCTCAAGAAGAATATACAACACGGTAATCTATTTAGAAAGCATCCATTCCTTTTTAATTGTCTGCAGATGAATATAAAAAATCTTGGTTTGTTGAGATGTATTAGACATTTCCCAAATATTTAAGTAAAAGAACTTCATTCATGATTGGTTAAGTTGGGCGCATGAGTATTGCTGAAATGGTAACACTATAGATTTTTTGTCTGCACTAAGCTTCCCAATTCTCTCTTCAAACATTTGAATAGTGTGATTAGCATCTACATTTGGCAAAGGAAAATGTTAAAATTCAGATGGAACTCATCTAATTTTAAGCATTATGGAAATTAATACGCAGCTTCCTATAGAATGGTTAATCAAGCTCTTATTATTGTGATATTTGCATATATTTAATTATAGTTAGCTACATTGCGCATTTCATAGAAAAGTTTGTAAGGATATGCAAAGTGTGGTTATTGTCATTAATTGCAGACCTTTGGTCTGAACATTGTAAGGTCCTTTTTTATATAGGACTCTCAAATCAGGAATCAGTTTGCTGGCTGAAATAAAGATTCCTTCCAAAAAATAAAAGTATCCAGCACTCTCAAATAAAAATATGCTTTATATTGATAATTAATTACGTCGCTATTTTTTTTAGCCTTCTATCAAACTGTTTTCTTATTGTTGCTAAGTTGTCATCAGGTTGGCTGTACCAAGTTTGGATATATTTTCTGTTGTGGGTTGGTATTTTGTTTTTTTCCATATGGTAAGCCTGACAGCTGTTGTTCTGTGGGAAGTTTACTCTTTTAAAATTACCATTAGCATTGTGTTGTGCGTCTGCTGCAGATTCAGTGAAATGAAAATGAAGGAAAGGTGCTACTCAAAACAAACAGAAAGCTGATATAATTGCTTGCTCAGCAGCTTCCACTGAAAAATGAAAAAGGTGTTTGCAATCCAGTGGCACAGTTACAGTCTATGCCCTGCAGCAAATTCAGAGCCTCAGGACAGTTGGCCAGATCTTGTTTTCATGGGAGCAAAGAGCGCTGGGCTTCCCTTTGGTTCAACCAGAGGTTTGGGATCAGTATCTGTTTTTCTTCTAGGAGGTTAACATGTTAAAGAGGAAAATGACATGTTGTGAAAAGGTTACAGTTAATTCCATCATGCTCACAAATACTAAAAAATGGTGGTTTAAATCAGACTTTTCTCCTTACTGGTTTTCATAATCTTTTTTTTCTTCATTAGTTTTAAGGGAGAGAAAAAAGGCATAGTAACAGAGGTCCAACAGCTCATGTTTAAAGACACACAAAAAAAAAGAAAACTGCATTGTAAGCCTGTGAAAGAGAATGAGTGAGTATGTTTTTCACATACTGCCTTAGAAGAAAAACATAGGGAAGCAGAGGGATTCAGGTCATTAAAACAATTCTGAACCCCTGCCTTGAGGCAGGGCTGCTGGCAGGGAGCATCAGCAAAGGCATGCCTTTCCAGCTCTTAGAGTAACTCCTGTGTCACTTTGATGACCCAGCAGAAGATTAAGTTAAACGTGGATGGTCTCATGACTTCAAAAGAGCTTACCGTGCTGTTTGAGGGAGATCTCTAGAAAATAAAAATGTCTGCTCCACTGAGGAATATATATATTCCTCTTAATCTATGCCACATAAATTTGGAATTAAGGATGTCAAAAAGTACATAATATAAAGCCTGCATCACTGTTGACATTAAAGTGAACAGCTGAACTGTTGAAAAAATAACAACCTCAAATTTAAGAATCAGCTGTCATATTGATGAATTACATTAATTTGTGTGCATACAGATCCCAAGAAACAGCAACGGAATCAGACAAGAACAAAACAGAACAGTAATTACATAGGACCTCAGAGTATATTGAGAACTATCCACCATAGACCTAAGGTTTATTTATTTAATAAATTGCTGCATTTTACCTAATATTTCAACTCCTCTGTGTCAGATGTTTCATACAAGCATAAGGAATAATTTCTTAAGGCACAGTGAGCAGGTGAAACTGTGAATAAAGGAAAAGAACAGACCTGTATATCTGCTACACACATTATGCAGAACTCAGCTGTATTGCACATATAGCAATATTCATGGACAGATACAAATGGAACTGTAATAATATAATACATATCTTAATATGTGTTATAACTTCTTTTTGTTTTGCTATCAAGCAGCTGTTGGGAAGGACATTTGCATTGAATAGATTGACTAATATATACTATATTCAAAGCAGTTTTGGATATTGCGAGACTGGAAAACTATTTCAAATGTTGTGGTATTCCTTACCTGACATTTTGAAGCTGATTATTTAGTTGACTATTTCAGGAGAATAGTTTGGTTTTATTCTCTTAGTCCTAAACAAAATCCGGTGTCCTTTCTAGAGAAAAATGTTCTATTGTTTAATTATAAGTTATTACTGAGGGATTTCCAAAGAAACATTGCTGTAGCTGAGAACTTCCTTTTTTGACCTTCCCAAGGTATGTAAACTCCCTACACATTTGCCTGCAGACAGGACAGTCTGATTTCAATCAGAGTGAGTCTTCCTTTCTTTGTTTTGTTATGCAAAGAGAGACAGTTGTGTTAAGGAGACTAGTACTTGATCAGTGGATCTTACCCAACAAGCTGAGATCCTTCAATTCCCTGACCCAGTGCTGTTACTACCCCTTCAGAGTTCAGAAAACTACTTGAAAACAAATTTGGGGACAGCTGCCTGCTACCCCTGAACAGGTGCTGCCTTTGAGTAAGGAGAAATACCCAACTTCTACTTTAAATCTCTACATTCTTCCAAGTTTTCTAACAGAAATGTCCACAGACATCCTCAGAAAAGATTGTCTTACAGATCTGTGAGCAGCCTAGGGTTTTGTAATTTTATCTTTAGGGGTTTTTACAGAGTAAACCTTTACCATGTAAAGAAAAACTTAGCCAACAGCTTCAACACATAGGAAGATTTGGTCAAATTCTGGGAAAAAAATCTTTCTAGTGAAGTTAAATGTCTATAGAGAGAAAGGGAAGCATTAAATAAAAAATAGTAGTAACAGCTGTGTACCTTAGTAGGCCGCTTGCATTCCCTGGTGTCTTCTTTCACAGCTGGGGTATTAGAATAGCAGAACATTCTTGATGTTGAGTAACTTGTGGTATATTAATAGCTGATAACTTCTCAAGTTCATAAAGTCTCTAGTAACGCTATAGACTCTTCAAGACAGTTGTATTTGCAAGGAATGTAATGCAGTTGTAGAAGGATGAATCATGCTGAAATCAAGTGGAGCCACCACTTTGCCTCACCGTAATTTTACTGTAGGCATGGTCTTTTTGGTATGTTATTTTTTTACTATTGAGGACCCTCAATATGGCTGATATATGTGAGTTGAATACAGGGCTCTCATGGTGTTGCAGGGTAAAGGGAAAGCAGGGCGCAGCAGTAAATGCAGGGCACCTGGAGAGGATGGAAATTTCACCCTCAAGCATTTCTCTAAGCTAGGAAATACTCACAGTAATTTTAGCACATTATAAAAGGTGATAGACAAAGACTGTAGGAAACACATGTCAGCTTCAAAGGGAAGGGAAGGGAATAATTACAGACCCATGAGACAGGATGATGTTTGTCCAGTTCCTTTTCAGAGTGAAGCCTTAATCGGAAAAGGCTGTACTTTTTTGGTGCCTCTGAAGCTCAGTGACTGCAAAGGCTTAAAAGCTTTAATAAGAAAAAGGAAACAGTGCCACCTAACTGTGGAAACTGTATTTTTTTAGTCATTAAAGCTGAGTGAACAGATATTTTGTATTTCAAAGCTTCAAGGGTGTTTTTTGTGAAGAACTCTTGCCTGTGATTAAAGTATTACTAATGTGTGTCTTTCCTAAATTAATTACTGGGAGAGTCGAGCTTTCAGTAGAAAAGTCTACTTGACCCCACTGCATGTGTTTTTTTTGCTTGAAGACTGCAAATCGGAACAGGATTCATACCTAACTGGGGAGACCATGCATGGTCAGGCCATGTATGATGGATGGTGATTTGCTTTAAGGTCACTAACCACTCTTAAACTGAATAGCTGTATTAATATGAACATACAGGCACATGCACACTTTCTTTTTCAGTAGTTCTTTCCATCAGTGTTTGCTTTCCAAATGATCACTTCCATATTACAAAAAGCAAAGCTTGTTGTGACTAATTACCACAACAGTCCCTGAGAAAAGAAGGCAAGTTTTATGAAACTTTCCACCACCATGACTGAACGTAACCTGCAGTGCCAGGTGAATCTATGCATAAGTAAGTACTGGCAGTGTAAATGCCCATCCAGACCTGGGTTATACATGTGTAGGCTCATAACCCAGTTTCCAAAACCATTCTCATCCCAGGTACTCATCCAAAATAAACTGCACAGAATTTATGAGCCTACTGCAATTGTACAAGTGCCTGAATGAAAAACAATGAAGAGGAAATACTTCAAAAAAATTAATCAGAACATGAATCATAAAGTTTAGTGAACACCACAAATACTAAACTGGTATTATATAAGCCTGTTTATTTTCAATGAAAGAAATGCTTATGCTCACTTTTGAAAGTATCTACTATAAATTCAAATGCTTAAACATATTTTGAGTAGGTTGTTTTCTGATTGCAACAAAGTAAAAATGTGATGTGGTGGGCCCTGGGGTTTACATACATGTGTTGCCCTGAAGAGAAAGTAACCGTCAGCTCTTTCTTGGCATCTTATTCTTGTACCTTTTCTGAACCTATCACTTATCTTCTTACACTTTACATATCTTCTTGTCATAAAATCCCTCACAAAGAAGAACGTGAAAATGTGCAGCAAAATGTCTCCCAGCTGAAACTGAAACTTTTTTTTTTTAAAGAAAAACTGCTAATAGTATGCTCTCAGGCATGGGGCTTTTAGCTACTTGCTTTGATGTTTCCATTGTAAACAAAACTTAATCTCAGTGTCATTTTGCATGATTTTGCCTAACAATGAGCTTTGCTGACTAATGGTGTTACAGATGAGAATCTCTTTACTTCAAAGGCTAGAATCCATCTGACATTTTCAAATATCATTAAAGTATTCAGAAAAGCAGTGTTGCATATTCCACCACAGTAAAAAGAATTACACTTGAGTCTGATGCTAAGCATGAGACAAGGTATCATTCCCACATTTGGTATTTGATATATGCTCTTCATACAGTACAGAAATTTGCAATTATTTCCCTTTGAACTTTTTAGCTTGACAGGAAAACACCAATAAAATATATTTATTAGTTGTATTATTTCTATATGATCTTTTTTTGAAATTTTCTCTCACTTTTTTACTTCAGAAATATGCTGGGAATAAAGTAAACACACAATTCTGGGACATAATCCTTGAAAGATGGCATGTGTCTGAACATCTAAGATGACCTCTGATTCATTGCTGCAATAGGAATGCATGAATAAAAGCCTGCCTGTTTCAGGGCTGTGTACTTTGAGTATGAAACAGCCATATGTGAGAAAAGAGCAAATTGTGGCTGCAGGAACAGAAGGCCTAATCCATGCAACTGCCTGTGAAAGAGATCTTATTCTCTCCCAGAAAAACTCAACTGTCTGGGTATATTTGAGATTCCGTACTGCTTCAAAAGTAAAAAGAAATATTCCATTTGTCTAATGCAAATGATAATTTTGTCATTAAGATAAAAAGGACAGAATATGTTACTGTTTTATTCAGTTTCTGTATTAAGTGTTAGCTATGCTATTAATGTACACACAGAAAAGTCTTCCCTTGGGCTGTAATTTATTTAATTGCTTTTCTTTTTCCGTTAATAAGTTGGAAAAATGCAGTGAAAAACAGTTTATGCTGAAGTCAGCGCAGCAAGTACTGAAGCAGGCGATATTTCAACATCACATGATACCACTGCTCAAACGTAGCACACATCAAATAGGGGTCTCAGAATGCCACGCTGCTCTTCCAGCTTGCTCTCACACTCGCAGTTCCCCACATTCCCTGCCTCTCTGCGTGCACACACACACAGACATGTAGTCAATTGCTGGGTAACAAAAGCAATTACAAGAGAGAAGTGATTGCCACACTCCTTAAAACAGATTTAAAAAGAATATAATGTATGCGTATATGTGTATGTCTTTTATGTACATATATACATACACATATTTATGCATACTGGGATATATATTGGAATATTTCCTTGCACTAGGGAAAATAGAAGGTGAGTGCTATCCACAGCAGAAAACAGGATGAGCTGGGCTCCAGCACCATGATCTGGAAGTCATGACATAATATGTGTATTTTATAGGGAAAGGATGCCTGAGAAAAATGCCAGCACGTTGTACCCTCCCTCCCCTTCTGCCTCTCCTCTCCCCACCTAGCACGAAGTGAAACAAGCTGGCATCCTGACACAGTCTGAATGTGGCTACTTTCAAAAGCCTTCCAAGACAGCAAAAGCCGTACAACTCCACGGCCTCTCAACTACTTGTCTGGTGCTGCTTTGTGCTTTACTTTCTTCTCTGTAATTCTCCATCCTACACGATGTGCTCGCTCTTACCACCATCGTCTTTGCCTCACCAATACTCTTGCAGGAGGTTTCATCAAGAGCTGATTAACATAAACCACCTGTATAAATACTAAAAGAGAGGCAAGCCAGGTGGTTGCAAAAGCTTTTGATATCGTTAGGTTAGTGCCTTTTGCCTTTCAAAAATCAACCATCTACATATAGCGTTTTTATCAAAATACAAATTGACATACAAAGAAAATTATCGCCTGTCATTTTCTCACAACGTAGATTTTCTAAATAGGAATAGCAAACTGCATGAATATTTTGCAGTAATAGAATAATCAATAAATTTGTGTCCTGAAAAGTTACAATTTGAACACCGCAAGTAAAGTTAATTGGTTCACCGCAAGTAAAGTTAATTGGTTAAGGAAAGGTTGCTTTACATTTCTCTGCTTCCAAAAGCATTCACATAATTTCAGTCTGAAGTAGGTCTGAGTTTGAAAAAACAATAAAGAAGAGATTAAGTCCCCACGCAGGAGGGACAGTGCCTGTCTTCTTTGCAACAGCCTGAATTGATTTAGCACTAAGCAAAAATAATTGTTCGGACTTGTAAAGTCCTTGGTCTATCCAAAGTTCTATCAAAACCAAGTTCAGAATCACTGGACGTCTATACTTGTCTCATTTACCTTGGGTAAGGGAACAGAGGAATGCTTTTGTCATGCAATGGAGAACAGGCATGCTGTTTAGCGAGAGATACTAACAGCATGAAACAAAAAGAAATCAACTTTCCTGTAACTTATTTCAATGCAATTACCCTGATAAATATTTTTGTTTTTTAAAAAAAACCCAACTCCTAGTTGTTTTATTTTAAAAATACCACAAAGAATCTTCTGTGTGCAAGAATTCAGCGCATAGTGGCTGCTAGGCTGAGATTTGGCTGTTGGGATTGCACAGTGCAGTTGTTTATACTATATATTTTCTGCTGATATCTCTATAAAAGTTCCCGATGCATTACAAACGTAGCTGTTGGAAAGAGGAACAGTCTACTGGTCAGATCCCAAGAGATTCATAGAACTCACTACACTTTAATGGGAGTCAGTGGGATGCAGGTATACTGCAAATGCTTATTATCACTCAGGCTGTGGACCAAATTGAAGACAAGATACAACAAGAAATGCTGACTAATGCCAGCAAAAAGGAAGATGAAAAGTAGAACAAAAGATTTCCCCAGAGGCAGTACAATAGATACGGGAAAATCTATATCCGTGTATAGGATTGGAGTCTGCTGCTTGTCCAGTGAAGCAATCAGAGAGGCAGCTGAACTTGATATTAGAGGACTTCCCGTGTGTAAATGGAACCAGTAGGTGACATATCAGATAGCAAGGCTGAGGTGGAAAAAAGTCAAAGGCCCCTATGTTATATCTGTGCTTGGCTGCCATAATTGTCCTGGTGGGTGATAGGCAGCTGGAGGTGAGCTATAGCAGTCTGAAACTATTCTCACTCATTATCTAGAACTGGAGAGCTGTGAAGCTGGGGGTTCAGCTGTACTATCTCTTCTCGCCCCCCAAGCACCGGCTGTGATTTCAGCTTTGCAAGTCCCAAGAGCAGTGGCTGACATCAGGTCCCCTAGTGACACAGTCTGGCCTCAGGAGGAGCTGCAGGCTGACACTGTGTCCCTGGTCAAACAAGCCACCACTGAGATCAAGAGGCTGAGTTTGGGACAGAGACCTGAGCAGAAGCTGTAAGGGTGGGAAGAGAGTAGCTCAGAGTTATCCAAGCATTACACCAGGGTTTGTGGAGAGGTGACCTTACTCAAAAAAGTACTCAGGAGAAGAGCTCCTCTTGCCCTTGCTATGGTTGTCGTTGAAATTATCAGGAACATTAAGAATTATTCTCTTTCCTAACCTTTCCCGCTACTTCCCTCATATTTATACGTTTCATTAATGAAAGCTTGCCTTCCTACCTTCCTTTCTATTTCATCATGGGCATTCACATTTCTGTATTTCCAGGACATCCGGATGACAGGCATTTTCCTAGATATCTATCTCACCACCTCATATGCATGCTTTTTCAAAATGAGATGGAGCTGGTGTTTAGCTCATCTTTTTATGTGAAGAATCTCAAAAGCTGTAATTTTTCTGTCATTGCTGCTGGGCTGCTTCTGTTTCTTTTGGGGTTGTTTTTGATACAGTGACCAATATTCTGTTTAGTTTATTCATTTTGAAAATATGCCAATGATTTCTGTAATGGCTGTGCCTTTACTTTTTCTATGCTTCTCTTCATGCAGCTTGTTAATAGCTCAATAATGCAGCCTAATATCTCTCCAGTAAATCTCTGAAAATACAAAGACATGCTGTTAGAGACACTTTTACAATTTTTGAAAAACCTTTTTGATCTGAATTAATCAAGTTTAAAATCACTCCTCAACATCCACTGAATTATACATGTTCAAACACAGTTTCACTGGACACTTAGTCAGTGTTCATCTATTAATTTGGTAGAACCAGCTGACAAAGAGTGTTCCTCTTCTTGCTGGCCAATTATTCTTCTTATTTCTACAGGAGCAGTTAGCAGTCTGAGGTTACAGCTTCACAACTAAGATATTTAAACCCTGAGTAATTTGGTATGTTCTCATATAAGGCCACTTAGTTTTGTCTTTTGTTAGAAGTTCTTGTCATTAATTGCAAAGAATAACATGATTGATAAAAGAGGGAAAGACTAAATGCTCTGCTGTGATATTCAACATGTAAATCTACTGACAAATATATGCTCTAAAATGCCATTAACTATCAAAGTATATTTCTGATTAAAATTCAGTTTCTTCTAGATGAGAAAACAACGTGCATTTGTAATAATCACTTGCATTAATACTGGTTTATTGACTGTTTAGACTCATGAATCAATGTGAGGTTCTTGGAACATACTTCTGAATGTGCTATGTAATCCTCCAGCCTTTGTTGCAGAAGAATGTCTACAACCACATTCCATAACCCTTAGGCCTTTTTCTCAGTATCTTTTGGAAACCTTTCCAGTAAACCCACAACATAATCAAGGGTGAAATCCTGATCCTTTTGAAGTAGATCAGAGTTTTGTCATGGGCTTCAATCGATTCAAGATTCATTTCTTATGTGACTGCTGTTTCAAAAGTGGAAAGTTACTTCCTCAGGGAGATTCATTAAGTAAAACAAGAAAATGTTAAAGCTACTAATATGCTTTCCTTATGTTTATTGTTGTAACTTTGGCTAGTTTTTAATATGGATAGAATCCATCAGTTGCTCATAATACCATATTTTTCTGTTACTTTATTTAAAAAATGAATATGTAGTTACAGATGCATATGCCCAGAATTATATAGCAGGACTAATTTTGTTAAAGAACAGCGTATGTAGAACTGCTCTCAACTATATGAATTCATATTTCAGAACCTTGTTCAAATCAAAATTAGCCCTGTTGTACAGCTTGTCAGCCATCTCCTTTATGCTTACCCTAAGGTCCTTTTTACAGTCCTGGAACAATGATAAACAATGTTCAAATGGCTACAGTTCTACATATACATACTCACATTTCAGTTTTATATTGTCAGAGGGACTTTGAACGCAGAACAGATTTTTGTGAAGCAGCCATCTTTCATGGAGTATTTAACATCCCATTTCGTTCAGTGTATCTATGTTAACAGAAGCTTAAAGTATTAATGTTACGCTTGGAAGATGGCTTAGCTGTTATTCATGACACTTTTCCTGTATGCTATGTAAAAACAAAATTAGCACAGCTACAGCTTGTTAATATATCTGGCACCAAACATGGATACTTGGGATTACTGGGCTTTTTGGCAGCAGAGTAACAGTAATGCTGTATGACTGGTTTGGTAGCCTTGTGATTATCACCCCATGATACCTTCAGAGTGCAATCTGTTAGCCCATTTGCCTACTTAGCAGGTCAGCCACTGATGGAAATGCTACAGACAATATTTTTTCCAAAAATGCAGTTCCCCACCAAGACGGGTTCATTGAGCTAAAAGCTCATAACTATTCTTTCTTGGCCGAAAACAATTAGTGCCACTTTAAAGGCTTGAAAAGAAAGAGAACAACAGAGAACTATGTGACCCATGTTTTTTCCAGAGACAGTTGCCCAGTTCCAGAAGACTAAGAGTCAGCACTGGCCTATATTTTATAATGCCACGGTAGTATGGCCACCAGTGTACGCTTCTTGCCACAGCGCAGCATTCACAACGTTTTATTTGAGGACACAGACATCAGTCTGACTCCCAGTGATTTAATGCAAGCCCATTGCATACAGACTAGCGTGTTTTTCCAAGGCTCAGACACTGAATCCACATACACTTTTCCCATTTACTCTGTTTTCATGTACGCTGACAAGACTGACAGTACTTCAGCTAAGTACCCCACCATGTGCAAAACCCAGTAAGACACACAGCACCTGTATTTGCAGTTGTGGTTGACAGATTGCAGAAAGAACCAGGCAAACCATTAAGTATATGCTTGAAAATCAGTCTGCTTTTCTCCAGGTTTATTCTTCCTTTTTCCTGAGTTCCAAATAAAAAAACCTTTAGAAATGTCTCTGTGACACTAGCACCCCTTTACCTGTAAAACTGCTCCACCTGATTTAGAGCTGTGATTGTGAGTGCCAGCCTGTGTTCATTTTCTAGAGAAGTAAAAGATTTCTGCTTCCCTTGGAAACATTTTCTTTTTTCTTTTTTTTTTTTCCTGTAAAATGAAATGCCTTGTTACACTGTCAGATGAATGAATTTTGATTACTGTATTTATATCAAAGCTGTCTACAATCGTTTCTTCAGAGATCAAGCTGCAGATATTATACCAGTCTTAGTAAGCAACAGGACCCTTTGCAAGTATCATTTTTAATTCACAGGCTTGAGAGAACAGGAACAGGATTTCCCAAAATAGTTGAAATTTTTGCAGTTATAGTGGGTAATTTAGACAGCTATATATCAGTTTTAATTTCGCAGTAACACTGGTGAGAAGGGACTGTGGAAGGTCTCTGGTTTAGCCTCCTGCTTCAAGCAGGGCCAGCTGTGAGATGCAGCCTGGTTCCTCTGGGTTTTGTCCAGTCAGGTCTTAAAAACCTCCAAGGACAGAGACTGCACAGCTTCCTTGGGCAACCTGCCTGCCTGTCCTCAGGCTGAAACATTATCTATGGTTATAGAGGGGAGGTTGTTCTCTGCTTCGGTTTTTTATTTTTGGTAAGTCTGTATTTCATGTAGAATCACAAAATCATAGAATGGTTTGTATTAGAAGGGACATTTACAGATCATCAAGTCCAACCCCTCTGCCATAGACAGGGACACCTTCCACTAGGCCACGTTGCTCAAAGCCCCATCCAGCCTGGCCTTGAACACTTTCAGGGATGAGGCATCCACAGCTTCTCTGGGAAACCTGGTCCAGTGTCTTACCACCCTCATTGTAAAAAATGTCTTCCTTGTGTCCAATCTAAATCTACCCTCTTTCAGTTTAAAACCGTTGCCCCTTGTCCTGTCACTACAGGTCCTTGTAAAAAGTCTTTCTCCATCTTTCTTATAAGCCCCCTTTACATATCAAAAGGCCACTATAAGGTTTCCCTGGAGCCTTGCCTTCTCCAGGCTGAAGAACCTCAACTCTCTTAGCCTTTCTTCATAGGAGAAG
This sequence comes from Ibycter americanus, assembly GCA_035590275.1. Lineage (NCBI taxonomy): Eukaryota > Metazoa > Chordata > Aves > Falconiformes > Falconidae > Ibycter > Ibycter americanus. The sequence continues at coordinate 58,492,715 of JAVJGI010000040.1, forward strand.
TGTTTCAGCCCTCTGACCATTTTCATGGCCCTCCTCTGGACGGGCTCTAACAGGTCCATGTCTTTCTTTTATTGGAGGCCCCAGTGCTGGATGTAGCACTCCAGGTGGGGTCTCACGAGAGTGGAGTTAAGGGGCAGAATCAGCTTCCTTGACCTGCTGGCCATGCTTCTTTTGATGCAGCCCAGGATATAGTTGGCTTTTTGGGCTGCAAGAACACACTGCCAGCTCATGTTAGTTTTCATTCACCAGTACCCCCAGGTCCTCCTTTCCAGAGATGCTCTCAATCAATTCATTCCACAGTCTGTATTGATATGGGGTATTGCCCCCACCCAGGTGCAGGACCTTGCACTTGGCCTTGCTGCACTTCATGATGTTCGTATGGACCCACTCCTCCAGCCTGTCATGGTCCCTCTGAACTGCATCCTTTCCCTCTAACATATCGACTGCGCCATTCAGCTTGGTGTCATCTGCAAACTTGCCGAGAGTGCACTCAAACTCACTGTTCATGTCATCAGTGAAAATATTAAACAGTATTGGTCCCAGTATGGACCCTTGAGTGACAGCACTCATTACCGGTTTCCACTTGGACATTGAGCCATTGACTGTAACTTTTTGGATGTGACCACCTAATCAATTCCTTATCCATCTAACAATCCGTTCACCAAACACATTTTTGTCCGACTTAGTAGCAAGTATGCTGTGGGTGACCTTACCAAAGGCGTTACAGATGTCCAGATAGATTCCCTTGACCACTGATGCAGTCACTCCATCATAGAAGGCCACTAGATCAGTCAGGCATGAATTGCCCATGGTGAAGCCATGTTGACTGTCTCTGATCACCTCCCTGTCTTCCATACATTTCAGTATATCTTCCAGGAGATTCTGTTCCGTGATCTTGCCAGGCACAGAGGTGAGGCTGGGAGGTCAGTAATTCCCAGAGTCCTCCTTTTTGCCCTTTTTAAAAACGGCTGTGATGTTTCCCTGTTTCCCTTTTTTAAACATTTTGAAGAACACTCCTTTATAGACTTCATTCATAATTAGTGCTTCTGCAAACTTCCATGAAAACTAAAAAATTGGGAAGTTGCTAGAAAATTTTCTTCAACAGTTTTGCTGGGGAAATTAATTAAATATAGACCACTCTGTGTGTAGAGCTATTTAAATATTTTCATTAAATAAAACCTCTAAAAATGGGAATTCTCTAAAGCAAGAGATTATAATTCATATAGATCCCGTTAGAGGAAGTATTCATGTAAAATGAAAAATGGGTGAACCATATCTTTCTGTAATAGTTCTTTCCTAGTTTGAAAATCCACTCCCTATTTCAGCATATTCAAGGTTTATTGATTTTGCTTATTGGTATTATGCTCCAGAAATAGTTGGTGAAGGTGAAATATATTCTTAATTCTGTATATCTCTGATGTAGATATTACTCAAATGGATTTGGATTATAGAGTTTTAATAATTCATGCAAAATAATCTACACGAAAGGACTGAGTTAAATAAATCTATTTTATGATAGTGTTTAGTAACCACACAATGTAATACATGTGAAAACTAGTAACAGTAAGAGTTTTCACATGTATTACATTGTCTTGCATTTTTTACCTCAGTTGTTCTTGATGCTAGCGTGCCATGCCATGCACATTCAGGTGGAGCATGCCCGTTCCAATGTATTTTAGTAATTGGATACATTTCTGGCCCACAGGAATTTAATCAGAAAACTGTATGTACAGAAAATCTTTTAATGCTGCTTTCAGAATTGCACAGTTTCCTGCAAAAGGAATATTCACAACAGTATGTTATTCAAATGCATGCATGATCAGTTAACTGATGTATGCCTTCATAATTCTCATTGCTTCTCCTGGCTATGTTTTTGTTTCCTTGTCTGCCTTTTTTATCATACATCACAGTCACCACTTGCACAGTCCACAAACAAAGGATAAATTTTCTAAGTTTTCAGAATTGTTAAAATTATTTTCTAGTGCATGCTCTTTTCCTTACCAGTTGCTTTTCATGTCCTGACTCCTGATGAACACCAATGAGGCCACAAGTATGAAATTCTGCTTATCCATGTTCAGAAAGGCAAATAAGCAGTCAACCAAAGTTCATTGCAAAGTATAACATAACTAGTAGGAGGAAAAGAGCTGCTTTGATGGGAAAAACATTCCCATCAAATTGGGAATAAAAAATATCCCCAATGATTTTCCCACAAAAGAAACAGGCTTCAAAAATAACATGGAAGAGGCTTCTGGCAGCAGGAAAGATCTGATACTGCTTTAAAGTATTTAAATGAAAGAGTAATTGCAGAAGTGACTGAAACCCAAATTTTCCCTTTCCCAAGTGACTGCCCTGAACAACAGGCTATAACCTTGCTCTGACTATAGTCATGTTGTAGTCATGGTCCAGTGAATCAACTCTGATAATTAGACCGTATTTCTCAGTAAGTGAAAGTTCACATCTCCTTACAGCAGACTCAGTAGACTTCTCTTGTCCATATCTTCTTAACATTCTGAATAATCAAAATCAGATCTGCTTACGGTTGTAGCTGCTGTTAATCTGGTTGGCTATTTAGCATTCAAAGTTTAGCTGGAATGATAAAGAGGAAGCAATCTCTTAAACTAGAGAGACTAAATAAAATTAGGATGATTAAATATTTGTAGTCTACATAATGTTTATCTTGTGCAAATAGCGTGAAGAGTCACAAATCTGATTTTATTGTAGGCTCTTCAGTAAAATGTATTGTGTCTACTTAGAAACATTTGACAAGCATAGCATCTTCTCATGTGTATCTTCTGGCCAAGTTTGTTAGAATAAATTACCTCAACTCAACCTTAGATTTGGTGTCTATTTACAAAGAATGATCATTGTTAGCTACTAAATAGCTGTGTAGGTGCTATATAAAATTGAAGTTCTTTAAATTAACGGTCAAATGTGGAAAAGATGATGAGAGCTTTTCCATCATACACAATATGATAAAAGCTTGTCTGTGTCAAAGACATCATATGGTTTACTACTGCTTTTACTGTGTGTATTAATAAAGTTCCAGCTATTATAATTGCTGCAGTAAAGAGGACACTTACTAAACTGAACTCAGTATCTATGTATAATGATCTACAGCTGTAAGGATACAGCCTTCAATCTGTGAACTAAAAATTAGGTCTTGAATTGAATCTGTAACTGGGAATGGGTGCCTATGTTCTCTTATTAAGCTATGGAGTAATCATCGTTACTTACAAGCAAATGTAAATTATTTATATTTTTTAAATTGTCACATTTTGTTAACACAGCTTTAAAAATTATGGAAGTTATTTCATCAAGCTCTTTATGATTCTCAGTCTAAAATAGTATAGACTTTAGAATAAGATTAGATAATCAGGGAGATTAATTTCTTCTCAAGCCATATAATACCCAAAATTAATAAATGTAACTCAAGAGCAACAGCTATGCAATGATGACAGTATAAAATCAAATCTTTTTTTGTTTATAGGTGTCTTCTCCCAACAACCTTTGTTTGCTGATAAAAGAAATCTGAAAATCTATTTTGCTTAGTATGAACTCCAGAATAAACTCAACCACTTCCATTAGGTATAAGATTTTTCCCTATACACAAACTTAGATTTCTAAAAATGTATTCATTATCAGTAAAACTAAACAAATAGGCGATCACTCATTTACTACAGTTTCACTTTTAAGTGGGATATTTTAAACAGCAACTTTGAATGCTTGTGGGATGGGAAATGAAGTCAGAAAGCAGTGACTCTGAAAAGTCCTATGTAATTACGTTAGAATTTCTCCTAAGAAGTGTAATCCCTTGATTCTGCTTCTATAATGAAGGGAATCTTTAGCTGTCTAAATAAAGATAATGACCTAAAGTAAGGAAGGGGCCTAGCCGCAGCTTGCAGCAGTTGACTGTGCTTCAGGATGACTATTAAAACTGGATAAATTTCAAACTCCACTGAAAGGTGCAAGAGCTGGAAAACACCACTTCTAATAGATGCATAAGGACCTTAGTTCTTTCAGATGCCCAAGAAGAAGACCACAAGAAACTTGACCACTGTGTTTAGGTACAGGAACAAATACGAGGTCTTCAGTGTCTGATGCGCTGGTGAGAAGGTCCAACTGTTGCAACTAGAAGCTATGGAAACTGATGTGGTTTAATATTCGTCAAGCTTAACCATGAACAGTGGTGAATAGGCCATCACTGAGAATCTTTAGCATGAAACAGCGCAGTTTTTAGAAAGATCTTCAGTGCGCTTTTTATTTAGGCAGGGGGACATGGATGGGGGACATATTCTTCAACCTCTGTGTGGAGAAATGTGTCGGTTAAGAGCTTGGACAAATAATCTGGGCTTGAAATGTAAGGTTCTGAGTTCCCATGTTCATCCGTCATCTTTGGAGTTCCTAACGTGCTCCTGCCACTGGGAGGTCTCTATGTTAAAACAAATATTATAATTAAACCTCAAATTCCAGAGTTTCATTCAGTTTCTCGACAAAGCTAAAGAGGATATTTTTCCCACAGCATCACTTCTGTTTTGCTTCTGGTTTGTTTGTTAGGCTTCACTTGAAGCGTCAGTAGTTGACCACCTCTGAAGACAGGCTATTGAGCTGGGTGGCCAGTGGTTTGAGAGCGCACAAAATATTCATACAGCATTTGACATTTCCTGCACTACTTTCCATCTGCTTTGATTTTGTTACTTTAATTGAATATTTAATGTGTGAATATGTAAGTGAAAACTGTTAGCAGACGAGATGCATTTTTGTTGTGGTAGTTCAAAACATCTTGCTCAACACTTCCTGTGTGCTGGCTGCCATTTCTTTTTCCTGCTGCTTTTGGGTCTGTCCAATGTAGAAAAGCTTTCAGGCTACTCTTAAAATCTCTATTACTGTGAAGAAGCATTTTCCTGTTTTCTTAATTCCTTGCTCTGATTTGCTGCAGTGATCTCACCAATTAGTGCATTGACTCTGGGCTCTAACTCATGTTCTTTCCCAAAGCATGTGGCACCATTTACATTCTATTTGTAAGAGTAATTCTGGAACATAGTTACAATTTTAGCGGTTATGGCATACCAGCTAGCACTCTGTTGTGATTTTATTTATCTTCACAGAAAAATATGCTGTATATATTGCCACTTTGAACATGTGCATAGGAAATGCAAGTATATGCATTTTTCTGATGGTTGTGAGACTGCCTGTGGTCATTGCAGGATTCAGTGATGTGGTTAAATTGCCAGATGTGTTTATTAGCAGCATTTTCTAAGAATTTTTGCTCACCTTTAAAATCTAGACAAGCCTTCCTATCTCTTTTTCCTATCTCTTAAGATACAAACCAGTGTATCCTTTTAATGTAGTTGGAACTTCTTTTCTGATTTCATTATTCAATAATATTTAAATATGTCCAGCTCAAAAAAAAAAACCAGTCAAACCAAAAACCTCTCTATTTGTGTAATGCAGTAGTGACAGAAACAGAAATCGGATCTTGCTTGGTTGCAAGGACAAAGGTATATTTATAGCCCTCACGGTAAATTGTTGCAGCTTTCTTGATAGAGGAGGAAACTAGGGGTAAAGCTGATATTAAATGGTTCCTTATCTGAAGTCCCTGAACACAGAGGAAATCTGGAAATCTGTCGAGAGAGAGGGGCACTGTGAGAGCTCTGACACACTCTTGCAATCTCCATTTTAAAGCTCACTTTAAATGCATAATCCCAGAGTTACTGAGCTCCAGGTTTTACTTTGTGACACAGTTGCTGATGATTCGGCCTGGCAATGGATGGCTGGGGCTGACCTACAGTATGTTTTATTCCCACCTCTCTCAGTGGTTGTGCAGACAGAAGAGAGAGCACCTGATCTGGGGGAGGAGGTTGCTGTAGGAATGCAACTCATGACATGCAATTTCATTATCTGGACGATACCCATCCATAATAAACAAGTCCTGTCCACAGAAGGTGACTGTTTTGATCCCATGGCTCTAAATTCCCTTTGAATGTCATTGAGGGGATATGGCTGTTATTCCTCACCAATGGATGCAGGATTTCTTTTCAAGAAAACTGAGAGCTGACTGATGAGCAGCTTTTGAAAATATCTTTCTGGAAGTCAGAAAGAAATACAAACATATTTGTATTTCATATGTAGCGTGGGTCAAAAGCTACTTCATCTAAGAAACTACAGCAAATACATTGTACAGCAGTTTATTTGAAGACAAGTTGCTGTAAAAGTAACTGAGACTTTGTTACAGATGAAATAGAAAGAAGGAAAGGAAGGAGTGGGGAGAGGCGGAGGCCGGGGAGGGGGGAGAGAGAGGTGTTATTTACATTATCAGTGTCCTCTCTACATACACTTATTCACGCACAGCTATTATTCTGGGGAGCATGTACCACAGTCTCTTTACGTAGTCTAATCAGAACTGTGATATCTGCTGCACTTCTGCCAAAAGAAAAATCATTTATCAGGCCGTAAAAGAGCTTTGACTTACCTTACCTAGTGTCAGAAACCTATTTCATCTGTTCAGTGCTTCTGTCTGAGAGCCACCTGACAGTCTCTAGTCAGCTTTTGAATCAGAGTCATGCAGATGCTCAATGTAATAATGCAAATGGATTTTAAAGGAAAGGGGATTCCATTGCTGAAGGAGCCATTCCCTGAAAGCTGGGATGTTTGGTAAACTCATATGTAGTGCTATCTTTTCTCAGTGCATTTTGTTACATTGCACTTGATAATTTGTCTTCTACATGGAAATTAATGCTTGAGAGAGAAGAATGAAACACCATTTCACATATATAATACTCACCCTTTGCCTGCAAAATGCTGTTCATTAAGCTGCCACATGAATGTGTGCTTTAAAAAATACTGTCTTGGTGACACCTGACTGGCCACCAATTGCTTAAAGTCACCTGGTGTTTTGGAGGAAAACAGACATTTCTTACAAAACACCTGGTGAGAAAAGGCAGGTGTTGGAGCAGTGACTGAAAACAGAAGGGCAACATTGTGTTCAGGTTATTATTGAGTTTTGTTCCATCAGCAACAGTGGATTCTTTCATAGAAAGATGGCATCACAGCACTAGTCGTTGCAATTGATACTGGTACAACAAGAATGCATTTGACCAAAATTATCCTCCATTCAGATTCTCAAAGGTGTTTAATCACCCAAAGGTGCAGGAATTAACATTTTTCTCAGGACTTTCCAAAAACCATCAAATATTAAGCACAATGAAATCAAAAGAGGAGCAAGAAAATGCCTCTGGGTACCCTGTGTATAAATAAGTAGGGCACATCTGCAGCCCTATAATATCCTTATGATGTAACTCTTTGAGGATTTGCCATGAGCTCTCTGCAGTGCAAAGACATACCAGGAGTGCTCAGAAGCTCTGCAGAAGTAAAACTAATACCATATTCACTCACTGGAGGAAAAGAGTAAGTGTCATTTCATTATCCTTTTGACTCATTTTCTTTCATCAGTAAAAACTTCTTCATAATAGCAACTACTAGCTCTTGCTTCTCAATAAAGCATGAAGGATATTTCATTGGATTTTATAATTAAAAGTATCTTCAAACACATTCAAAAAGGCCCATGCTATTTAACCAATTAGGTCATAATAACTGTCACCAATGGCAGGGGTGGTTCTCGCAGCATCCCTTGCTTCTCTTGTGAAATTGTGAACAATGTCAGTGCGAGGCTTTGGGAAGAAAGAGAGAGGGGAACTTTTTTCCAAAGCCCAAAAATTTTCAGCTATTTGTTATCTCATGAGACCTTGTCAAGGACAAATAAATTTTTTTTTTCTTTCACTTTTGAGCTGCCTAATTCTTATGCAGACCCATCTATAAAAATGAAGAGGTACAGAATAGCCTCACATAGCCCTGGCTGTGGTGTAACCCACAACGTCAGAGCTGCCTCCCAGACCTGACTACGCTTGGCTTCCCAATGGTGGGTGCTACAGCTGCTGAAACCAAACAGCATTGTCTAATTTACAGCTGGATAGGCAGACTCTACCATTTCAGTTTAATGTCAGGATTTAATGTAGTGGGAGGTGGGCACAGGCCAAGAGAGAGTTTCAACTCCAGTGGGTTAGTGGGAGTGCAAATGTGACAGTGACAAGACTAGTGGCTTCTGGTAAAAAAAAAATTATAAAAACTTTCCACCAGTGAGTGATTTTTATGCTTTTGACCATTAGACCTCATCTGTGATACATGATACTCACTGCAGGTGAAGTCAGGACCCATCTTGTCTGCCCAGTGTTGGGCATTGGAGGTCACTGCGAGGAAGAGGGGATGGCAGAGGATGACCAAATCCACGCTAGCTGGCTTACCCCTAGCTTTTCATCAGGGAGCCTCTTGGGTTTAAACCAGACATCTGGCAAGTTCGACAGAGCCCAGTCTAAACTTCAAGAACAATCCCTGTGTAGCATTAAAGAGGTGAAAAAAAAGAAGTATTTTAATTTCTTAAGACTTTAAAAGCAGAAGCTTTTATCGTAAATTATTAAAATAAATGATGGAAGGACTATACAGGAAAGGATGAGTGTTGCAAGCACAGGCAGGTTAGTAGGCAATAGCCAGCCCTCACTGTTCACACTGCAACTCATCTCTTCAGGAGCAAGTCCACACTACTCCTCCAACCAGCTCCATCTTCCCACAGTCCTCAGAGCCATTTAGCTACTTAGCCCAAACAAGCCACAGCTGTACATTATCCACATCAGCGGACGTACCACCCCAGAAGCAACTGTATACAATCAATACTGATTAGCCTTCTACAAATCTCTCTACAGATGAGTACCAAGAACTACAGTCTGTTCACACTGCCACCACCTACCATGCTTGTTACACATTCTTACAAACACACCTCAAGGGACTCACTCTCAAAGCTCAAAATCTCCTCTGAAGTAATTTCCAAGGATCCAGTTCAGCCAAGAAATCTATGACTTCATGACCAGGAAAAGCAAACTGCTTGATAAAAAAAAGCTTACAAGCTTTTGAAGCCCCAGCTGATGCAACCGATAAGATATGAAAAGAAGATGTTACAGGCCCAGTGGTGTAGGCATTTTTGATCTTTTATGAGGGTTTGTATTGTTCATACAGTTCAGGTATCAACTCCCACCAAGTAAGGACTTCACTGAAAGGTAACAGCAATTCTGGTTAGCAGTGTGTTGCCTCTAATGGAAATAAAGCAATGTGTCACTAATGGTGTTTTCCTTTATTTATTGCTGATTTGCTCCTGTTTGAAAAGGCAGACAACAGCAGTTCTTATTTCTTTCAAGTACTGTCTATATATGCATCAGCTGCAGGCGTTCATGTACATGTACAGATTTTTTCATGTATTACATAGGTAAAGATACTTTGCTTTTACAAATTTTCTTAGATTTCTGATTCGTTCACTTATGTTTGTAAAAATGTATTAGAGCTTTGCAGGTGTGAAGTCCACTTGCTCTGGTGTTGTTGGATTCTTTTAAGGAAGTCCCAGAGGGCTTTTTCACAAGGGGGAAGAAGTTCACAGCAGCAATCAAGTTTTCAAAACCCCATCTCCTTTACCAGTTCTGTTTGCAAGGTAAGGCTGGATTTGCTTCCCTGTAAAAGGACAAATTTGAAGAGCACTATGGAACCCATAAATGAAAAAGGGAAAGAGTAAGGATAAACATAAAAATAGGACAAAGTAACTAAAAACACTATAATAAACACAAAGAAAAATATCCCCTTGCTGCAGTTTTTCCAAGGCTGCTTTAAGCTCCTGGCCAGAGAGTCTTTGCTTTTGTCACCTTTAGTTGTATCTCGAGCACTCGGTCTTTATGGAATGTTGGTACTCAGCACACCACCTTTGTAAATTTTACTACAACTCTCATCTCCTCTGTTCCTGTTGCCAGATGAGCTGTAGATCAACACTGATACTAGGAACGTATTAAAGCAACAGCTTATCTGAGAGCTGCATGGCACTGAAAAGAATACCAAACATTTATGAATGTATGTACTCTACTGTAAATCCTGGAATGAGAAATATATTTAAGGAAATGATCAGTTGATATGTAGAATGCACTTTCAGCACTCCCATCTGATGAGTATAAAGTATAACGCTCAAAACTCTGTATGTCTTCCAATTTGCATTCAGTACTACAGTCAACCTGTAGGGGTAATGAGACAAGGCTGCATTTGTTTCTGACATTTTACTTCTGCCAGTACTCTGCAAGTGAACAACAGACCACCAAGATAGCTCATTTTTCATATATATGACTGCAGGGGGCTCAGAAATCCTTCGTTTTCCTGTGAGACTTTGAAATGGATCCCATTTGTTAACTCCTGTTCTTGTCAACTCTTGTTGACGTACAAGAATTTATGGCTGAGGAGCCAGGTGTGATGACAAACAGCTGGGAACTTGATGTTCATAATTAAAAGCTAAGAAAATGCAACTCATTGTAAGGCCTATCATCAGAGAAAATACCTTTTGTTAAGACAGTGATATAAGGTTTTTAGTGCTGGTCGGTCGAATGTTCCTATCTCCTTAGGCCATAGTGAGGAAAAGATGTTCTTTTAAAATTGAGAGTGTCAGAAAAGTTGCAATGCAATGCTGCTTTCAATAGAAAAGAGTCTTAGTCTGTGATGAATACAGTTATTTGAACTAATGGAAATGTAAGTATTTCTGATTTGTGCATATCTTGATCATTACATATCAATGGCTTTTAGTTGCTCAGCTTGGAGGAATATTTAAACAATTTTCACAAGGGTATGAAAGGCATCATGAATTTTTTCGATTTATTAGGTGAAACTTTGATGATGGTAAACTCGCTGTGAATTTCATGACCATAAAACCAAAAAAAGAAACACGAAAACCCCAGCTCTACCACCACTAGATGGCATTGATTCAGCATCCAAACTTAGAAACAGCCTTCAGCTTTACCACAATTAAACCTCATCGTAGTGACAGCTTTAATATTAAAAGCACTTGTAATCATTGTTCTTCATTCTCCTTTAAGTGCACACTATTCATCCTACAACACTATCTTCTTTCTATCTATACCATAGTGTATCATTGGTATGCATTGTCAAACAGCACCATTGCTTAGGTGCATACACTTTTAAAGATGGATGTCAAAGAAAATTTTCATTTGATGTTAATTAATCACTGCTGCCTCCTTGCAGAGTCTGGAGAACCTCTGAGATTTTCAGGGTCTATACCAAAATCCAGCACAGCACACAGTGAACTTTTTCAGCAACTGCAGGAGGTTGGAAGTGTGTTGTTTCTGCATCAATAATTCCAAGAGCTGCTACTCTCACTATCTTAGTGAATCTCAGATTTTCACAGCCAGAAGCTGCCTCAGTCACCATAGAATTAGTTCTCATGGGCTGGAGGAAACTCTTCTCTCTTTAGACAGTGAGCCAGAACTGGACATTTAATCCCAGTCTTTTCTGTCTTTCCCACTGACACACTGGGAGCATGTATCAGTTCCTACTGCTGTTTCCTGTATGAGCACTGATATGAAGCAAGATATTATTTCTGTTCTTGCTCATTCTCCGTCTGCTATTTAAGGAGTGAAACCACAACGCCAGCTGCCTGAACTGTTCCTGGCTTCATGTTTGGTACTTTGCCAACCAAACACACATCGGTGGGGGGTAATGGGAAAGGGAATGGTGACCTTTTCCTTCTGCGGGTAGCAACTACCCTTGGAAGATGCCCTTGTGAAGACAGACATTCCTACAAAGTGATGGTTCCTACATGACTGACTGGACACAAATATTCCCCACATCCTCTGAATTTCAGATCCCTTCTGTGCCCTGCACAACAACCTTGAGATTTCGTTCCTCTGTCTGGGACTGGAACAGCAAGGACCAGGCAGGCAACGCATCTGGATGGCACTCATGTTCAGGATGCTATTTGGGCCTTCACTGCTGAAGGCAGCAGCATGCCAAGTGTCCACACACATTTGCACATGGCACAACTCAGTCTACCACCCATGGTCACTGTAAATCTGACCTCTCAGGCCTCTGTGCCTTCTTTTGTCCTTTTCTGTGTGCAGGGATGTGCTGTATCAGCAGCCCTGGGGACACCAGACAGGGCTAGGTCTGAGTGGTCAGCAGGGAAAATGTTGCTGACGAGCAGCAACGCTGCACAGCACAGGAGAAAGAAGGGGAGATGCAGGCAGGGCACAGGAATTTTCTCGTTTTCTGCTCCCCTCAGAGCTAGCAGGGGAGGGGGAGTCTGTGGGGAGAGGAAATGCAATAAGGGCTGTGTCAGCTGCTGCAGCCTTGGGGAATGAGACTGGATAAGTGCCAGGAGGCAGAGCCTGCAGGTACCTCCCACTAAGGAAATCTCTTCCACCCCCCATGACGAGTTCAAGAGCTTCTGGCCTATTTCCTCCCCCAAAACCCTCCTTTTCAGCTATAAGAAGAAATTAATTATCTGTTCTGTTGTCAGGCACTACCTGAATACCTTCTGAGAGCAAATGTGAAGACACTCTGAGTTCACCTACTATTACAAAATCCAAACAATTTAGATGAGCCAGACTCACCTTCAGTCATCTCTTGGTCATGAAGAAAACGAAGTTCCTCTGGCATTCAATGAGATGAAGGACTAGGTCCACGGAAGAACAAACATACCTAGCCAACACCTCCAAGTCTATATCCCACAAAGCCCTGCCAGAGTTTCCCATGCTCTCAAATTGCCATCTGTATTCACCCCTGCACACTTCCCAGATGGTTTCTTGACAAGCCAAGAATGCCCTAAAACTTTGACAATGCTGAGGGGCAAGGTAGTTATCTCATGTTTAGGCTACACTAGATTTAAAAAAAAAAAAGACCTGGAGGGCCTAAACCGGTTTGTCTTTCTCAGACCACAGATTTGGTCCTAAAGAAAACTTAAGGTGTAGGAGGCTGAAGGCAGAGCAGATAAACACCTGTATCCTGTGAACTGTAAGAGAGTCAGAGTGCCTTCCTGTAGTACGAAAGATTAGGTTTCAGGTCCCTTTTTCCTTTGCAGGGACTTCATCCCTCATGTCACTGCTGAAAGCCCCAAGTTACCATTGCACTATCACATTTCTTTTGTGACTTTGTGGTGGGTTGACCCTGGCTGGACAGCAGGTGCCCACCAAGCTGTTCTATCCTTCCTCAGATGGACAGGGGAGGTAAAATATGATGAAAGGTTCGTGGGTTAAGGACAGGGGGAGATCACTCACCAATCAGTCACAGGCAAAACAAACTTGACTTGGAGAAATTAGTTTAATTTATTGCCAATCAAATCACAGTAGGATGCCAAGAAATAAAACCATATCTTAAAAAAACACCTTCCCCCCACCCCTCCTGTCTTCCCAGGCTCAGCTTCACTCCCAACTTCTCCACCTGCTCCCCCCC
>JAVJGI010000040.1:58506733-58538575 GCA_035590275.1 Ibycter americanus
CCCCCCCTGCCCCTCCGCCTGCACTGGCCTGGGGGGCTGCAGGGATGTTGCTCTCACATAGTCTCACTCCTCTCTCCGGCTGCAAGTGCTGTTGCACAGTAATTCTCCCCCCTTCTTAAATATGTTATCCCAGAGCTGCTACCACCATCACCTTGGGCTCAGCCTTGGCCAGCAGCAGGTCCATCTTGGAGCCGGATGGCATTGGCTGTATTGTGCATAGGACATGTTGATTTTCTGAAATGAAAGAAAGATTTAATACAATCTCATTGAAAATGGGCATAGGTTATGCAGAGCTTGGTAGTGCACTGCTCTAAGGTCTTTACAAAACTAGACCCTAAAAATAGTATTAGTTCCAGTAGTTTTATGGGATTGTTTCCAAGGAATTTTGATCTCACTTTCCAAAATGGCAAGGGTAACTTTTAGCATTTTATTACCCCAGAAAACAGTTCATAGTATGTTGCCACGGAAGTATCCACCTAGTCTCTACTACAAAGGGAGACTAATCCCAGCTCATAAATTCTGCCAATAATGAAAGTTAAATTTACTACAGATTACAAGCACATGGGATGAGTGGATAGGTTGGACGGCTATAACACTGAGGCCGGATGACTCCAGGTGCCAAAACTTGCCAAAGTGTGTAAATGAGGTGGGAGAGACATGGAAGGAAGAGCAGTTGGATTTTGTGAGGTCTCGGTGTGACTCCGTATAGCACTACAGTGAAACCTTTAAGTAATCAGCAAGTGTTACATGACACAGGCATTTATTTCTGGATTTCCAGATGTGTGTTATTTGCAGGATCATCTGTGAAGCTTGATCCCTGCCTGATGCAAGAAAACTGAAATATGTGGCAAAAAAGGAGTGCCCTGAATGCTCTGTTCTTTAAATACAGGAGTGTTAAACCCTGTGTGAGGAAAAAAAAAGTGTTCAAAGAGATGAAATTTTGATAGTTTGCCTGCTAGCAATGAATCACAACTATTTAGAAAGTGATTTTATTTACTGTGAATTGTTTGTTGCCAGCCAGGGATTATTTCAACTACATGCCTTTCAGAAGGCATTTAGCAATATTTCAGCCAAGTCAGTCCTCTGGTGTCTTGCACCCTGTATCACTTTATTTACAAAAGCAGCTTTAATCACATCAGCAGAAATTTTAAGTATCTTCTCCAAGTGCTCCCAGCCTTTCATCATGGGAGTTTATTGAGTCACATGTTCATATAGCAAACATCACAGTCCTGCTGTAGTTATTTCCAATGGCAATGAGAGGGCTTTTTTAGGTTCTGTATTGTAATTAATCCCTGTCACAAATTTATATATCCTACTGCTGAGATTTCCTTTTATAAAAGCAGCCATTTTGAAGGCTAGACCTCGAACACAACCTCAAAAGAGTTTCCACAGTGTTTGCTATTTTATATGGAAACTAGGTGAACTGCAGGAAGTGTACACCGATGCTTCAAGAGGAATCAGAGCTGTAGGTGAACTTATGAGGCTGATTCATAAGCCTCAGGCATAATGATGTGAAACCTGAAGTATAGTCACTGTAAATTATAGGATGCGTTAATGGTTCTAAAAGTCCAAAGTCGCTCAACTGAGACGTCTCTGAAAGATGGGAAGTGCAAACTAATATGAAGTGATGGTGGAGGAGACTATTCTCATGCTCATGGCTTGGACAGGCATGTGCTTCGCTGGGTAAAAACCTGGCTGGATGGCTGAACCCGACAAGTGGTGGTGAATGGAGTTACATCCAGTTGGTGACCAGTCACAAGCGGTGTTCCCCAGGGCTCAGGGCTGGGGACAGTTCTGTTTAATATCTTTATCAATGATCTGGACGAGGGGACTGAGTTCACCCTCAGTAAGTTTGCAGATGACACCAAGTTGTGGGGGAGTGTTGATCTGCTGGAGGGCAGGAAGGCTCTGCAGAGGGATCTGGACAGGCTGGACCAATGGGTCAAGGCCGGTTGGATGAGGTGCAACAAGGAGAAATGCCAGGTCTTGCACTTGGGTCACACAACCCCACACAGCGCTCCAGGCTGGGGGAAGAGTGGCTGGAAAGCTGCCTGGTGGAAAAGGACCCGGGGGTGCTGGCTGACCGCCAGTGAACATGAGCCAGCAGCATGCCCAGGTGGCCAAGAAGGCCAGCACCATCTTGGCTTGTATCAGAAATAGTGTGGCCAGCAGGACTAGGGCAGTGATTGTCCCCCTGTACTTGGCACTGGTGAGGCCGCACCTTGAATACTGTGTTCACTTTTGGGCCCCTCACTACAAGGCAGACATTGAGGTGCTGGAGCATGTCCAGAGAAGGGCAACAACGCTGGTGAAGTGTCTGGAGCACAAGTCTTACAAGGAGCGGCTGAGGAAACTGGGGTTGTTTCGCCTGGACAAAAGGAGATTCAGGGAAGATATTATCCCTCTCTACAACTACCTGAAAGGAGGGTGTAGCGAGGTGGGGGTCGGTCTCTTCTCCCCAGTAACAAGCAACAAGACAAGAGGAAATGTCCTCAAGTTGTGCCAGAGGACACTTAGATTGGATGTGAGGAAAATTTCTTCACTGAAAGGATGGTCAAGTACTGGAACAGGCTGCCCAGGGAGGTGGCGGAATCACCATCTCTGGAGGTATTTAAAAGGCATGTAGATGTGGCACTTAGGGATGTGGTTTAGTGGTGTGTTTGGCAGTGCTAAGTTAACAACTGGACTTGATGATCTTACAGGTCTTTTCCAACCTAAACGATTCTATGATTATATATCTGAAAAAGATACTCCTGCCATACACTGCTGAAGCTCAGACATGATCATATGAAACTTGGTTCAGTGTCTAAGAAGCTTGCACCCACAAATCCCTGCAAAAGCCAGTGGTTAATTTTATAGCCAAAGGGAAAAGTAAAAGGAAGAGATGTCAAGGGTAAGGACCAGAATGGTGCCTGATCAGCTCCAGATGTCTGTGTTTCTGGGATGTGCAAAGAGTAATTCAGTTGCCTTTGTCCCTGCTGTGGTGGCAATAACCACGTTCAGGATATCTTCATACCCCATCTGCTACTACGGCCCACAGCACCAAGGCCGTTCCTGACCAAGGCCATCCGCACCTTAGCCTTGGCAGGTGATGGTGCTGCAAATATCAATGCCAGGCCACTGCAGCTGGCCCAGGCACAGGTGATGGTGGCATGCCCTCACCTCTGCCATCCCTCGTTTTCCTCTGTAAGCAATAGTAAACAGAAAAGCACAGTTTATACCAGTAAATTTAACATGCACAATATGCTCCCTAGCACAGAGAGGCTGGCACAGAGCAGCCCATAGATATTTTAAACTCTTCTACATTTCAGAAGTGGCTGGCAGCATCCAAACTCCATTTTGGGATGGTGCCCTGGCCCACGCTAACCCCCTAGCTGTGCTGTAAATTACTGGTGCTGATCCTTCTGCCAGGGACTACTTTAACTGTTCACTAGCATAAATTACCAGTGGTGTTCCCCAACACCATTTAGCCATAGGCAAGGAGTATTTAGAGTTGGTTTGTCTACGTTTATCCAGTTCTGGGTATTCTCCAGCTAAACATACAGAGCATTAGAATTAAAGCTAGGGTTAATTCTTCCCATAACTTAAAAACTGCTTATCAATACCAAACAGGACTGTAAATATTTCACTTTTGGTAATATATGGTGGTGAAACATTCATTGCACCAGAATGAAAAAGCAGCAGCCACTCTTGCGTCTCTTGTGCATAAACTCTTGCCAACAGCCTTCAGAGCACTGGGAACCAACCTCCTTGTGCAATTAACTCTTCATCTGCAATTAACATCTTCATCTTCATGAAAATGAAGTTCCTTTCCAGACTGGTGTACAAAGCAACCATAAACTTGTGGACATTTATCATGACACAGACGTGACTTCAGCCAAGACTCTACCCCAAGATACTTGAGATTTAATGCACAAATGCAGGAAGCAATATTATGTGGAGACATTTGCAGTTGATCTGTGAGGATGTTTTCATAGTTCAGCAGAAGAAGTAAAGCCTATATAATAAGTAAAGTCTAGTCTATCTAATAAATATGTACCACGGACTACAAAAAGAAATCACAAATTCCTTCCCTTTCCCATTGTGCAATCCCTATACAAGAGTTTGCATCCAAATGATCTTTCATTTCAGAAAATCAACATGTCCAAAGAAGTGTGAAAGGAGTGAAGTAAAGAAAAATTATGCTATCCATTGCTGAAGATATTTTGAAGATAAATGCTGATTTGGTCATACTTATAATATTTGCTTGAAAGATAAGCTATCCTGGGGCAACATAAGCATCTTGTTTTTCTAAATGTTCACTTGTGTTGCATTCTGGTGGATGTCTGACATCTGCCCCTTTCTTCCTGAGACTAGTCACTGCCCTCCATGTGCCTTCAGATGCCAATAACAATCTTCCCCCCACCCCCCACCCCCCCGATACTTCAGCATCTATAGGATCTGTAGCTTTAGAAAACCATTATCTCGGGCTGTTTTTTCTTCTTTGTACTTTGGCACTGAAATTATTATTGTTTTTATGAGCTATCAAGTACACGGCTACAAAATCAACAGAAATATTTTGAGAAAAAGAGGCATTATTATTTTTAATTCTCACATTCCTTGCCAACCTTTAGTTTTTTACTTGCAGAAGAATAAAGCAAAAACATTCTAAAACATGCAAGAAACCCTCTGCTTTTGACCTAAGGGAAATTATATACCTTTATTCTCAACATCAATCTTACAACCAAAAGGTGATTATCAGTTTTAACCTTTCAAAAAGCATCTGTGACTTGAGTTAAACTGTGCTTGGCTAATGAGGTTATCTAATGTAGCCCAATGAACTTGTCAAGGCTAATGACAATCAGCACATAGTTTTAATGGATTTTTACATCAAACTGCAAATCTCTCTTACAAATTTTTATGACATTGTTACTCTATCTAATTGTTGATTATTTTCTACAAAAATTTACTTTATAGTGATCTTCTTTTGTGTTACTGTGTAGAAACAGAATACTCAAGGTTGCAGGTCTGTGCAGCTGAAATCTGATTCATTTACGGTTCTGAGGGTGGCACAATAAAGTCAATTGACTGATGTCATAGCAGTATTTAATGTACTGTGAACAAAAAACACAGATAATGTTTTTAAGTATAGTGGTTGAATAATTCATAATTTAGGGGACACACAGGGCAAGGGAACTTTTTTTCCACACACACAAAAACTATGATGCAAGATGTACCCAATAGGAAAGCAGACTGGAGGTTTTTCAAATGTCAGTGGGGGAAGAAAAGAAAGTCAAGACTCCCTGTCAAGTAGGCATATATACATTTGGTCACATAGGACACAAATACCAGAAATTTTAGGCAAAGATAATTTGATGAAAGTTACTATTTTATGTTGTCATTAATATAAAATAAGACAAGGGAGTGCAGAAATGAGAAAGCAAGTGTTCTAATAAGAGATGCAGATTACAATATAGAAATAGAAAATCTGCACACATTTGATCTAAACCACACCATGTTAAATAACCTTGATTAAAGCTGTCTTAAATATTCATTTTGTAAAAAAGCAACGTTCTGATCTATGGAGTCCTTAGACTCTGCAATGCTTTCCTACCCACTCTCATTGGTACAAGTACTGGCCCCTCCATAATTCTGTGTGATTCCTGAGCATATCTCAGACAACCTAAAAACATACTACAAAATGTACAAACTTGTTCATGATACAGTTATATTTTACCACAAACTATTGCTGCCTATCCTACAGAAAAAGCGCCTTTGGAAACCTAGTAGTAAACCATTGTCATACATGGTAATTCAAGAAACTCCTTTTCACCCAGAAATAATTGCTAGTAGCAGTAACAGGTCTCCTTAGTCTATTTAATTGCCGTAACATCTCTGCTTACTTGGATTTTGCAGCAAGTCACATTTCTAATGCAGTAACAAGTTGCAATTTATTTTTTTTTTTATCTTTCAGCTGTGTAGACAACATGTATCAGTATTGTTATAAAACATAACACAGATATGTTCTGAAAGAGCAGAACAGAGGCTTTCATATATTAACGTGTATTCATGTCATAGGATTCTTCTCCAGCATTGTTCTTTTCATGACAGATGACATAGCTACATCCTGAATTGTAGCAGTAATAAGAAACTTCCAGTGAAATTTGTAAATTCTTAGACATCTATATAGAAGTCTAGTGCATATTAATGGAGCATATGTTTTTTTCCCTGTAAGCTAATAGCTGGGAGACATGCACTGAAAATATCGTTTAGTCTTCACTGAATGACTGAACTTGGCATTTTTCTGACTATGGGATTTCCTTACATATTAATTTTGATTGAAAGAATAATTTCCCCAGATTATACTCTGTGCATTTAGGATATTCAGCTTCAGGTACATATTGAAATTGATTTTTTATAAGGAATCCAATTGTACTGAATCGAAAAGTCATAAAAACCTTCTAAAACCACATCCACAGCCCCTCTAAATGTGCTTTCAAATTTTCTGTGCATTAGTAAAAATATTACACTTCAAGATACAATTGTTTTCACCTCCTCAAGGACTCACAGCAATTGCTGGCATGTTTGAGAAATCTGTGAATCTCTTTCATTTTCATAGGATAAAATACACTTGTAGAACCATGAAATGAGGGCTTGTGGGTATGTGTAATACACACTACAAGGCATTAGTTTGAAAAGTGCATGCCGCTGATGGAGTATTGTATCTTTGCTCTCTATAATAATTTCCCCCATGGTTCTGGTAGACTTAATCTTCTCACTTCTGATATGTGAGCAATATCAGAAAAGATAGATATCAAGACATATAGCCAATTAAAGAAAACTATATGAAAACATTCAATTTAGCTGTCTGTCAACTGGCTTACACCAGTTAATTTACTGTCTATGTGTTACAGAGCAGATAACAACACATCTTGTGCAGTCTGATGGGCTTTTGGGGTGGAATACAGGAGTGTGTCATCTCTAAAGAATGTGCCCTTTTCAGAACTGCCAATAAAACAAGGCATGCACTAAAACTGCCTGAACACGTAAACAAACATGATAGTGTTTTTGCAGAGAATTGAGGGAGGATCCTGGCTGACTATGACATTGTTTGTTGGTAGTGTTATGTTGAAGTCATGGGTGGAAGTAGTTACACAGATCAGCTTCTGAGAAATATCTTTTTCTTCTTAGGCAAAATTGGATCTGTGGAAGTTTGAGTGGAAAAGTACATAAAGGCAATTATAATTAGTTCAAATGCCATTGCAAACTATAAACAAAGGTTCTTTTCTCTGGCTACTTACCTGAGATAAGTGAATGCATGTGAATCTCAAGGAGTATTGTCACCTTGGATCCTTTTTATTTCGAAGATTTTACAGATGCCATTTACTGAAATAATTTTTTTTTAAATGAGCATTGGAATTAAAGGCAAAAAGTAAAAACTTTTGCTAGGTAAACATTGAGAACGTCTAGAATATCATGCACAATCATGCCTCCTACTTTAGCTTCACTGATGCACCTATTGACATCTTTTTGGTTGGCTAGGAAGTGTACTCATCATGAACATGTGAAATGTTGACACCTATCAACCATCATATCCATTTTGTCTTACCTCTATAAAGAATAAACTCCTATACCCACTCCGATATTAAAATTAATGTTGTGAATTTAGTAATTTTGCAAGAGTCCAAACGTAATCATGACACAGCTTAGCAGTTTCAGTTTAGGAAGTAGTTGTTTGCAGCTCTAGTTTAAGAGAAAACTTCATGTCCAAGAGTAAATGAATCATACTTGTCTAAACAGATTCGGGAGAGGGATGTTTCCACCTGTCCCTTCTCCCACAAATGGGGCAGCAAAGGCAGTCCTCGGTCCCGAAGAGTTGTGGAACCAGCACCCTCCACACAGATCCCACGGCCTCATCCAGTCTGCTTGTTCAGAAAAGTCCCTGGCCCAGGCTACCCATAAACTATGTCCAGGATATCTCTGGGAGAAGGCAACTTGGCATTGGGAGTCTGCACTTACAGATGACTGTGGGACAATGCTTGCAGCCATACTTTGCTCCTGCTTACCTTATCAGTACATGTGCAGCCAACTTTACTGGATATTATAGGGTACAGTGATAGTATCAACTCTTAATGCTTTCTTATCATTTGTTATCTTGCACATTCAGAATTTCAGAATGGTGGTGGTTTTCACACATCACCTCTCTGGCATGAATAACAGCTTCTAGATCTCAGTTGGAGTCTGCAGACAGCTTGCAAACAAGATTTAGGTAAAACAGCTTTGCTCAAAGAGGAAGCCTTCTGAAACACAAATCTCCTGGCAGTATTCTTTTAATCTGTCAGCTGGTTTCTTTCAGCCCTTTGCTCTGCTCTCTTCTTTTCTCCTTAAAAAGAATATCCTAGTCAAAAATTGTTGCTTCACAAAAATTAGTCAGATAATGAGAGCCACTGAAAGAGCTGACCCAGACATCTGCTGGTGCTATGGTAATTTGCATGTACAGAAGGCAAACGTTCAAATCCCAACTTTCTATCAGCATTTCTTAATAAGGAAACAGTACATATGATATTTTGTCTCCTCCTGTTCATTTTTGCATGCAACATTTTACAACCACATGCAAAGTGAGCTGCAAAAAGATCTCTTCTGTAAGACTCCCCTCTGTGTACGGATTTCCTACTGCTCATCTGCATCTCAGCTTCATGGTTCAGAAGACATATGGCTTTCATGTTGGTTTTTGCCTGGGTAATCTGTTCCAAAATTGGCTACCTATCTTTCCTTTCTGTGATGTTGTTTACTTTACAAGTGTGAAGGGAATATGTTACTTTCAAACTCCCAGATTTGAATCAGTGTTGTAGTAGATCAGTTTGGGTAGATTTTATCATCATGGCCTGCTTAAAATAGAAAGATAGCTTAAATAATTATCTCTTTTCCCTTATTTTCTTTATCCCCTTATACTGTTACTGTTTCTTTGTTACTAGACTGCCTGATTTTGTGGATTTTTTCCAGCTCCTCTCTCCATCTCCTCTAAAATGCCCTTTTCACTAAATCCCATCGGTCTCCCATTTGTTGTCACCACTTTCTCCTACACAGTTAATCACTTCTTCTCACACCTGCTGTAACCTGTTCTTTTAGTTCCTTATTCTGCAATCTTCTTTTCAGACCAACCAAAACATAATAACCAAAATCTTTGCTTCCTACTTGTTGACAATGGTATGGCTTGTTTTTCAAATCTCCTTACTAGTTTTGCTCTTGTTTTTTAGCTCACTTTCAAAGCTCACCTTCATTCTGATTCATGAGTCAGTTTTCTCCTCCTCTTCTCCTCATGAGAAACCCTGTATTTCAAGGAGATTTCAGCTCTATTAAGCTGGGAAAAGAAGCCCTAGATAATAATATTGTGGTGCCTATGAGTATAATGAAGGAGGGTTACACCCTTTCCTAGATAGTCACAGAGATACTTCAGGGTCAAACATAGTGAAAAAGGGTGACATTTGCTAGTCAAAAAAACATACAGTGAAGGCAGAGAGAGGAAGACTTATGAATGGGGTGGAAATTTTCCAAGGTTTGCATGTGCTGGCATTAGCATTTTTTCATATAGCTGTATTTGTGCATATATGCAACTCTTCCCCTATTGATCTGCAAGGCATCCTTTTTTCTGCATGTCTCAGTTTAGAGGATAGTTTGAATTTTTGGTTCCACAAACCACATAGTTTTGCAGGTGTTGAATGAAACCCTGGTGAAGACAGAGGTTTGCAAAGCACTCCTGAAGCTTCTGATTCACAGTAATTAAAGCAAAACCCTAAGACATAAAAAATACGGCTAAGAGATAGTTTTGTTATAGCAAAATTTGAAATATAATACAGAAATTAGGATCTGAGGAAAAGGGAAATATTTCTAGGGTTTCTTAGAGTTTTTAGTAGAAGTTGAACTCCGGACAAAATAAAGAGATCTTCCTGATTTAAGGTACAGGCCTGCTGAATTTTAAACCTACAATTAAAAAAAAAATCACTGTGAGAATGTACATGAGGGGTTAAGAAATTATGGCTCTGAGGTATCATCCTATATGGAGTATTAATAATAGTGACAACTTACACAGGTGTGTAGGTTCATGCATATAGGTACATACATGTACATATGTATAGGTTAATGCTATCCAGATTTGGCCTTGTTTGATTGGCTTATAGAAATGAATTCTACATCTTTTTATATCCAGAATTTCAAATATGGGACCCAAAGGAGATACTGAATCACAGCCTGTCAGAAAAATTATTTTTGTTATTGTGCAGGTTTTACTTTGCTATTGTTGAGCCCAGCTTAGTTCATGTCGCTGTTATGAGGAAATTATTGTTTATATCTGTGATCTTCTGTGTATTGGAAAATTGGCAGCACTACCTCATAATTCATCACTTGTTGTGAGTCAGGGCACAATGCATCTTCAACTGCAGGGCAAAGGATTATAGAGAGTCATAAAAGTAGAATATCACATCCCTCTGAGCTGAATCAACCTAATAACAGAGGACTAACACAAACTTTGTAGAAATATGCAGAAGAATTAGTGGGTTCTTATAGGCATTACATTGTATAAAAGTATTTTTTCTTTATTCTTTTATTTGTTTAGATTTTATTCAGCCAAATGATGAGTCATGATCAGAAACATCACCATGAAAAGGAGGTTTTCTGAGAGGGCAGTGCTTAGAGGTGAGAAATACAAATAACTTAGCTGTTTTTGTCATAAAGTTGCGGCGTGGTTACACTCAACCCCATGTGCTGACAATACCAAGATGCGGTATGCAGCGATGACACCACACTTTAACATTCACAAAGCAATTAAACAGTACTCATACTATCTACAAATTGTACATTGGTAATGTGGTTAAAGTTTCACCGCTGTCTACATAATTACCCTACTTAAGAGCAAGGGTTTGGTCATTTGCAAAATCCAGTAACACTTGCCAGTTTGCCCATCACATTATTTTCATAAACTTCAAGATACTGCAAGTCTCCAGGGGAGGTGAATGTTCAGATCTAGCAAGCAGTCCGTCCAACAAGTCCAGAACCTTGTATTTTCTCTCTTGGCATGGTGACCAGCTGTTTTGGGGAGTACAGAATTTCCTGCACCCTCATCTGGGTGGTGTTGTAAACTACTTGATTATGTGTGATAAACTAATTACTCTTTGCTGAAATGATGCCAGTTTCTTAGTAAATGCAAATTCTAACCTTATGTATGTTCCAATATGCAATTTTGCTTGTTGATTGTTTAGAGGAAAAAGCAACACCTTTCTTTAATATTTATGCTGCAAATCATTAGTAGGTGCTAGAAAATATGAACAGTTATAATGAATGAAGGCTCTGAGATATGAATAGTTGTAATTCAAGTTAATGGTGGTTATGACTCAGGAAATGTGTATTCCAGGCAAATTGTAGGTTCTCTGGTTAATGATGCCTATGACAATAGAAACAATATTATTACTTAGACAGCTCTGGTAAATGTAATAAGAATCTCACTTCTGGCAAAGAAATTATACATCTCCTGTTGTTCATATTGTTTCTTTATAGGTGAAGAAAAAAAAAAGCTTAATTCTGTTCTAATTTTGTTTGCTCTCACTTTCTATGTGAAGCGGAAATAAAATTGCAAGACCTGTTTTTTTTCCTGTTAACTTGGTATTCCATCTCCTACTTCACACATTTGTAGTGTGAGTAGAAGGAATCCAACATCCTCTCCACCATCATGCAAAACAAGTTTTTTTCTGTATTTCTTGCTCTTTCTCCTTGACAAGCTGATAGTAAAGAACAGCAATATTAAAAAAAAAAAAACCAAACCCAAACTTTTAGCTTCCATTCTGCAGCATTATTTCAACAGATTTAGTCATGTACTTGAAACTGAGAAGTTACTTAAATTATTTTTATAATTAGTTACTAGCTTTGTTATTTACTTTTCAAATCATTGTTGTTCTTAGTAGAGTTTTGGAGTTTCTGGTAAAAGCCTTTTTGTCTCCTTCACCCGTACCTGACATTCACAGTAACTTTTAATGAACTAGGGGACAACAGAGTACGCTGGCTCCCCACTGTTCTGTGTGTTGCTGCTGCCAGTGTTTTCTGAGCCTCTATTAAGAAACAGCTAAACTTAGCTGAACCTGCAGCTATTAGCAGGGTTTTAGCAACCTCTTTCTTGGAACTAGCCATTAAAGTGAGGAAGATGTTGGCCACTTGGGAGGAATAACAACCTCTGTGTTCACGTACATATGTGCCTTAGTGCATAATAAAGCACTTCGCTTATACAACCCCTTCATACATTTCCTGTATCTCTCCAGTGCAGGCAAAGCCATCTCTGAGACAGAAAGTCTCTAGCCTGCATTAACGCAGTTAAGTCGTCCTGTCACTAATGGAAGAGAAATAGCCAAGCAAAGGCCTCTCCCGTTTTGTCACAAAAGCACAGGCACCAAGTATGCTGGTGGAAATTACCATAACTGCATATTACTGAGCCAAGAATAACAGAACCTCTCCATTTTACATCACATCTGACTTTAACATAAGCTGCTTGAGTTTCTGTAGGGATTATATGTTGTTTAGTCTCTGATAGAAAGCTAGTATTTTAAGTAAATAGTAACCAGAGGATGTCAATCAGCATTGTCATAAAATTGTGCATGGCAAGTTAAATCAGGAAATTAATTGTTGCTCGCTGAGAATGCCAGCCTACTTTTTCCATTATTTCTCTTGTTAATAAAGTGGTGATTGAATTAATCCTGTGCTCAATTGACTGTAACATCATGAAAGATCCTTAAGTAAAAGTAAGAAGCAAAAGAAGTACCAAATTAAACATCATAAGTTTTCCAAATATAGGTACTTATATGGGAGTAAAGTGTCTGTTAACATGCTTCTTGGAGACCTTAAGTTCATGCACACATGCAAAGAGCACTGAAAGATCTCTGCAGGATATTTTGCAGGACAAAGTCCTATTAATCTAAGATAAAATAGCTAATCACACAGCTACTTTGTAACGGTCACATTGCTCAACGAAAATTCGACTCTTAACTCATCTTTAACAGGATTCAGAGAGTTTCTCACCCTTTTCTGTCTGCCTCCTTGACTCGGATGAGTGCTGGAGGCTTGGGACACAGACAACGATCATAGCAGCTGCACTACCAAGGGGCTGCGGATGCAAGCGTGGGCAAAGTGGGCTAGCAGGAAGGCAGGTGGTAAAAGCATTAGTGTTATGTCCAAGGCCATTAAATGTGTGGGCCGTTAACTGTGCAGACAGCAAGAAAAGGATGGACAGTAGAAAGGAGGAGGAAGATTAAGGTTTAGACCTGGCATGGGTTTTATCTTATAGCATTAACTACAAACCATTTTACCCATAGCCTTTCCTTCTGGTACTTTTCTGCTTATTTCTGGAAGGTTCACATGGGTCATGTCCACACATAAAACATCTTTACTGATCTATTACTTCAGCCTACTGGTTTGCATCCACCAGTTAGACAGCAAAATCTTAAATTCTCACTCAGCTTACTTCATTCAGGGAAATCCCTACAAGTTATACCGGCAAAACCCACACTGTTGCCAGCGCAAGCTGTGTCAATATTCGAAGAGCTTATTACAAGGGCAGAGGCAGGGCTGACCTCGCTGATCCTACAGCCGCAGATGATTCACGTGAGGAGGGAACACCCACCATATCAGCCAAGGCAGAGAGGAGAGGGAAGGCAAGAAGTCAGACCTTATTTGGCCAATTTTTGAACCAATTCACTAGTAAAACAGCGGTCAGCCAGCTGCTCACAGTTGAGAACAAACCTGAGCCACTGCCTCTCTGGGACCCAAAGTACCCCTGTAACACTGTAATTTAACATAGCTCATATTTACAGGGCCTGTGTATCCATGATTTATAGGTGGTGGAAGAATGAGGACCATGGAGGATTTGCCACAAGCAAGTGACAATTTTTGGCAACAGACATAGATTTTGTTTGAGCTCTGATAATAGACGACACAGCTCCTATTAGTATATTCTGGAACGTTATGAGGCATTCCGAATTATTTCTGCAGCCCATGCAGAACACAGGGATATCCTGATTTTAAGACACTACTGCAAGAACTTCCTGGCAGAAGGAAGTACCTCTATATCTTACCTTCTGAAGCTCAGGGAAGCTGGAAAAACAAAAGGCAAATTATTTTTTTAAAGTGTCAGGATACAGCTCTGGTTAGGTCTCTTGTAGAAGCTGCCTCAGAAACATGCTGCTTTCCTCTCTCCCAGTCTGAAATCTGGGTAACCCTCACTGCAAACTCTGTGTTGAATCTAAAACAAAGCCCACTAACTTCTGTTAAAGACTGTACTTGTTGGAATGAATTTGCTGCAATGCAAGTTTCTGAATGTGATGTCTTAAATGTTCTTTTGCCTGGAGTATGTCTTTTTATTTAAAATAGAGATTTTTATTTTTTCAATATAAAATTAAAACTTGTAAACCGTTGCTTAAATTACGGATTAGGTACAGTGGGTTTAGCAGCACTCAGGAGGCCAAGGTTGCTGCGTGTAACTTCCGAAGTTAAACCAGGAAGGAAATCTGCAGTTTCACCCTGAGAGAGAGCAGAACTGTCTCATGTTGTGTCTGGGCCTTGGAAATGAGAATCGGGATGTTACAGGACTGTGCTGAAAAGAAATTATACCTTATGTATAGACCATTGTCCCTAAGAGACCATCTTTATGCTTCATAGACAAGCTTGCTGCTAAATGCAGAGACTGAAACACTTCTGAGCTACAGAACTGCTTGCTGTTAAAACTATTTTACATTAAATGACCATGTACCTGCATATAATTAAAAAGACTGATTGCAAGATGAGTCATATTATGGTAATGAGTAAATAAGTTTGATAGAAATATTATAATGTAAAAGGTTATGTAGAAGATTGTCCCAGTATTTCCTAGCAAATTAATATACACTGTTTTCATGCAAATACAAGTCAATTCATATAATACAAACCATGTAAGTTTTATAGCTTATAAATACTAGTTTCGGCTTTCATTTCACATTCTGCTACTGCAGAGGTCTTTGCAGTATAGCAGAGTTTTACCCTGAACACAGGGTAAAATTTCTGCTTCTAACAGAAGCTATTAAATCCTTTATGGGACTATTCTGCAGTTATATTTCAAGCTTTTCATTTCAGAAATGAACCAACTATCAGTTAATACAAGAAAAGACTATTCTTTTAGTTGGTGAAGCAATCAAGTCACATGATTTATAAAGACTGCCTTAACATAACCCCTTCATCATCTTATCATTGCTCAATGCTATTTGCCAACAATTTCCAGTTAGAAGATTGTGCCAAAGACTTCTGGAGTTTAATGTGATTGTGGAGACTATTTTAAGCTGTGTTACTACATTAACAAGTGGTTTCAATGTGACACCTTCACCAGTTGTCACCTCCTCCAAAACACTAGCCTACAAAACCAGCTGGCTCTTTTTTGTTGTTCCAGCTCTACCTTATCCAGATTTCCTTCCACAGGAAACTCAGATCAGCCATTTGCCTCATGGACCTTTTGTAGCAAAAAAAAAAACCCAAACCAAAAAAACAAACTCCAATCAAGACCTTCCGAGGCTTTCTGGCGATAACATGATCAAAAAATTTCTTTTATCTGGTAGCATCCAACATTTTCTTCTTTCCAGTTTCTCAGATGAAGGGAACCTATCCTAAGCTGCCTGGATAGAAATGTGTGTGCTTGGTGACACTCCACAGTGTCTAAGTCATTCTGCAATGAAAGCCATGGCACAACTGCCAGGTAAAAACTCATTTGAGGTCAATTTGCCATCCTCTTGGTTCCAGAAGTTTTTCATTTTCGTTATGTGTGTGGAAAAGTCAGAACAACTTTCACGTGGCTAAGCAAACACATAAAAACTGAAGAAATACTCAGCTGAATGAGAGCAAAGAGCCATTCAGGGGAAAATTAGAAAAGCAAGGCATGCACAGCAAGTTCACCCTCCTTTCAGCTTCCATCCATCAGCACTCTCAAGATTTCGAAGGCAGAGTCTGCATTGAGAAGGTGCATTTAACCTCCTTTGAAATACCTGGGATCCAGCAGAAATCCTGTCTCAAGGAGCTCCTCTGCTTGTTTATTCATTAACTGTCTGCATAATAAACTCCTCAAGACTCATGAGGTCATGTCACTCAGCAGGAGATGAACATTCAAGTAATGTTACTTGAAATCCATTATTTGACCAAGCATAACAGTGAGACTGATCCAAGCACAAGTAGATTTGTGTCATCCTGATTGGGACAGCATAAAAACAATACAGTCATCTATCTTTCTGTGTGCTTTCACCTAATAAAAGGGGGGGTTAGCATCTACTACTGGCATAGCACAGGCAAAAAACTTGCACTGCATTTAGCCTCACAGTCTTTTTTTCTCAAAAGAACGTAGAGAATACTTGTCTGAAAAGAAATCCTGAGAGAGTTCACATTTGCTTTCGCAAAAAGACTAGCAACAATCATTTTCCTGGTCTCTCAGAATATTAGCTTTTTACAGTACACAGCCAATGACTATGTTATAACTAATGTTCTTTCCTATGATGTATCACGTTAAACTGAAATATTAGATTATGGATATGTTTAATGTGCCATTAATTATTGTTCCAGTTTTTCTTCCTAATATTAACTCTTTATTATTCCTTACTCTACGTTCCTTCATTAATTATAGTTATACATATTATCTCTGGAAAATAAATCTGTCCATTTGCGAAGGAGAGTTGTCATGTATTCTCACCTTTTCTGTGCTGACGTTTAAAAATTGTGAATTAGCCTGTATAAGAAATAGTACAGATGCTGTCAGCATACTGATAACAGTAGCTGGTTTTTTAAAGCTTACCCTGTCTGAAAGAATAGCTTCTACTTAAAGTTTCAAAACCAGCAAATTTAGCCTTATGTAGACATTTAAAAAGTAATGGCACAATAGTTCAGAGGTGCTGCTTAAGAAATTAGTGTTTGTGTAGGAGAAATACCTACTGTCAACTGCACACATAAGCTGTTCAGATAAGAATGGACAATTAGTGACAGTGACCAGATGGTATCTCAGCTACTAATCTATCTTTCCCATTTCCTTGTAGTCTAAATTATTGTACCTTAATCTTTAATATTTAATTCTGAACATCTTGGATTTTTAAAGATGGATAAATAATTCAAAGGTTATCAAAAGAACCTTACACTATAAATTGCCCATAGCCTTTTTTCTGAACACACTTTTTCCAATAGTATAACATTAAAAAATGCGATGAATGGATGGGTGAATGTCATTTCACATGCTTGATTTTTTGAAAACATGATCCAAAGCTCACCAGAGTCTTTGGGAGTCATCTTAGAACATTCTAAACATTTAGGTACATAAACAGTTATTTTAGTTAATAAATGAAGCTTAAAAAAAATCTGTTAATAATTGCCATTAGATTGCATTTCTATTATATAAATCTAATGTTTATCCATCTGTGAGTAGATATTATTCTGCATGTAAGCTTATTCAGTAAACCTTTACTTTTAAAATATTTCTTTTCAAATAGCACAAGGGAGTTAAATGTCAGTCAACACACCCAAACATACAGATAAACATACAGAAATTCGTACACATACGCAATTCTTTACTGCATCTTCAGTGTTTTTGCATACCATAGGATTGTTCTAGTGCAAGCTGGTGTGAAATGTAACAATAGAATAAGACAGCTTACGTTAACCACTTAATTTCTTTGTTGGCTATTGAACATCCTTGCATAAGGAAGAGAATATTAGTAATTCATCCATCAGAAGGATAGTCTGCTTTGCTTCTTTCCCTGTCACTATAAACCTCTAATCTCTGCAGAAAAAACCAAGTCCTTAAAACAAGTCCTCTAATCTTGTTATTAGAGCCATCTAACCTAAGCTTTTATGACTAGATTTGCGCTATTTATACCACTGCTCCAGATATGTTCTCTTAAAAATTCACACCCTAGTTAATAATTTTAACACACATTGATTAAAAAATTAAGACAATTTCCATTAGTATGACATCCTGCAGAGCATACTTCTGTCTAGCGGAAAAGCTGACTACCTTTCAGTTACATTGGGTTAAATTGTATGTTGCATTGTTAAAACAGAATAGTACTTTGCTTTGTTATGCAGTCTGTCTAATATGATTAGTTTTGAATGCTAGTTAAGATACACATTCATTCAATACTGTAAATTAATTGATAATCCATTGAATTTTTATCAGTTATTAATGATAATTGTCCACAAGGTATCAATAAATACTAAGAACCTCCAGCTCTTCTGTTAATTATTTGGACTTTTCCAGGCTAAACAACCATCTGTCTTGCAGCCCTGATACTCAAAAGTTTTCTGCCTGGTTGCTTCTATGTGAAGGGAGTTCCCTAGTAAAGGAATAAATAGCTGGGTAAAAATCAGTGGCACCTGTCATACAAAGCAGCTGATAGTTCCCTCTTGACTGCAACCTCCTGAGTTGTGGACTGCATTTCATTTACAGTTCCTGTTATTGGAGCTTTATGGGGTTATTTTTATGAGTAAACTCACCCGGGAAGTGTTAGATTAAAAAGCACATATTCTGCGAAAAATAATACTGCACTTCTTACCTGCACTTTCATATTTTTAAAAAGGGCTTTTGAACAACCTGTGGGTTTAAAAGAGGAATTAAGACTACATTTAATCATGTGTGGTTTGATTGTTAAACTTGCACATATCCTGTTTTAATTTCCCATGATCATCATGCATAATTTAGTGTGTCTTGCTCCTCAGTCAGTAACATAGATTTACTAACAACTGCATTATACAACTTGTACCACATTTAATTAGGAAATTCTGTCAGTTTGTTAGCACAGTGCTTTATATAAGCAGCACAGTACATTAAACTATAGAGTTCCTCTTTGAGAACCCGCCTAGAGATGTTTTATCTGTTGTTACAAAATTCATGACTGCAATAAGCAACTAACAAGACTCATTAAAAGGTTGTAGATTTCAAAGCTGTGAATACACTCTGCAAGGTATGAAATATATGTTCTGGAAGTTCTGAAACATAAATGTACGCTTTCTCTAAAATCATTACAGTATTTTCCTTCCAATTTTTAAATTATTAGCTGTTGCAACCATAAACGATCTATTAATCTCTAAGAAGGGAAATAGAAGAGGAGCAGAACCTAGGTCAATGTCTGATAAACAGAAGGTTTTGTGCTGGGTGCAGGATGAGAAAAGAAAGCATATTCTTTGTACAAGCTAAATAGATAATTTCAAAACTTTTCCAAAGCAAGAATTATTTTTTTTTAAGTTGGTCCAGGCATTAGAACCCAAAATTATATTTAATTGTATACCTTATCACACATTAGTGATAAAATTTTCAAACAGTGAATACTGTGGTCTTGACCCAGCAAAGATTAATCATGTATATCTGCCTGGGCTGTGACTTAAAAGTCTATGTAGTCAGTGTCATTTATTTTAATGAGACATCTGTGGGTTTAAAATCAAGGTAAACCTGCTATTAGGATTGTTGAGGTCAATGGAGTCATCCCTGGCTTCAAGCAAAGTATGTGCTTAATGAGTTGGCTGAATCAGATTCTGCATCTGAAATTTGGTATGAAATTGAGACCATATACACCTACATAAGAAGCATGTTTTGTCAGTGTCTTTTGAGGGAATATATATATGTTAAAATTATTACATTTAGAAATTATTGTATTTGGGGGACATAAAACACTTGCCCTTGTGTGGAAGAAGGAATAAGACACAAGAAGCAAACAACATTTTAAAACAAAGATTCTCCCAATTAGAAATGGTCATTATAATGTAACAGCTTTTTCTTTATAGTAAAGGTCCAATTTTCACAATATTTTTTATATTTTCTTCCAAAAAGATTTTTTTCTTTCAGCAAGAAAAATGTTAGTTTCATATTGCAGTTGTGTTTTCAGTTTAATGCGTATTCTACTTTTTTATTTCCTTCTTTTTTCTTAAAGCCTTTGTTACTGCAGTTACATGAGAATGTGAGTCTTTAGATTTTTAAACGCATGATTCATTCCTTGCCATGAGAGGGAAAATCTTGGGAGCTCTGCTTTTAAGTCCAAAAAAAGGGAGACAACAAGAAGAACCTTTGTTTCTTCAGGGCTATGCTATGGAGGTAACAGCATGGTCTCCTGTGCAGCAATATGCACGTTTGAGCAAGGACAGAGGAAGGAGATGAGCCTAGCAGAAACAGTGGAGAAAAAGGGAGAAGAAAGAAGGATTAAGAACTGAGCAAGGTTCAAGACTTAGGAGTCAGTAAACGGAGATGATGCTTGAAATGTTGTGCTTTCTTCTCTTGTGACTGCAAGGGAAAACATCAGTTTAACAGATGTGATGATAGCTAGTATGGAGTGACTAACAACTCTGCCGTGAGCTTGAGCCCATCCGAGGCAGAACACGTATTTCCTGGAAGCCTAAGCAGACTTAGCATGAGATATCAGAGCTATTAAAAATATCACTATACAAGCTGACAGCTGGGTAACAGCTTTATAGCCAAACCAGCAGAGCTGGCTCAAGGCTTCACAGAAAATGTGGAAAGATATAAAGGCAGGCTTCACATTCTGACAAAAAGCAAGGGAAAAATCCAGTATTTCTGAGAAATTTTACCGAAGTAAATTGATTTATTTGAAAAAAAGCCTTCCTTGTAAGTAAGGGTGTACCCCAGAAAGAAAAAATACTGTGGATTCTGAAATATGCATGTCGCTTCGGATATCCACACTCAAGTTATTATTACAGGGCTGGTTATAAAATTACCAATGTTATCCTCTCTCTCGCATGTAAAGCCCTATACAAACTAAACCTACACAGTACGTTTTCTACCAGACATATGCTCAAGTCCCCCAATACAGGCCAAGCATTAATACAAATATTGATTTGTTTCCCAGTAGTTTAAGATGAGAGCTCTTTCAGCAAACGTACTGAGCCTTTCCTGCAACTTAAGTGTTTACTGGACATAATAAAATTTATTCAACTTCAAACTTTCATTTCACAGCA
Organism: Ibycter americanus; assembly: GCA_035590275.1. Lineage (NCBI taxonomy): Eukaryota > Metazoa > Chordata > Aves > Falconiformes > Falconidae > Ibycter > Ibycter americanus. The sequence goes on from JAVJGI010000040.1 coordinate 58,527,710, forward strand.
TTGAATTTAAATTTAAATGTAGTTTTTATCTCAGTTATGCTATTCTATTCAAAGTCAGGTAATGCTTTTTAAGAATGATCAAATTTCTGCTTCTCTTCATAGGATTTAATATGTTTGTAATTAGGATATACATATGAGTGTTATAAAATATAAAATTAGTTATTAATATTATGTTATTTACTTATATTTATTAAAGTCAGTATAACTTTGTGATTAATAAAACAGCAAGAAGAACAAGTTGTCTTCTGAAGCATTGATTAGGAATGCATTGATAAATGTATTATAATTAATAGTTAAAATTTACTATGAAATTCAGAATTTTTACATTCCACAATAGGTTGTATAAACAGGCCATCCCAAAGTCACAGGAATGACCAGTGGAGCAGGTTGTTAGGCAAACCATCAGAAACAGCCTGCAATCACAACAAACTATGTGTGTCCCTCCAAACTGATGACCATCCAATAGCTTCAAGGTTCACATTTATAATTGAATGCCTTTCCAAAGAAAGAAGAAAAAAGCCTATGTCCATTGCTAACAGGATATGAAAGCTGGGTGAGATAACCAGGCTCCTTCAAGGGAAGAACCATCACTCAGATGCAAAAGCGAAATCAAGCTGGCATGAAGCTTAGTAGTGTGTGACTGGGAAGCACATGATAGAGGACAAAAGCATTTTGATTTACATCCTGGTTGTAGCTTACTTTTAAATTTGCATTTCTTCATCTGGTTTTGCCCTAATGCTTTTTATAATAGAAACTGCAAGAAAACACCAAAGGCAATAGCTTTTCATTTCAGTAAAAACAAATCTTTTCCTATATGCCAGGAAGGACTTCATATTTTGTGCTTTCTTGAGACTGTATTTTCAAGGCTTTGAATGTTCTGATTTATGAAAGTTTTTCAAGATTGCAAAGTCTGTGATGCTCTGAAAGGATCAATGCTGACCATTGTGACACATTTCTGAAAGGAAGATACTGGAAGAGAAAATCTTTTGGATCACTAGAAACTATAGGTTGCAACAAAATTGTTTCATGTTATTTTTATTGTTTGTTGGTTGTTGTTTTTTTTAATTAATGGTACTTTAAAATTTAAAGTAGGTTTAGAACTAAGGACTGAATAATGTCAGAACTTTTTCTGCTGTTTTCCTATGAAATAAAGCTCTGGGGAAATCTAACTCACTCCATGAAAAATTTCCTTCTTAACACATTTACTTTTTATAAAAACAAGCATATGGAGTTATATCAAAAAAGCCATTTGCCTCAATATCCTGTCTTGGACAGTGAATGGTATTCTTAGGGAGGTATATATGAGATGGAGAATGCATAAAGGGTAATATTTCCCCTGGTGCACTATCTCAGTTCCCAGCAATTAGGTAACGACTTCCTGAGCTGGAGATTGCATCTAGACCATCATTCTCCGCCACAACTGATACAACCACCGCTCAAGCAGTTGTCCAGTCCATTCGTATTGAATCATGTTGTTTTTAGCATACAGGAATTGGTGCTATGGGAACACAAATAATCTGTGGCCCCATACACCCTTCTACTAACAAGAGAAAGATTCCACAGGCAAAACAATTCTCCCAGTTCATGCACGATTTCATGAAGTCTTGAAGAAACAGAACTATATAAAAATGAGGGAGCCTGTGAAAAGGGAGGCTGGAAGGAGGAGCTAAGAAAATTAAATTCTTACAGGTCATGTGCATATTGCATTGCAATAAGAAAGGCTTAAATGAGGATAACAAGAGGAACGGCAAGGAAAGGAGTTTGCTAGAAAGGGGAAAGCATCTTTCAAATTGCTGAAATCATTCATATTAAAATTAATATGAATTTCGGGGTGAATATTAATATTAATATTAATATGAAAAGGGGACGATAGAAACTCAGGCATATCAAATGAAAAGACAAATAAAGTGGACTAAACCAGAATTTGAAGCTAATAACTAGCAAATAAAATAAAAAACAATAGTAAATCCCTCAAACACGTCAGGAGAAGAGCCGCCCCCACAATTTTAGAAGGGACAGCTGATGATCAGGATATAATATTACACAAATTCTTTGCCTTGACATTCACTGTGAAAATAAGAGAAATTCCCCTTCCATAAACTCCTTCTTGGAGTGGGCTCAGCAAAGGGGCCTGTCTGAAACCGAAATGATTGTAGGAGGAGCCATGGAACAAGCCAACAAAATGAACATGAAAAACATCACTGTGACTGGATCATGTGTCCCAGGAGCTCTAAGAGATCTCAAGGATAAAACATCTAAATTAATAACAGCACTATCTAACTTCTGGCTTAGGACTCCCGTGGCACCTGAGGACTGGAGTGTAAGAAATGTGGTATCAGACAGTTTTTAAAATCTCCAGTGGGACCAAGAAACCTCTGACTTCTTTATTGGGAAATTAGTACAAGCGCAAACCAAGTGTAGAATTAGAGGATACCTTGAGAAATACAGCTTGCCTGGGAAAAGATAGCATGGCTTCAGTAAGGTGGATATTTACCAATTTGTTGAACAATATTCAAACACAGCAAAACTACAATTGTCATTTGTTTTTATCCTAAAAAAAAAAAACCACACTAGAAGTAAATAGACACAAATAAAATAAATTGGAATACATTTTTGGTATCTAATAATAAGAAAAAAATTATCTTTGCCTTCATAAAATATGTATTTTTATATATTTGTCTATTTTATGTTTTAATGGAAGAACTTTTTTCAAAGCTCTTAGAAAAGTAAAGTTGCCAGTGGTAGGAAAAATAAGAGGTCAGATTCTTTTCTGTCCCAGGATATAGCTTCATGAAGTTCAACAAGGGGAAGTGCCAAGTCCTGCACCTGAGGAGGAACAACCCCATGTAGCAGTACATGCTGGGGGCCACCCTGCTGGAAAGCTGCTTGGCAGAGAAAGATCTAGGGGTCCTGGTGGACACTAGGGTGAACATAAGCCATGTGTCCTAGCTTCAAAAAAGGCCAATGATATCCTGGGCTGCATTAGACAAAGTGTTGCCAGCAGGTCGAGGGAGGTGATCCTTCCCTTCTGCTTAGACCAGGTGAGTTCCTTACCTAGAGTGCTGTGTCCAGTTCTGGGCTCCTCAATATGGGACACACATGGACATACTGGAGAGAGTCCAGCATAGAACCACAAAGATGATTAAGGGTCTCAAGTACCTCACATGTGAGGAAAGTCTGAGAGCGTTAGGACTTCTCAGCCTGGCAAAGAGAAGGCTCAAGAGGATCTCATTGATGTTTATACATATCTGAAGGGAGGGTGCAATAAGGGATGGAGCCAGGCTCTTTTCAGTGGAGCCCAGTGACAGGACCAGAGGCAAAGGCCACAAACAGAAACACAGGAGGTTCCCTCTGAACGTCAAGAAACACTTCTTTACTGTGAAGGTGACCAAGCTCTAGTACAGGTTGCCCAGTTTGTGAAGTCTTCATTCTTGGAGATATTCAAAAGCCATTTGGATATGGTTCTGGGCAACCGGCTCTGGGTTGCCCTGCTTGAGCAGGTGGGTTGGATCAGATGACCTCCAGAGGTCCCTTCCAACCTCAGCCGTTCTGTGAATCTGTGATATCCATAATGCAAGAGGAAAAGGCAGATGGAAAAGTTGCAGTGTTGATTACCTTTCCAATCCACAAACTGTCCCAGCCCTGGCTAAATTGGTAGAGCTTCAGGGCCAGTCTACTTTGGAACCATTATGAGAAGCATCTCCACTCAGAAGAATGCCAGGCCAGCTTTGGACTGGCATAGCTTTCTCTGTCCCTTTCTTTTCTTTACTGACTGTTCTCTCTCCGTCCTAGCCAGCAAGAGCAGAGCAATCTTGGCTTCACTTGTGCTGAGATACCTCAGTCTCACAGCTGGGACTGTGGTGAGAGCCTTCCCAGTTTTTTGGGGTAAGCCATTCCTCACCATTTTCCCTACACTTTTTCTCAATTAAAAATTTTACTGAGGTCTCCTGACTGTATGTGGGTTGCATAGATCACACATATATTTCCCTACTTCTCTATACTCAGTGGTTTCCTGTCAGATGGAATTTGCAGGGGAAAACTGGGAGTGCGTGGTTTTAAAACATGGAACTTTTAAGCTATTAACCTTTGTACCAATCTACTCCTTCTCCCTGATTGATCTGCCATTATACACTTATTACCTACTTATACACTCATTACTTACTTACATTCATTGTTCCTTCCTTGGAAGAGCCAATCTTCATGTTTATCTGAATTTTTTAAACTGATGTACGGAGAAAAGTCAACTGGAGGTGCCAGCTTTTGAGGGGGTTTTTTTGGTTTTATCTAGGAAATTGGACTTGAGCTGCTGCAGTTCCACCTTACAGTTTAATTACCTCAGCTTTAAGAACACAGGATAACTATTCTGCATTTCTGCTTTCCTGAAGCATTAGCTGGAGCAAGCTGCTATAGCTCTGCTGCCTCCAATCTGCATCAGACCTCCAGCTGAACCAGGCTGGCCAAGAGGAGATAGCTTGAAAGAATTCGTAATTAGGATCTGTTTGGCTGATTAATAAAGTGTTTTGTTTCTAGGTTCTTTAAAGCTCTCTTTTCAGAAACAGCCTTCTTGCAGTTCTCTAACCATGATTCTGAACAATATGTCAGGCCCAGATCCTGTTGCTTTATTCTGAACAGTCTTGTACCTCTTTGTGCCTTGGCCAGGGCTGGAATGAGTGTACTTTGCTACCCAAACCCCTTTCTTCTTCATAGGTGTTATCTGGAGCAAGTTCCAGAAAAAAAAAAGAAAAAAAGAGAAAAAAAAAAGAAAAAAAAAGAAAAGAGCAGCAAAAATCTGCAGCAGAACAGAGCTGCTGTAAAGGGGCATCAGGGCCCAGGACTTGACAGGTACATCAGGTGGGGAGCCAGGCTGAGGGGTAGTGTCCCCAGATTGTGGGGAGGCAAGAAAGAGGAGAATTTTGCATAGGATTTCAGCAGCTTTTCTGCAAGATTTTCCCCTAAGAAACAGTAGCATATTGAGGTGGACAGAGTCCTGGGGAGATTCATTAGTCCCTGGCACAAAAGCTTAATAATAACATGATGCTTACTATTAAGATGCTCTTTTTATATCAGCTGGTGTTGTCAATCGTTAAACACTAGCATTCTCTATAAGGACTGTAAGTGCAAGGAATTTTCTTGTGTATAAAATATCTTTCCACTCTCCAAAACATTTTTTTTAACCCCAGTAAACTCTGTGCAGACCTTAAATAGCTAAATGCCACAGTTTAGAGAAGCCCTGTGCTGGACTTGGCAAATGTGTTTTGGCAAACAAGTTAGTTGCCTGCTCAGTCTGCAGTGGGAGTAGATTGAGTCTGAGTAATGAATGGGGTAGCTCCCTGGGAGGGAAAGCAAGAAAGAGTGAAGGTTTTGCATTAGGGGTTCTCATAAATTCAGCATTTTGCGCAATAGTGTGTGAAAATATTAGTCTTCTCGATGGGTAGGTGCACATTCAGAGAGATAGGATTTGGCTGCTGGGCTGGGCTGACTAACCTTACCAGTTCACAGTGAATATTACCATCTGTTATTCGCAGCAGTCAGCATGCTACTGCTGACTTTGTTTCACACATTCGTACCCACCATACTGGCCCTGGGCTTCACAGACGCTGTAGCCTTTCTTCCAACTTAACATATCAAATGCAGAGACTCTCTTTGGCCTAATCCAGAAGGAGGCCATTAATGCAGTTGTTTTGATCAACGATACAGTAACCTCATTTCCCTTATCTAATCCTGAAAAAGAGAGATCAGACAGATTACACAGCCAACTTCAGAGACAGTTTAGTGCTGCTAGAGAAAGTAGGCAGGATATTTTTTACAAACCAAGATTTAAAGATCTTTTTTTCGTGATAAGTTTATGTCCTTCTGGAGGCTTACATTGCCAGAAGGTCAGCGAATTCTGCATTTTATTTAGTTCTGCTGATTATCATAGCAATCAAAATCTCAAAGGGAGCATACTGTCTTACTGCCTCTGTCGCCCTGGAACACGTGGGTGGTTTCTCCCTTACCTCTGTTTCTCATAAAACACAAGCTGCTAAAACAGCTTTGTTTTCTCCTTCTGTTATCCTTCACCAGCATAACTTTGTTTAACTGAAATTTCCTGGACTAATTGCTAAGCATTAAGAATCTTTATAAAATAACCATGTGGATTCCAAAGGGAATCCAAAACCATCTCAGTATAATAAAAGTTCAAAACTTCTTTACTGTATGCCTGATGAATGATGTGCAATTAATCACAAGTGAAAACTCCAGCCTGAATAGTAGAACCATAAAATGCAAAATCAGTAAGTGTGAGGAACTACCAAAAAGTTGCAGATTAATCTAACAACTAAATTAGAATTCTGGATGATAAACCTCCAGCTTTTTAATTAAAAGGGACTAATTTGGTTAGAGGGTTAAGTGAACCAGATCATAATTTTTGATCATTAGAAGACAGATTACACTAATGGGATTCAATAACAGTTGTGCAGAAAGCAAGGAAAAGACTTTTATAAATGATTCTCCAAAGTCACATTTGTATGATCCACTACTGTTTGCATAAGGATGTAAGCAGACTTAGTTTTGTCCTATTACTGTTCTGCTCCAAAGCAGCTATCTGAATTTACATACGGAACTTCTGCTGCAGGCAACTTCAGTGACTTTGGCTAAGGAAAACAGAAAAAATTGGCTTATTTGCCTCGTTAGGTAGAAACCATTAAGCAGCAGCCATAGCACAATCTTGCAGCAACAAGTTTTAGAACATCATTATATCTGCATCAGACTTACAGAAAACTAACGTGAAGAACTGTGACAGGTTCAGTGCAGAAGGACATGAGCAGGTATAAAGAGGGATACTCTGTTGTGCAAGCTACAATGATTGGTCTGCAGACAAGTCTGTTGAAGATAGCTAGACAGACAGATTTATGTGTTTTCATACTGTTCATCTGAAAGGACTCACATTTGCAGACATCTAAAAATCTTCAGTAGACCCTTTAATACGCTTGCTTTGGTTAAACTCTTTTGTAGAACTCTGAAGTCAAGGTTCACTTATATCAGCCAAGATAAAAATTGACTGCTATACCTAGAAATAGTTTATTTATGGATTCCAACACCAATCTTCCCTAAAATCTTCAGAATATTTGAAGGTGAATCTTTGACTGTAGAAACATTACAGCAAATAAATATTATGTTAAACATTATAAGAGTAAATATTGTTTCTAGCTCCAAAGGTTTAGACAGTGGAACATTTCTAAATATTTTTTTCTTTTCAAGCAGTTTTTCCTTCCCATATTGAAGATTAATATTGAATTATCTAATTTGATAACACTTCACAGCTTGTTAGGCAATTATCCATTTTGGGGTCTTTAATGTCTTTTTTCCTTGAGGAAGAATTTAGCTTTTACAGATGACTTACCACTTTTTATTGAGAAAAAAAGGTCTATCCCTCTTGAGTTACTGTTACTTACTATACTTATGTCATTCTCATTTTTCTTAAATGAGTCTGTGTTCTATTCTAAACAGAGAATAATGCTGAAAGAGCTGTAGAATGGATTAAGTAGGATCAGCCTGGTGAGACAGATACTGCGTATATAAAAAATTACTCAGTCATTACTGCATTTGTGAATTTTGTGTTTGTCTTTTGGTTTTGTCAGCTGTAAAACCTTGACTAATAAAGCACAGTTGTCCGGTTGTTTCCCCAACAAGGAGCACCACGACTTGACTCCCCCCACGCTCATATATGAGACCAAGAGATAATTCAGTTGTTCAACAGCCAATTGTGATTTCATACAGACATAACTATGTCCTTAACTCCTCCTTTGAGCACAAAAGCGTTTCCCAAAAGAATGTCAAAATTTTATTGGCCCCAAGATTCTGGTCCATGCTTCCTCTCATGTCTGCATGGCATGTCAATTCAGTATCCACAGGACAACATCATATCCAGAGCAGCCTTGCCAGCCTTTAGGGCATAAATACTGTCAGCAGCCCCTTTTCCTTTCCTTGGGTTTTAAGGGGTAGGAAAGGTGATTAGTTCATCCACACTCCAGTTCTGTTATACCTGAGTTTTGGAGAGATTTGGAAATCTGAGGCTTGAAGTATATTGTTAACACTGAATAAAGCCCAGCCTGAGAGGCATGAGCCAGAAAAAGTGTAAGTTCCTTAAATATTGATACATTCCTTGAAAATAACCAGAAAAAAAGTCAATAATGAGCAAATTGATGCTTACAAACTATAAAAAATGGTAAATGAAAAATTTCAAAATATTTTATTCCAATTAGTAAGTAGGGACATCTTAGGAAAATGCTTTTTTCTCCAAAGATATGTTATTGGCTTGCAATACTGGACAGAGCAGTAATTACTCCTTTGTAAGATCTTCTATGTTCCACGTAAGATCTGATTGTTGGTATGCCAAGTTGTTGGTATGGCAGTGAGAGGATTATCATAGTTAAAGTATCCCCCAGTCCTCCATGAAGATGCTCTTACACTTTGTAAGAGTAGGATTGAAATTATAATTCTTATGATTTTTAAAATTGCATTTTATATTTCATGGCAAATCACTTCAAGGTATCTATTCAATCATGATAATTTCCTCTCATGTGTTCTAGGTATTTCCAGCAATTCCATAGTGGGAGGGCAGGTGGTTGTTGGTTCATTTCTTTTTTGCAACACGATTCATTTTTACCAGAGATGTTCCTGAATATTATATATATGACCGGTTTTTTTCCTTACTTTAATACCCTATATGTATGCTTGCATAAAACCATTATTTTATGGACATTCAGTCATCTAGTATCTTCAGCAGTGACTGAAGATGGAGTTAAGGCATGAGCGTTCTTTTAAGAGCATTACCTTTTGAGCTATGTTCTGTATTTTGCATGTCTGCTTTGGTAAGTCTCAGTGAATCACACTTTAGCTCGTGACTATTGGCAAAACAATGTAGTACTCAATGGAATACACTTCCATAAGGAGAAGTCAACTTTCAATGGAGAAATATGGCTGGAGTTTTTGTATATGTGTAAGATTTGCCCAATAGCAATCATGACTGAAAATCCCAGTGTCTCAATTTCAGTGCTGCTGCTCTCTGGAATCAGTCAGGAATTGTATCTGAAGAGATGTTAAAGTTTTCTCAATTTTTTTGTATTATCTGAATTATTAGTGTTAAATCGAGAATAATAATATTGTTGTCATAAAGAAATCCTGTATTGCATCCAAAGATCTCAATATCACATAACAATAGCAACTGACTTTTTCTTATTTACATTAAGTAATATGTGATGGAATTTTTCTAGGATAATTAAAGAGTAGATTGGATCCTTCTAAGTGTGAGCACTAAATGTGACTTGGTTTATTTCACTGTATTCTTAAGTATCTAATTGCACAAAACACTACATACCTGTATAGTTACATGAAGACGCTTATTCTGGAAACTTTCGCACTCGTGGCAAATAAAGCTTCTTATCGTCATTATTTGCTTACACAGAAATGAGGAATGTAACAGGGATTCCATCTATCTGGCAAATGAAATTATATTAAAATATTTTGATTTGCGTTGCAGATGCGTATCAGCAGCAATTACTAAAAGGGACACATTAACTAGAAGCTGAAAGACATTTTCTTGCAAAGCCAGAAGGAACATAAGTTTCAGCAGGTTTACAAATCAATTTTTCATTTAATTTTTAATCAGATTATACAGAAATATATTGTATTTGTCAATCCACATTATACTAGTATTCTATCTTATCATATTCTGTCTCTAACTTGGATTAGATGTTTCTTATTCTACCTTTCTGAACTCTGCAGAGGGGAATTTATGGAGTAGTCTGCACAAAGAGCAAGTGACTCCTTGATGAAGAAATTGGCATATGCATTCATCAGGAACTCTTACAAATTTTATTTTTTAATCCTTATTCATACAATTCAGCATGCTATTGCTGCACTTATTATTGTCTTTGTACTTCTAAGCTTTCTTGCACCAGCTAAGGTCATCAACACAAATGTTGACATTGAGACTTTTACCCCTGTAAGATGGGGTGACTGTAAGAGACTGTCAGATGGGGCAGGGATAGTGCACATTAGAAAAAAAAAAAATCCCAAACAAACAACACCATGAAAAACCCACCTAGAATCTTTACCAGTACTTGGAATACATTTGTTTTTGTTTAACAGTTCAGCAGGTTTCACTCCTTATTTTCATCCTCTGGGTGTCTCCCTTTTAATTTTCATCAGCTCTTACATGGTCCAGTTTTATCCACAGGTGGATGAGGATTTATTGACATAATGCAAGAGGTTTATTCTGAAAGGGCTCAAACTATATCAGGTCTTTCTGTGAACAAGCTTCCTTTTTTTGAGAGCTTAGGATTAATGTTCAGAAAGGATAATTTTCTACAAATTAGGATGAATATCATAACAATCAAAAAGGTTCCATAATTTGTCATGGATTTGGCACTATTACACATTTAAATTAATGGTCTGGACAGTAGAGAAAGATATTTTTCAAATTAAGCCTGTAAGGGGTTTCAAACAAGCTAGAGGACAAAAACTGAGTTCAAAATGTTCTTCTTATGTCCTTCAATAAGGAGATCACATTGCAGTAGGACTGCTTAGTTACACAAATAAAGACACAGAAAGGAATTCAATAAAAAAAGCCATGTGGCTAGCATGGAACAGAAATTGAACCCAATTAGTACTGTCATACTAATGAACATACTAATTGAAAGAAAAACAAGGGTGGGAAATCAGAGTCAGAGAATGGTCAGGGTTGGAAGGGACCCCTGGAGATCACCCAGTCCAACTCCCTGCTAAAGCAGGGTCACCTACAGCAGGGTGCACAGGACCGTGTCCAGGCGGGTTTTGAATGTCTCCAGAGAAGGAGACTCCACACCCTCTCTGGGCAGCCTGTGC
>JAVJGI010000040.1:58547074-58609486 GCA_035590275.1 Ibycter americanus
CATCAGGTTGGTCAGGCATGATTTCCCCTTGGTGAATCCATGTTGACTACTCCTGATAAGCTTCTTTTCCTCCACATCCTTTGAGATGACCTCGATGACGAACTGTTCCATCACCTTTCCAGGGATGGGGGTGAGGCTGACCAGTCTGTAGTTTCCTGGGTCCTCCTTCTTGCCCTTTTTGAAGACTGGAGTGACATTGGGTTTCTTCCAGTCCTTGGGCACCTCTTCTGTCCTCCACAACCTTTCAAAGATGATGAGAGAGTGGCTTGGCAATAACATCCGCCAGCTGCCTCAGTACTAGGGGGTGCATCCCATTGGGGCCCATGGATTTGTGGGTGGCAAGTTTACTTAATTGATCTGTAACATGATCCTCTTCGGCCAAGGGAAAACTTTTCTTCCTCCAGACTTCCTTTCTTGCCTCCAGGGTCTGGGAAACTGTAGGGCCAGACTTGCCAGTGAAGACTGAAGCAAAGAAAGCATTCAGTAACTCTGTCATCACAATTGCCAGAAGCTTCAAAGGAAAGTGAAAGAACTAAGTATTAGGTTGTGTTAGGAACAATCCCACAAAAGTGTATTTCTACTTTTTCAGTGTAATTTGTTCCTCAGTGTATGGAGTTTATATTTCATTTAGATTAGGTTTGGTTTTAACTGATTTCTTTGGAAGCATGGTGTATTGCAATCACATCTTTTATGTCAAACCCCCTCCAATCAATTTGACCTAATCGGCTAATTTAAACAGGTGTGATGGAAGAATGAAAATCTTAAAGGTATTTGAATTCATACAAGTTTCATGAAAACTGTCGCCTGACTAGAGAACAGAAACCCAGTTACTGGTCTTTCTGAGCAAAAGTGTAAGTTAATTAGTCATCTCTTGCATTTTACCTACTGATGAGCCAATTGGCATATTAGCTGCTGGCCAAGCTATGTTAGATCCTTCACAGACAACTGATTCTTAGCTAGAATTGCTAAGAAATTCTGAGACTCCTCAGAAGAGACATAGGAGGATAGATCTGAAGACATTGAGGGGATTGATAGGCAAATTTCTGAGGCTGAGGTACATGTACAAAGGATATGAACCAATGGGAAAGCAAGCTAAATAGTTTGAACTTCTGCCATAAAAAGTCACAGGGTAATAAGTCATAGGAAAAGATCAATGTTCTGCTTTCAGTTCTGCCACAACTCTATTGGGTGTAATACCAGGTCAGTCATCTAATCAGCCAGTGCATCAGATTCCCATAAAAGAGGGATAAAATGCTTGCTTTACAGGTTATTATGAGGTCATTCATTCTTATTAGAAAAAAAGCTTTGCAGCATTAGAAAAAACTATAGACATGCAAAATATAGGTGAATGGAACACAGAAGTGAGTAGGCAGACATTGTGTCACCCTTTTAACATAATGAATTAACACTAAATTGGGACTAGGGTTGATTTCTCATCAAAATTTACTCATTAAAAATCTCCACTTCAAGTTAAGCCAATGAGCATGAGGCATTTCCTTTTTGTGGGCCTTCTTGTTCTTCAAGTGTGAACCCTTGTCTACCATCTCTTCTCACAATTAGGCCTTTGAGATACAGCCACCTGACAGAGTCCAGCACAGACTTTTCAGAGAGACCCTTTACCTATCCTTCCCAGGATCTTCACACAGTTTTGAGTATTTCTACTTTACACACAGGCTATTCACAGATCTCTAACCGTAGCACTTTCTTTTATCTAAAAACAGAATCCAAAGGTGTACAGATAATTTAAAAAAACAACATCATCCTGAAAGTAAAAGATAACTCACCTTTCCTCAAGGCAATCTTTGAGGGTAGCGCAACCATGTTCAGGAAGGAGATTCATGTTGTTTTGGCTGATATCAGCCAACAGTTAAACTGGACTTCTCCTGCTATGAAAGCTGGTTTATTTGCTTCCACTCTTCTCCGGTCCAAAGTTTTCTGTGTCTGCATGAGGCTTAACTCTTATGAATCCTTATTTAAAATCATGCTTTACCTATTGGCTTCTTTGTTCAGTGTCGGGTGGCTGCAGTAACACCTATAGACCAACTGGCCACTCTGGTTTGTGTAGGACAGGGTTATCAGATTTTCAAGATATGGTCATTTCAGTAACCACAAATTAAAATATGATATCGGATTATTATATCCAACTTGGGAACAATGCAAACTACTTTTTCAGAAGTGATTTCTACATGTGAATGTAGAGGCTTTTAGAAGATAGTAAATGTCAGAAAAGCAAGTCTGGGTTAAAATCACGAGTTTAACCTGGAGTTCAAAATTCACACCAAAACATTATATTTCCTCTGTCTTTCTGGACAGGTCACTACATTTGTGATCTATCAAGTAGATCTGTCATTGTTCGTGGTTAGCAAAAAATCTTTCTTTTATGTTTTAAATACTTATAGTGGTATCATAGTAATATTAACAATAAATAAGTCTGACAACTGGGGTACAGAGAAGCAGGCTTATACTACATCTTTGTAGGCTCACGAAGTATCTTTGATATGGCAGCCACTGACAACTGTTGGCATGTGGTGTGGATTGTAATTGAACCTTTGTTAATAATTAGAGTAGTCCATTCTGGAGTGCTTCCCTGCAGATTCTTGAGATTTTGTGGAGGTCATACTTCATACTATTACAACTACCATAAATACCTTTGGTTGTCTTTCTAGCTCTCAAATTAGCAGCTGCTATTCCCTTTCTAAAATGACCTTCTCCAGTCCAGAGATGCCAATACTTAAAATAGCAATACGGGTTAAAGAATTGAAATGCTTTGCTTTTGAATTTTTCCCTCTCAGTCACAAGGGTTTCTCATCTAGGAATTTGTTTTTGCTGTGGCTTTCTGGTCCTTTCATCATGTTTGGAAAAGGTTGTCATTCTGGTACTTCATTACCCGAAGTTTGGTAAAAAACTATTACTTGCTGAAGATGCATTCAGGAAACTACTCTTAAAACCAACAAAGATCATTTCATGCAAGTTAACAATGTAAGTAAGAGCAACCTGACTCTTAATTCTTCCACAATGGTCTGAAGATTATAAAATAAGATTAAATACAGTAGGAAAGAATAAAGGCTGCAAAGGCTTGTCATTACTAATTCTTTTATAGGATGGGTAGGAGCTAAGTCAAAAGTATGGGTCCTGTAAAATACCAGATCACTTATTAAAGAAGAGTAATATTGTTACATTAATTTATATTTTCAAAATAGTCACTATATTTAATTTGTCTTATAAATTATTCATATCACAACTTTTGTTCAGTTTGACAAAGTTGTTTGACTGATCTCTCTTATGTTGAATTCATCTGCCCACATTGTTATAAGCAGCAGGATAGCATAAATTGACCATTTGTTAGATTGCAAATGGAAAATATTATGCTTTCATGATGTCCTTACACCTTACATGCATACTTCTGTCCTCTACAAAATGCAGCATATCGGACTACTGTTCAGTAGTCATTATGTTCAGATCAACTATTTCCATATTTTATTACCAGCTCAGGTTTCTTTTCAGCCTCGGGATGTTGAAGAGTATATTAAGCTTAACATTTCATGCAAAACTAGGTTGTGTAATGGTTTCACGTGTAAAGTAGGTGAACAAATGGATTTCTGCTCTTGTGAGCTGAACTAGATTAAATTAGAACTAGACTTAACTAGATTAACTTACATTGTCTTAACAAGGTCATTTAGAAGTAGGGAAAAAAAATCAAATAAAGGGGTCACGAATACCATCACAAAAGATGTAATCAACATCAACTTTTATATGAAGAAGAATAATCAGAACTTTTTAGCAAGAATCTATTTTTATTTTTTCCTAAGTAGTGATAAGAAAAGTTTAAGAACATATTCTATACTCGGTAAGCTATCTTGTAATGTTGGAATTTTCTGCTATATGATGAATTTCTGCTAATCACATCTCATATCCTACATGATAGAGGATTAGCAGTTGCTCATAAACAGATGCTTATATTTGTCACAGGTATTTCAGTCCGCAGCCAGCATTAGCCAGACAGGTGTTTTGCAGAAAACTCACATCTGCTTCACAGGAAGAGGGTAGTGTCTACTGACTGCCTAATAGTTGCTCCTCTTGGGCAAAATCAGTATTAGAGCTACATCTACTATTCCTTTTATGTCCCACTAGTTGCATTTGAAACTCAACTACTTTCTAAGTCAATATGCTTTTCCTTGATCAAATTCTTCCACATTTATTTCACGCAGCACATAGTTGATGCATCACACTGCATGAAGCGTCAACTGAGTTATTCTGGTTAACATCAGCTAAATGAGAACAGGATTAGTTAGGTGAATATATGTATTTTTAAATAGAAGTCAAAACATCTTTCTTCATTATTGTTGTTCAGAATACTGATTTCAACAGGAAGAATAATAAACAAGACAAAATTATCCCTATGCATGACAGTTCATAAACAGTGATTTTACAATGTTCAAAAGCATAGGAATTCTTTTTTCACACTGCAGCAAGCAATAAACAAGCAGACAAGAACAGAAAACATTCTTGAACAAAACAGAAAGCTAATGTAAATCAGAATGTATAGACAGAGAATATTGAACTTATTTCAAAAGATAAGCTTTATTTTCTAAGGCTCTGGTCCACAACCAAATGTTTTTCCCTTAGTTTGGGTCTTTAAAGGTAGTCACAAAAGCTTCCACAATCAGTGCTACTAGTCTCAAACGTTTTTTGGATATGTAACAGGGGTGTATAAAATAAGAGCTCCAGATTACAAAATAATGCTTTGGGATTATTTTTCAACAAAGTTCTAAATTACACAAATTCTACAACAAAGTCTGCTAAGATTGCTGGGAGCTTTAGACAGTCACAACAAAACACGTGAAAAAGTGTGAAGTAGACACGATTTTTCCCTCTTTTAAGGGAAAAACAGCCAATGAAGAAACAACTGAGATATCTTTTAGAAACAGAGTGAACTATTGTGGTTCATTTACAGTGGAGAGTTTAGCAAGAAAAAAAACAACTTTAAAGATATTTTTTTATCTCAGTTTTAGCTTTTTCCAGTGGTGTTTTGAGGGATTTGTCTGTGGCAAGGAAATTCTACTTTTATTTGGGGTGTTTCAAAACATCATCAGGGAGAAGAACCACACAAAACCCTTGGAGAAGAAGTTTTTCTGATTTTGATAATATTGTTTGATCTTCTAGGGAGATAAAGAGAGCGTCTGCAGTTGGAAGAGTAGAAAAAAAGAGAAAGAGCTCTTGAGGAGGAGAGGAGAGATTATCTTTGCTTTTTAATGCTTAAACTAACTTCTTTAACCAGGATCACTTTTGTCAGTAAGGTGAGATGAAAAATCCTTGTTATGCCAAGATTCATTTGTTCTTGCTTGTAAAGAAATTATCTGGGCACATTTATTATTATTTTGGCTGGCTATTTTCATAAGGAGCTTGAAAATCAGAGGTGAAATCAGTGTTTTAAAGAAACTATCTGTGTAAACCCTTTTGTTTGCCAGCCTCTCACACCTTTGCAACCTCTTTAACATAATACAGAAAAAGTGAAGTCACACTTTTAGAACAATATTGTTGTCTTTAAATAGGATCTCAGTGATCCCCTGTTGCAGATGATCAGATTTGAGGGACTCTAGTCAAAATTTTTAAAGCTATTTCAAATATTCATGAAGATTCTGAATATTTGAAATTATAAACTTTATTTATTACACACTTTCTTGCATTTTTTTAGTGTTTTCCCTTTTGCTATATTAAGCAGCCTTTAAAAAGAAGACAAGGAAAAATTGTTTAAGTGTTGGGAAACACAAAGGCAATCCCAGCTCTCTCAATTACTCAATTACTTTGGGAGGAAACCAGAGGAATTCCAGCTTTTTCTGTGACTTGTTCTGCCTGTGTCTTGCAGCCTTTCTTGGAAATTATATCTGCACGTCCTTGCTGGACTCAAAATGGATGAATAAGATGGTAGGTTTTATCGCATAAGCAGAACCCATTGTGTCATGAATCTATGGTAATACTGTACTTATCAAAGGAGAGAAAATGAATGGGTTGCACTGTCAAGTACTTTATGTACTGGCACTATGTTCACTTAATCAAATTTCGGAAGAGAAGGAATGGGATTGGGAAAGATCTTAGTAATGCACGTCACTTCTGAGTACTGGAGGGGTGTAACCAAATCTGTTAATTCTCCAGAGACATATACTCCTTCTTGTTCTCAAGCCTGTAATTTATATGAATGCATCAGAGTATGGAAAAGACCAGAAACAGCAAGGTATAACATACAAGATTGATGGTATGTCATTCCATACGTGTCTATGCTATTCCCATAGGCTTTAGTTAATATTTTTTAGTTTTGTGGTTTTATCTCAGATGCCAGTTTCAACTCATTTTGGAAAACCTCATGATTTCGCACTATCAGGAATGAGTGGTTTTTTTTATAAAAACAGAGTTTAAAATACTGTATGGGTGATGCACATATTGAAAGCCGGTTCAGCTCCATGACCTGTAGCTGCATGGACCAGGGCCAATGAACTGCTCATTCCTTTCCACCCTTTTCTGGAGTGCCTGGAGCCCCTGGAAAAGAGTAGCAAGGAAAAAACATCCCTACATACTGAAGAAAGTAATCAGTGGGAAGGTGTTTGACTGTTGGATGGGAAGAGTCTGTGCTAATAGATGTAAATCTGGGTAGGAAGCAGAAACCGAACTACAGTCCATCACACAGAGCCTGTGCTTGTTGTTCTGGTTAAATGAGGAAAATATATGAGTAAATAGGAGCCTGGTTTTGCCTTTTAGAGTTAGATTTTACATAGCATTTTGCCAACTCAAGTGATATCACGTTAGCTCCACAGTAGTTCATTACAATATATAATAATGAGCTGTCAGCTCCTGCAGCCTTTTTTTGGTATGTGACAGGGGCCTTAATCAGAAATTAAGCTCACAAGACTAAACAAAGAGAAATTATATACATGAATAAAAGTAATTGTGAGACTATAGTAAAACAACACTATTAATAGAAGCATTAAAAAAAAAAAAAAATCAGTCATACCTGCCAAGAATGACGTGCTGAGCTTTTATCATTTTGCTTCAGCAAGGTATTTGGCACAGGAATGCTTAATGATAGTCAGTGTTGGTTTCTGGTTTATGTTTAACCTCTGAATGTGCTAACCAGGAATGTAGGGAATCGTTCTGATTTTGAAATACAACTGAGCAGTTATGTGGGAGGGACTGTAGAGAGTAGTGGTCATAAGGTAGAAAAATGATAGGGAATGGATTTTGCTGTGGAACTTTCCTTTATCACCATCCTGGAATATTATTCATCTATGCCATCACAACCAAACCAAAAACTGCAGATGATGCTCAAGCGACAGATTTAACAGCAGTTGAGAATACTGTATATAATGAGTTCAGGTTTAACTCATCCTGGGCTCAGCTTAGTTCTGTTCTCCACTGCAGAAATACTGTATGTTGGGATTGTCCTTCTAAGCATTGTCAGATTGGTGGTGCAGGGTGTTATTCAAATGCTGTTGTAGAGCCACTGTGTCTCTGCAGGACAGGACTAAGACCTCCCTTATGCTTTATGTTTTAATAGATGCATACACTTGGTTTATTTCATTCTTCTTACATACCACAGGTTTCTCTAAGTGAATAAAGCTACATGAAGAGTTACTGTTTAATTATACTTTTTGTCTGCTCTACTGTGAGTCAGCTGTCACATAAGAAGGTTTCAAACAATTAGTACATTTGAAAGTAGTGAATTCTGCAGTTTTGTAAACCAGCAGCTGGTCCAAAATGTATAAAAGCTTTAATTTGGTGAGATTCAGCTGGGAATGCTGAAGGCAAAGAAATAAGATTCAAGCATGAGGTCCGTTTTGTGACTTTTTCAGTAATTCCTCATTTATTTACCAGAAAACTCTAACAAAGTTCCTTTTCAGATGGATGAACTGTTAAGAGAGGTAGCTTGGCGGAAGATTTGAAGCATGGAGGATTTTTACTTCTACTTTTTATCTGTGTTATGATTGACACAGGAATGTGATATTAGACTCCTAACACATTTCTTTCAGCTAAAACATCCTTGTGGAACCCTCTGTGTTTTTTATATTTAAGATGACATTTCAGCTTCCAGGACATCCTAATTTTGTACCTACACCAGAGAAAGAGCTCATGGTCAAGCCACTATTTACTAATGCAGGCTGATAATATTGTTTCTAAAATCAGATGACATGTTGTGAATAGTAGTTTCAAGGACTGGTTAAAACCCTCAAGGTTATGCCCTTCTTGAATCTTTGAATTCCCAAATAGGAAGATTATTAAAAGAGTGTGATCAAGGTTAGTGGCCCCTAAAATTAGACCTTACAGCTGTGTTTTGATTTTGCTGTGTGTATATGAACACAGAGATCATCTGTCCATTTGGGCTTCTGTACAACACAAGGAAGATCTTTCTTTTTCATTCCAGACTACCATAACCTTCATTAGAATGTTGGAGTCTTGAGGTACAGTATTTTTATTTTACATATATTTCTCTATTAGTTTGTGTTGCACGTGAACTGACAACATAGCCATGTACAGAATTCCCTAAGAAAGCTTTTTGGAGGCAGGTAACTGAAACTATCCCTTAATTTCAGATGTAGTCAAAGTTTTTCGGTTTAATTTATGCTAGATGACACTGTAAAAGGGCAACACATCCTACTGATGTCATGAAACAATACTACTAGATGTATTACCTCTAAAAACCCAGAGATAAGTCATTCTTATTCTTGTTTATGTCTATTTGTAATTTGATCATTTATGTAACTCTTCTGTTTTTACAGCAGTTTCACTTTCCAGGAGGACATAAGGACTCGTCTAAGTTACAGTGGCTTTTAATGACCCTAAGGTTGTCTAGAAACTGAGGGAGTGCTATGCTGCTTTTGTTCATTGCCTCCATGGTGCCATCTCCGAGACAAAATACTTTATTTGATGGTGGAGGCTGGTGATCTAGGACTGGGCTCAGCAGACTAGGCTAAAACAGGTAATATTTGCTTGGCAAAGAGGGACAACATGTGCCCTGCAGAGGACCAGGCACTTACTCTAGTGGCAGAATCTAGCTGAACCATTTTACACACTGTGATATCCAAAGAGAGGCATTAAGATCAGTAGAGTGAATTAAAAATTTCAATTTTAATCTAGTAAAGTCAACAAATTCAACATTTTATAAATGTGCACGAAGGAAAACAAGTAATAGTGGTTTTGCTTCCACAAAGTAATTAGCCCACTTGTCTAGAGTATGGTTAACTGAAATTGAGGCAGCTGAAACCACTTTTAAGCTTTGGAAGTGCTCTCCTCTCAAGGCTGGTTAGCTTGAAGTCTGCAGTACAGAGCAATCAAGACTGTGCACCTGAAATCCCTGTAAAAGCTAAGCCACTGTTACTTCACACTTTGCTACTCTTACTTTTCCTAGAAGACACCCAGCAGCTATCCCTAGATTCCTTTATTCTGTGCCAAAGGGAAATAATGCAGCAAAACAGGATTTGCCAGGCTGGTTATATCTCTATTCAAACATTAGAATTCAGATTCTGATCTTCTGTAAGTGCTTTCCCTTGGACACACCAGGGATTACAGAGACCTTCGGACTGCAGAGGTTTTAAAGGTGTTTCAAAAGCAAGAACCCTGTGTGCAAATATGAGTATATATAAATATCTGGGGTTTTTTTCCAAAGGTCAGTAATGTAAATAGTCATGTGAGAGAAGGAAGTGGTAAAAAGGCACCAGACTGGAACTCCAGGCTGGGTTCAGGTCCTGGCTCTGCTGCAGCTTGTGACTGCAGGCAACTCTTATAGGTATAGTATTTCGCTACCTCAGCAGCCTGCTGTTAATTAATCTCTGTGCCTGAGGTCTGTGTTAGGAGGGATGAGGGCAGGGAGTCCCCTCTGTGAAGCAGCAGCTGGATTGCTTTCTGTGTCCAAGGCACCTCTTTCAAAGTTGACACGGGTGTCTCCATGCAGCACACCACAGGCAGTCCAGGCAATTCCCTGCTTCCTGGGACTGAGCTTCACTTCTTCTGCACTCTGAGCTACATTCACTGTAGATATAAAACTATTATTTCAGTCTATGAAAATCAGTTACAGGACTATGAAAATCAGTCATGGGAGGAAAGAAAAAGACCTCATAGTAGAAGAATGAGGGGATGGATTTTTTTCACCAGCCCATATGAGTTCAATTTCAGAGAGAAATGAATCTCAGACTGGAAGCACATGAGTAGACATCTGAGGAGTCAGAACAAAGGGTCTCTTAAATGATAATCTGTCATTCTATCAGCCCGTCATTGTAGCAAAATGTTTTTATTGTAAAACATTTGTCTGACACATGCTTGTAAACCTGCCAAAAAGTATATCCTAGTTAAACAGAACAGACGTTAGACTCAAAACTGGGTTTTCCATTCAAGATACCCCTGATTTATTCACAGCTTTTATTTAGTTCATGCAAATTACTAGAGAGTACCATTAAATTAAATAGTATAATTAAAGTTCCTATGGGATGCTTAAACAGAAACAGTTACACCATCCATGCCATAGCAGCCATCAGGCATGGAGTCTGCTACAAGCCCAGCCAACCTGTGCCCTGGCACAGCAGAGGAGAGAACAGGGCTGTTGCAAGCCCTCAGACAGGGACACTGATAAGGGATTGGTCCTCCTTGGACACCACTGTGTAAAATGTGCCTGTTAGCCATGCTTTGCACGGTTGCAAAAATGTCTGGTTAATGCATTGGTAATGGAGGCATAGAGCCTTACTGTAAATGTGGAAGGTATAGAAAGGGAACTGAAAGGTCACTAGGTGCTGGGGGGTGCCGGGCAGAGGCAGAAATGGAGTCAGCCCAGCTGGACCTTTAGCTCAGGAAAGGCAAGTGTTGGGTAGGTTCTGCATAAGTGCATGTGAAATTACTAAGAAAAATGAAATTGTTCCAGAACAACGTAAACTTAAGGTACACTTGCGGTTATGCAAGTCAGAAAGGAGTTGCCAGCTGGGACTTCCAAAATGTTATGGGAATAAAACAAAAAACAAAACCAAAAACAAACAAAAAAAGCAAAACCTAGAAAATATTTTAAAAATTAAATTAAAGCAAAAATTAATCAACCGTAAGTGACAGGTCAATACCAAGACCTTATAGGAATCCAAATGCTCTTACTCCATCTATATATTAAACTTGCATGTTGACTGGAATTTTGAAAAAAAAAAATTAGGAGGTTACTATTGGATTAAAAATAATAGAGTTATTAAATCTTTATTATGTTTCCATCCCTTGTAGAGGAAGTAAAAGCAAACTGCTCTCTGTTAGGAATCAGTTTTCAATGTCAACGAAGAAAGAGTATATTCTGTTAGGTAGATACTGTAATCGGTTAGTAGAATTTTATTTAATCAAACCAATATTCATGAGCATTAGTAGGTAAGAGGAGAAAGAACTTTTGAACATACATTTTATTGTATTTTATTTTTGTTATGAAGTTCACTAACTTACAGTGGGATCCTTATATAGAACAACAAAGACAGACAATTTAAGGTCAATCATCAAAAAGGTTACATGGTAGAGGTAGGATGAGGTGGTGATACAATGGCTTTTGAAGACTTTTCAGAATTTATCAAAAGCTATTTTAAAGAGCTGTCTGTTAGGGGGATAACATCTCAAGGCACTTGAAGCAGAAGAATTCAACCTTAACTAACTTGTTGGAATTCTTTGAAGATATTACTGCCATGATAGATAAGGAAAATTCTGGTTTAATTAGGTTTTCAGAAGATAGTTAACATTGCTTCACATCAAAGATTACTGCATAAAAGGTATAGAACAAAGGCTAAGAGCTAGTGTAGGGTAAAAATTGTCTCCTAAAGTAAAGAACAAAAGAGAATGATGTACAGTTATTATTAA
The DNA here is from genome assembly GCA_035590275.1 of Ibycter americanus. Lineage (NCBI taxonomy): Eukaryota > Metazoa > Chordata > Aves > Falconiformes > Falconidae > Ibycter > Ibycter americanus. The sequence goes on from JAVJGI010000040.1 coordinate 58,558,931, forward strand.
AGAGGAAAAGAGGTTACTGCTTATTGCAGGGTTAGTTGAAGTACATGCTTTAAACATTCTAAAAATATTGAGGTGTGAGTAATTTGAATGGGACTTTTAAAAACCAATGGCCATGGTTACTGATGGAATATATCTACTTTTCGCTCACAGCTATCACAAACTCACCTGCCTCATGCAAAGTGACAGAATTTTCCAAGTTGATTAAAACCTGATGGTGAAGCAAAAATTGTGCATTTCTTACAATATTCCTTCGTCCTGACAATGCTTAAATGGGACAAGGAAGACTGGTGGGACAACTTCATGCCAATGCTGGTCAAAAAGCGTGGCCACAAGCAACTGTGGTTATTTAAGTTTATTAGCACAGTTTTCAGGCTAATCTAATTTGACACAAGAATTTTAAAACTCAGCTAAGTTGTACTGCACAGACAGCTTGCAGAAGAAAGCTGTGTGCTCACTGTCTGCACTGCCCTTTAAAACTACAGGCAAATAGATTAGAGCTTCCCCCAAGCTCAAAACTTAGAAGAAACTGGGAAATGTTTCCATCACAAGTACTTTATGCCAAGACTTTACATTATGCTAATGGAAAAAGTGCTGGGAATTTAAGACAAGTTCAGAATGAGTTAGAGGAGCAGAGTGAAAAAAGAAGGGAAGTTAGTTTCAGATAAACAAGGGCACAAAGAAAAGACCAGGCCTATTGAGTTGGACAGGCTCTTCCTGTGCTTGTGCTGAACATTTTGTATGTTGCCTTCTCTGTTTTCTAATAATATACTCCAGGTAAAAGGGCATACTTTGTTCTTTTTGGGGGTTTTTTAACTGTCACTGCTCTAGCCCTTTCCTAAAAAGTAAATTAGTAGGATCTGACCCAAAAGCAGTAACACAAAATTCATCATTCACAGCAGTCAGAGAGCCAAAGCTGGGAGTCATGTACCAATTTATGGGACTGTGCCTTCCTTTTTGCACCTTTGATACACTGTGAAGTGGAACTTTACAAAGTCCTTTAGGGGATTACTTGCAACTTAAAATGGTACATATGCGTCGTAATTACACTGTATTCCAATAGAATCCGCACACCGGTTGCAGTAAGAAATCTTTTTGATCCTCTCTGCAGATGAAGCAAGGTCAGGTGAGTAGGTGCCTCCAACAGAAGGTCATTTTATTGAGTGATTTGCTGGAGACATTCTCTCTGCTGTAGTAATTGCAAAGCAAGAAAATCTTGGTAGTTATTTAGAATTACAAATACATTTTTAAATTAAAATTAAAAATTAAAAAATGTTTTAACTTATTTTCAATACCTAGGCTGCAATAATTTTGCAATCCAAATGAGGATGCAGTTCTCAGGCATGTAGTGAGAGTAAGAGTTAGATTACTTGGTAAAGGGCAAATCATCAGATGATCTGCAGCACCAAGAGTTGCTGTCAGTGCAGAGGAAGCCTTGCATGTATTACACAGCAGATCACATTTGGATAGTTGCCCCTCTAGCTGCTACAAGCACAAATACCCATTTTTATCAGCTTATGAAGGAAAAGTTGGCACCCATAGACACCAGTTACTAGAGTGCGAGCTGCAGCATAGGAAATGCAGTCGTGTTCAAGCCTTTTCCCGTGTTTAAGTCCAGGTGACCAGTGGTCTACATTGTTTGCTGTATACTTACTACCAATTGTAAACACTTTGATGTTTTTGGGGAGTTGCCAAACTGGCCTTTTCCTACTTGTCTGAAGAGAATCACCCTGAAAAAAATCCACTATAAAAAGAAAATTAAGGACTAAACCAACACAACAAATCTTCAGCGTTGCCTTTGGGGCTCAAAGAATTATTGAAGAGATGGAGGAGGGCCAAGAACCTGGGAGGATGGTCTAGAAAAGACTGAATCTGTACCAGAAGTTTAGGGTATCAAAGCTTTGTGCAAACAAGCCTCTTCCTGAGCAGTGCAGAACCGCGGAGTCACAGCTCCCAGCACCCATCCTAGCCCAACCATTACAAGCTGGAGCAGTTGCTTTGATCAGCCATTTGTACTAGCATTGTTTGCAGTGGCATAAATAAAAAGTAATTCTATTTTGGTCTGAGAAGTTTAGCCCAGAATAAAACTGCAGTGACACCAATATGAGACCACAAGGATCACAGTCTGCCAGTTTACAGAATAGTTATGATGCCACACAGACAATGTTTCCCAGGAACAGGAGTTTTCCATAATTCATTATTAAACTTTTAAATCCTCTGAAGAGGGACAGTAAAGCTATTCAATTTATTGTCAGCTCAAAGTCAGATTTGCTGAGTGTTTATCTTCTAGAGTACTCTCACAGACCAGGTTGGGCAAACCAGTTAGTAATCTACCAGAAAAACACTCTGTACACCTTGGGTTTTCCAAACCAGGCAGTTTCACAGTTGCATTCACAACGAACACCCTCATCATGATGCAGTTCTTCTGACCTCCTGTTTCTATCACATCTGCCCTTAATGCAGTGCCTAAGATTAAGCAGATGGCTTTGCCTGTGGTTTTTCCTGGAGGAGTCTTGCCATTGCTTGTCACCAAGGCATGTAGCATTCCCAAGCAGCCAGTCTACGGGCAATACAAGGCTGAGCTGACACCAGAGCATGGGTCCAGCAACCAGGTGAAAACTGAAGACTTGGCATTGCACTGAGATCTGCTAACACAAAGAGCATCCAGGAAAAACTTGCTGACACGAATGCAGATTTAGGAATTTTTTTGCTAGCAGGATGATGATTGCAAGTTTGAGGGCTCTATTGCTAAAGATAATAGGGTGAGGAAGTCCTTGTGATGCGTTATAAACCTGTCTTCATGCTGTAGTAGTTCATCCACAAACTGAAAGCATTTGTAAGGGACATTACTGTTTCATATCATTCCTGGTGTTTTCTAAAATTGTTCAGAGGAAATTACTGGCTTTCTGAGTGCCACATCCCAGGGTATGGAAACAATAGGGGGCTATATTAAGAAAGAAAAAAAAAGAAAGGAAAAGGAACATTTTTTCAGGCAGGTTTCTGACTTGCCATAAAAAATTTCCTTCATCCCTCCTGAGTCTACTGATGTTCCTCATTAGGGACTGGGATTTTTAGTAACACCAGAAAAGTCAGGGTTTTTCAGATAAAAGTTCATTGCTGTTTGCAAACAAAACACTCTACATTCAGATCGACCTTCTCATTTAATTTTCTGCACCCTCTTCTCCGTGCTTCATGGGTATTTCTAGGTAGAGCCCTTTTCTGATCTTTGAATTTATTCCTAAATTTTTCTTTCAAGGAGTGGGTGGCATTTCAGTAGGCTGGACTCAGTCACAACAAAGGAAAATAAAAACAACCAGCTGAAAAACTGAAGTTGCTGGAATGTGTAATACTCAGCATTAAAATGGCACAAAGTGCCTGCCTATTTATAGCTCTTGTTTTGAGAAAGAATGAGGCACACTTTGGGCACTAGAATACAATGGATCACCCAGGAAAATGCGTGGCCTTGCATTCTGTGTGTGAAAGCTTTTTTTTTGTTTGTTGCAATACCAGTAATTTCCCAGGAAAATGGGGTATATTCAGAGTTTCTGTTCTCTATTTTATACTAGCAAATGCCAGGTTTGGCATACCAGTTTTGTCACTGAGTACAAACTTGAATAACTGAATAAAATTCTGTTTGCTATAATTCACATTTATCCATATATCTTTGCTGAGACATGCATACTTAGCATGATTACACAAGAAAAGTGTTTTCAGTATAGTAACAGACCTGTAGTAACTCTTTCATGAAATGATCAGACTTTGAGAAGGACAAAAGACTCCCAATTTACCAGTATCTAATTTTTTAAAAAAAATGTGTTTCTTTGTCCTTATTTGAGTCATGCTTAACTACACTTAATGAATTATGAGTTTGCTATTTTCTCTCTTTCTTTTCAAATTTCACTTACTGGTATTGTTTTCTAGTTCAGTAGAAAGGAAGACATTGAAATGTCAGAGAGCAGAAAAACTGGAGAGATATAATTGAATTGCTGTTTGCTAGAAATAAAAGAAAATTATGTTTCACATAACATGCAGAAATATATGCAAAGAGACAGCACTATTAGTAGCAGTACGGAGATTTTTGATGCTGTGTTTAAAAGTAAGGCAAGCCTTCCTCTGCACCATGTGAGCTGACAGCAGACAAAAGTCCTCTGCACAGGAGCACTGCAGTTTGGTAGTGCTATGAAAACATATTTGATGGGCGAAGGTAGATTTGTTGATCCCTGTGGGGGACAGTACTCATGCTGTCTTTTGGTAAAGCTAGAAGCAAATCTAAGACTTCATAAATTTAGAAGGCAAGCTGTTTTCTTAGACAAGATACATGTTTATGCCATACTTTCCTGAACAAGATGGTAAGCAGGACCGCGAACTGAATTTGAGGTCCTCCACGGGGTGTCATCACTGATCATTGGGGGACTAAAGTTCAAAGGTGAATATGTGAATGTGCATTGCCTCCACTTACAGGTAAGCTCATGACACCTTTCTACTTAATAACAGGAAACTGCTTGGATCAGGCAAATATGGTAAAAACAAAAATAAGTAGAATCATCATAAGTTTTCTTTTTTATTTCTAAGCTGCATCTCATCTCCAGCGTCTCCTGAGTTTTTTCTCCAATTCCAAAGGTACTGGAGGATAAATACAAGTTTCCAAAAATCAAGTCTCTACCAAAAAAATGTCTGTAACTTCATTTCTCTGACTGAGACCTTCACCTGAGTTTTGTTATAACTGCACAAAATCACTATCATGAACTGAGTATAAACAGTTTTTAACAAACAATATACTGCTGTTTTTTCTTGGCTTCTTATATCACAATGTCCTTAAACAAAAGTTTTTAAATTATGATAATCAGTATCTATGTTTGTTGTCTGTATCTCTTTGGGAGACCAAAACATGGATAACCTGTATTCTATCCAGTTTTGTGCCCATCCTATTCTACAGTAATTAATAAAAATTCATTCTGAGAGTAGAGGACCACAAGAAATGCTCTATAAGGTCAGTTCTGTGGTCCATATAGCCCAGTCCTCTGTCTCCCACAGTGGCAATAGGAGATGCTGGTTAGCAAGAGCACATGAGCTGAGCCGCCCTCTGCGGCCCCTTCTCCTCGTACTCCCCAGTACCCACAGTCCCTGGAGCCAGGGCCGAGAGGGCTCATTCTTGCCTATTCCCTTCAGTCCTTCAAGCATCTTCCTGTACGATAGTCTCTTTGCAAAAACAGCTGCACAGTGCCCATGCCTTTTTGAGACTGAAACCTATAATCAAGCATGACAACTAAGGTATAATCAAAAGTGGGGAAAATGTACAGTATAGAAATTAAGGAAAAAGTTTCTGAAAAGACTCTGAGGTGATTCAGGAAGGCACAGTCATTGAAAAGAAAAAAATAATCTGAACAGAAGCCAAATAATAAACATGGTTCTTTGGATCCATTAAGGTAGATTAATGCTGCTGCTTTCCCATCTGGTCCCTGAAGTTCCAAACCAAAAAGAAGTCATCTGCAGTCTTGGCTTCCTCATTGTGTGAAACATTCATCTAAAATTAATCTGGACAAAATGGGTCCATTTCATCCCTGGTGGGACTTTGTTTTGTTCTAATAGGGTTGCATACCATGGATTGTAGCCCATTGAGGCCACTGATAAATTACATGTGAAAAAAAAAACCAAAACCCAAATGAAACAAATAAATAATAACTACATGCTATTTCTTTCTTCTAACAGAAATGCCTTTGGGACAACTGCATTTTTTTTTTCCCTGTTATGTTGAGAAGGCTAGCAATTCACACTAACAAAATCAGCACAATAACCCCGGGAATCCTTATTTTTCTATGAACAATGTACAATGACAAAATTTAATGTTAAATTTCCATGTCCTCAAACTCCAATATATTTTTCAACTATGAAACAAAGTTCCTGGTGCCAGTATCACAGAGGGAAAGGTTCACGCTTGACCTTGTTAAGCAAAAAATTGGATATGTTCTTTGCAATCTTCAAAGCTAGTAATTCCCGGATGCTTTATATTGCAAAATTCCCTTCTGTCACCCTCTGATTATCATTGCTCATTTAGCTCATCATGGCAATGCAACCAACCACTTGGAGCAGTGGCAAAATTTATTTCTAGTGCTTCTAAAACATATTTAAGCTCATGGTGTTCAATCCTGTGCCATAAAAGTAGCTTAGAAATGTCTGTTAACATGCTTATCAGAGTTATGTTCATTTACGTGTTTCCACTTAGAACTAATCTGTATGATTTAATAATCATTAGTTGTAATGCCCACTAGTCTTCCTAGACATCCCACCAAAATAAACACATACCTCTGCAGACGATAAATTGCTAACTAGCCCCTTGCAGGGAAGAGGTGTCATTTCTGTGGCTCACATAGTATGTTCTCCGTATCTCCTGCTGCGGTTGTCTCTGTGGCTGATTAAATATATTATCTTTTTCACCCATTCCTTTACAAAAGTACTTTCCAAACAGTTAATGTTAAATGTTAAAACAGTGACTAAATGTAGAGGGGAGTTATGTGTGTATATACACATATCCAAAGCAAATACGCATACATGTATATATACATATACATACAGCTGCTTAAGCATTTGACTAACCTCTGGAAAACAGTGTTTTTAAAAAGATAACGTTATAAATCTCTGTGTGGTTGGCTATTTATACAAGAAAGTATCTTCCTATACTTATTTTTATTACAACCTTAATTGTCTGATGTGGAATATATAAGTATTTATAAATATATATTTAATTTTAATATGGGAGCTCAATCTCCCTGTACCAAATGCAAATGCCTAACTCAGTTCTGCTGTTTCACAGGCATCAGGATGGTGACACACATATTGAAAATGCTCATTGCTGTCTATACCTGGTCATTTCCCCCCTTCCATACTGAAGAGATCAATTTCCATTTTCAGCTTGTGCTTACAGAATCAGTTCGGAGAAGCAACCAGCCTCTCCCAATGCTACTTTTCCTAACTTAACCACGCTACCACTCCTTCATGTAATTTTAACTTACTGACTCAGAGCAAAAAAAACCAGACCACAGCTTTCAGCTGTGGATGTCAGCTGTCCCAGCTGAAGTGGTTAGATCAACATGTCATGAAGGAGTATGAACCTAATGGATGAATGAAAGGATATGAGCTTTTTCTTAAAGTAAACCTCCAGAAGGCCCTATTGTGGCAGACAGACTAAGGAAGTTTCCTTTTCTGTACATAATTAACACAGGAATAATATATGGGTAGCCTAATCTGGACTAAGGAAAATCAATTTTTGACCTCCTAGAAAATAAATTACAGTTATTGCTAAGCAAGGAGCTACACAATGTTGCCTAAAATTTTTTTTTCCTATGTTTTTATTTTTTTTAAGACAAAAGAATCTATAGCAAATCACTTGATAAAAAAATGACTGTGTTAAAGTTCACAAAAATATGATGTATATTTAAACTGAGCCTGGAACTGAAATATGTGAGGTTATATTTAACAAAGATGGATGTTAATTAAATAGTCTAATTAAAACCCTCTGAAAAACCACCAATTGCCATGATACTTGATTTCTATTTTCTTTGCCTAAACAGCCTTGTTACCTAACCTGTTTGTAAAGGACAAGCAACAGTTTTTAATCTCAGTTTGAAACAATGAAGAGAGTGGAATAAAAAATTTTTCCTCTAATTTTGTTTATTTCTTTGCCTTAGGCATTTTTCAGTGTTCTAAAAGCAGTGGGTGTGTTTTGATGTTACCAATGAATCTCACCCATTTGCTCACATTCCCAGCTGCCCACACTGAGGCACACAAACACCTCACCTTTATAGTGGAAAAAAAAGACTGTAATCCTTCCAGCATCCCAGGAATAGAAAGCACAGAAGTTAAATCAATCATTAGAAACTATCCTTCACGATGCATAAAATTATTTTAAAGGAAAAAGGTCTCAAGCCACAGTGAAAATTTTCCTGACGCAAGAGTCAGCCCCTTCTCAGACACTTTTTTCATGGGAGGTATTCATACTGAGCAGTAGGACACTCACATACCACTCTCCTTGACTTTCATGTGACATTGTAACACTCCTTGTTTTCAGTGTCCAGGCGCTTTTTGCTCACACCAGCTCTTTGGTGTGGTGAGACTTTCTGCCCCCCGCTCATCAAGCATCTTTCCATCCAAATGCCCTTTCCCCTCCCCCCAGGCATGGAGAAATACGGTGGGTCTGGTTTTGGTTTCTTTCACACAGATAGATACAAAATTTATTGCAAAAGGGGTGAAGATATTTAGACACAGTGCTAGGATGACATTTCTCTGTGTATTGCTCCACTCTATTTCGTTTGATTTAATCTAGTGAAAAATGCTGTGTTTTTCAGTTTCCTTTTAAAACTTAATCTAACCCAAGTTCACATTAAACTGGTCCAAAATTAACTTCAAAGTTTAGTGAATTCTGTCCAACTGGCTAATTTAAGCTGGAAGCGAGCAATGAAATTCAATACCCAGAGATTTTTGTGTGATTTGTAGTTCAAACAGGAATTTTGCGCTTTCCAAGGCTCGGTGGGTCTACTTTTATGATATAATGGTGTATGGCCCTGCCATCTCGGGACCAGGACCCTGAGCTGACAAAACCCATTCCTTTCAGTGACAACCCCCCTTGGACTTAACCAGAAAAGGCTGTTTAAAATCTATGCAAAAATATTAATCATTCTTTTCCAAGCAATAGACATCAAGTTTGCTGCACAAAGTTGGCCCATCATGTTGTTGCCACAATGATTACTAATATTATGTAAATACAGAAATATTATTAACAACAATGACAATTTCTTTTTTGTCTTGGTAAGCTTTAACTAGTGATTTTCTGTGTGTTTATACTTCTTGTATATGACTGTCACAGATATTCTTCAACAGAAGAGCTGAAGGTTTGATCATGCAACTATGTAGCCACTAACTTATGTTTCTGAAGCAATTGGTTAATAAAGGTTTTTCACTCCTAGTTTTCAAAGTCTGGGCCCACTGATCCATATATAAATAATTCTTTTGCCAAATTTGTGAAAACGCACAGCAATCCCTTTGGCACGAGCCTAATGTAACATTTGAAAGCACAAGTTCCTTGCCTACCAAACCTGAAGAGGCTGCTCATATGTTCACTGGCTACAGACTCCTTACAGATGCTTCTCTAGCTGTACCTTCACTTTGCTTACTGCCACCAAAAGCATCCTCACGATATTATTTCTCACCAAAATGGCATTTCCAGAGTACTTGAAAAGTCTATGGAGCTATCAACCACCTGAAAAAACAGAACTGTCATAGTCCTGAGTACTCCACAACCTAGTATTGAAGGGGATCCTGTAGAAACACAAACATGTTGGATTAAAAACCAGGAGAATAAATTCTCCTTTAACTAACAGGATTGCACAGATAGAACTGAGGGAAGAATCTGGCCCACGTTGCCTTGTACACTTTTCGTATGGCTGTATCACTAGTCCAGTTAAAACTTTGTTTACCATTTGGTGTGTATCTCTACTTGATTTAGCATCATTTTTTGCTTTTCAGTAATATACAGATGTCTAACCCCAAGAGCCATTATGCATACAAACATTTTTAGCTCTTGGGTTGATATATGTATTTTGGCTGATTAATATTCAAAATATCTATTTTAACTTGTGCCAAATAGTCTGCCATTTCCATACAAGCCTCCAGTTTGTGCACCAGCACTTTATAAATCTCCAAATAAAATCTTCCATGTTTATTTTTCCAAGAGAGAAAATCCCTTTTAATAAGTGCGGGCCTCGTTTCTTTATAAGCATTCTACTATTGAGAGGGTAACTGTATTCTTTTCTAAGTCATATTCGTGTTTGGGGGTTTTTTTGTTATGGGAATAGAGGAAATAAAAATAATACTAAAAATACATGGTATTTCTACTGTGGGTTTTATCTACACATAGCTTAAAGCACATAACCATAATTTTATTGTCTGGTGGTACTGGAGAAAGCCTAGAGTTATGATGCTAGGCAAGGGAGAAAAAAGACTTTCCTGGAGTTGCAGCCAATATTTTGTCCACACCATGATCTCCTAAAGGATACCTATCCCCTTTCTGATAGTGTTTGGTGCCTTCCACTATATGCATTTCTTCAGTTGTTTAGTTTCTTGAAGTAAATTGTGGACAACGCCCTTAAAAGGTGTCAGAATTTATTTTATAACATTTTTTTCTCTCTCAGTTTCATATATGTGTTTTGACCAACTGATTTTCTAAATATCTATTTGCATTTGTGATAAATATAGATTTACATTTATAATTTACTCCCCCTCATCAGAGAAGTGGGTTACCCACCTTCTGGTCCAGAAAGGGGAATGTAAAGCCAGGGTAGGAAGGGGAAAAAAATCACGTTGGCAGCAGCATCCTTGGTCATCCAACAGCCAGGCATCAACCTGGCATTCAGTCAGTGCTCCACAGAGCTGGGATATGAGATCCATGATGGCATCTGTTCTAATGTTTCAGACCCTACCCCTCTCCTGCATACCCCAGTAATCACAGAGCATAACGAGGTCTTTGCTAGTTATTGCGTTCACCCTGGTCCTCACTGGAGGCACTGTGGGATATAGTCCTGATGCCGTGGGCAGTAAGCAATGCTTCCAGAGTTGGCTTAGAGCCTTCTCCTTCATTTCTAACGTGTACATGGCTGCAGGTAGCTCCCAGAGGGCCTTCATGCTGCTGTGGAAGCAACCATGATTTTATCCTGGGCAACCTGTCTTTAAAATATTTAAACCAGGATACGTTAGCAGCATAGCAAGAGCAAGCCTAGAGGCTGTGCATGCTCAAATATTTATGCTTCCTGGGTGAGTCTGGCAAGAAGTGCTGCCAACTGTACTGTTATCAGTGTCCTATGCTGGCTAATTTAAAATTAACTTGGGCACTGCCTAAATGAGCTGTAGTAACGTATTTGACTGCAACAGTCATGTGCCTCCAGGCAGGATACTGAGCTCAGGGGGAAGGTGGAGATGAGATTAATCATTTTTGTGCCCTTCAAAAGCTGAAATACTTTACTAGCTGGAGAGATGGACAGTGTAATTTATGCAGCCCTATAGCAGTGCTAGGGAGAGCAGCTTCGCTCAAGGGGGATGCAAAAGAGGAGCCTGGCAGGCATTTTGCACAGTACCTGTGCTGGGGACGCCCCCAGCAGCTGTGACAAAGGTGCACAGAGGCTGGTGTTTCACCCACGTACTCACAAGGTGCTCAGAGCTGTGCCTCCTAGAGTAAAATTATGGAGATTCTGTGATTTCATAGACAGGACAATAGTTTTCAGGAATACACTTTTACCAGCTACATTTATTTTCAAAAAAACCCTCCAACGCTGAAGAAGTGGAAGAGGAAAATAAAGGGATGATATTTTCTCATTTTGTCTCCAGAGTTTTCTCTGGGTGATACTCTAGAACTGGACCCCGATATTTTTGCTTGCTGGTTTCCTTTTGAGTGAAAAACATGTAATTAGCATACAAAGATCAAGTGCAAGCATGAAAAATTATCAAGTATCTCGGGGTGTATTTATTTATGGGATTGCTCCAGATGAACTCACACTGTTGTAAGAATAATTCACTCATTTCCCAGTGCCCCTCTAATTATGTACATGGCTATATCAAGCAAAACGAAAGCTTAATACGTTTTCAGGAGAAAGCAATTGCAGTTCCCTGCCACAGAAATGATCTGGCATGTAGGAAATGAAGATTCCTGCTGCTTGACAATTTAAGCAGAGCAGAGCCCTCTTGGTTTCTGAAACTCTCATGTAAACACCTTAATGTCACTCCCTGCTCTGCCAAACCACGTTTTGTGTTTGAATAGCGCTCTCTGCTTGACCGGCAAATGATTTCACTTAGTCGAGCCTATTTTAGGAGCCCAAGGAGTATTAAGAAATTCGCTCTTCAAAGGAAACAAAAAGCAAGCAAGCAAGCAAGAAGTTTTGCCGGTGGTTGCTCAGTGCCATGCAGGATTATTTCAGGTTTCTAGTTTCCTAGGAATGTAGTAACTTCCCCGTGGGTTGTTTTGTGGGCGGTGTTTTTGAATATATGCTAATTCGGCTTTCCTAACAGGGAGAGGAGCCGTGTCTCAGTTACACAGCTCTCCTGACAGCAAATAGTGGCGAGAGGCTGCAGCGGAGCCAGGCCATGCGCTCGCGCTCGTGACAGGACCTCTCGGCCTCCCGTCAGGGTCCGTCAGCACCCCCGGTCTCCTCTGTCACCCGCAGCGGGGCCGACATGTGCCTATGACCATGGAGATGAAGGACTCGGGCAGCGTGGTACTGACAGCCTACCATCCCCACAGCCCAGCCAGGATCCCGGGCATGGAGCAGAGCTTTGTGCAGGACATCCCCCCCAGCCATTCACCCACCAGCAGGTAAAGCCTGAGGGATGGGGACGAGTGCCATGCCCTGACGTTTTGCCGGTGTCGGTCGTGGGTTTTGCTGACTGTCTGTCAGCCCGAGAGCGTTTCTCGATCACTCGGCCGCTTCACGAGCACTTTACTCTCACGTGTTTCTTGCCTCCACTGGGGAAGAGCTTCAGCCTGGTGCTGCTGGTCAGGACGGGGAGGGGGAGACGCGAGTGCTTATTTTAGATCTTGTAAGTCCAGTTTCCTGCCCAAGATACTCAACAAGACAATCCCCAGGAAAAAAAGCACGTGAACCAGGCTTCTGCTCAGGTCATTTGGGACTGTATTACCAAAAGTGAGATGGCTAGAGTGACTGAGTCTGTTGCTCAAACAGTTGATTCTGGCTTTGGTTTAGGAGGATTATTTAATTCCTTCCCCATTCACCCACCAGGTCAGGACCAGCCCTTGTCTTTTTGTGAAATTGCAGTTGCTGCTTTGCACACCCACATACACACAATGGGAGATCACATCGTTAAAGACTTAGTCTAAATAAGAAAATTCCTTTCTGTTGCAGGAAACTAAGTATTGTCTTAATTAATGCAGTCATGTGTATGTTTACTTCCCTGCCCTGTAAGAACACATGTATTTGCAGAGTTCAAAAATAGCAGTTCGAGCAATTTTATTGTTTTAGAAAATCTGACCTTTCTCCTAAACATATGTGTCTGGGCTTTGCAATTTTCTGCAAAAGAAGTGGTATGAAAGTTCATACTGTAAAAAGTTGAAGAAATTAGGAAAAGTTACTCTGTGGTTGACTGAAAAAAACAAGAACTAAAGTTTGAGGAAACAGTAGATGTCATTATCCCCAGGAATTAAGTCTGTGTCTTCTCTTAATAAAAAGAATGATATTTACTTCATATTGTTTATTTATAGCCCATAGCTATTTTGTTTTTAATGTCATTATTTAGGTTAGCTGCATCTTCCTGTTCTTTGTGTATTTCCCTGGCTGTCTCATAAAGATAACTCCTTTGTTCTGTTAAACTGTTGTTTGAAAGCAGTACCAAAATACACAATTTCAAGTTAAGAAAAGAAACACAGTCTGAGCTTTTAGACACAACAAGAATGGCATTTGTTACTCAAAACTGAGCAGTGGTTTGGCATTGGGTTACTGGGGAGCATGTAATTTCTTCCCCAAGGAAGAATGCTAAACGCAATCTCCCTTTAACTCTGTGAGCAACGGAAATGTGGTGTTTTGCTATTTTTCTTGTAGGTGTGTTAATTGTTCTAAAATGCTCTTGAAACTCAAGCTCAGGGTGTAGGGGGGTTAAACCACATACATACCACCTAAGAAAAGCAGAAGTGCAAACTGCAGTTCCTGAAAGAAAAAAAAAGAAAAGAGGATCCTGGAGTTTTGATGAGGAACATATTTTGGAAGTTCCTGCCATGAGGCAAAGCCATGTGTCTCTCTATAAGTCTATGTGTCCATAAGATTTTGGGGCTGTCTCCCCCTTCTTGTCTTCAGCTTCCTGCAGCTGTCTAATAGCAACAGCCAAATTCTGCCATATGGGCAGTCAGTGACCATCTGAGTTTCCAAAGCCTGTTAAAGAGAGGGATTTTATTAACCCAGCATGCAGTCCTCTGGAATGCAGAATCCATGAAGGCAAATGCACTGAGTGTTCTAGCAAATGGTAAAATAGGCTCTGGCTTAATCCCTACTTCATCTTCTAAGAACTCTTTCCTGGACTGCATTTTCTGTATAGTTTCCTCTGCCGCCATCCTAATGCAAGAAGCTTTACTATAGACTATGTCTGGTGTTCCCTGATCCCTAGTGCAGCCACCCACACTATGGAACACTAACTCCTTGACCCTCCACGAGAATGATTAAAAAAAGCCTGCAAAGAACAGAGGTGTTGCCTACGATAACAAAAGTGGTTAGGACTCAGAGCCTGACTTTCCTCTGAATTGAGTTGGGTTTAGTTAGATGTAGCTCTAATGAAGCCTATACTTCAGATACATATCTGTGAGAACAGAATAAATCTTGGATATTAGCCTGCGATTTGATAAACTGCTGACCCATTGTCTCTCAGATCAGGAATCAAGATCCTTCATTTTCCTTCCTCTCCCCAAAACATTTCTGTTGCTTTAGAGTGATGCTCCCTTTATATCATAACAGCTCCACTCACCAGAGCCAGGCTTGGATGTAAGTGTCTCCCAAATGTTTTCTCTTGCAAACACTTTCACTTTGGGAACCTGCTAAGCAGAGGTTTCTCACAAAAATGGGAAGCTAATGCAGCCTCAGTTGGCATCAAACTGTTCTGCTTCCCACTATTTATAAAGGTGCTGACAAAAAGAGGAGAGATTTAAGTAGCCACCATGAACCTCTAAACAAATTAGTAATCTTAAACACTCTTGCCAATCCAAGTACACAGCTGAGAAACTCATGGACACCAAAGTTTACACTAATACAGTGACTTAGATGCATCAGGCCACTTGGATTCACATCATCTACAGCTCTTGAAGGACCAATCAGGCAGGCATCCTGTGTGAGCCTCTAAAACACACCGGCAGCATTAGCATCAGCATGAAGCATAGCAGCCACAAGTACTTCCACTCATAAGCCCAGTAGGAGGAAAGTGTATATATCCCATTGTATGTTAGGGGATACTAGCTGGTGGGCTGTAAAGGGGACAGGGGAAGATGTGCTTTAGCTGCTTCGAATGGAAGATGTATCAGTGTGCAATGAAGGATGGTAAATTCACAGGTTTAGTGAAGGGGAGAGCGGGATGAAAGTTTGACTATATAGCGATGCTGTCACCGATCTTCAAAGAGGAATTCTAGCTTCCAAATTTACTGTTGTATAACATTAATAAAAAGGTTAAGGGGGACCAAAAATTCCAGCCATTCTCCAGAACAAGAGAGCATCAGGGGGACTGAGGATAGCTGTACTTAAATACCTCCTCCTCAACTCTCTGTATCATTCATTTCTATCTTTCTCCTGTTGTTCCATCTTGCAGACTCACTTACTTTACCGGTTCTAGACTTGAAGTGAGCCCTGAAAACTGTACTGTGGAGTTTGCTAGAGGTCCAGGAGAATTCTCCAGCCAAGTCTTCCTTTAATTCTGTTAATGCTACTTGCAAGTTCATTTTCCATTTTTCTCACGGGACATTCAGGTCCTTTCACTTTGCTTGTCATCTGTTCTGCAAGATTGCAATTGTTGATAGCATGTATATGATTCATTTTTTTTTTTCTTTACTTATTGCTTTTAAGAGCAAGGTATTGGGAAGATCTGTTTGCTTTGCTTGGCAGTCAGCCTAACTCTATGGCATATCAGTGTAATGGAGAAAATTCCTGTGCTTGTGGCATTCCCTTCACTTTTTTTTTGATCCTATTTATTACAACTCAGATGTCACAACTACCAGTAACAAACACCTCAGAATATCACACTGTCCCTTTTGATACGGATACTATCACAGTGCAAAGGTGAAAGTGCTGATTTATCCCACATAATGGTCAATTTCCCCATCCCCACTTCAGAGAATGAAGGACTTTGTAGTTGTGCACAAATGCTGCTCCTGGATTATACAGAGGAAAAGTGGGGCCATGGCCATATGTCTTCCTCACAGATCCTTTTTATCCAGCTAGGAGAAGCTAGGAGGAGTTATTCCTGCGCTCAGAGGAAACAGGCATGACCTCTATACCAAATGGCCAGTGAGCTCTCTAAGGTAATTATGCAATTAGGGGAGTACAAAGCATTCCTAAGTGAGTCATGCTCAAGCTTTCCTTGGCTCAAGTATGAGAGTTAGTGAGTTCCTCAGCCCGTGTTTTACTAACATATCTACCAGCAAAGGACTCATCCTGCACTGCAATCACAGATATTTCCACTGCAATGAGAGTCTTACACTTATATGTGCAGGGAATAAGAGTCAGAGGAAAGAAAATGGGTTTAGATCAGCTTTTAAAGGGCACATCAAGCTTTGCATACGTGGAATAAACATCTTTATAGTTAATACTCATGCAAAGAGCGGAATATATAGTACCAAACCTAGGAGCCTGCTACATAGGTAAAGGACAAAGCGAATTTCAGCACCCCTGAACAATGCAGCCAAGACACCTTCTTAGCTTCTCCCCTAGCCAAAAGCAAGTCTGGCACTTCCAGCTGTTCCAGGGAAATGCTTTTCCAATCTCTTCATGTTCAGCATTTCTCCCTCCTCCTACTGTCAGGGCGTGACTTTAAGGCAGGCGTCACTAAACTGTAGAGTCAAAAGTGAACAGGAAAAATTTCTGAAGATTCTGTGTTACCTTGAGTTACCTGCTGGTAGCTTCCAGGATCCCTGCTCTCCAAGGCTAAGACTTGCAGATTTGGGGCCAATAGTGAAGTCATTACACCGGACAAGCAAGGCACCAGATCCTTTTCCAATATTCAGCCCCTCTTCAAGTCCCAAGATAATACAGAGATATGCCAGGGTGAGGTAAAGTGTCCTGAAATAATGACTTTGTCCCTGGAAAGAATACAACTGGAGGAGGAGCCTTTATGCACCAAAGTTTGGCTTGTGACAGGAGGAGCTGTATGAGCAGTTCAGG
The DNA here is from genome assembly GCA_035590275.1 of Ibycter americanus. Lineage (NCBI taxonomy): Eukaryota > Metazoa > Chordata > Aves > Falconiformes > Falconidae > Ibycter > Ibycter americanus. The sequence continues at coordinate 58,575,835 of JAVJGI010000040.1, forward strand.
TTTTATCCCAACAGAAGCAGATTTTATTACACTGAAGTAAGGTCTGTATGCCCTGAGGCTGGGTAGTCTGGGTTTAATTTATGTCAGTGCTGATTGAGCAGCTCCCCTGCTCAGTTGTATACAAGCATTGTCAAGAATGTCTTCCAAGTGATAGAGGAAAAACAACCTTAACTATTCTGGATGTTTATCTCACTCTGCTATAAACTCACCCAGAAGACAAAAATAAAAATCTGGCTCCTTTTCCACAGTAAATCTTGACATGACTTGGGCCTCTTCCAGTAACTTGGACTCAAAACCTATGAAATTAAAATTTTAAAATGTACTAAGAGTGGTAAAACAAAACCCCACAAAATGGTAGTCTAGGAAAAAAACTGTATTGGCAGCACAGGTTGGGCAAAAAATACATTTTGTGGAAAGAAAACTTTCTATAATTTCTAGCAGCTTTCTAAAATATTATTTTTAAAGCATAGTTTTTTATAGACGTTAAGAATGATCATTCTTAATAAAATATTTACCAGGAGGATGCATATAAATAAGTCAGACAATAGTAGACACGCTTTTCCTGTAGGTTTTAGAAATACCTACAGAATGTCCTCTGGGAGCCTCACTGAGGAATGTAGTATTTATAGCCAGTTCCTCATGTTATGGTTGAAACTAGAGTTGGCTTCTCTGGTTTCTTTTTAGTTTGGTGCTCCTGCTGCTCTCCCTGGTACCTCCATATGTAGAGCTGATGGAAAACATCTGGCACTGTCCCTTTGATCATTTTGTTTGGTTGAGCATTTAGCCAGCTGCCCCATTCATTTTTAACTAAGTCACTTATCTCTGATTACACCCGGATTGGAGCTGCCCACAAAAAAAAACGTAGGACCTGAGAGCCCTGCATACCCTACACAGACACCTTCAGATTGCATCTGGCAGGCTGACAGCACTGGCATAACAAACTGCCAGGAATCAAGAACCATAAAGTGTTTTCTTTGCACAGGAGATCAAAATAATTCAGTGTAAATGTGTGGAAAATGTTCAGTGCTGAGAACTGCAAGACACGACTATGGAATACTAGTAAAAGTCCTAGCTGGAACAGTATCTGAAAAGCATCTGGTTAGAGCTGCACAAATATAGAATCGCATCCTGAAATAGTGTGGAGTATCCATAGCAAACAATCAAGTTAAGATCCTGGATTTTGGCTAACCACAGTACTAGCAGCCACTTGGCCCACTGCGGTGCTTTGCTCCAGCGGGCCAGGCAGCACAGCAGAGTAAAGCTGGCAGGAAACATGTCCACCATCAGGGTGGGATCATGCTCTGTGCAGCCTTCAGGTTACCACCATGGTGGGTGCATTAAAAGAGCACAGGAGGGAAATAGGGAGCAGAGTGTCCAGAGTCATGTCCCAAGCTGGTGACTGAAGCCAGGCACCCTGTCTAGCGTTTTGACCCCTTCGCCTGCCTCCTCCTTTCTCTCTCAGTGGAAACAGTCTCCATTGTGGTCTTCCAAGTCCTGTTGTATGTGCCAGGGACTCAGAAGAGGCAGGTAAAAAAGAGAATGCAAGGGGGTGGGAGGTAAAGGGCAGCAAAGGAGGACAGGAGAAGGACCACCTTCACAGGCATATGACTTGATTTTCTTCCTTGTGTGCAAATAAAAGGAGTTGGAGTGAGAAGAAAAATGTCTCCCAAATGATGTTGTGTGGTAGGGCCATTTACAGCTGACCCCCCAAGTCCCACCAGATACATGTGGCAGTGGGCTTTAGAACAGCATTTAAGTGGTGATTTTGAAGTCAAAAGCTGAAATGGTTTAAATGACAGGTTGTTTGAAAAACAGTCCGTATTACCCTGAAGGACTATTTTAGCAGAGGTCAACAGAAGTCCTTGAGCTGGCATCCCTTGTAACTGATGCAAGGGAAAGACTAATGCTCTGTGAGGGATCTCTCTCTGTAATTCATTTTTTCCCCTGCCTGTATCAGTTAACTTTCCAGACACTGCCAGAATCTCTCAGGAGAGTGGAACAAACACTGGAGCAGGGAGCCTATTATCAGCTTGTTCATTTGAAGATGTTTATGTTTTCATATTTAGGATGTTATGTGTATCCTACCTCAGCTACTGTAAGCCTGTGGGATTTTCAGATGTGCAAAATCATCCAGTTTAGGATGGACCTATGCTTGATGCTTAGAAAGAAGAAGGCTGAACATAGAAGAGACTGAAATTTCTGTTACTAAGTGTTGCCATTATTGAATTTCTACCTGAGGACTATACAGGCCTTTTATAACATCTCTTTGTGCAGCAGTTGCTCTGAGCATATAATGAGCAAAATAATGACCATAAGTCTTTGTGGAGGGTAGAAGAGCCCTACCAGTGCAGAGACAGAGGGGAATACATATTGAAAACCTATATTGAATGTAGAAGCCCAGCTGGGTTGATATAATTTACCAGCTGAAAGACAAGAAAAGCAAGAGGGAAGCTGGGGAACAGTGTTTTAAACATCTGTGGGTGAAACCTCAGGGCATCAGACACCAGGTCACTCTCACAGTTTGCTACCAGAGATGGAAGAAGCTCTAAAGCTGTAAGTCCTCATATATTACTACAGCTAATCAAAAAAATACTATCTTCCCAATGGACAGATTTGGGCAGGGAATAAAAAATTTGTACAAGGCCTGAATTTGACTCACTGAATAGTATGTTCCTTGCTAACTACGCCTCTGCAGACATTAGAGAGTCTGGAGTTACCCAGATTCTGGGTTAACCTGTGCAAATTCTAGGTGCGGTGATGGAGAGCCTCCTCCCCATCAGTTTCTCTTTCTCGGGCTCATTAAAGCTCAGAACAAAGTATCACCCAAACTTATTTTCTGGCCCAATGATGATTATACCTAGTGGTAAAGAGAGAATCTAAAAGTGAGAATGTCAGATCCTTTTTAAGGTTAACATTAGTATGAGAGCAAGAACTGCATAGTTGAAACATTCAATCTAATGTGAAATGCTCTGTCTTTTTTATGTTCCATAATAAAAGGTCAATAATAAATACTGCAGTGGAACATCAAGTGAGGTATGAGCCTTGTTTACACACGTGTACTGAGTTAATGGACACTTAGGTGTAGTAATGGAGGTTTTACCTCTGAATTCAGTGGGAATGGGATCAAGCTATCAGAACTCAAATCTTTTTTTCAATAACTTTGATTACAGGGCATGATCTGATTATACTATCTCTTGCCTCATTTCAGGCTGACTTCCTATTTAACAGGATTCTTGCAGAATAAGACATCAGTATGAAGTCTTGGATAATTAAAACATAATGGTGACCAGGCCTGTCTTCCTTTTGCAATACTTCCCTCTGTTATCCAAGTATTTTGAAACCTTGAGTTCTAAATATTTGTCTGGATGTATCAGAGATGAATATAAAATATTTGCTGTAGTTACAGACGAAACATGGAGCAGGGGAGCCTAGGGCATTCTCTGAAGATGTTTTACAGGCTTGGCTGTCCTTGGCCATTTCTGGGCCAGATGGTGCCCATATCATGCATTGCAAAGAGGTGAAAGGAAACAGTGAGCTTATCCTGATGAACAGAGACAAGGGAAGCCTTTGTACTCCGGCTGCAGCAGGATTTCACATTGAAAGTGCTCACTTTTGGAGAGAGGATGGGCAGAAGGAAGCAGGGACAGCTGGCCAAGCACAGGAGAGGGGTCTTTCAAATATGTAGGAGTCTTTAGTCTCCTGCTGAAACATTTGTGTCCACCTTGTGTAAGCAAGGTTCTTTTTACATCTTACATTCAGAGGATGCATTTCCCCATAATTCCCAGCTGATCTGCTGCAGTCCTTTAATGCTGCCTTACTTGCTAGCTTTCTTCCCTTCTTCTGTCTTTCAACTAGCAAAAGCAATTAAACCACAAGAATTTAAGGATAACATTACTAGAAATGTGCAGTTTCTGGAAGTATTCATTTATTCTTATTTACGTGTGTGTGTGTACAATATGTACAAGTCCATAGATGGAGCATGAAGCTTAAGGCTACCCATGTGTCATTGACAATTCACAGAGTATAAGGCAAACATTAAAATTACTTACCCCACAAGTCAAATATTAACTGGAATCTTCTTCAAGTGTATTTGTTCAAGTCATCTGTTTCATCTGACAGAGTCGCATTTAGAAATAAAGGAACCTACTATGCAGTTTTTGAAAAGCCTTCTTCAACAAACAGGGCCTCCATGTTCTGTATTTAGGAAGCACACCACAGATTTTTGGGAGGGACATTGACTCTGCAGCTTTTTTTGTGTGGTCAAGATGCATTTCATCCTTAATGGATTCCATCTCTTATGGCTTTTTTTAAATACTGATTTTTTTTTATAAGATGTAGCTAACCCAAGCCTGAAGTTAACTGTGACACACTCAGCAATGCAGTAAGACCATGAAAACCAAACCAGCTTGCCTCAGTCTACACTGAACACAAGTAAATCTGCAGTTAATTATGTTACGTGCCATGCAACAATGAGTCACTGTAGTTTTAAGTAATCATCCTTTTGCACAGGGAGTTTATTGTCATAGGATGTCTTTGGAGGCCTATTTTATCTTTTCAGACGTGGGGTATGATATTCATGTGGGTAATGAGGATGTCTATAATTAACACTGTTAATGCTATCAAGAAACCTAAATTGTACAGTAAGTTGTAATTTTCAGAGTTAACCTTCTTCTATTTACATGGAGACTTACTGAAGCAAGAAGGAGTTGTATTGCTTTTTTATTTAATTCGCAGTCCTTTTTTTGTTTTGTCTCTGAGGCACAGGACATCGGAATTTATGTACTATCTGTGTTTAAGGCCCAGTTGTGAGTGCCTGTACTCTGACACCTACTGAAAATCTGTATGACAGGCAAAACGGAACCAAATAAAGCAATGGGAAAAAAAATTTTAAAGTTCTGTCTGACACCATAAGGTCTAACAGCAAGGTAATCAAGCCATGGCTTTAGTGAATTTCACGATTACCGCGTAACGATTACAACATAGGAATTCAGCATATCTTTTTATGGCATGGCTGCAAGCAATTCTGACCTCCCTTTGCCTGTGCTCAGGAGCTGCGCGGTGCTGTTAGCACAGCATTTTGCCCAAGCCCTGAATCAGGCGCAGCACTGCACTGCCACAGCTATGGGCTTCTGGCCCCGGGGGCGCCTGTGTCCAGCCCTCTGACACGTCTGTAGGTGGAAACTTGAAGGCTGGAATTCAGTGTTTAGGCTAATGCTTCAGGACTGATAAGAAAAAAAAAAAAAAAAAAGGGTATGTTTTCTTCTGAACAGGCCACTCTGCTGATTAAAAGGTTAGGCTGGGTATTTTCAGGTCTAGGTGCATAAAGTAAATAGGTATAAAGTCATACTGCATTTTTTCTCAAATATTTTGCTGGCTGGAGGGGGAGCTTTATCCAAGTTGAGCCATAACAGAGTATCTCATTCATTTGTGCAAATCAGATTCCTACCAGAGCAAAGCACATGAAAAAGGACTGTTGCTTGTGATATTCAGTTAGAAAAGCTTGTTGACACTATTATGAAGGTATTCATCATCTGAATCCCTGCAGACTCCAGTGCAAGAGTCAAGAGTACAGCAGGGATCTAGAACTAGTCCTGATGAATAAATGTAAAGATTTTAAATTTTTATTACGTTAGATTTTTTTTCCCCCTAACTTAGCTAATCCACGTGAAGAGTTCTGATTTTCCTAGAGAATAAAGCCTAAAATGTCTTTTTATTTCTAAAACGATAGGCCAGTCAGCATCTGAATATCCATTACAACCTCTTTTCTAATTAAATCTCATCAGCTGGATCAGGAGTATGGTGATGTTTAGAGGCTGAATTGAGCCACGTTCAGACACTGTAAATAAGGTTCATAACCTTTATTCTTTAGCTGTCAGTTCAGCCTTTGGTTTCTGAATCATTTCATGGCGTTGACCCAGGGCTTCAATTATGCTGAAAAAGACATTGACCACTGCATAAGTGGGTGGAAAAACATCATTCAGCAGTTAGCTGGGTATATCTGCTGAAAGTATGTCTGTAATCCTGTGAAGGAGATGGTGTTACTAAGAACAGATTGGTTTCTGAGACTGCCTTGAACCCAGCCAGCTGTGGTTAAACCCTCAAAGGCTGACAAAGTGAATTCCTAATTATATCAGTGGAGTGGACAGCTAGATTAAGTTACCTCCTTTGAGACTATTGGTGGTGAGTTTCCATCACTGGGATAGATTTTATATTTCATCCAAATGAAAGGGGACCTTAGGCTGTGCAACAATAGAAATGAACCAAACACTGAAATAATAATATGTACAGTAGGGTATCTGTGGGGCTACCCTAAAGGCCACAGATAGTCACATCCCATAAATTCACTGGACACAGCAGTTGCAATAACATTTGATAGGCAATCTTTGAAGACTTTGAATAAATTTAAACGTAGTATTGGATTAATCTTTGAAATTAAGTAAAGCAGATTGCAACAAGTACCAGAAACAGACAGGAAAATAATAGATAGTGGGGAGAGTTTTTCTGATGTCTTTACAGAAAACACATATTTATGGTTTTGGCCATCTTCACAGGGTCTTACAACATTCACTGACATCAATATACTTCAGCAGCTGGTATAGCTGAAGATAATAAACAGTATTTATTTTTCTGTGCTTTTCTATGATCTATATTTAGTTAAAAACTGAACTTAATGTCACTTTTCCACCATTTGTGACAACCTGTAAAGAGAGTATGCCTCATAATGTGGTTACAGCAGACCAGATCTAGCATCTTCTGAAGATCACTTGAAAACAATGAATAGGTCTCAGGGATAAACAATGAACAACACATACATATGGTGAGAGGAGTGACATATTCCTACAGGAGGAGAGGAAACTTCTTAATCTTCAATGTCAATTTTACATTTGATGAAAAGAATTTGCTCACTTTGCAAAACTGCTGCTGTGCATTTTATGTTTGGGAGACTTAAGGAAAAGTCCTGTTTGCTTAAGTTAACATTTCTGCCACCATTGCCCTTTCTCGCATTTAAACCATGCTACCTAAACCCAGAGAGACAATACAGTGCTCTGTACATGCCACCTGGAAAATCCTGTTTAGAATTAAGCGGTGTGATGGGCCGATCAGATAACTCATGTCTGCAGAGAGGACATGTTTGTTTTAACTGTTGAACTGTGGAGGTTATAGGGAGTTGAATCTTTGGATTACAAATGTAATTGACATCTCACTACATTTAAGGTCAGATCCAAAACTCTTCTTGGTGGGAGTAGGCTTTGGGCTTGCCTCTAAAGGTCTAGATGTCTCATGTCAGTATTCTGCAAAAGACTCTATATCCCTGAAATATGTTGCAGTGCCTCTTTTTGGTCATTTATCTATTCACTCCATTCTCTTATTTAAAAACTCTTAAATTCCCCACATGGGTGAATCAGTTATTGAATTACTCTGTAATTACATTTCTATTGAATCCACTTTGTGCATTTATTGGACTTTGATAAAAAACTATTCATAAACTTAGCCAAAAGCTACTGAACTACACAGGAAAGAAAATTGAATGGGGCAATTCTGTAATGGTCACTTATGATGGAAAAACTTAGCAAGTTCAATAGGATATTTTTCCTACTAGATTCATCATAGTCACTTTTTTGGATTGCCCTCAGAGAAATATACTTACAAATGGAAATATTATCACAAGTTAACACTGGACCCCAAAATCCAAACAAAACAGTGAAGCAACACAGACTTTCCTTCCTATTCTGATTGCATCACTGGAACCACTGCCTAATAAAGGGATTTTGTTTGAAAAAACTTCCTTCTGTGTTTTTTACAGCACTGTGTGTCTGCATTCCTGTTCATTTGTATGCTTGATTAGCTGAAATCAAATATGATGATGCAGATCTCCAAGCAGCTATAAAAATTCAGTGAGCAATACTAACAGCAAAAAAATATTCTACGTTGCAATCTTCACGGGAATTGCTGTGCAGAAAGCGAAAGGGCTGACTCAAAATCACGTACGTGTTTTTCCCTCATGTTATTTCGTCATTATGTAACTGCTCAGAAGTTTGCTCTTTAGCAGACCTCAAATAGCCGTGTGGACAGGTAACAGAGGATGTCCTGTTTGTGTCTTTGCCTCATACACAGCTATGCTTTGGCTGGCAGCTGGAAAGAAGCGGCTAGATTTTAAGAAATTCTGTAAGTATCAAGCTGTGAGATTTTTTTCTACTATCCGTGGTAATCTTTATGCTTTTGATAATACTTTTGACTTGATGAGTTGGTCTTCTGTGGTTTTGCAAAGATTTCTATAGCTTTTGAGAACAGAGAAGGTATTTTGGTCTTTGCAGTTGATGTTTGCCTTGTAGGGATGAATCATTGAATCGATTCTGATCATAGACATCAATTTAAATGAATAGAAATATATCATTTTAGGTGACTAAGAAGATTGGTAGAGATTTATGTTATCTTTACCATATCTTCAGAATGTGTAGCTTATGTAAAGATAAAATAATACAACAGCACATCAGAACCATAACCAAGGAATCTTCCAATAATTAAAAGTATCTAATGAAACTCAAGAGAAAACTCAACATTTAAGGAAAAAGCAGCGATTAGGTAGGGAAATAGGAAGTATATAAGTAAAAAAGAAAACATACCTAAAATATACTTTTATGACAATGATGCTTTCATGTGAATGCTTTTGCTAGGCAAATGAGGGTTTTTTTGCATTTGTCTTGTCATCAACAAAGACGTGGCTAGTTGGTCTTTGAAAATGAGAAATGTTCAACAGCATTGGAAGATAACTTACTGAGTAGATATACTCTTCAATTACTAGGTGGTAAAGTGAAGGATAGACCAAAATCATACTAAAGTAGATGAAAAATCACGTGAAATTCTTTAGCTGAAGCTTATTCTGGACTTCAACATTTAGTTTTGATGTGGTGTTTTATTTAAATTACTGATTTAATCATGCACTTGTTGAAATCAAAGCTGTTGAAAAGTTCTGTAATTGAATTATGTGAAAAAGAAAGTTTGTGACTAGAATATTCAATACTGATTGTTGAAATCAAAAGAGTTACTCAGAAAGCAAGTAACAGAAACACACTGATATCACTAGGCATTTCAACAAATCAAGCATAAGAAAATACACATTCATAACAGATATGATGGAAGAACTTTTTTGGAAGGTCGAGTCTGTACATTCCTTTGATGCAACCCTTGAAATGACTGAGGTCAAATTATTTATTACACTGTATTTGAGTTCTGACCATTATCCTATACCATATCTAAATAGGAAAGTCCTGCTTCCCTGGAAATTATGATAAGACAGTAGCTTCTTGGTTAGCTGTGACCTTATGCTATGATCCAGTGTTTGACTAACGAAAATGAAATTAGTATATTTTGCATGAAGAAACAAATCAGATAACATCTTGAGTAGAAATTATTGACTTATACACTTCCACTGTCTGTACTATCGTAAGTTTTCTGATTTGCTGTATTTCTAAGCACTTAGAACACCTTTTGATAGATGGGCTGGTTTTAACCCTAATGACAAGTTAAATAACGAGAGCAACTCTGTGGCTCCTTTGAGTTGCTGTGGTTGTCTATTTTTCATTGGACACAAACTTTATCATAAACTTTTTCTTAGTAGCTCTTGTCCCATGTTTCCTGAGGTGTTTGCTGGGCCTGATTCCCACATTATTATTCATATTCTGTTTCATACAGAAATGTGCTACATAAAATTGTTGAATTGTACTTTTGTCACAGATGGACACCTGGGATAATTAATCATGTTGTCTGGTTGCTCATGAAGGACAGATTCAGGCGACTTACAAGCCTGACTGTGGGGTGTGCCACAGGGTGCTCTGGGCTTCTCTTGACCTATCTCCTAGCTCAGATCGTTGCCTCAAGGTGTTATGGTGAGGCCGGAAAACTTTTCCTGTCAGTTTTCAAAACTGTAGCTCTGCCTAAGGACAACATATGGACAGGAAGTGTAGGGAAAACAAACAAAATAGCTGTCCACAGACTTGTGTACCTCCTGGAGCTATGACAACTGCATCTATATGAGAGTTTTCTGGAGGAAACTTTAGAGGAACAGGCAGTTCACATATACAAAATGGCTTAATTTTTGTTTGTTCCTTGGTTGAACAAGAGTTATTGTCAAATTCCCACCAAGCACTGTCTGGTAGTCAGCTATCTCCAAACTACTTTAATTCCTTCCTGGTCTAACTCAGAAACACAAGCAAGTTGCGATGACTTAACAAGCCACCACTTACACTGTGGGCTTTTGTAACTGTACAGGAACCTGCTCTCAGCACGGGGCAAATAAAAAGTAACTTCAATGGTCTTTTACTTCTTTCATGACAGAATAAGTCTGGATTATGCTACATTTGCCATGGACTAAACTTTCACAATAGTTAATATAGCTCGGTGGCTAACCAGAAACTTTTCCACCAGTAGTGATAACATTATTTGTCTCAGTTCTTAAAATGATATATATCTGAAAGTCTTTCCCCTGGACCAAAAGAACTCCATAACTACACCTACGAAATACATTTTCTTGGATGATACATAGATATGAAAAAGGGGCATAAGTGCTTCCTCCTGTCCCGCCCCTCCCCTGACCCCGCCTTCTGAGGTAGGAAAAAACCATTTTTTTAAACCATGTATCTCAAAAGTTCTGGGCCATGTTAACCAACTGTCAAGCTATCAAATAACAACACAGCGTCAGGCATCCTCACTAAAATGATCATCGAGCAAAGTTTGATTTTTGTTGGCCATTTCACTGGCATTATCATTCTTCAGTGCAGGATCCACAGCACAATTAACTTTGAGGAATAAAGCTTTTTGAGAACATATGTTAAATTCATTTAAAATTTCTCTCCAAGGCCAGGAGAAGATTAATGCAGTCATGAAAGCAAAGACCTGGCGCCTCTGTCAACTCCTTTCCAAGTTGCTCAAATGCTAAAATGATTACAGAAATTTCTTCTAAAGTCTCACTGCACAACCCACATGCACGCACAGCTCCAGCACAAGTGATGGCTGCAGCCTGCACAAGTAGAAATACCCCTAACCTGCCTGGCAGCTGGTCAGCTTGCCCTAATTCAGGCTCCAAGGCTCAGACTTGAGCCCAGACTGCTCTGTCTTGAGAGTCAGCAGTGCCAGCAGTGCAGCGGCAGAGGCACATGTCCCACCTGGGCTGCTCGCCCTGCCCTCCCTGCAGGAAAGCAGCGCCAGCTTCCAGTCGGGTAGAGCCCAGTTTCAAAAACATCCATGTAAAAGCTGGCATCTGCACAAATCACACGTCTGAGGAAGTTCTGGAGATAGTTGTAACTGTTCTGGAAAGGAAGAAGTGGAAAGCCAGGAACTTGTTTAAAAAAACAAAGCAGCAACTAGAGTTTCATTTTCTTCCCACTGCCTTCTGGCAGGTGACCTCAGTGGATACATGCTGAGCACTACATGGCAGCAGTCTCGCTTCGGTTCAGTTTGAACCTGGTTTATGAATAGGCAGACTGCTGTCTCCCATTGTCCCTGCTTAACTATCCTATCTGCCCCCATCCCCAAAAAACCACAAGACTTCGGAATAACCTCTAATACAGGCACCGATGCTATCAAACAGAGTGGCACGTTCACAACACACCTTTGGGGAGCCCGTTAGAGGACACAGTCAATGTTTTCCTTCCTTCAGCAGCTCCAGACTCCTGACGGTCCTTGTCCAAGCACTGCTGGTTTAAGTCAAAGTTAAAAACAAGCAGCACTTTTCCCAGCTCTTGCTTTAACTCCATGCTTGTGAAAAGGGCACAGGGGGCAATTTCAGTATATTACCCTCCTCTCCCAGTGCTCTTACGGGTTGTTTTATAGAAAAGGCAACACAAGAAAGGAGAAAGGAGAAAATAAGATTGAAAGATATTAAAATGCAAACCAAAAAGCTTATTAATATGGCAAAGCTAACATAATACCATCTGGTTTATGTCTGGTCCCTGTTTGGAGCTTGATCCTGCTGGGTACTTGGTGCTCAGGCTGTTCACTGTGGCACTCTCCAGGGCACGCTTAACGTTAAGTGCTTTACTGGATCATGGCCAACGTCCTGAGCACCTCAAAGGAATCAGCCGTTGCTTAATTTTACTGGTTTGCAGAAAAAAACTCTTTCCAGCTCTGAACCCTGGCACTTCTGACTGAATTTTTTCCTTCCCCACCCCACTCCAACCCTCATATTTTTTCTTTTTTCTTCTGAATAGTTAGTGCCAAGCAGGGTTAGGCCACTGGCTGCCCACTGTGGAAACTCCAGTATAGACCACTGGCCTCTGAGGAAACTCCAGGGGACAATATTTTAGCCTGAACTGAGGTCCTACCTGGAGTTATTCAAAACTCCTTTTTCTCAACCTGTGAAAAAGAAAAACTTCAACTATAGAGCAGAAGGGACAATGCATAATAAATTCTCAGGCATTGTCAGCATGTATTCCAAAGGGGCAATGGGCTATTAAATCAAATCAAAGAAATCCCTAGAAAACCAGGACTCATGGTGTGCGTGACAGCATACACTGCATGAAATACTTCAAGTCGATAACTCTAAACACAGCTGTCACCACGATGTGCACCTTCCATGCAATCAACTTCCATCTTTTTCCAATAACAATGAATCTTTGCAAAAAGCTGCTGTAAATCACAATTCCTATGCAAATTTTCAAATTTTATGGCCAGAAATGTAACTAGTTTGAAGACTGTAATGAAAAAGGGATGACGAAGCAAGCAGAGACACTTTTTGCTGTTACGGGAAATCTGCTCAAGGTTTTAGTTTCAGGGTCAGGCTGCACAATTCCCCTATCACCTGACCATTACTCAGTGCTTTAAAAATCCTTGAGGTGTACACATTCACCATCATATGGTCTCTCCTATGCTTCATACCCATTTGTGCATTCACAGACATATTCCTGTGTGCGTGGTGTGTTAGTCCCCTGCAGTGCACCAGCTGCGGTACCGAAGTGCAGACTCCCAGTATTTCAGCCATGTGGAAAAACACACTCCACAGGAGCACCACCCCTCACCTGTCCCCTGCTCACTCTCTGCTTCCCTCACAACAAAATTTTACCGGCACTGAAAAGCTCTGTCCATCTTCAAATAGCTGCTATATTTTCTAACTGGCCTGCCAGAAAGAAAAAAGAAGAAAAAAAAAAAAAAAGAAAAAAAAAGGCAAAAAAGCACAGACATTTACCTCTTCTCCTCAGTTATAAAATTGGCCTAGGGCCTGAAAAAGACAAAGTATAGTGCTGGATCACTGATTAGATTAAGGCCTTGTATGTCCGCACACATATCCATACCCTCTGAGGCTAGAAATAATTCTTCACTGGACCTGAGCGCTACGCCTTGTAGGACCCAAGACAGCACCTTTAAAATTGCCATGTAATTGAATATGGGAAAGACTGGCCTTTTGTTGTTGTTGTTATGCTTTTCTTATATCGCTAACTTTCTGAGTTTATGTAGTGAGAAACAAGCAATTTTGTCTCTGAAATATAGCTATCTTAGGGGTATAAAATGATATTTTCTGCCTGAACTGCAATCAGGACATGGCCAGGAAGCACAGCGCTCCGCGTGGGCAGAGGTGGGCTGCAGGCTCCTGATGGTAAACATCACTTTTTAGCGTAGCTGGTACAAAGCACAGCACCTGGGAGGCTTTTGTTTCTGACTCACACCTCCAGTGCATAATAATAATAATGGTAACACCGACGTTTCCACAGCACACAGAAACAAACATAATGAGCAGAGGTCGCACAAGCAGCAGACTAAAATTTCACAGGTACTGTAGACAGGTCTTGATGTACACAGGAATTAGGCCAGAATGCTAGACACAGCATTGCAGCCCTACAAAGACATGGCCCCGTGGGATTTCCTGGCAGGTCTCTTGCACCCAAACCCTGGGCATGGATGCTGGTGGGGCAGGGGGTAAGGGGCATCTCCATCAGATAGCGCCTGTACATGTCCTGCGTGGGTGACTATCAGATTTCACTGCCTCCCCTTGAAAACGAATGCTTTTCCCTGTCTGCCATAACCCACCACTAAATAAGTTAATAATGCACGTCCTGTAAGACACAAGTTGTCCTCTCAGCTCGTACGAATCTGCAGAAAAACAAGAACTGGGGCCATGTGAAACACTTACCTCTCAGCGCATCCGAAGAGCGCTGCCTGCAGTTTCAACAGCTGGCAAAGGAGGCTGTTATTGCAGTTTTGACAGTGTTGCCAGGAGAGCCTTTTCGAAACACCATCTCTTTATCAAATATCTTTAATTTTCCCGCTCTCTGATCCAGCATTTTCTATTAGTCATATTCAGCATTCTTCTTTTGTCTTACCAATGCCAAAAAAGCCCTGCTGGTGACAGCGCTGGCGCTGGGGTCAGTACCAGCTGTTACATGAACAACAGGGAGCTGAAGTGCTTTGATGTGAGAGAGAGTGTTGCAAGAGGAAAGAACTGTCAGAAAATCATCTTGCAGGACTACATGAAACCTGTGACATTGTCAGACGGCTGGTGTCCTCAGGTCTCCCAGCTGGATTTGTGCAAGCATGAGAGGGACTGAGAAAGAAAATCTGGAAATGTCAGGTGATGGCTGGCCCTGAAGAAGAGCTCTTCTGTATTTTGCCGCTCATGAAAACCATGGGTCTGGGTAAATCTTGCTTGGACAGTGTTGTTGAAGCCAGAGATTTCTAAATCTTGATAGAAGTCTTGATCTTGAAAGCAAGCAGGAATTTAATTCAGGCTCATGAAAGCATTTTCATTTGAAAAGGACTATGCCTATTTCCCAAACAGATAAAAGTGCCTCTGGGGACCTGAGTCTCCACTACCTTGCACCCTCTGCAGCCATTCAGGTCTGCACAAGTAATGGCAAAACACCACTTTCAGCAGTGCTAGCGATGGTCTTGGTTCCTTAGGCGGCATGGATGTGGTTTAGGCTACACTGAGTGTGCCAAGTGCTGAACATGGTGGGCTTTAGGTCTCTGGATTGAAACCAGGCAAGGGAGATCTGTGGCCTCAGCTACTCTTACTCTTTTAATGCCATTTGAGGTGGTGGTAAACAATAGTACTGAATTTACTTTTGAGACGGGCTGCTGCATTTCTTCTTTTTTTTTTTGTCTTATGTTAGTATTTTCAAATTTCTCCCATTTTATTTTTTATGTTGAAATGTCTGTGATGATTAACAGTGGAGTGGTTAACATGGATTCCTTCTTTTGAACTTCCTTATAAAAGTTTCTTCTCTCCCACCCTCTTTTTTGCTGCACTGTACAAGACAGGCATCCTGAATTCTGCCTGACTGCTGAGCCCCGTTCTGATTTCATGTCAAATAATTAACAAAATTTTAGACTAACCTAATATTTATGTTACACAAGGTAATTAGATATGTCTTTGAATCATAATTCAAAGGAATGTTTAAAGGAATTAATTTTGGAGATTGGACATTTATAGTTGATTGAGCATATTCAGAGCTGTAATTATGTATAGAAAGTAAAAACTCCTTTTTCCCTTTGTCTATTTGTGTCCAACAGAATTTTCAGATGTAACGCCTATTTAGTTAGTGATTTTTTTGAAGTCCTTTTACTGGAACATATTTCATGAGTTACAGTTCCCTGCAAGTAATATTGCTGATTAAATTACCATTACCTAATGGGTGAAACTAGTAAGATGTTTTGTTCATATTAAATCCTCACCTCCGTGGAAAAGTGAATTGGTCGATAGGCTATTAGAAACTCAGCAGAAATGCACCCCAGTTCTTAAAATAAAGGTTACTGGCCAAATATGAACTTGGCAGTTATAGTTACATTTAAAGTCACATTAGTGAAGAACATCTGTTAGTATAAAAATATCTCTGATACATTACAGTGGTTTAGCTGTAGTTAGTTTAGCAGTGCTTGGTTAACATCTGAGGGAGGAGGGGGGATAAATGTCTTACATTTGGCAATCAGTAAGTCGGGGCTTTTACCCATTGCTTGGCTTTGTTTGGGTTTAGGCAACGTTCCTCTGTTTTTACTCAAGCTGCAGTAACCCTTCAGGCCTTGATGTCATGCATTCTGGATTTTCTATATTCTTTATAATATTCTTTGAACCCTCAGCCCACATCATATGTTATGAATATTCTTGTTTTGGAGAAGAAAGGCGGGCAATCATTTTAGACTGCAGGAACCCTACCCCTAACATTTCCCCGTGCGTCAAAGACATGGAGCAACATCAGGGAGAAGAAATAGCAGAAAGACCAGTTTGGAAAGATGGTTTGGGCTGAGAAAAAGCACAATGAGGAGCAACCAGTGAAAAAGATTACTTTTAAGGGTCAGAATTTCACTGCTCTTGGATGATTCAAACCGTACCTAGAAAAGCCTCTTCAGGGCCACACCTGGTTCGGGGTGTGAGCATGGTCAGGCTGTTGCTGCAGCAGAGCAAAAGCCAAAAATTGGTCCTGGCAAATGTATGAAATGGTATCATTACAGACTATCACCTCAGGTTCTTCTTTCCAAGTGAAAATACATTGAAATTCAGAGATATTAGCAAGTAATTATTTTATTCATCTTCTTGCCAGGTGACTGATATAGTTTATTACTCATGTCCTCCTCACTCAGTGACTCTTCCACCAGACTGTCGTCTTTTTATTCTTGGCCTTCTTGGTTTAGCTTATTAAGAAATGATGGATTTAAGGCACAGTAAGTAGCTTCCCTAGGGAATTGTACTGTAAATCCTTGGGATTAGGATAACTAACAGCTTCTCTATGGTGCAGTTTCATGCAAGAAGTAAGACAGGCTTTTGTTGGAAGCACCTAATAGGATAATGTCAAAAGTCACCAGATGGCTGAAAATTAAGGTGAGAAATAGTGTTTCTCCAAAGATCAGAGCCACCTGAGAAAACCCTCTGTGTTTGTAAATTCAGCACTAAAAATGGCTCTCCCATCGCACGGCTCCACATACTGTTTCCAGTGTACATATGGCTCTGGTTTGTGGCTATCGCAACAGGCACTGGAAAACAAGCTCAGTCCCTTCCTGTTAATTTACTGGTGGAGGAGGCTCTTTTCCAGCAGGCAAGTTCATTTGTCAAGGTGACCTTCGCAGCTGACACCGAGCATTACTGCAGATAAAGAATGCCGCCTCAGCGTATTTGTGAAACCCAGCTCAGCAGCCGGCCGCGAGCCTCCTGCAAGGCACGGGGCGTTGCAAAACAAAACCCTACAGGCACTGCAAGGGTTTCTCTGTTCCACAGTTTTCGTACATTGGCAGTGCACGTTTTGCAATCCTTCTTTTGTCATGCTCTGTAAACCCTCTTCCCTTGCCTGACTGGTTTTATGACTAAATGGTCTTGAGGTTAAGTAGTTTCTTTTCAAAAATCCCTATTCTGTAAATTAATGGTCTCCTAGGCAAAGCTAACACCACAATTAAATCTTAATCAATCGTGAATGTAGGTAGGAAATTTCACAGATCCCTCGCCAAAGCCCAGACAGAAAAAGCAGATCTTTAGAGATCTCCTAAGAGAAGGTTTAATCTTTTATGGCATCTGAGAAGCTGATGTCAAGTCGGCACTGCTTGGCCATGAATGACTATTTTCTTTCTATCTACATAGTTGCTTTCAAATACATCACTTATTAAGTTTTAGGACATTGCCATTTTTCTACCATGAAAAACAAGCCAGATTTGGAGCATGTGTGCTTAATGTATCCCAGTGTTAATGTAAAATCCAGCTTGGAGAAGAGCCTCTTATTTTTGCTCACGAACAGCTGGAATAGATCAATATATAGAGTCCCTGGAAATAGCAGTCATGTTTCAGAAGAAACCACCACATGATTATGATCATGCCAGTTTAATTTCTGTGGAATAATTAATCCAATGATAATTCTTCCAGTTCCTTCCTTGTAGTTTTATTTTCATGCTTGCCATATGACATCAGTTAGACAAGTCCTTAAAGCTGTTCCCCAGCAGCAGTGACCTGTTAAAACAGGAGACTGTATTTAGAAGGGGGACAAAAAAAAAAAAAAGAATGTTTCTTTTTCGGGGGAGCAGGGGGGAAGTTTAGGTTTATCAAAATAATCTACACACCATTTTTTTGAGCCAAGAAAAAAACAGGCAAAAATTAGAAAAAGCTGAAACATTTCATTGCAACATCTCCTAAATGAACTGCTTTGTTTCTAATTTATGTGGATTTAACTTTCAACAGAAAAGTAAAACAAATGTCTGCGATCAAACTGTTTATTGTTCTTCTGAATTTCTACAGGAAAAGAAAATGGCTTTGTTTCAGATTAACTTTAAATGAAGATTTTGTTCAATTATTTGTTTTGCCAAAGCCCTGAAGAATCAGTTATTTACATCGCTAAATGTTTATGACTGGTTCTTACACCCGTATGCAGCAAAAATCTTGAACATTGGTCCATTGAAAGGATAATCTATTAACTGCAATCATAAAATGGAGTCAACAGCAGGCCTATTTTAAGTCTCAGCATTTAACTTTAGAAAAATAATAGCATGAAACCATGCATCAGTATTTATCAGTTGTATGACATTCAGTATATCTGCTGAAATATTTCATCATTGTGTCTGATACATGGAATTAGTTCAGAACTACTTTTGTACAAACCATGGAACAGAATACTCAAATATGAACAAAGACACCAGTGCAGGTGGATCTCTGTGTCATGCAAATCCCCACTGGCTTCAGTGGGACACCTGTGAATACGAGTTCACCACTGTTTGTTTTTCGTAGGACAGCTGTGATTAGGGCTCACCATCATGCTGGTCCAGAAAAAACGAGGGCAAAAATCGATATTTAAAGATATTTATGTAGTTTTATGGCAAAAATTTTATCCTAAAGGTCTGTTTAAAATGTTCTTAAAGAAAATACTGTATTTGGGAGGTAAAATATGTTAAGTGCAAGGACACTGCAAGGAGAGGGTCACAGTTCCCTTAACTTTAAGTGTACTTGATGCCCAGTGAGCACTTAGCCACTTCCAGCATTTAATGGTTCTTTGATGAGTCCCTCACTGTCCTCTCCCTTTATGGACAGCAAGAGAGACACGTCATCCATAGGTGAGCTGAATTGCTCTTTGGAGGTGACCTTCTTTCCACTGTCTGTAATCAAGAGCCCGTGGCAAGCAGGTTCCTAATTCACGCATCCCAGTTCAACATTTAATGTTAGATGAGAGGATCCAGCACTTGTTGAAACACAAGGAGTGCTTTAATTTCCAACAGCAGCCAGAGGGAAGATATGCTCATTGTGAATTGTTGCAAGTGGGCTGACCTCTGCTTCCTCCCCTTCCTCGCAACAACGTTTTTCTGTACTGCACAGATAGCAAGCTGCAAGGGACCTGGGTTGCAAATGGGAACACACCTTCATATTTACTAAATGCAACCAAATCTCGCCTTAATTCCTAGGAAAAAACTAAGTCGCTGTTACCAGGCTTGTTTAAATTCCATCAGAGAGCAACTTTGGGAAAAAGCAAACCTAAAACTATATTTATCTGACTGTTCAGACAAAGCCTAGAATTAGATTAAAAACTTACTTTAATTTCTTCATGCAGAAACAACTCAAGGACTGTACTAGTGGCATCACTGTATCACTTAACTAAAAAGAGGGAGAGGACATCCTTGAAGGAAGTGAGGAGGTCAGTCTCATGACTATTCATCCTAGAGGTTGCCTCTGAATGCCTGTAGAAGGTAACACTGTGGAGGTATTTAGTCGGAACGGTATGGGCTGGCATCACTATATAATTCCAGGCAAAGCCACAGTAGCTGCCAAGCAGTTTCTGGTCACCACCATCAGCTGGATTTGTAGTATGAGCAGCCCCACAGTCTGCTACCAAATTCCTGAGCCATGCTCTTCCCTGTAGTTCATCCTTTAAAGCACAATCTAACAGTCCCTAAACAGACCTACAGACAATGGTAAATGACTGGAAGTTTTCAAAATTTTCAAGGATTTACGTAATCCTAGAAGTTCACCAGAAGAAATAGAGAGGTGACATTAAGTCAAGTCTAAAACATAAAGCAAATTTAACTTCAAGATGAACTGTAAAACCAAACTACTTCTGGTTTTGCTCTTTTCTCTACCCTTAGGAAATGTGTGTCTGATTCAGGAAGTCCTTTCCCTTCTCTTTTCTTTGTTTCAGCCTTTTTTTTTTCCTTCTCCTTTCTCTGATTAAATAACAGCCTTTCTTTTCCCTCTATTCTGCTGAAGGGCTTTAGTCATGTCTTTGGAGGAAATGAAGGATATCAAAAAGCTTATAAACAGAAAGTCAACTTTTCCTCCTGTGTTTCGTGCTGGAGGAATGATGACAGGAATGCTGTAAATTTGACTGAACAGTTTAAGCATTTCAATGAATAAACAAAGTTTTGGTGGAGGGTGTAAAGTTTGACCATCTCATATGCTTTCCATGCTTAAGAGTTATTTCTTAGGGCTCCTTTAATGGCATTAACAGTCTGTGGTAGGGAACTTTTTGCACAGGTTGTTTCCTCATCCCCGAGATGCAGCTCAAGATCACCCCCAAATTTCAAGACTACCTATTTTGTGGCCAAAACCCAGTTCTGGGCCACTGTTCATACAGAATCTGGTGCACGCTTTTTTTCCAGCATTCATCTAGGCCTCCCACTGATCATCCCACTGTAGGAAAAGCGAAAAAGGCTTCCCCATAAATATTTGATTTCTTAACAGCTGTACTCTGGCTCGCTTCTCCTTCCTCGCTGGCATTGTGCACTATGCTTCTGCTGTGGGTGGAGCAGCCATCTCTGTGCAGAGAGAGATACTCATTCATTGACATCTGGTCATTTATGATTTTTTGCGTTATGTTAATGGTGGTGTCTCATACCCCTTTAGCAGAAAACACATAAATTGGCTCTGTCTTTTTCTGAGCGACCCCACAGGGACTCTCCTGAATTACAGCGCAGCTTAGTGGCGATTACTTTTTTATTTCGCCTCTTAAGAAAAGGATAAAAGGTTTAAGTTCTGGCACAAACAGGAAAACACACTAAGAGGATTTATCCTGAAGGCATCTACTCTTTAAATAGTGATGGAGCAGTGTCGGTCTGTTTCCCACAAGGGCCAGAAGCTCCACCACTCTTTGTTCCCACAGCCTTTGTATGACTAGAGGCAGAATATCCTATCACAGGCTGTCAGATAGCTCCCAGAATATGCAACTTGGTGATCATAGGCTGAGGAGGAACTCACTGCTACTAAAAGCATGAAGAAGTTGGGTTTCAGAAGGACTCGACTCTGCTCCTTTAAGGATAACACCAAGGCTTTATTCTGCTCCGAGGTAAGACTTGTCGAATTTACTAAATCAGTAACTTCTCAGCCTTCCAGACCCTGTTCCCTCCCTCTTGTTTTCTTAAATGAGGAGCGACAGGAGGGGGAGCAAGCTGTCAGAGTTATCACTAGTGGAATTTTCCAGCTTTACCAGGCAGGAAAGCGAGGGGAGACAAAAAAAAATGATCCACTGTAGAAAAACAACTGGACACGGTGCAAGCAAAGGCAGCTGCAGGATGGGCATACGCATGCTTAGCATTGACTCAAGCTGTACAAAAATACACCTCAATAATCTATTAACATGAAACCATTTAAGGTTTTATTAACAAGGCGTGCTTCTGGAAAATTATACTCTGTTATAATATAAATTTTTTCACCATTTATTCTGTTTAAAAATGTGTTCCACTGGAATAATGTTCCAGAGGGAGCAGAATCTTGACTTCAAATTGGAATAATCAGTTTTTCCCATTTTTGCTTTCATTTGATTTGGGGTCAGAAATTTGCCTTTTTCAACATTTGCCTTCTGATGTCATATAGATGTTTATGATATTTACATGTATTTAAGCTCAGTGTCATGACCAGACTAACTTGTACAAGCAGAGCTTTATACTAACCTAACGATAAGGAAAGAAAAAAATTATCTTATACCATTTCACAGGAGGAAAGCCAGGTCTAACAATTCAAGTGATGTGTTCATACGGATTACGTGGCTAAATGACACAAAGCACTTCTATATTCACAAATGCATTATCTTAATCCACATTTTTCAAATTGTGCTCAAATCTGGCTCGGTTCTGTACACTTGGCCGGCAGGGGTTTGCAGGTAGCACAGGCTCTTTCTAATGGTTACTTTCAGTTTGAAGGTGCTTATGTCCGGTAACCAGATTAAAATCCAGGGCAGCAGAGGACTGGTGGTGAAGAGCAGCTGAACTCTTTACCTACTAATGAAAGCCGGAGAAATTCAAAGGAGCTGGAAACTAGAACTTGTCCACATTGTTTTGAGGAAACTGGAAGCTTGTGTATGTAGTCTAAATAGATGCAAACAATAGATCATCTACCCAGCACTCACAAACAGGCTCTCTCATCCCTCACGGAGGGATTCCAGGAGATTTCTCTCCTGGTGGCTGGCTGGCAGGACTCTCACAGCTCTGCACCTCCAGAGCAAACATCAGGAGTGTTAGGGGAGTTTCTTTTAGCAGTTCTTGCTCCATGGCTGTTTGCACACACTGAAATGGCCAGTGCAACCTTTCCGGTTCCACAGTCCCCCTGCAGCAAAATATCATGAGTCGGGGTCATGACCACCAGCAGAAACAGGACTCCTTGCCCTGGGGAAAACTTTTCAAGGATTTCTTCCCCTGCTATTCCCTCCGTAGGGGCAGCACGAGGCCTGTACTGGGGATCAAAGGGATGTCTGCAATGGCATCAGATGCTGCAGAGAAGTACAATATGATGATCGTGGTGCAATCTGATGAATACATAATACATTTTAATTGACTTTGATCAGGATGAAAGAGCAAGTACTTTCATTTTCCCTTGTCAAACATGAAGTCTCACTGAAGGGAAATCCAGGCAGCCAATAGCCCTGGAGATTTGACTTTTTCTACCTAGATCCTTGATTGATTTGTTCATAAAAGAGAATCAGATCAGCAGGATTATTGTGAAATTCCTACTGGACAGTTACACTCCTACCACTAATTGTTTCTTCAGCAAATACAGTGTCATTATGAGTTTCAGCAGTGTGCTGTCAGGAAGGCAGCTAGGGCTTACTGACATAAATGATTGCCCAAACTGCTTTTTGTGATTTTGTGACTCCTTTTCCATATGAATGGAAGAATTCTGAGGGATCTCCCATCACCAGGTTTGCTCCTGTTTGTTCTCAGTGAAGTTATCCTGTCCATGCAATGAAAAGGCAGCTCACTCTTGGGACTTAAGGCTTTTTCAGGCAGGGCTTTGCAGGGCAATCACAAAGTGATTCCTCTTTCAGAAAGCCTCTGTGAGACACAGCAATGTACATGTTTCCAGATAGCTAGAAATTCTCTGCTGTTGATGATGTTTTAAGATAATGACCAAACTATGATGAAAATTAACCTAAAACTCTAAGCAACGTTGCATTTTCTTCAACTCTTTTAATTACTTCTTATTAGAAAGTCTCTTCAGATGCATTATTTTGGAAAACCTTAGGTGGTGAGCTGTGCGTAAGGGTTCATAATGATATAGCAGCCTCTTAATTTGACAGATCTTTCTCCCACCCAAATGATTCCAACTGCTTTGAATAAGATCTGCTCTGTTCTTATCTTGAATTACACTTCCATTAAGCAGAAAATTAATGTTGATCCCCTGGTTCGTACCATAAAAAACATTCCATTTTATGTGTTATCTAGACTTTTTCACAAAGGCTTTTAAGAGATTACTAAAATATTCCCTCCCTTTGTTCCCATCTTTGCTGTGTATTCATACATATATTTATACGTGGGTATGAATCCATATATATGTATAGTAATCTTCCCCTTAGGATATTGTGTATGTATGTGATAAAGGAAAAGGAGGTTAACGGTACAGTACAATACAAACAGGCTGACTTTATGGCCGTCTTGCAGAAACTCCTGCCAAACAAAAGAATAAATAACAGCTGTGATAATCAAAGCCAAATTTAAAAAATAAGGCTTGAATTTAGGTGGTCAAAATCCCAGAAAACTGTGCAAGCTTAATGCTCACAGAAAACTTCTCCAAGGACAAAGAGTATAATGAAGGCAAATTTTCAAAAGTGCTTCTGTGACTTAAAAGCCTAAGTCAAAACTGACTTTCTGTGCAGGAGCATTTACTCTCCCTGTAAATCCATAAGGTTTGTGCTCCTGAATCTTTCAGTCTTTTCTGAAAATGGGAGTTAGGTGACTGCCCACCATAGTTGCATTTGGAAGCACAATCTGTAGCTGTTTGGCAGTCTGGAAAAGATATTGGTCCAAGCAGTGGCTGAATACCAACCAGGGATACCAACTGAAGCCAAAGAACTAGAGGTACAAGCATGATTATTCCCCTGTTTTACTGGAAAGCCATATATCGTCTCTGTTTTGGATTAAACTCGTGAAGATGTGTTAGCCTGTTCAAGATCTTGTGGAAGCATTTTGAATCAATTGTAACTGACGTAAATATAGCCCTTGACTGGAAACCTTCCAGAACGAGAGAGCTGCAACAGTTCAGCCAAGATGCATTATATCAAAAGCATGGATAAGTAATTCGGTGTCCTCGTGGGAAGGATAACATTACAGCTTCACAACATTCATAAAGTGCCTGCAGAGTGAAAGATCTAACATGATCATTAAAAGATGGATGAATGCCTGGTAAATCTTCACCTCCTATCATGGATCATGGCTCTTATCCAGGCAGGAGTGGGAGGAGAAGCATGTAGCCACAATGACAGAGGGCACAACAACAGCTTAGTTGTACTCATTTGACGTGAGCATGTGAGCTTTCAAACATGATTTACTATGTTTGCATAGCAATATTAATTACTTTTTAGAGGCTATGCAGCCAAGAATACGTACAGGGTTGACAAAGCTCAGTTAGAAACTTCAGCCAAGCTCTGTAAGACTTAGAGAAGATTAGCAGTTCTATTACTCATGGTGTACCATAGCTTGAAGTCACGAACTAGCTTTTGTATTTTTAACTCCCCTCTGTGGCAAAACATTTGCGTGATTTTAAAGATGTCACTTTACCTCCTTCTGTAATTCTTATTTGATATCTCTGTGGTCCTTTTATGATGAATTAGCTCTTGCCCATATTGTTAACTAAATGCTACAGGGAGTAGTTGGGGTGTTTTAGTAGTTACCAGATGCTTGGTTCTGCTGTTATTATCCACCGCATGGTGATTTGATATCTGGGTTCAGACTCCCAACTGTGACTGAAGAGAACTCAGCACAGCTTAAAGTGGCAATTATCTGAAGTCTCCTTTCCTTTCCTCCTTTCCTTTCACCTTGTGCAAACTCAGAAGAGCCTAGAACAAGCCAGAACAAATGAGTAAATGTCAAAATAGCCAAGAGTAATCCCTTCCTGTAATACATGATGTCTACCAACAGTACTGTAGAACTTTCTAGCATGGTTCTGGGCTGTCTAAGGTTTCTACTTCCCAGGAGAATGTGAATGGGCATTTTGCACCTCTGTTAAGATGCTTGAAACTAAGACAATATCGTCCCTCTGTACCTTCTGAGTCCTGAAGATTTCCTTCCAACAAGAGCCCATTATCCTCAGAGATTTCAAAGAGCTATATCTTACTCCTCCAGCATCAGTACTAAGTCATTTAAACTTCCAAACTCTGTGCATAACAGTAATTTGGCTAGCTTCAGCAGGGCTGCTTGTAGGGTTCAGAATTACTCAAGTCACTGAGGAACTGCAGAAAAGACACCATGTTTTGTAAATATTAGTGGTCTCTGTAGCTCTAAGAGCTTCAGGAGCTGCAGTATATTTGAAAAGCTAGCTTTGAAATACCTGGCATGCTGAAGCTTCCCTCAGAGTGCTCATAGATGACATATTTGAGATAAACCTCAAAAATCATATAAGCAGTAGAAAAAAAGGCTGTGGAAGGAAACTGGAAAGCTGCTGTGCATCATGTACTAGTATTCCCATTTAAGAGGTGATTTTTCTTACTCTGTTATTTGCCTTTTTTATGGGCATTGTAAAGAAGTGTAACTTAGTCAAACATTTCCAGCTCTCACTGGAGTCCAAGAAGTTTGGAAGCGTCACTGATTGATTTGGCTCCTTACATAGAAAGGTCAAGTTTTTCACAGGCACATAGTACAAACATTTGAATAGAAATTAGAAAAATACCATTAGAAATTTAGGGTGTTGCCTTGACAATTCCCATGATGTTTCCTCTATCTCTTTAACATAAGCCTAGAAATCACTTTAAGATCACAGAAAAGCTTTTGTACGCCATTGACTGGAATTGTATAGCCAAAGTATAAGAAAATACATTGGGTTTATTTTTTTTCCTTTCCCTTTTCTTTCTTTTGTTGAAGACCTGAGAATATAATAAACCAAATTAGATTTTGTGGTCCATTGTTTCCTCTGAAAATGGGAATTTCTGCTTTTTGGAGACCTGTGATCTTCTACTTGGTGTCCCCTGTCTGTCGTATTTGTCTCCACCAAGTTTTAGCTTCCACTCTTCGTCTTCAGCTCTGCTCTGTCCTTTCTCAGGGTTACATCTCCCATCATCTCACTATGACCCTCCATAGTACTGATAGTGCTAATAGACTCATCTGGGAACTGAAGAGGTTCACAGTTGCCAACACATTTCTGTACCTACATTATAAATAAAATTTCTCTAGACCAATCTCCAATAGGATTCTTCTACCAGCTTTTGCTTTAAATTCAGCTTCATGCTTACACAGTTACGCTTGTAGAGTTATTGATGTCCTGAATGGGAGAGGTTACCAAATAATATACCGTTATTTAATTTTAAAGTGATTGAAACATCCTAAAATTTTGGCCAAAAACAAGTTGAGTGAATTAACAAGAAATTAGTTGTTCATTGTTTGCCTCAAAAATTTAGGTCAAAAACCTCTACTAATATAGCTTGCTTTTTAAAGCTTGAAGGTGAAATGTGCACCGCATTAGCAAAACTTCCATTGGTTCAGCAGAGCCAAGAGGATTTACTTCTGTTAATATTGCCTACCTGTTTGGGATTTTTTAGTAATTTGCTTTTTTAGAATGTAAAGTGACCTGGTTGCTTTGCCTCTGAACTTTTTATATTTAGAACTGGATGGAAAGAGGGTCTGGTGTGTGACTTCTTCTCATAAGGAAATATGATGGTCAAATGCTGTTGGAGAAACATGTGAGAACATACCCATCACCTGCAATCCCCATCCCTTGCTCTACATGTTAGGTCCCCCTGTGCTGCACTGGTGTCACCTCCTCTCTGCACAGAGAGCCCTTATCAGCTTCCCTGCTTGCTCTGCCTCTGAGCAAGGCTCTCACCCAGCCCAGCAGCACTTGCTTTCTGGAAAATGGAAAAGGAAGGGAAAGAGGCAAGGTTCAGGGATGGTTGCAGATGGAGGGATGGAAAGGGAGATAGAGGTAGAAATGAGGCCTCATATTGCATCAAGATATCCAAAACCAAGTTACAGATTGTTCAGGACTTTAACAAGAGTTTTCATGTTGATGCACTTTCCATCAGTTTCCAGCTGATGCGTAACCATATTTCTTCAGGTAAAGGTAGGAGCATAATGTTTTACATGTTCTCCAAGATTCACCTGCATTGCTTTATTCATTGCATATTCTTTATACTGCTTTATTGGGTAGTCTTATTAACAAAAGAACAGCCTATTCAGCAAATTTGAAGCTCTTTCCAAAGTAACTCATACAACCTTTACCAATGTGCTTGAGTGGAAAAAAATAGAATTATGCACACATCTTGATTTTTATTTGGCTACAGCATTTTCCAGCAAATTTTTCATTCCTTCTGACTGATTCAGTATGCCACAAATTACAATACACCATGGAAAATACAAGCTGAGAGTTCGGAATTGCCTGACAGCCAACCCAGAGATGTGGAGAAAAATGGTGAGAAGTACATTTGCTCATGAAATTTTTGTGATTTGTAATAACTTTAACATTAGCAGTACCACAAAGAAGGATGTTCTGAATTTAAACATAAGGGATAAATTAAGCCAGTGGGGTTGTAACAGTTTATTACTCTCTGAGAATCTGATCCAAGATTTTTATAGTGACTATGTGAAGTCGCTCCCCACTCTGTCGAAAGATTTAAGAGTATCTTCACTATATAAGCAATCTTTTCAATAAAGTGGCTTTAAAAGTTGTGTGTTGCTTAGCTTTAAAAGTTCAATTTTTTTGCTTTACATTACTTCGGTCCAGTCCTGTGAATATTTTTAAGCACAATACTTAAAATATTTTCTCATGATTTGCAGGGTAACCAATACCATTCATGACTAAAATGTAAATGAATACATTAGAGAGTTTACATATTCCTATTTTGTAGCTCCTCCATTGCCTTCCATGTACATTAAAACACATATAAAGGAAAACACAGTAACTCACGAAAATAGGTACTGCTTGTTTGTTTAGGTCCTGAAGCCTTTGAAAAAAATCTGATGGGTGGGGTGGTGACATTTACTTAAAAGGGTGCATTAATTATAGGAAGGAAGAAAGTAACAGCTGGGCTTCACTTAAAACTAAGCACACAAAAAATCTTCAACAGCATATTGCATTACTTCAAGCTCCTGTTTAGTTTACATGTTCACTCTCCAGAAGTATCCGCCTCCCTCACTGATTATGTCAGGACCTTAAAGAACTTACACTTACAATGTATGTATTTGTATTAGATGCCTCCCCGTAGATAGCATGGTCCAGTTCTTTATGTTGTTACCTTAATTCAACCAATATGTCTGAATTTGTCTTTTGAAGTGTTTTAGAGAGAGAAACTCCTACAAACATTGCGAGTTCCTTAATGATCATAATCATGCTGGTTGAAAGGATAGCTCCTTTAGAATGATCTAAAATATAAATGAGTATATATTCTTCCACAATTGCCACATAAATGCAGGCAATGTTAGAAGCTGTACTGAAAGCTGTAGAAAGTTTGACCCCTTATGTTTCAATGTTTCATCATGCCTGATGAGTTTTTTTTTTTTTTTTTTTAAGAAAATCTAGTTTGTGCTTCTAGAGCCAAAGACCTTTTAACACTGTCCAGTTTAAATCCCCTGTGGGTTTTTCTTGGTTTGCTTCTTCGCTTGTTGAATGATTTAAGCCTCATCAGAGCTCTCGAACCTGTGTGTTTCCTGCAGTTTTAACTGGATCCTCTTGTGTTACAAATAATGAGTCTGGCTAAGCGTGAGTTGCTGGCAAAGGCTTATCAATTTTACTGTGACAGAAGATTCTGGATTAGTCTGCACATCACCCTCCTCCTCCTAACCTCCTTGGTATTTGTAGTTGCGCTTGCACGCATAGCGGTCTGACCTACTCCAGTTGGCTTGAGATGCTGCTGCCCCAGGGAGTGCTTACAGGGCTGTTGCTTACCTTAGAAGTGACACTGCCAGAGCAGTAGAAAGCAAAAGAGAAATACAGCTTTCCCACCGCCTTTTGTGAGAGCTTCCTCGCTACTACAGATAGCTCTCTGAGGAGGGACTGAGTGCATGCAGTGAACAGCAAACAACTTCGTGCGGTACGAGAGTTTAGATAGGATCTACTCCATTTGTGCTTCTCCTTTTTGTTTGTGTGACTCTGCTTCATCTCTGCTTGCTGCTTCAGGTAAGACGCTAGGTAGCTGCTTGTGCCAAGCTGCAGAATGAAACATGTCTGCCTCACGCTGTGTGGCTTAACTGAGTAATGCACGCCAAGGACCGGCACTGTTACAGTACCGAATCCAGCACTGCCATGCATTTTGATTTCAAATTCAGTCCAGATGGAATTTGAAGGGTTTTCCTTGGATTTTGGGGTGCTCATCTACCTAGCCATCTCTCTGGATAAGTGCCAGACAGCTGGAGTTTTTGGAGGCATCTACTCAATAGGAGCAGGTAAATTGTGCAGTGCGTGCTCAGCGAGCCCAACGCTCCTGGAGGCCTTCATCAGCTCTAGGGCGTACATACAGTGAACTGTCACATCCAGTGGGTTCAATGCTCAGGCACAAATCATTAGTATTGTACACTCACAATAGATCAAACATTTCCTGGAAGCAAGGGATTTCCTAAGCCCACAGTACAAGGCCCATGTGCCTATGTTTCTTCTTGGAAAACTTTTGTCTCCCCTAGATACGTAGATTTTTTTATGTATAAAAGCAATTGGACTGAAGCAAGCACCAACACAACAAAAGAATTTGCCACCTCTAACAATCAAAATGTGTTGGAAGTGTTCAAGATATTTAAACTGGCTGCTCACAACCAGCTTTTGCCTGCTACGGCACGACAGTGTCTGGCCATGTCCTGATGCTTCTTATCTTGCTCATACCCACTGAAAATTACATCTTGTGTACTCTGCCATGATCTGCTCACATCCTTAAGTCTTCAGCACTCAAAACTAGCTTATCCTGTTTCCTTTTAGTGTATATGAAAAGAATTCTTTTCCAATTCACTTTTTTTAAAAAATGGTTAACAGAACATACTCTTGTTAGTGCTAATCATTTGGGAATCCCTGCCGCCCTTCAGGAACAGCCTTGTTAGGAGAGAGAAGACAAAATAGACTCCCTTTCAGATTTTGACAGTTGCATTGAAGCCATGTAGTGCAGTGTCCCTGTCACATCGGGCCAGCACTGAAGTGATGTGATTGCCAGTGTGGAGGAGAGGTCTGGGTCATGTCCCCAGAGGTCACTGTTGCCAGCAGGCAATACCTAGAGAGTATACTCCCTGCACTCCCCTAGCTCAAAGGGTCTGATTGTGAAAGCCCTCACATTGAAACGCACAAACAGAGGGAGATTCTTCTGCAATCTCCATGCTCAGCCACAGAGCGGTCACAATGTGGCCCTTGTCACAGGCAGGGGACTTCTGTACTGCCAGTGAACAAGTTGCGTAAGAGAGAGCTGAAGAACCCAAGGTGAAATGCATTTTTAAATGCAGTTAGGTAACACTGGTGTGCAAACTCTACAACTGAACCTCCTGACTCATATTAGTACCTTGATGAATTGCAGACGAGTTACAAATAAATGAAACTCTTTTCATTCCTTTAAATCTTCTAAGTCGTTTCTCCTTCAAGTCTTTAAATTTTAAGACTCATTAAACAAGTCCTTTTAGTCCAAAAAAATATTTGTGGAGTCAGAAAAGCATCTTTAGAAGTAAAATAAATAGCTGACAGAAGCATATTTTGTAGAATGTTTTGTAGAATACAAAGACATGCAAAGCACTGAATTCCTGTGTTTTCAAGTCTAACCGACACAGTAAGGCAGTAACTCAGCTTATTTTCAAACCCGGCTTTGTAACAAAGAGCAATGAGATTTATATGATTTTGGAATTCTGCTAGGCAACAGGATGAGCAAATTACTAATGAAATAAAACCCTATTCTGCTTCTCACTCAGACACTCTGTTATGAGGTAGGCTGGGTGACACCTCCGCGAAATCTATGAGCCTGACAGGTTGAGTATTTTCTGTGCTAGATGTTAGAGAAAGAACAGGGAAACTTTAGGATCTACTGCCTACAACTTGCCTAACATCTGCAAGATAATCAGAAACAGAAGTGCGCAGTCAGCATTGGGGAAATCTGTCTGAGATATACCCCTCTTTGTGAGCAGAAGCCACCAAGCATGGGGAGAAGGAAACAAGCAGACAGCAAACAGTGCTGGAACAGGGTCGCCAGGAAGGAACCAGAAGATGAGAGATTTGGGGCAAAAGTGAACAGTGCCGTGAACTGTGCACAAAAATACTATTTCCAATTGCTGGACTCTTTCTTTCCCTGGAATTTATATACTTTGTATTTTAAAAAACAGAAATATTGGTACATGCCTGGTTCCTAACAATTCAGAACAGAGAAAAATATAGTTCTTCATAAAGAGGAAAATATTTTTTTTCCCTGTTAATGCAAGCTACCATCCCCTTTTTTACATTTGGGAAGAGCTAAGCAAGTGTCTATGTTGATTGAATGATTGCAATATGAAAAGGTGGATCTTAATCCTAAAATGACCAGGAGAATTTGCTTCCTTTGTCTTCCCCATTCCTATAAACGTGACTAATTGTGGTGATGCTGGTTCAGGACCCACTGACGGAAATGAAGTGTAATGGCCCACAAGAGTGTGATGTCCTGTCTCTCTGTGTAAACAAGGATTAAATGCTGGTTTTAACTACAAGATGGCTTTATTGCTCCCATTTGTTTTATGGATTCTTTACCACCCATTACTTACTTAAACTGAAAACACAAGCCTAGCTTGATCATTACTCAGCCTGAGAGCAATCATTAGGTGTCACAGAACTAGTGCTTCCTGTCCTTTGACAAACCTTCGCTTTGGGGATAGGATAAGAATTGCTTATTGGATTTGGCTTGACAGTCCTGAAATCAATGTGTGCTGTCAGATCCTGAACAGCACACTTCTGCGTGATACATGGAACATAAAATATAGGTTCAGTAGGCCTGCTTTGCTATTGCATTTCTTCAGCATTATAAACATACACCAGGGCAAAAACAGAGTCACACACAGTTGAATCAGCCTCCTTGTGCCCCATGGAAATACCCTGCTTCTTTGCAAAACTGTCTCCACAGGAAGCTTTCTATGTGATATTGTCATATTTCTCCTTACTGGCATTCTTTAACCCTTTCTTCTGTGACCAATATCCTGTAATAGAGGAGTTCTTTGATAACGCTGGCCTAGTAATATACCTTTCCCTTCTTTCTTTTTCTTTCCTTTTTTGAGGATTTGGGTTTCTGTCTGTGTGGCTTTTTTTTCTTTTTTTTTTTTTAATTCCACCTTGAAAACAATTTCAGCTCATTCAGTGGAGCCACTGTAATTTTCGCTCGGTGCTTTAAGGTTCAGCCTGCTCTCCCAGCATTTTCCATCTCGGAAGCCAGGATCTGGGATCCCTCCTGTGTTTAATTTAGTCAGCCTTTCAGATTAGCTCACCGCTGCCCATGTGTGAGGCAACAAGTGAAACTGAGTATAAGCTTCATGATTCTACTTACCTAACAAGAGTGGTTTTCAACTTTTCTGTAAGAACAACAGATCCAGCTTAGTGCAAACATTTTATCCTTGTAAACTTCTCTACAGACACTGAGAAAAAGAGCAAACAAGCCAGGAAGCCTTGAGGGTGAAAGAGGTATCAGGAACATAGTTTTTTCTGCTACAAGAGTTCCCAGGTGACAGGCAACCTGGGCTTGTTGAGCTGTTTCTGAGACAGGCAGGCAGCTTGCTGAGTCAGTGCTCATTCAGTGTCCTTCAAGAACAAATTAAAAGCAGTGAAGAATATGCTTTGCTTCCTCACTAGGATTTATCGTGCCTCCCCCCAGAAAATCTTTGAGCAGCTTTGGCTGGAAGAAATTGAGACAACTGCCATTATCACCTAAAAGCAAAACCACTTGCTCCAGGACAAAAGCCACAGGTATGCGGGTCAAAACAGCAGCTGGAGGTCTCTTCAAACGTGTGAGCTTTTAATAGGCAGACTCAGAATAATTGCAGAAGGTTTGTACCAGACCACCTGGAAGCAAACTTCAGCTGTTTACCAATAAGGATAAAGCACCTCTGCCTAACCTTTCTTGTTACAGGAATTTTACGCAGCTTGATTTAATCTGGGCTGAGATAACAAGCCTCATATAAGAGGTTCGCAGGAGACTTTGTTCAGCTGATTTTCCAAATCAGCTCTGTACTTTTAATATTGTTGTAAACACACATTAATTACTCAGGAACCTAACATGTATTTGGTAAAGCTGGTTGTCACAGCAGTTGTTGCCATGCTACGTGGTGTGTTTTGCGTTTAGCTTTTTGGTATGGTAATATTACAAAATAGCAT
>JAVJGI010000040.1:58609586-58620260 GCA_035590275.1 Ibycter americanus
TTTTCCAAATCAGCTCTGTACTTTTAATATTGTTGTAAACACACATTAATTACTCAGGAACCTAACATGTATTTGGTCACAGCAGTTGTTGCCATGCTACGTGGTGTGTTTTGCGTTTAGCTTTTTGGTATGGTAATATTACAAAATAGCATACTCGCTGTGGGGAGAAAAGAAATGACCCACCAAGCCTCTTTCTTCCTAATATGGTGAAACAAAAAGCCTTGGTTTGAGCTCGCTGAAGTGCTGATGGAGTCAAAGCCCAAGGATTAAGCTGGTGTGGTGCACGAAGACCACAAGGGTCACGGTCAAGGTTCACGCTGGGAGGGCAGGATGTGTTTAAATTCCCTGACCATGACTGAATGATGGCAGCCAGTGATGCTATCAGGGAAAAAGCCCTCTTCTCATCCCAGCATGGGTTTGATTCCAGACCGGCGAGAGCATTCCTTCCTACAATTGCTGCTGTGGGAGCTCTGGGCTGTGCTATATGGCAGATGTAGGGACTTATTTTTTAGAAAGTTTTACACTAAGCAGGAATATGAATTGCTTGATGGTAGGCAGCGTGGGGGTCTCGGGCAGAGCCCCCAGCTAAAGGGGAGGCTGGTGAGGCGCGGGCTGCACGCCTGACACCAGCGTCTCGCTCAGCTTGTACAGTGCCCAGTGGAAAGGGGCCCCAGACCCCGTTAGAGTGCCAGGAAGTTTTGCCTTTTTCCTTATTTGTTTAAAAGGTGATAGTGAACACAAAAGCACACAGTTTTTCACAGTAGTAAGCAACTGTCTGGCGGGAACCGTTTCCCCTGTCCCCACCAGCTCCCAGCTGAGGAGATGAGGTTTTCTGGCTGCTTCTCAGGTGTTCTGCTTCTGATGGTTAAAACCTCTGCTTGAGGATGCTTGGTACAGTATCAGCTCATAACATTTAAGTCCTGTGAGACGTGCTTTTTTTGTTTTCTTCCCCTTGCTGATGCAGGGAAGAGATAGGTAAATCCCTTAAAACACAGACACCAGCACATGCAGGTACATAATTCCAGTAATTACACTTTATCAGGTACCCCAGTCATCTGAGGCTTTGTGAACAAAAGCCAACTCAGACACTCGCATCTCCTCAGAGGAAGAGCTGCATGGAAAGCACTCAAATAGCTTTAACCACACTTATGTCACAAATTCTTCTCAGATTTGGTGGCTGTGGCTTGCTCTAATTAAAACAATAACAGTTTCAGCTCTGTGTTTAAAGGCAAACAATCATTTGCTGTTTATGAGAATGAAAAGGATAAAAACACTGAAGATAGCACTTCCCTTCCCAGAGGACATGTCTCCACAGCACCATAGTACATTTACTTCTACTGAAATACTGTCACCCATCAGAAAGCTTCGCTCCCCAGCAGCTGGGCAGGTTTGGCAGCTGAATCATTGGTATTACACCTCCCTGTGTTCAAAAGAGAGGTGAAGGTCTGAGCTTTGCCTTTTTAAAGCACTGATAATGCCCGCAGCTGGATTTATTGTGCTCCATTGTTTCCACCACAGCTCTCCAACCTGGGGCTCAGAACTGACCCAGAAGGAATTGCCTGGGACCACCCAGCCAAAGCGAGGAGGCTCCAGGAGCCCCGAGGAAGCAGCCAGCCCTTTGCTGATGAGGGAGGATGCAGCAGACGCAGCCACACAAAGGGGGAGAAGCATGCCCAGTCAGCTTTATTAAATAATATATTGCTTATACATCCATTTCAAAAACTTTGACGAGGAGGGAAATACTGAAAAGGAAGTATCTTTTTTTTCAGTGGAGTAAAAGTGATGCCTGTGGTTTTAAACAAAGGCCTGTTGGCAGGATGATGCCATAAAGAAAAGGAAGAGAAAGGGAAATTGCATTTGAATTAATTCAGATAAGTGAAGGCCAGAAGACCTTAGGACAGAATTTTCCATTAATTCCTGTAGTCTAATTCTCTGCCATAATTATGTTATGTCCTAACTCCTTTGTACAAATATTGTCATAGTTCTTATTACTGTTTACTGTAACTACTGTAATTACACTTAAAAAGCTGCTTACAATATTGCAGCCATAATAATGTGAAAGAGCAAAGTCAGACAAGACTTTCGTGGTGGGTGTTTTATAAGATTTTGAATGGACTTGTATAACTGTCTTCAGCTGCAAGGATTTACAGTGGGAAAAAACCAAGAACAAAGGAGGAAGGAACAAAATTCTTTGTTTTGATTCCATCATGGTATTGAATAGTTAACTTGAAATTTGATTTTTAGTGAATCGTAATTCTTTTTTGAACCTGTGATCAAAACCTTCTCTTTGGCCTAAAACATACTATTTCATTTCAAAGACAAATTTTGTTACTGTTTCTTTTATTTTAATTTAAGAAAATTGAATTATTTTTTAAAGGATTATCAAATAAGAGGTAATTATTCTTCTGAATTAAAGTTTTTAATTCTTCTCTGAAGCAAAGATGAGTTTGTAAACTATTTCAGGGTCCCCAAGTCTGATTTTTTTTCCCCAGAGAAGTTTGCACTGACGCATTTCAGCCAGTAAGCAAAACAGGAAGGGACAAAAAGAGAAACTGAGGCACGAAGAAGCTAAAGTACTTTTCCAATGCTTCATTAGACAGATCTCAGTGTTAGAAATAGAAATTGCATCTCCTGAGTCCCCCTCTAGGGTGTAAAACACTAAAGGACATTAAAGAGAGAAATTATTAGAAGCAAAACAGGTTTCCAGCCGTAACTGTTTTGAGCAACAGATATCATGAGGACTGCCAGAACTGCAGACTTTGCCTCCAACATCTTGTTCCCTGCTCTGTGGTACAGTCACCAGTGAAGCCCTAGTTGCGTGCTGTGTCTGCATGGTACAAGTTAACATGAGAGAAAGATATTTTTATTTTCGTTGCTATCTCTTTTCAGAAAATCTCTCCCTCGTTGTCGAAGAATTAACAGGATGCTTTCCAATGAGTCAGCACCTCCTCCTCCATTCAGTCGCTCCAGCTCACAGGCCTCCATGGACAGCACCTCCATGGAGGACTTCTGGTGCGAAGTGGAAAGCATCAAGGAGAGCAGTGAAGATGGATCTGAAGAAGCAACGCTCCTGGAGTTCAAACCTGCTGATGGTGAGTGCACAAACACCGCTCCATCCTCACACCTTGGCTTTGCCTCATCTCTTTAGTTATGCCCTGATCTCCCATCTTCATACCACCAAGTATGAGCAAAAGTGCTAGGCTGGGCCTATGATCATCGTAGCTCCACTTCTGAACATCACAATCAATGTACGAGATGTCAGTGGAAAGACACAGTAATTTGGATTGTGCACTGCTGCAGGTAATTGACTTCTGAAGCGAGGTGTTTTGCATTGATTTCATTCAGGAGAACAGATATTATGTAATTCAGAAAAGAGAGGCACTAAATGAAATCTTTGCCTCCAGCATTAAATAAACTAAACAAAAACATATAAAAAGACAAAAAAGTTCATTTAGTATATTGGAATTCTCAATTTTCTGGCTTTTAGCAGGATGTAATGCAGAAGTTATTAAAGTCTCGAAGCAGTTTTTAGTTAGATATCATTTGGTGTTACCAGAAATTTGATAACTGCCTGTTTCTCTGAGATTGCCCAATTTAGATATAATTCAAGGAGAGAATAGAGACAGATCTGAATATATGGATGCCTACATCATTCAGACTCCCTGCTTGTCAAAATCCATTCATCACTTATACAAATCATGCAGAAGGTATTACTACCTCATTCTGTTACCTTCGTTTTCCCCTGTCCTTTTCTGTAATGTACTTGGAAAAACATGCAATAGTCTGCACTAGCTTGTTGTAATGCTGCTTTGTGTTAGATGATTTGATAACATCTAGAACAGTACTTCTCATTTTTTCCAGTTATGACCCCACTTACAAATACATTATATTGTGCAACACAAAATACCAGGTGTTACTATAGGATGAAACCAAATTTGAGGTCATGACCCACTGATAACTGCTGCAACCCTTTTGTGGATCATGACCACTAGTCTGGTAACTACTGATCTAGGGACAGATTTTGAAACAATGGTGTGTTCTTTCCATACAATTATTAACATGAGTGACGATGTATTTTTCTTACCTTGACGTGCAATGAGATGTTATTAATTCTGCTACCAGGAAAAAGGAGGGAAAGGGGAAAAAAGTACTACTTTCTTAAGCAACCACATACATAATCACTCCCAATAAATACCCCACACAGAGATCTAGCTCCAAGCATGTACTATTTCCGTGGGGAACACCTCCCACTCACTAGTTCCCAGTAGGGCTCTCCTGGAAGCAGAAGGAGATGACCTCCATTCCCCAGAAGTCTCAGTCTGTTACGAGGGTTATGGTCTGACAGCTTAAATCCAAACTGCATTTCTTTGTGCTGGCCTGTGGGCTCAAATAAAAATAGACTGAGATGTAACATTGAAATTTTATGTTTATTGTTATGAGAAGGCAGAAAAACAATCTGCCTCAATCAGTTTGACCTTATTGGGAAAATATCTGTCTGATCATACTCCCTAGCTTGTAGACCCCAGAAAGAGATTGTGAAACTCTTGATGTCTCCTTCATGCAATTGCCAGCCTGAATTAGGTGTCCTTGAGCTGTCTGCATGATCAGGGGAATGTCATATATCTATGAGTTACCCAGCTGGGTAAGTTAGTAGGACAAGGCAATACAGGACCCCATCTTCCATGTTCTAGGAAACTTTTTTCAGTTACATCAATGTTGAGCTGCAGTCCCATATTACTCTTTGTCTGATTACACCTCATTACATTGCATTGATTTTTTTTCCCCTCTGTCCTGAATTAAAAATGAGACTGCAAGGTAAAATGTAATACATCTCCACGCTTCATTTACCTTCATACTGTTGTTTTAAACACATATATATTGCATATACCCATACACAACCAAGCAGTGCTTGTCCTAGTTAGTAACTTCGGGAATATATTGTCTGGAATTATAAATCTTAGAAATAATGGTTACTTCTATTCAGCTCCTTGGTAATACTCCTTGCCAAGCATCAAAACATTGAAAATCGATGTGGAAGTCCTCAGGGCAAAATATAAGCAGATATTCATCACCCTTTTGAGATGTCTCTGAAAGGAAGAGATGCAGAATCCTTAAGAAGGAAGCCAAAGGGTGATAGCAGCCAGGCACCATTGGTACTGTCAAAACCACAATGATGTTTTTTCCCAGACCTGTGTGCAAGGGGAAGACACTAGCACACTTACTCTGTTGATGTTAGTAACTACGGTCAAGAAAGAACAGAAGATTGTAACAAGTGATACAAGGGATGAAAATGTAGGGGAAGAGGAAGTCATGGAATATTTAAGATGGGAGTGATGTGCACAACTGCTTTAAAATTTGGTGTTACAAGGCTGGGATGCTTTAAATTATTTGAGGCTATATCTGAAATTCAAAGAAAGGCACACCTCTTTCCTAGCAATCTCTATGAGAAAAAGAGAGAACCCTCTCAATTATCTGTTTGTCTTCTGGTGGAGCAGAATCAAACACAGTATCAAGACCCTGCTGTATATGTACCTTTCACTGCAAAAATACTGTTTTGTAAAACAATATGTTTTTCTTTTAGTCCTCATTTAAACCTATGTGTCATAAAATGTTGAGGGTTTTTTAATGCAGAAATTCCTTCTCTCTAATAGTTTTACTCCTCTGGTTGTTGTCGTTATTTCTTAGTCTATTGTTTGTGAGTGGTTGAAACAGGAAAAGGGCAAAAGCCAGAGAAAACAAGTCATGGGGGTGGCTGGTAAGCAGGCAGAATTTCATGTCTGTTTTATTATTTTTCACAGCATCATGAAAGCCAAGTTTGATTAAAAACTGAATTCTTGGAAAGAATGTGTCAGGAGGACAAAAGCCAAAATGAATACAATTAGGAAACTGAAACATGAATGGATGTGGCTAGAACAGCAACACATGGAAACGAAAAAAGACCTTGTTAGAAAGAAGACTGAGGAAGGCAGAAAAACTGTTGGTTCAAACCTTACAAAGAAGGAAAAAGAAAAGCCTGTCATCCTATCTGTGGATACAGAAAGGATCAGAGCAGAGACAAGCTGTTTCATGGGATACAGGGCTGGTCGCGCCCTTGCCTCGCAGAGAGCAGGGGTTTTAGAAGCAGACATTTCAGTAGAGCTTTGTAAAGAGACAAGGCAGTTAACAATGAAGTCAGTGATGGCACATGTGTAGGAAGCTTTCACTTGTCCCTGCAGTCCAGTTCGTAATTTTCGTTTTTGTGTATCTAACTGCCAAAGTGCAGCAAACTGGTATCTATCAATCTGCGGGCATTCTAATGTCAGGAAGACGCAATAAAGGGAGAGTGGAAATACCAACCTGCCATTAAGACCAGTGCTGGGACAGGAACAGTAAGTGCATTGACTAGTTGTTTTACAGAACATGCTGCAAATTAATCCATTTCCTGTTTGACGTGTTTGTGTGTAATAACTCTTCTTCAGTCGAAGCTGGAATGCAATTATTGTCTTGTCTCAAGCAGCATATTGCTGAGCTAGGATTGTTCACAGAACTAAAATGAAGAACCTCAAAATCTCCTATGTGAAGAGAGATTATAAAAAACTATGACTGCTTACTGTAAAAAGCAGACAAATAAAAAATCAATGAGTGATATTTAAAATTACTAAATAATTTAGACAAGGTAGATTGGGAGCTTCTCCTTGTTTTACAGTGACAGGGAATATTGATTTAATGTAACAGGTAGCAAGCTGAACCCCTGTGTTGGCTTTGCATGGCAAGGTGGTTGTTGGTTTTTTGGTTTTGGTTTGGTTTTTTTTTGGGGGGGGGAGGGGACAGGGGGAGCTGCAGGTGTGGCTCTCTGAGAAGATGCCAGAATTTTCCCACACATCAGATAGAGCCAGGAACAAAAATGTTTTTTCACACAGTGTGTAATCTTACTATGGAGCCAGTTGTGCTGTTGAACCAGTTGAGAAACAGGTATTGAACAAGATTTAAGAAAAATTAGTCACTAATCAAGATATCAAGAAATGCTAGGATGCAGGGTGCTAGCCAGTTTTTAATTATCAGAAATCAGGATGATACCTAGCATGCAAGGATAGCTATTTCTGCATCTTTCACCTCTACCTGAATGCTCTGATACCTACCCCTACCTCACCCTTGCTCTTTAGTGAGCAGCTCTAGCTCTTCATCATCTTTTTCAAAACAGGCAATTGGACTAGGTGGGCATCACGCTTCTCTCAGTGTGACATCTTCACAAGGTGTCTGATTAGCAGCTGACTCTCTCGCATCTCACATCTCATCCTTAGTGTGCGAATACATTATTGTGTTGCATACACCACTTCAGCATTTTTGCTTATTCTAATTGGAATACCAATTTAATTTCCACCTGCGAAATGGCTTCATGTGGTATGACATGGCACAAATGTTAACCGAGGGGATTTATGCTCTTGAATGAGGCATTAGTTTTTAGCTACTTCGCTGTGTCATGCTGGTTATTCTACTGCCTTCTTCACACGAGTATGTTGGTGCACAGGTTAAAAATGCCTCTTCAGTTCTTCTAAGCCCCACCTGTGCAGACATTGCCAAACTGCAAGTTGACAGTATGTTGACAAAACTAAATTAACTTACAGTTGTGGCCCAAGAGAGACTGGAAGTGGAGGCTTCCCAAGGTAAAGACTAAGGCAGTGGTCCATCATGCTGCCTCGCTTCCTTCAGTCCCCTCTCCCTCCCCTGACAGGCCTGGTAACATGTTCTCTTCCTCCACAGAAGGGGAGCTGGAGGCAGAATGGCTGCAAGATGTAGGTTTATCTACGTTGATCTCGGGAGCTGAGGAGGAGGATGGCCAAGCCCTGCTGTCCACTCTGACCCGAACTCAAGCTGCCGCCGTACAGAAGAGGTACAACACCTACACTCAGACCCTGAGGAAGAAGAACAAGCACACAGTCCGGGATGTGCGAGACATCTTTGGCACCAATGAGTCTTCTGTAAGTAGCTAATACATCCTAGGGAATGCTTTTGTGCTTAATTTTCATGCATTTCACAAGTAGGTCGTCAAAGCTTCTACCAGACAGGAACCCATTTCTGCTGACAATGTACAGACAGCCAGTAGCAGTTCCTGACATTAAGTCCAGATTTTTAATGCTGTATTTATTACCTTTTGAGAGGAAAGGAAGAAACCATATAAAATAGACCGTGCACATTTTTGCAACTAACCTGTAACATAATGTTGTATCTGTTGCCAGCCTTTCTCCTGCAATCTCCTATCAAGACTAACATTTACTCCTTTATTTTTTGGAAACTGGTGAGTTACTCTTGGCAGCTATTCAAATTTTTGCTGGCTTCTGGGGACACTTGCTATTTACTCAGCAGTCTCAGTGGTGAAGTAAAACTTCTGTAATGAAGCAACTGGGGTTCAAATATGCATAAGCAATTAAACACCTGCCAGCATGATTGCAACTGCTACACTGGCAGTTACATTTCACTTTGTAGCAAATGAGAATCTATTAACTGTTCGTTCACTTCATGGCTTCAGAAAAGAGCATTACGCCTGGTGGTTTCATCTACTTTTCCATGAGGATAGCCCTAAATGCACCAGTTCCCATCCTTACATGTTTTGACTTTGGTGAATGCAGTCAACTGTGTGAGTTCAGTTCAATGCTCAAAGCAACATGCATGACTTCATGTATGCCACTCATGATATCTTAAATGGGAGTCACCAATAAGCTCACAAGCTCATCTTTGAAGTTAATATTAAAGTTCTTGCCATTACAAAACTCCAAGAAGCTCTTTTTCATTATGCAATTGCTTTGTCCCTTTCTATTTGTCCTACCTTCTCTTCAAGCCTTGATGTCCTGGATGAATTTAAAACAAAAAATTAGGAAACAAGATTGTAGCTGCATAGTTACATTAAAATTACAAAGATATAGTGGTTTGGGAGTTAACTTGCTTGTCTCCAGTTTAAGTATCTGGGCTCTTTTGAACCTCTTGCACATATCCCACAAATACATCCAGAAGCACTCAGTAGTTTCCTGTGGGCAGACTTCCTTGCATGAGAAACCATCGTGCATGTTTGCATGAACATTAAAAAGCTGATGTCACTTCTTATTAGAGTAGCACAATTCTCCTGATTCAAGTGTCTGTAAACCTTAGGGTATTTAAAGTTTTTAAAAATCATAATAAAGCTAAAATCTCCTAACAAATTTCAACCAGCCAAATAAATGTTGTACCCATTCTCTTGGATGGGCACATTATTGATCTGGTTTTGACCTGCTTATTTTTCACCTTGGTTTCTCACTTGCTAAAGGAATCAGGAGCTTCAGAGGCATTGCCCTTCAAACCACTATTTTACCTGCTCTGAAATTCAAGTCCCTTAGTAGATCTGCATTGTGAAAGTCTGGAAAATAAGATCCAATACTAATCCTTCTTCCCACAAAAATGTGCAGTTCTGCAGGGTGCTTACCTGCGTGTTAAACACAGACACACAAATACAGCTGCAGAGCACACCGTCACCTCCCTCCCATGGACCAAAGAACAGATTGTATTTCTAAAAGCCTGCAAGTTTCCTGACACCCTTTTGGCATTCCCATTGACCATTGCTCCTATCTCTGCTGCTTATTAGGGGATTTAGAAACTTTGGCCTAATTAATCAGCTCCTCAGGGATAAATACACTGCAGGGGGGCTTGTGCCCTGGCCTGAGGGTTTTGCTAGCGGTCCTTTGTAAGGGGGTATCAGCTGAAGCAGTCCCTCATGCTCTGCTGCCTCTTTGGGCATGACGCTACAGCTGTCAGTGAATCTTTGTAATGAATCAGTTTGAGAAAGTGATGCACATTAAAAACAACCCAGCCAAAAAGAAGAGCAACAGGGGACTGGGAGGGATAAATCTGTCAGCACAGCTGCTGAAGAGTAGCTGGTAAAGACTGCCTGAAATGACATGCAGGAGCTTTTCTTTCCCATGCTACTTTTCAGTTGGGAGGGGAAGAAGTAAACATGTTGCAAATAGCAAAACAGCTCTAATTGTTTCACAGAACTCTGTAATCCTCCCCATTAGGAGAATGGGTTTACACCTTCTTCCCAACAACCCAAGCATTGCAGGAGCCTAGAGGGATGGGTCACAAGATGGATTACTCTTTTCTGTGGCTAATGATGAGAGAAAAGGTGATTAGCTCACTAGGGTCACCTGAGATGAGATTTAGGGAATCACTGAAGAGGCATAAATAGTTGTCATCCAGAGTGGGGAGAGAGGGAAGGGAAACAGAGATTTTCTCTGTTTTCTTCTCTCTACTCTGGGGAGCGGAAACAACAAAAACCTGCTTGCTAGATCTTTTGTTATTACTGCCTGGTGTCCATCCTCTCTATTGGTCAACACAGAGAAAGGGTGCTTTTCCTTCATCCTGCCTTGAGGTCCATCCCCTCAGGGCAGAATTGTTCTTTCAACCCCCCAAGGGGACTGAAATGAAAGGAAATTAAGCCATATTTCATAGAATCATTTAGTTTGGAAAAGGCCTTTGAGATCATCAAGTCCAACTGTTAACTCAGGACTGCCAAGTCCACCACAAAACCATGTCCCTAAGCACTGCATCTGTGTGTTTTTTAAATGCTTCCAGGGATGGTGGTTCCACCACTTCCCTGGGCAGCCTGTTCCAATGCTTGACAACCCTTTCAGTGAAGAAATTTTTCCTAATATCCAACCTAAACCTCCC
>JAVJGI010000040.1:58623925-58636179 GCA_035590275.1 Ibycter americanus
CAGGTGTTGGTCCTATTTGG
Source organism: Ibycter americanus (assembly GCA_035590275.1). Lineage (NCBI taxonomy): Eukaryota > Metazoa > Chordata > Aves > Falconiformes > Falconidae > Ibycter > Ibycter americanus. The sequence goes on from JAVJGI010000040.1 coordinate 58,623,946, forward strand.
AAGAGATTTTCACAAAAAATACATAGGTTTTGCCTCTTTATACGCTCTCACTGTGGAGGTTAGGAAATGAGACCAAGAGTATAACATTTTTAGCTATCCCTGATATTACACACAGTTCACATTATTCAATTGCCACAAGCCAGAGCAGCCCACAGGCAGTTGTAAGCACTGCTGAGCATGAAGAAGAGTTGTGCTGTCAGTTCCCCTCTGCCAGCTCCACCGTGCTTAACAGAACCTGCTTACTGCAGCCACTTCACTATTGATTTCACCCGTGTAACAAGGCTGGAAGGTTTTTTTTCCTTAACAAGCTTGACTCAATGTAAATCTATTTTGAATACTGTTCATGGGGTCAGTGAAGGTAGATGAGCCAGTTGCTAATGTCTACCATTAATTTCTCCATCTGGATCGTAAGCAGCAGAAAACTACTTTTATGTTTCATTTTCCAAAATTGCCCAGGCAAATTTAACCATCCCCTCCACTTCCATGCTCCCACCTGAAATTTATAATGCTTTTTTATGTCCTAAAACCTTTTTGTGTAAATGTTAAGGAATTTTATCATAAAAGAATCCTGCGGCTCTTCTTTTAAAAAATTCAATGGTCCTTACAGTCTCCTGGCAAAGGAAGTCCACGTGACTCAAATCCCGTTTGCTATCAAATTTGTGGGCCACTGAATGGACTCTCTCAGCAGAGATTTTATTCATGTTGCATTTGACTTTGTTATCCAAATACCTCAGAGGATAAGACTGAATAAAACAACTGCAACGTTATTTCAGGTTTCCAATTGGAAGAGCTGCCTGTCTTTTAAATAGCTGACATTTTTTAGCAGCCTGAATGTTGCTCCTGTGCATTGGCTGCAAATGGGGAAGACAAAATTTCTGCCCTGAGGCATTGCTTCTTGTTGATAAACAGCTGATTTAGCAATTTAAAGATCAGCTATTGGGGGCTCATGGGGTCCTCAGCTGCTGGTTCAGCTGAAAATCTATAGCTGCTCCATCAGGATGGGGTGGGGGGGGCAGGGGGCCCAGCAGGTTTGAGAAAAGGGTGGCTCCAGAAGGACAGCATTAAAAATACAAGAATGGTTTGGGACACTGTAGTTATTTTCACTGAGTACCCTTCAGAGCATTTTTAAAATCCCTGACTTTTTTTTTTTTTTTAACCTAAGAACATGCAGATGAGCTGCTACTGCTCTGTGTACAGACAAACACTCAGATTTGTCTTTATGAGTCCCAAAACTGCTGAGAACAAGGGCAAAACTCTGCTGCCGAGACAAGGTGACAGTGTTTGAAAGTCACCCCCTGGGCTTTTGAGCCCCTTCTCTGCTGTGCCACGCACACTTTCACACAGTGCAGAATGATTTCTCGAGTGAAAAGAAATGAATTTAACTATAGAAAAGGTGGTTTTTCCCTAACACTGTTCTTGCAGTTCACTGATAAGGTGTTAGTATATAATCTATGGGAGAGCATCTGTCCATTAATAATTTGCTGGTGCCCAAATCCAGAAAGGCAGTGAATAGCCTGATTTCTGACAGGTGTTTGGGACAGCAGATATTGAGAGTCCTCAAAAAGATTTGTGGCCAAAATGATTAAAAGCAGGATGGATTACAATTTGACAAGGACCTTTCACTTAGTACAATTATGTACAGCAATTTACTTAGCTAATTTCAGTCATTATACAGGACAGGACTCATTAACTACAGCAAGCTGCAGTATTACTGACCTCAACATGATCCAAATCTGTGCAGCCTGGGGAAGATTAATGCTCAGGCTTGGCTATGAAAAATGTACTCTGGTGAATTACAACAGGTTGTTTAAACTTGGCAAAAGAGTGTAAGATGAGAATGATACGCTGTTGCTTGAACTATAGCAGTTTCTGTCCATAGACGTTTACCTTCACTGCAGTCTGATCATTTTTCCTTGCCTATCAGCCCACATTTGAGACAGTTCCAGTGTCACCAGTTCCTTCTAATGGTATCCAGCTTCCTGGGCAGAAGGCAATTTGGAAATCAGTTAGCTGTGAGTATGCCAACATGTAACCAGTGTTCCCTTCCTCCTAGGAAAATGATAGACAGAAAGATCCTTTTGTGATTTAGAGGTTAGCCCCCTCTTCCATGTCGGGGCCATGCTGCATATATTTCCTAAAAATCATTGTCAGCTTATTGTCATGCAGGAACCAAAGTTTCCCGTTCAAGACCGGTGTTGTACAGACACAGACTGCTGCCCTTGAGACATCAGTGTCTAAAAAATACTGATCATTGCAAGGCTGGGAATATAAAAGTAACCTCTAAAAAATATCATGCAGAATTTGTCAAAAATATATCAGCAGTGTATTTTCTTGTTGCAAATCGTGACAAGAAAGATGCATATTTCCTTCACATTTCTTCTCCAGTACTGCAGAAACTGTAATATCAGAAATTTATAATTTTTCTGGATCTGCCCTATTATTCTCATGTACTAATGGTGTTATTTTGGACATCCCTTAAACACTTTGTCCAGACAGTGACTGGCAGTGCTAATAAAAATGATAGCTCTGCTCTACTTACTGTCTGGATAACTGTCAGCAGCCTTCCACAGGAATGTCCATCTTTTATTTTGAAAGCCCTTCCCATCACCATTGTTCAGGGTTTAACTAAAAGAATATTAGTGCCCGAATTTCTAAACTAGTCCCTTACATTTTTATCTTTGGATATAGTGCCACAGACATTTTCTTTGGTTACAAAAGCTGCTCTGTTGATACCTCTGCTTCACAAGCAGTTGTACTAGAACAGATGGGGAACCAAATGGCCAGGGGTACAGTCTGTAGTCCCAGATCCCAGGGTGAAAAGAGAGATGGAAAACATCTTAAGTGGCTTAGCCATTAGGTAACATCTAAGGCCACAGTTCAGAAGCCATAAACCACTTAATAACACACTCAGCTTTTTCATACCAGTCTTGTAAACCAAAGGGAGTTGCAAAAAAATGTTTAAGTCCCTGTACCTGTAAATACAATGATTCAAAAATCATGGGACATGCACATGTTTATAAAACACGCAATGCTTTTAAATTCACTTTCTGATTTCCATGGCTTTTGAATGCACTTGGGTCATGTTAGTAAATTCTTCTCTGCAGTCCTGGGGGCTGAAATTTTACTTCACTTCCAATGAAAATCGTGATTCTGTTCCAAATGCATGAGTCTAGGAGCTGGACCCTAAGGGAAACCTAAAAATTGTCCTGAGATGTGACAGATCACTCACGAAAGTTGGCAGCACTGGAACTTATGCTTGTTAACACACTTTGGACTCCATGACAATAGGGTATTTCTGTACTTGATTTACTGATTTCAAAAATTTTCCTCTGGCATCCACCAATTTCAGGAGGCAGCTAAATTTTAGAGTAGAGCAATAAGCCATTTCGCAATATCTACCAGAAATTCCAGTAGATAACGGCGTTTTTCAAACTGAAAGATTGTACATTGCGTCCTGTTTCAGTGCTACACACCTAAACTAGCCACTGTGAGAAATATATGTATGCGAGCTTATAAAATACATGCACAATGTCTAATGATTGTAAATAAGTCAACAGTGACCTGAGAAACTGTGTCAACAGCATTTTTCTGTCAGGAACTTTTATTTTTAATTGTTCATTAGACAAGTGCCACCACAGTTTGCTGGCCTGGGTAGACAAGGACGGAATGTAAAAACTTGATAATTCCTGATAAACAGGAAGTTCCAGCTTGACTATCTTTCTCACGAAACGCAAGAAGTTAAATAATCTAAAATGAAAATAGGCATTTTATTTCTAAGGGGTTATTTCCTCCAGACAAAACAGGAACATGCTGTGGTTTACACTGAAATTCCTCTTTGAAGCACTGCCTTTATTACTTTCTCGAGATTTTTATCATCTTAGTTCAATTTTTTAATGTCGCTGTACTAAATGCAAGCATACATTCAACATTCATATACGATTTCCCTTATTTTCAGCTAATAGCTGTCTAGACTGCAGACTAGATAAAGGCAGCCCACCCGTAACAGAAGAGCTCTCCTATGAGGTCTCTTTCTCAGAATCCATTGCAGTCCTTCCAAAAACCCAAGAATGGCCGAAAAACCAGAGGTTCAAAAAGGAAGACTCTGCTTTGCCTGTAAGTTTGTTCTCGACATCTTTCCTCAATTGTTTTCTTTAATGCAGTAATTTCCTTCTTTATACCCTGAGCACATTGGAGTCTGTTAGGACACGTTCGCTGTCCTTTGCTACTTGTGCTTTACCGAGACGGCCGCTGTGCCTGCCTACCGCTTGTGACTGATTCCCAGGGAGGCACCAAAGCTAATCTGGATATCCAAGCCTGGCTTTCACTTGTACCCATCACAGATGAATGTGTATAACTCAGTCCACAAATATTGCATCATCCACACATTTTTCACATTGAAATAAAGACCAGTAACTGACACTAAAACTAGCAATCATTTTCATTGCTGTTCTGCTTTCCTACTTTGTTCCCCACAGATTATCTGCCTTTGTTAACACGTGGATTTAAAATTGCTTCACAGAGGAAGGAAGGAAAGCAAGCCTTAGTCCTGCAGCAGTACTGATTGCCTCCAATCAGTATTCAGTGCAATTATACTGTAGGAGATACTACATGAATGGTTAAAGGAAAGTTTATCATATTGTATCATCCAACCTGACATACATTAATCAGTTGTGTCATTATCTGGAATTTTTTTTTTTAATTTCTTTTTTTTTCTTGAAGTCAAGGAAATCAGTTTTCTATTTCCATCAGCCCTCACAACTTCCATTACTGAAAACTGGAGTATTAGGTTTGCACTCCAGGTACCACCTTCTTAGTGAAATGTATGAAATAAATGATGTGATTTTTTGTAAATTATTTGGAAGCATTTCCTGAACGTTATGATGTCCTGAAGTCCTGAACTAATCTGAAATTGTTACTATCCACACAGACATTGAATTTTCTGAGAATTATCCATTTGCCCATCTCAGGCACCACCAAGGAAGAAGAACCTGAGATGCAGAAGTAAGCTTCCATGTTGAAAGGAGGGATAAGATACCAAGTAGATTACAACTAATGTGAAATCCCTGTGCTTTAGTGTGTCTGGTGGTGTGGTGGGGATAACTTGGTGTCCTGTGAAGAGTAAGGATATGTCTGCATTCATCATGATTTTGGCAAACTGAAGGTTCATCCTTGCTACTTGTAATAGCAAACCTAAGACCCCAGCTTTCAACACACAGACACAGACACACAGACACACATAAAAAATTTTTCTCTGCAACTTCTTGGACAATTTCCAATTGATAGAGCAGGGAAACGGGTGACAAACAAGAAAGAGAAGATGCCACATTGAATATCATGAACCTGTGGATGCATAATGGTTTAGTATTAAAAAAGGCCAGTATTATGCTGGAGATGAACTACTCTGCATGCAGGACATCATTCTGTGTGCTCAGAAGAGTACGCAAGGAATATGCCAGGTCATCTCAGACAGTTTCTGCATAGAGTCAACAATTGTAGCTGTCGACATTGGCATTTCTTTTACTTCATGTGCTGCCACTTGTGGTATGTTTTTTCCCCATAATGGCTCTGACTGTAATGGGCCCCACCAAAAAAATCACTTCTTGCTCTGTCACACAGAGAGACGAACCACCTACACTCTGAAGAACTGTCCCTCCTTCCTCAAGGTGTGTCAACAGGCCAGACTGAGGTCTACACAACATCATGCTTTCGCCAGGGCAGGTCTGACACAATATAATCAACTTCACGGATTGCATATACTGAGCTGCATGGAGAGAGAATATATATCACAAAATAGCATGTCCCCTGCAGGTCCCAGAAGAGCCAACTCAACATCACTGTCTGCATAGGGTTACATGCAATTTCCCCAGTGCAGGACCGTGATCAATGTGACTTATTGACAATACTACAGAATCAGAGTAAACATTTCAGGCCTATTTTAGTACACTGTATAGTTTCACATAGAAGCAATATATCACATAATATCAGACATGATCCTTAGCCAAACGCTAGTAAACTGATTTCAGGATAATACAGCCTCCTTCAGTGCTGGATATTGTGAAATCACCATTTGTAAGAAAAATCACTGGGAAATTGTGACATACGACAGAAGAAAGAGGCCCAGACCAAAATCTTGTGTTAACACTGCATCACATAGTAGTGACCCTAGGAGTCAACCAGCCATCATGGAAAATCATTGTAGCTACCCTTCGTAATTGGTTTTGGAGTGTTTGTCATTTTTTCTTGGCAAACATTTTTTTTTCCTCTTTAGCCTCAGAAAATATGTGTATACTGTGTGATTTTTTTCTTATTTGCAAGATGATTTATTGTGCTTTGACTGCTTTTGGACTTTTTGCATCACTGGAACCAAAATGCATAGATATTCCTTAGTATTTTATGTGTCTTCAGAAGACTATTCTCCATGTAGCTTTTGCTACATTATTAAGTCTCAGCGTAAGAGTAACAGTGGAGTTGCTTCATTCTGGGGAGGGAAGATTCTGGCCTAAAATGCCCCAGAAAGCATGTAGATTAGTTACTCCACCCCCTGCACTCTTTCTCCCCAATTATGATTAACTTTATTGAAGGACCATGCGCAATATGATTTAGGAAGTCCTCACCTACATGATCTACCCATCCTTTGTCCTCTCTTACTTTTGAAATACGGTATGAGTTTAATTCCTTTTTTTTTTTCCTTTTTTCTTAATCGGTTTGACTGGCTTTATCTAAAGATGAGTTAAACCTACTGAGTCCAAATTCATTTAAAAAAGGGAGGACTGGGATGAAATCTCCAGAAGCAAAGCATTATTAAAGTCTGGATTTCCACTCAGTTCCCTAAAGGGAGGAGATTATTTGTAATGCTGTTTATTTATACCTCTGACTAACAATTACTGGTTTAAATTACAATTAAATTAAAAAAACCATGCAATACCAAATATCCACAGTTCTTTGAAAAACATGGGTTTTACTATTACTTTGTTATTATGTCTAACAATTATGTCAAAAACTGATGGGTATTTGTTCTTTTTGACATTTGTACAAATGCTTCTGTCATGACGCAACATTCTTGGCTCTGGTCCGTGACACTGCAGTTTCTAAAATATGTAGACATCTTCACATGCCCCCAAATTACTAAGTATCATTTAGGTCAAGCCTACTTGAATAAATTATTTCTTAGCTGCTGGGAGTCCTGTTTCTCAGCCTAAATGCTTCTTGAGTAATAAAAAGTGCCATTAAATTGGTAGGTTGGCATCAACACTAAGTGATTTTCCTTCTGGGCTTTTGGCTTATTCCTTAGATCTTTCGTTTGAACTCTCCTGTAAGACCTCATAAATTAATAATAATATGCAAAGCAGGCATGGATTCATTACACACACACACACACACACACTTGATATATAACCATATCCATGATGAAATGTATCAGCTGCTTCAACACCATTCAAAGACACTCTGGGAGAGGCAGAAGCAGAGCAAAATGTTTCATCCTGCTGAAACTGGGCAGAAGCTTCAGTACTGTGTAGGTCATTTGTCCCAGCTGGAGTACAGGTACTGAGGTTAATACCTCTGCTCCAGCACTGCTTACCAGTCAAACTGCAAGAGAACATGACGGGCAAGAAGCTCAATTTTACATTTCACATGGGTGCAAGTTATGTCAACATACCGGGCCAATATATAGGGTTGTAGTTCCTCTCTTTGGTGTTACCATCTACCTGAATATGACTTCCTATCACATACAGCCATCTCTTTCAAAACAAAAAATTCACTTCCTGTAATTTTTGTGCAAATAAAGATGCGACCCATCTCTACTGTAGAAATTCATTGTTCGGAAAAGCCGGTTTGGACTGACAGAGGTTGGAGACCTTTCTCCTGAAGACATGAAAAAGATCCGCTACCTCTCCCTGATTGAGCTAGCAGCCTTCTACGACGCCCTGGGGGTGGAGCTGAAGAGGAACCGCGCAGAGCGGGTGCGGGGACGAGGTACCGTGCCGTGTCATCCCCATGGGTGCCACTTGGGTGCCACTCAGAGTTGCAAAGAAGACACGTGCGAGGCTGTGTTTCCTCTGCTTCACATTTCTTCTTATTATTTTTAAGAAAACGGTCTGTTTGGAGTCCCTCTCACCATACTGTTGGAGAATGATCAAAAGAAGGTTCCTGGAATAAAAGTTCCCCTCATCTTCCAAAAAGTGAGTATAACTCAGCCTGTTCAGCCACTAAGATTGGCTTTTCCATCATTTGCGTTGACAGTCAAAAGAGTCATCAGATAAAAGAAGATGCAAGCTTTACAGACTTGAAGGTATCTATGGGTTGTCTGTCTATATGTTGTGATTTAAAAGGCTTGTGACAAGAAAACAAATTTTTTTCATTTTTATGTTTGATCTGTGGTGGCAACCTCTTCTGATTTTTGTAATTATATGATACCATCCAGGAAACTTTGGGACACAAATGTCTGGCATTCTGTTTCCCTTTCTCATTAAATTAGAGCGCCATGCAAAATTGTGTGTGTGTGTGCGCAGAAGTGGCGGAGATGAGCTGTGTCAGAAATTTTAATTTCACATGAATTCAAATGGTAGGTATTACTTAGCTATTATGTCCAGAATGGAAGTAGTATCTTCTCACTGAGGCTTGTATGACAAGACAATGTGATTTATATAAGTCATTTGATAGTACAATGACATCCAGTGGTTGCCTTGGAGACAGGTACACAGACATGAGCACATGTGCAATTACCAGGTTTACATGGACTTGAAACTATGACAAATTTCCCTGTAAATACTGACAAAAGAGAAAGTGGCGTGGAGTGTCAGGGGAAAGACTGACATGACTCAAATATTTACATGACTTTGCAGTCAGCTCTATAGCTCCCCTGTCAAGATACCATGGGAAATTAAATGGATCCAACAGCTAGGGGAGGAAGCAGACCTGGTGGTGAAAATCTAGAGCTATATGAATAAATACTAGGAAATGATTTTATTTTGTTTCCTCGCTCTAAATTATGTTAAATCAAAACATACTTATTTTTTTATAAAGAATTAGAGTGGAAAGCTTATTCCTCTATTCACAGAAATTTCAAACTAAAATATCTTGGGATCATTTTCTAATCTGAGTTCTCAGTTCCCACAAAACATACGTTATCTATAGACCTTTCTATTGTGCTCCTCAGGGAAAGACTTAAACATTTCTCAGAGGTTAATTTTCCCTCAAAACACCATTGTGTTTTACACGGTGTATTTGCCCTTTTATTAATACGTTTATGTGTTAATTGTTCTACAGCAGTGCCAAGTTTCAAACCGAGGATGGAGAGGCCTATTGTGTTATCAGTTTTCTGTACTCTGCATACTCTGTATTTCAAGGTCAGGAATATAGAGAACAAATTAGGAAGGTTTATTTACATGAGCTGGCTTGTTTTCATTAGAAAATTACATGTAAATGTATCTTTTTCAGATTAGTTTCAGGGATACCTAGATTGAAAAAAAAATAATAGTATTTTGAAGTGCCTCTGAGTATTTTCCTGGGTTTTGTTGGCTTTTTTTCAGTTGCTGCTCAAGCTTGAGGAAACAGGTTTAGAAACCGAAGGAATTCTGCGAGTGCCTGGATCTGCCTCCAGAGTCAAGGTACATGTTCGTGCTAGTTTTCTGTCTCCTGGACCACAGACTCTATGTAAAATAATACAGCACCCACAAATGCACACTGCACATAAATACTGATGCGTGTAGCTCAGCATTTCTATTCCTACCAGTAAAAGGTCAGATTGGTTCCTGGGAACCAATAAATCACGGAACATGTGGTCTCTTGCTTTGCATTTGTTAACATTCTATATAAAGCACAGACTTGATGCTGAATGCAGTTTTTCTTCCCTAAACACTGAGGGATCCTTTTGGTTTAACTCTGCTGTCCAAATTTACCACGATCTTATCTCCATTTTAATTTATTTCAGAAAGCTCTAGTTGCTAAACTGAGCGAACCTCAGATAAAGATCTTATTCTATGTCATTTTAACCTTGGTGTCATTTTATTTCTCATTTATCTTCTGTGATCTCACAATTTCATGTTCCAAGTGAGAGAAGTTTGGCCTGTGTTCACTGTTTGGCAGCCTCAAGTACTGTGTTTTCACAGGCTATTTGTGTGCTATGAACGCAGGAGAGTCGGTACCCAATAACCCGATATTGTGTGCTTGCAATTGTTTCTCTAGACTCACTAGATTCCAGGAGCTGGAAGCTTGTGGCAGAGACAAACAAGTTTTTTCTGAGCTTAGTAGTGTCTACCTCTTTCCCAGATTTTTGGTTTTTCCAGGGTTTTTTTTGGTCTGGTTTAAGCAACTTTTTTTAGTGCATCCCACTCCCACTTTCTCATCCTCAGGAAAGCTAATCTTGCTTTCTGGGGCACGAAGTCTCAACATTGTGGCAGCCACACAAATCTTGGGGATTACTAAACGCCAGTGGGCTGGGGATCATAAAAAATGACTAAAAGAAAAAGCAGCATTACGTGAAACACACCAGACAGGCAATACCACCCCAGCTCCCTTTGGCTTTGTGGACTGATAAAAGCACTCCACCTCGCGAAGTGTCACGTCTGGCAGAATTTGGCTTGTACTCTTCAGCTTCCTCATTTTTTCATACAAATACCTGAAGTAGTATTTCAGACAATCTCAATTTTTTTCCAGCCTCTCCAGGGAGATTACACGGCAGGGCTGTGCTCTAACTAATTAAATTACTTTCATATTCTTTGCATATACTCTACTGCATCTTGTTCACTTCTTATTCACAACTTCTATCTAGGGAGCTGCTATGACATATGACTTCATATGTAAGTTTCCTCTACTGGGTGGTAAAATAAACTGCCCATATGAAAGTTTTAAATTATTTGAGTTTTAGCTTCATTCAAGTCTGTCCTACAAGCCAACCAGCAAGGGAGAGATTTTTTCAAAGCAGATCCAGATTTCCTCCTTCAAAGCCCTCATACATTATTATGACATTAGGATTTAAGGGCATTCCAATTTTATTTCAGTCTTGTTTGGAGAAAGAAAAAGCATGTGGAAGTGATTAAAGGTTACTCGTCTATAAAACAAAGAACAGAAGATAAAAATACAGGTTTTCCTCTGTAATCTGGTTTGTAACAAAAGCTCCAGTGAACCAAAAATGTAAGATGGACTACTGTAGGATCTTCACATTTTTAAAAAATATGCAAAAGCATTTTGTAAAAGTATTAGATGTGTATATACAGGGGGTGGGAGGTAGGTGTACAAAATATACATATATGCTTGCCTGTGTGGAGTTATCCATTAAATGTTTATGTTTCAAAAATTTTGCTTTCTATTTCTATGGCTTTTTCCCAGTTCTCACCAGAAAAACACGGAGTAGTTTTTTTGCCCTTTTGTGCTTTTGATGAGGTGAGCATTTCTGTTCCACATTTCCCAGTCAGTTACCAGGACAGAATTTAATCCAGCTGTTTGCATAGATTATGTGCAAAGGATGTGAATACAGAGGAAGCTGAGATAGCCCAGATTACAACCAGTAAAATGTGCTAGTGAAAATGAGATTGTAACATTATATACCAAATCCTGAATGACTTTCTATTTCCTTTTGTGCCAACCATTCTGCTTCACTATGTGTGACCATATATGATATGTAATTTCCTTCCATTCATGTAAGACACAGTAAACAGAATTCATTTTTTAAAGCTTTTCTGTCTGAATGGACTAAGCTTTTTTGCGTACTATTAAATCAGATTTGACAAATTTATAAATTACATTTCACAAAAACATGATCTGAAACCTGAACATTGCCTACAGATATATTTTGTCATAAATGGTCTCATAAAAAGCAGCAACAAACTTCCTATGGATAAGGCAGTGTTTGGCCAGTAATAATTGTGAAAGCTGTGTTATTTATGGATATCATTATATTACAATACCATCCTTTAATCTTATTAACCCAACAAAGTTTTGGGGAGCTTGCATTTTCCAAACAGTGGTCTGGGTTTAAAGCCCAATTCCATTCTGTCATGTTAGAAAGTGAGGGTTCCCTCAAACCCTTTGTATTTGATCAGCCTGTCAGTTTCCCAAGAAAGAGGAGACCCTTGTGTCTGACCAGCCTGTCCGCTACCTGCGTTCGGCAGCCCACGGTATCGGGGTGTGACTCGACTGACCTGTTCAGGGACCCCCACTGACAGTGTCACTGAGTCAGATCCCTTATCACAACTACTCACATCTCTGGGGACTTACACAAAATGAGCTTCAGCT
>JAVJGI010000040.1:58636395-58669994 GCA_035590275.1 Ibycter americanus
CTTATTTGTTCACTTTTTACACTTCATAGTACATTGCATATTCATTTATCATACACAGAATAGGTTATAAGTTTCTGGCTTCTAATGCAAATTAGCAGGCACCCTCAGTTAGCGCTGCTGAAGTTTTTCACTAACTACACATGCTCCCCAAGCGGGGTTTTGCCCTCTTTCAAGGGGGCTGTTTGAGTCGGAGGTTGCCATCTCCCACTACCACAATTATCTTTGTCTTATTTTTGACTAATTTTCTGTTAACGTATGAGGGTTGTAGCACCTTACCAGCTTGTCCTCTCTTGCGGCCAGAACTTCTTCACTTGAATGCTCCTTTCTTAGATAACGGTGTTCTTTTCACCATCTGTTGTCACTCACCCTTCCCAAGGCTGACTCCCTTGATTAGAAGTTTCTTCATTCATAGAGAGTGGATGAGCTTGACCTAACTTCATGCACAGATGTGTTTAACATATACTTATACACTAAATCAGTGTGGTAATTCAGGAGTTTAGACAATTCCCCCCTTTGGACTTATTTCAGTCCAAGACCAGTCCATTTTCTTTACATTTAGGTGGAGCTTCAATGACTCTGGTCATACATATTTTTGTTACTGACTGGTATCAAATACCCAGTGAGATGCAGTAGTACCTTGGAGGTGGGTAACTTTGGGACCGAGGTGTGTGTTGGTGTTACAATGAGATTATTTCATCTGAGGAAGGTAATTTTGCCACAATTGTTGGCTCAGCAGCGAACATCTCATATATTCTTCCTTTGACAACCGCGATGCAGCTTATCAGCTGTGTGGTACCGCCAAGTTCCCCTTCCTGCAGGGAGCACAGCAGAGCCCGGCCACGGGGTCCCCGCTCCGCTCCCCCCTCCCTTACTCCCGTCAGCAGGTGCCGAGGTGGCAGGGTGCCTTGCTCAGGGAGCCGGGTAAGGTAGATTCCGTGCATGCCAACCATCCTGAAAGCGACAGCTGTATTTTACCCTAAAAAAGCTTTCCATAATACTATGTTTCTACTAGTTCCCAGTTTTCTGTAATTCCCCCCCAAAAGTAATTTTCCCACACATTCCTACTAGGGACCTTACTGAATATTTCCCATTTAGACATGTGTGTGAAACCTTGATTAGTTACCCTCCAGAACTAAACAGACCTCCAATACAGAGCAAGATGCTGACATTGGAGAACAAGAGAATTAAATGGGCACCCAAAATGGTATAATCAATTCTGTCTTAGATCTCTCATGGGTTTTTTGGCATGTATTAAGTGGAGGTTTTCTGACAGAAATGGTTTGATACTTTTATTTTTCTACAAAGTGATGAAATCTAATTATAGCTATTGGAAAAGAAAACATCTCTCTAAAGACAGAAAGACCTGAAATTAAAGCCATATGCTCAGGGCCCATGGACTTGGATGCCAACAGACTATGTAGCAAGTTCACTGGCAGTGAGGAAGAAATGCCACTCCTTTGTGATTTACGGGTCAAAACCTCTGGAGAGTGTTTCAAACAAGAAGAACAGCTGTGCTAAAAATCCTGTGTAACTGAATTTTCTGTTTCTAGTTCTAAGGCATTGCACAAAATTGTCTTGCTTTAAAATGGTTCAGATGGTTCACTGGCAGAAATCTAGCTATAGCAAACCGAATTTAGCCTCTGTTGTAAAATATCCTCAGGAACCTGATTTGTTAACCTGCTCTGAACTCCGCACAGCTGTACCTAGACCATCACTGGTTTAGGGCTACTTTAATTCAACTGCAGTGTAAACCTGCCGGTTGTTTGTAACGGGGTTTCTGAAGTGGTCTCAAACTGCTGGGTCAGAAGCAATGATTAAAGGTCAGATGTTCCTTGTATCTTTCAGAATCTTCATCAAGAACTTGAGGCAAAATTTTATGAAGATGCTTTTGACTGGGACCAAGTACGAAATAACGATGCAGCTGGACTGCTGAAAATGTTTATAAGAGAACTCCCAAGCCCACTCTTCACAGTAGAATATCTGCCTGCTTTCATCACACTAGTGGAAAGTATGTGGAAACGGAGTTAGTGTGGACTGATCTAGATAAAATGTAATAGTAGACTTCATATTTTTCTCTCTCTGAAATAGAGACAGAAAAAAGCTCAGTGCATTGCCTAAACATTTGTACTTTCTGCAACCTTTCCTTTGCAAATGGAAAAGTGTCTCTGCATTTAGCTAATAGCATAGACTCATTGTGTGAATGACACAACTCTTTAATGTAAGATTTGAACTCTGTGAGCAATTGATGACTGAGCAATGACTTTCATATACAGGCTCTGATTCACGCAAATTATAGATTTCACAAACGAAAACTTCTGCAAGGTGAACTCAAGTCACTGCCCTTTAGCTGATATTCTGTTGAATCTAATTTATTTCTCTTAAGGTTTATGCTGAGGTCAGAATATTCGTACAAAGATATGTGTGATCACAGAAAGCTTCAGGCAGTCGGGTTTTGTTTTCAGTGTACATACACGCTCTCATTCTCAGTACATTTTGTTCATTTGTCTTCCAGGAAGAACACAGTAGTACCTTGCATGCTTATTGATTTCATTGTAAATTCACTTCAGCTAGGACAGAGTGAAACCATCAGGATGATGAATTTATTAGGCAAATTGGTGCAGAAAAATTAAGACCTTTACATAAGGTTGCAACCAAGTTTTCAGTGTCTCCATGAGGTAGTTGAAAGGGCACAAGGAGGTGACCCCTTTCTGTAACCTTCTCCTACCTGAGTGTGCTCCCTGTGAGTCCCAGACTGCATGCAGTTATGATCACTTAGAAGTTTGGAGGAGAAAACTGAACAGGAGGTGTCTGCGCAGAATAAAGTAACTTTATTCCCTGCAACAGATAACACTGTCCACAGCTTGCACTCTTTTTTTTCTCCAAACCTCTCTCATCCACTCTGAGTGGAAGCAAATGATGGAATTATTCCTCCCATATTCTCCACCCCAGCTCTTCTAGTGAGCATTGCACAATATCAATATACACCAACTGCTGAAAACATGGTGGTATTTTGTAACTGACAAGGGTCTCTACATTTATGTAGAGTAATAGGTTTGGGACAAATACTCTTTAAGTTATAAGCAATCAATCTCCACACCAATGGCACAAGCACTCAGCAAATTACTTAATAACATTAATCTGAAAATTTTCTGAAAAGAAATATCTATTTCAATCTGAAAGGGGGAAAATACTTGACCCATATTCACAACGCATTCTGACCATCATATCAAAGAGAAACTGGTTAGTACTGAAAAATATTGACCTCTTGCTATTTAGACATAATTTCATAAAGTCTTGTCTTCCCCTGTGATGAAGACCCGATAAGATGAGGAAAAACCCACTCATTAAATTGGTTTTCTATTTGGGAAAAAGGCTGTGGTTAATTAACACCTAAACCTGCTAGTGTCAACTGGGCAGTGGCTGCTGTGTTTCTAGAACTGCTAACCAACAAGGTTTAGAACAAACCAACTGCAGCAGGGATTTTAAAGATGTTAATTATTCATATTCTTAGAAATCTCCACAATCAAGTTACAGCTACAAGCTTTGCATCTGTTGATCATGCTGCTGCCTGAAGCCAACAGAGACACAGCTAAAGTAAGTTCTTTCTTTATTTGCTATCACCTGTCATCTGTGGTGCTTTTGACTTTTAAGTGAGAGACACAGTTGGTTTTTTTCTAACAGTCAGTGATCAGACACTGCACTGCTCTGTGAAAGTATTTGTGTGTGGTTTTTTATCATTTCCTTGAAAAGATGTTCCTGGCTGTCATTTCTTTTACAAGCAATTAAGTAATAGTTGCTGCAGGTATCCAGCAGCTGGTGTCAGTAAATGGCTCCCAGGCATCATTTATTCTGGAGCATTCATTTCAAAAAGCCATGTTCCTTGCGTAGTTTGGAAAAAGAAGGTCCAGTTTCTGGGTTTTCAATATACAATATAGAGTTGTATATGTAAAACACATGCTACCCGAGTAGTCTTAATTATTACTAGGCTTTTATACAAAAATAGAAGTGATGGCAAAACTGAATGCATCTCTACTTCCTATTTATAATGAGATTTTAGAAATTTCTCCAGTGCAGTTTCTGTTTTGTAATTCCTGGGTTTGTAAAAATGCTTTAATTGCAGTGTCAGGGTACAAAGACAGTGGTTTTAATGATATAGTTTGTTGTGGTTTAACCTGGCAGGCAGCTAAACACCACACAACTGTTCACTGACTCGTTGCCCGCTCAGTGGGATGGGGGACAGAATCAGAAAAAAAAAGTAAAGTTTCATGAGCTGAGATAAAAACAGTTTAATTGGACAGAAAAGGAAGGGAAAATAAAAATTATGTGATGCACAATGCAATTGCTCACCACCCACCTAGTGATACCCGGCCAGTTCCTGAGCAGCAGCCCCCTGTCCAACTTTCCCCCTAGTTTATATACTGAGCATGATGTCATTTGGTATGGAATATCCCTTTGGTCAGTTGGGGTCAGCTGTCCCAGTGTGTCCCCTCTCAGCTTCTTGTGCCCCCCGGCCCTTGTGCCACCCCCCGTCCCCACCCCAGCCTCCTCGCTGGCAGGGCAGCATGAGAAGCTGAAGAGTCCTTGACTTAGCATAAACACTGCTTAGCAATAACTAAAACATCAGTGTGTTATCAATATTATTCTCATCCCCAATCCAAAGCACAGCACTGTACCAACTACTAGGAAGAAAATTAACTCTATCCCAGCTGAAACCAGGACGGTGTTGCAAAAGGACTCATTGGCAGACCCCAGCTCTAACCACAGCTGCAATCCATCCTATTCAGTCACTCAAGTAAAATTTGAATAAACTGCCCAAAAGGGAAATGAGTTTCCTTTGACTCTGCCATGCATGTGCCGAAGTGACGTCAATGAACAACCACTGAGCTCTTCTTGCTTTCATTATCCCAGAATAAAAGTTTGGGGGTTCCTGGCAGAAATTCCTCAGATTATATCACAAATGGGACTGGCGCACTTTTGAAGAGAGGCTGATCATCCTGGTGATTGCGATGTATAAAGCCGTGGCCACATACTTCAAAATAGACACCCTGAAATCTATGAAGAAATTAACAATTCCATTGCAACACCTGTATATCTTTCCTCTACTACAGGATTTAGAGCCTTAGTGCAGACACTGTACCTGACTTATAGATTTGGGATTATGCTTTAAGTGATACATAATAATTTATCTATCTATAATTTATGCGTATTTTCATAAAATTAACTTTGCTTCTGCGAATGACACGGGTAGTTGAGCCAGCAAATATTGGAGTAATCCAAATTAGAATGCACAAAATCCTAAATTTCACCTCCAAGTGCAAATATAGTAGCTTTGAAGCCAGATGTTATGCATTTGAAAACGCTACTTTTATGAATTGAATCATTTTGTGAGACTCAGCATAACAAGTGTTGTTTTTCCAGGCCTTTCTTCGGTTCCTGAAAAAGGTGGTTGCTAATGAAGGGAAAAATAAAATGAATTTGTGGAATGTTTCTATGATTGTTGCACCAAACCTCTTCATCTACAAAGGGAAACGTGCAAACCAACAAGAAATGCAAGCAGCTGCCAGCACAGCACACATTGTGCGCCTTTTAATTCGGTACCAGGACATTCTGTGGACAGTGAGTAATGCTGATTCCCTCTTTATGGCTCCAGTACAGAGAATTATTTTGCTATATGCAGCAGCTCTGTAGAAATCAGAGTAAAGTGACCTTCCTAGAAGAAACGATTAGCTATTCTTTGGAAACTGGATGGAGTCTTCTATATCTAGAATGAAACAGGGTGACAGATACCTCTGGATGGAGATATATGTCACCTGAGACATCCATTTTAGCATGAATTGCCCTCTGGAGGTACTTATCGCACACCATTGTTTATACAGAAGAATGCATAGGAGAATGATTTAATCTAGATGCCTAGGTGAGATACCTAAACTTGAATGAGATTAAATGACTGTTTAAAATCTAGCCCATAATAATATGGGCCAAAAGTGTGTACTACTTGCTGGACTTCTGAAGGATGGCATGAAGATGATGACAGTGTCAGCTCATTTCCTCATAACAGAGGGAGGGTATGATAGGGATTCCAAAGGCAAACTCCTAATAAAGTTCCTACAACTGCAAACATCACTAAAAAGTTTCACATGGTATGAAAGGTGATCTACAGTTTCACCAAAGGAATAACTGTGGCTTGTTAGCAAGAGCTACCCATCACATGTATCTTCTGGGTATAAACAGAGCTTCTGCTGCCTAAATCTGGTACCTTTCTAAAGCCCCAACACCAGTTTTATGGGGGAAAAGAATTACTGTGTATTCTCAGCTCTGGTTTCCTTCCTTTAGGTCCCATCCTTTCTCATTTCCCAAGTGAGGAAAATGAATGAGGCAGCAATGAACAACAGCAAGAGGCAGCTGATGTTTGACAGAGGAGTGAGAAAACTTCTGAGGAGAAAGACCATGGAACGGGAGAGACCTGAAAGACCAGAGGTGTGACAAAAATGCATCACTTTCAAGGGCAGCTTTAACCAGCCTTCCTCCTTTCTTTCATAAAAGCTTCTGAGGGCAGGCAGGAAATTTTCCCATACAAAATAAGCTGTCTTGGGAGCTATCTTGAAAGGTATCTTCCCAGTCCAATCACTTGATAAGACAAAGCTTTGGGGATTGATTGAGAAAAGGTGAGGAAGGCAGTATGATTTCTAGCAGCCCAAGCTATAACCTGTTGCAAACACATGCTGGTTTTGTACCTGTTTTATAAGAAAATGGTCATATATGGACTGCCCTTGACAGCAATGATCTGTAGATGTTCCACAAGTGCATGGCTCTGTAGCTGAGTAGTAGGATTTATTATTAGGCTTAACTGCACTTAGCCATGCCCTGGTCTAGGCCACTTGATATTCTTCTTGGAAGCTTTAGTTTTACAGATTTGCATTAACTTCCTGTGCAGAGAGATCCAGTTTTCCTAACATAGACACCAAAACTGGGACTAAATTTTAAGTGCCTGATGAAGTAGCTTGTGTTGTTATTCCCCGTGTAGTCAGAGGAGAGAAGTGGATACTTCTGAGGATTTCCTGAGCTCCAGGTCCGGTTCAAACTTAGAAAAGTCTGATGCAGAAATCTTCCCTTGGAGGTCTTAAAGCCACCAACTTTTCTCCACTGCCTAGACATGGAGTTTAGGAACTTACTTAAGGCATGCTACTTTAATGGACACCTAAAATCAACTTACATATTAGGTGTAACATATAATTTGGGAAACAAAGCATGTTGTGTATACACACATAAAATATACAGTCCCTATAGCAGCTTAATATGTAGTATTTCCGTGTAGTAACTACCTTTAATAGCCTGGAGAGAAAGTTTTTAGAATCTTCCATGGAGGTTTAAAAGAATTGGAGACTGGTGAACTGCAAGAGGAATCAAGGAACTGGTCAAGGACTCTATAGTATATTGACGAATACTCTTGAAGAACAAAATAAAGGACAAATTAGGAAGGAGTGATATTAAGAGATTATAAGAAATTGAGAACAAGCCACTTAATACAGACAAGAGAAAATCCAGAATGAAACATCTGGGAAAAAACAGAAAGAGAAATTGTATGCGTGAATTGTGAACCCATGATAATTCAGCTTTTTGGAGAATATGTTTGCCAGCATTGACAAATATATTGTGAGTAGGACACACATTTGTGCTGCAGATGGAGGCAGAGATGTTTGTTTAAAATGGCGGTGTAGACTACTGTGTTGCAAAACTGGATTCACCCTGGAATGAATACAGTGAGAGCTTCTGAGGCTGAGTTGATTACTGGAGTCATTGCACCTTTGGGAAGACGAGTTCATTGATCGTAGCAATTGGCTTTGCATCTAATAAAGCCAAGAGCAGCCATGGCAGGTAGCTGAAATATGAAGGGTAAATTGGAGGCGACCTTTGTTTGGATAACTGAGTTGAATTTTGAGAGCACTTAACACAATCCCCAGGTCTCAGATGTTCTAAATTACACAGGGACAGAGGCTGGAGAGACTATTGTACTCTGCTCAGCATGGTACTAACTGGATTAGAACTGGAATGCAAACCTTGCTAATTGATTTATCCACCATTAATCATGGAAGAGTGCATAAACTTCATAGATGATCGTTTGAACCCTACATAAGGTCAAATTTCAAATTAACAGAAACCATACGGTACTCTGAAATTGTACTGTACATACACTCCAATCTAGTTGAAGATGTAGGAAGCAGAAACAAGAGAACTGGATCTTCATGCCTCAGGGGAATTTCATCTTTAAAAGGAAAAGCAGATATCAGATATTCCTAATAATTTTTACGTCTTTTTAAATAAGGAGCTGGTTCACTGACCAATGTTAACAGAAGTAACTTAAAAAATCTCAGATAACTTGACTCAATATTACCGCAAGCACTTAAAATTCAAGGGCTTTACTTTATTGTGTGCATTATGTGATACTCACCAAGGAGATTGTGTCTTTGTATCCTATCTTCTTATACTGTATCTACAAATTTGCATTTGTATGACTGTAAATATGCTTTTTGAATAATCAAATGAATCCAGGATGGGGATTTTTGCAAGCAACCTTGGAAGAGTTGCAGAACTGCTTTTGAATGGGGCTGGAGCAGTATTTGCCTTAGACTTACTCCACTGAATATTGATTTTTAGGGAGCTGTCACTTTTGCCCCATACCTGCAGTCTGATATACCCGAGGGGGTGATAAGAGTTTATGCTCCGCTGCATTCAAAAGTCTCTATGGCAATACAACTCAACAGCCAAACAAAAGCCAAAGACATCCTGGCTCGATTCCACTGTGAAAACAGGTGGGTAACTCAGAACATTTTGTTTTCCTGAACAATAATGTCAGAACCATTAATGAATAGATTGTTCCGTTTTCAAAGACTCTTTGTATTACAAGGACTCTTTTTCTAATCTAAACTTGCTAATTTCTGGTTATGCCAGTCAAGGAAATTTTAACCACTGATTTTATTCTTTATGTTTTACTTAATAATTGGCTCCTATACAGAATCAATCTGCCCTCTGTTATGTCACTACTAAAAACATATGCTTTATAGACTTCCTGCATAGAGAACCAGAGGGATTGTCTTACATCTGCCCATAAAACATTAATGTTTTTGTTTCTGTAAGGTAATAATTATTAACAGTTATTGCAAATGATAAATTGTATCTGAAAATCGTTTCTGCAAAGTCTTCCCATGTTACCACATAATTATGGTCTTTAAATAAATAATATAAAATAAATAATATAATAGAAGGTTTATTTCACTGTGACATAGTAATCTACCACTGCAGCAGATTCAGTATTCTGCAGTGCTCTGTTTGGTAGAAGTCGTTGCTTTTGATAAGTAAGTTCACAGGGGCAAAAATATCAATTTTTAGCATAATATAGATGGCAGCTGGTAAGGCAGTGGGTATAACAGAAAGACAAACTGAAGTTTTTTTTCCATCCTAGCCGTGGATCATCACAGAACATGAGAGGCCAGATCCAAAGTTTACATGAAATTGGAGGAAATATAGGTAGGTCTCATTTTTGAAAATTCAGTTCTGAATGTCCTTAGCCTCCTAAAACTCCTCAGTGCTGTTTTCACACAGCTGGGTCTCGCCTACCATCCAGTCCACATGCAGGAAAGGAGCCTGACCCAAAAGCTGTTAAAATCGATGTAACAATTTCTTCCCACTGGAGCGTGACTGGAGGGGCATCCCACGGGAGATAGTGACCTGATGGCTGGAATTCAGCAGGACTCCTTCGTCTTGCCCGATTCATCGGACCTTTCGCTTATCTCTCTCACTCTCGTAATCGAGCATTTTTCCATAGTTCAGAGATCCTTAGACTTGCTCTTGTGAGCACATGTCACCTTTCTGTCAAGCCTTTTCCCAAGACCCATTTCTTTCCCACTGTATTTAAGTGTTCATCTCCCACAGATAAAAACCATAGACATGAGCATTCATCCCCTGCATGTATGGGTGTACTACACTCATACTAATCCATGTGAATGAATTAGATTGTAAATTCCTGACAGTAAGCATTTTCTTTTATTCTGTGTTTCATGCAGTGACATTTTTCTAATAGCAGTGGCTTGCGACACAAGTTCCTGGCCTAAAGGTCAAAATCCAGATTTTAATTTGATATTGCACAGTCGTGACTCTCTCCATTCTCTAGTCACACAAAAATTCTGGATGCTGCGTTGGAGTCTTTGGTCATCTGTGTGATTAGATTATTCCTTAATTCTGCTAGATTCAGCTCTAAACAGTTTCTATAGAGTTATTACAAAACGTCATAGACTTGCTTCGGCTGCAGTCAAGAAGCAGGCTACTGAAGCTAAATACAAAGCTAGATTTGATTAGTGTTTTGTTTTGCCTGGCTAAACAGGATGGCCAACTGATGCTAAAAGGGGAGAAGATCCTAAGGGCCTTGTGAAACAATTCCCAGTATTCCCACCATGCTCTTTCAAAAATTTGGACATTTAATTTACCTCTTCATTTAAAATTATATTAATAGTCCTAGATCTTTCAGGGCACCATAGTCTACCGATTGTGCATTAATTCATTTATATTGCTTTCACTTGAATAAAATCATTAGGACCCCAGTGACCTTATAAGTAACTACAAAAATTTTACCATAATCCTTTGTGTCACAGCAATGTAACCTCACCAGTTAAATGGCTTCATCACCCAGTGTAAATGCAGTACAGTTCAACAAATCAACTTCACTCAGGAATTTATTGCCTTATTACTCAACTAAGAGGCACCAAATGCCTCTCTGTGGCAAAGCAGCAGGGACTCCCCAGCCACCCAACTCCTATTCCCACTCATCACCTAACAAAACCCTCAAAGGCCAGACTTTAGAAGACTTTTTTTTTAAACAGCAAAACAGCAACTGCCAAAAACCTTGATATAGTCCCTATGTTTCTTTGCAAGGTCCTAACTGGATGGGAACACGTAGTTTACAGAGCTATTTTGTTCAGCATTTAAAAATAGTGTAGAAACAAAGTCACAGAGTTGTAATTCCAGCCCAGTAACTCCAAATAAATAAATAAATAAATAAAATACTGTGGTACTTACTTGTTAGTGCTTTTAAAGAAACCATAATATTTGTTCACCATTTGACTAAACGTCTTGTCCATATCTCAGTGTACCGCAGGGCATCTTGCCTGGAAGTAGAAGTGAATTCATGACTCTCGGTGAGTAAAATCACTGGCAGATTTACCAAAGCCCCTGTCTGTAGCCAGGCAAGATGTTAGCTGGACACACCAAATCAGGCTCGTTGTGTGTAAGTCAGAGATACATTCAAGGACATTTTAACATAGCTCTGTTCCATTTACTAATGTGCTCAAAACATCCTATGATTCATGGCTGCTGATTTCCGTTTCAGGTCAGCACTGTTTGGATCCGGATGCGTACATGTTAGATGTTTACCGTGCAAATCCTCAGGCAGAGTGGGTGATAAAACCAAAAGCAAGCTGAAGCAGAAGGCTGCGGTGTGCTGGAAAAAAGCCAAACGGACAACAGTAATGCCTGTCCTTTTACAGAAGCTCTTGCCAGAGATGAAACAAAATGGTAGCTACAGGACATCATTCCTTCCTACTGTACTGTCCAACTGATGGTCACCACGTACTACTTTTGGTATAAGCATTATCACTCCAGCTTCTGGACCATTGGAAAATATCACATCAGTTATGCTTTCATATGGATTACACTTGTGCCAGTCGGCCCAGGAGTTAAGGAGGGTGGACCAAGGTACGGTGCACGGAAAACAACCCGTCACATATGGAGTTGTTAGTTTTCTGACCTAGTGTTAGAACATTCATTTTTTGAAAGAATCCAGAGGCATCTGAGGATGCATGAAACACTACCGACCACAGCGTAACAGAAGCATCACAGAGACGTTCAAGAAAAGGCATCTGTCAAGTGTGGAAGAGAGGATCTCAATCTGCAGCAGTGTCAAGACATAGCTGTGTGAAAACATCAAACCTTTCTGCTGAAAGCAAACCTGTACAGTCTGTGTTACTGCAATATTTATGTCTCTCAGTCACTCCTCATGAGTACTTGATGCTGGGGGAGGGAGAGAGGCAGGAGGAAGAACTACTGTATAGACAGCTATACTGCTTTATGTATGTACCACTGTATATATTACTACCAGTCTTCCAAAATCGTCTGTCTGGATCACGTTACTGCGTGCAATTGCAGCGCCACAAATCATTTTCTCCTTCCTCCCACTATCACACACACAAGCTTTGAGAGACAAATGCTAGGTGAGAAGGGGAATACTCCCCTGGCTCTGTCTTTGACTTGATACTCTCAGATTTAAGTCTGTGTAATGCCATAATAGGAGATAGGTGTTAACGGTGCCTCTTACAGCCATCACCTTTTTTGTTAAACATTATAGTTTCTTAATTTGTAACCTAATTGTTTTTCTTTTTTTTTTATTTTATCTTTCATATGTAAGCAAATTTTATACTATTCAGCTGCATTGAGAAGACAGATCTTTGTCTGGATCTTGTATAATACAGCATGGAGAAGAAAAAAGAGCTTCCAATGAGTAGAGTGATTTAATACCCTTATTTAAGATTTACACATTAGGGCCTTAAAACTGTAGCCAAACTAGGTACAGTTGTGCTGGGGGTTTTGCAAATACATGGCAAATTACAGCTCCTTTTACAGATGGCACGCAGTCTATGAAAACACATAGGCTGACAAGAGAAGAGCAGGCTGCAACTGCACTGGGAATGCAGCATAGCCAATATAAGACTATGTCTAGTTTGTAGCCAGTCACAAGAGTGAGCACCATTCTTCACCTAATCCCCTTGTTTTGGGCTATACTTTATAGAACTAAAGCCTGTTTGTTGAGTAGGGAAATCACAAGTCTCTGGAAAACAGCAAGTACTTCTTTCATCTTTGTCTTATGCAAAAAATGGGAACTAATGCCTTCAAATGCACTGCAATGTCTCCGTCATGCATGATGATATTGCACAATGAATTCACTCACTGTTTGAGCAGTGGGTTTTGTTCCTGAACTGGAGACACAGATGAGGCAGAAGCTAGTGCTCCGTTTACCAGATAGCAATGCAAAAGTGTTCTGAACCAAGTCCTCCAGGTGACCGTAAAATACGCTGTCCTGCAGAGAAAGCCTGTAACTTGTGGTGCTCTGCTGAAGCTGTGCAATGAAGATTTGCACATTCTAGAAACCCTACTTCTGGTTCAAAGTTAATCATGTTCTCCAGTAGTTAACTTTCATTGTTAGTGTTCAGTGAAAGAAATCAATATTGAATCAGTAATTTTACCAGCACTAATAACGTCTACAGAGGGCAGATCACTTTCTTTAAAAGAGTGAAATTTTTAACTTTCCTGGTTTTTTATTCTTAACACCAATGGATGCATAGCTGCAGCCAGCAAAAGACCAGGACAGTTGTATTATGAAATACACTGCTTAATTTGACAACTATTTATTTTAAGTATACAAGAGATAGTAGATCTGTGGTTTGTTCATAGGACTAAACATAAACATTTTGTCAGGTGTTTTGTTCCCGATTCCCTTCCGTTCCCTCTGTGGCAATGGACAACTTTTTCTATTATGCTGCCATTTTCTTTTAGCTGTAAAACAGGACTAGTACTTTCCTTATAAAGGTAACATGAGAATTAGATGAGTTAAATTCTGCTCTTGGATGCAGCCAAACAACTCCCTGGACAGATCAGGAGTTATAAACATCCATCCAGGAAGGACAAACTCAGCAAAGGGATTTTATGTGCAAAGTGCTTTGAATATAAAGAACATCATATAAATGCTAAGAATCATTGTATTTATAGCCAACGAAAGAGCTTCTATGACTATACAGAAAGTGTAACCAAAGAATTTGAAATGTTGTGGCAAATGAGATAACATTCTACAGTACTCTCAGACAAATACATTGACCTCCACTGTCTTGCCTGCTCACTTCACTCTCTGCTCTCGGTGGCTGTGCAAGGGAAAGTACAGAGCACCCATATGTTCACACTGTAATGTGCCCAGCATGTTCTGGACCCTGAAAGGAGGACTTCATCAAAATTCTTTCTGAAATAGATCTCACTGTATTCCATACAGGATACAAGTGATTTTTGGAGGACTCTTACCTTTACCACTTCACAACCTAGGAAAGCCAAATCTGATGTAATGAAATCCATCCTGTGAACACTTGTTTTATACTAAAATAGCCTACAGCTTTACAAGACATGCATATCTGCAGATGAACTAGATTCTACATACAGTGCCCAGACTGCTACAGCACAGCCAAATACCTGCTGTCTCTGAAACAGAATGGCAAGATTATTTTCTGATAGAAATGGACCTAACGACCCACATGTACTGTGGTTAATACTGTTACACATTAAGTTGTTTTGTGTTGTTGTGGTACACTAACTTGATTTAATATGCAGCAGACAAACTGAACAATCTCTATGACATTTTTTAATACGAGGTCTCAACTTCAGGACTTATAGTTCAAAATACTGGTGGAGGCACCAGGAATTTTGTTCCTTCTAACAGCAGCTGAAGTCAAAACCAAGTTATGGTAGGGTTGTCACCTCAAAAAAAGCAACATATGTGGAAAGCTATTAATGAGAAAGTGGTAGTAAGCAGGGAGAAACTTTTCAGTGAACTCCAAGCCTCAACTATTCATGGTTCTACAAAGACAGCATTTTGCATATCAACAGAGAGAGAGAGTATATTGCAAGAAGTAGGTATTGGAAACAGACTGGAATGCTCTAACCTGTTTATGCAGCTAAAGTCATTAGAATGTATGCATGTGTGCAAATGTGTCTGTGTCTATGTATAATATTAACTACCTCAATATGCATTTTCCAGGAAAAATATTTTGGCTTAGAGGTTTACTATTCCAAAATTTTCTATTATTAATTTCACCTCTCCACTAGTCTTTTACATTAATAAAATGTTTCTCCTTCTAAAGGGCAAGATTTGGAAATTACCAGATATATATTAAAACACATATTTCAGGATATGGACAAAATTTTAGCCAAACCATGTTGCCTTAATTACTACTTGTAATGTGAACCTTATGAGATCAGATCTTGGGGTTAATAGACAACAAATACAAACCTACTGTGTTTCAGTTTTTACTTTTCAATGGCTTTCCATTAATGTGTGTCTTCTCTGGAAAATAATACGATGCCACTCATCAAAGCAAAACGTTTGTATGTATGTTTCCCTTACAGTCCTCATTATGTTATGTGTTTTGTGGAAGCCCACACATAAATGTATTTGTACAGCAGAATATGTCCATTGTATTGTATCCATGTCAAAAATAAAAAACAATACCAACAAAGCAAGTTCTTCAAATCTAAATACATGGTTTCCGGATAGAAGCAAGTGACAAAAATTGCAAAAAGCAGAGGTGAATCTGTCTTAAAAGCAACTCTGTTGTTACAGCACCTGAACAGCTAGCTACACAAAGGACCACGTTCTGCCATCCCTGCTCAAGTGGAGCAGAATTCTTTGCTCCAGGAGCTCTTCTCTTGGACTACCTCGATGCAAGATACAAAATGACACTGATTGGGCTCCCGCCTCATTGAAATCAATGACAAACTGCTTCGGAACTTCATTCGAGGCAGTCTTTTTTTAAACTAGTATGAAATACAGAGAGCAAAACTGACTTTAGAAGGAATTGTAAAAATGCATAGTACAAGCCAAACAAAATTGTAGGGAGGAAACAAAAATACTGCTAGTTCAAAGAGGAAAAAAAGAGATGGAAGTGACTTGTAAAAAACGACGTTTATTACAGATTCATTTTCAAGTACGAGATGTGTCTGTCACTGCTCAATGATTGGGCAGTTGATGAATGGATGTCCTTACTTGAGTCCGATCGAGCGCGTGTCTCCCAAACCTGGCTCAAGCGCAACTACTGGAAGACTCATTTTAGAAACAGAGATGGGCACAGTAGGAAAAGGTAAAGACAGAACTGCTGACTCGCCTGTGAATTAGAAATTGCAGAGCACCAAGGTGCTTCCCTGCGTCCTGTAAGAAATATTGTTTTCCCAAGATGCATTAGTTCTTGTTGCCAAAATACAGTTGTTCCCAAACCAGACCCAAATTGTTTCTTCACCAACACAACACTTCATACATGTATGTCTCTGTGCCATGGAGTTGTTCCTTGTCTTGCCACCAATTATATGAAAGCGTAAACAGGAACATAACCCTCCCGCACAACGTGGCTATAATGGGGTTTGGAAGCACTGGATAGTAAAGCAGAAAGAAAAGGGATTTGAGCTACCACATAAAGGATAAATAAGATAATTCTATTCACTAGACTCTGAATCCAAAACCTTCAAAATTATGCCTTTAGTCTCCTGCTCCCTCTGCTGGACTATATCCACTTGTACTTTTCACCTTTCAGTCTTCTGGCTCTTTTTTTTCTAACTGAAATGTACAGATGACTGAACTACATGAAATAATGCACTGTTTATTGTGGTTTTATTATGTGGTCCAAAATTATTACCTTTTTATAAAATGAGCAACACACAATATAATGAAATACTGTCAAGTAATCAAAAGAAAACATACTGTA
The DNA here is from genome assembly GCA_035590275.1 of Ibycter americanus. Lineage (NCBI taxonomy): Eukaryota > Metazoa > Chordata > Aves > Falconiformes > Falconidae > Ibycter > Ibycter americanus. The sequence goes on from JAVJGI010000040.1 coordinate 58,652,958, forward strand.
AACACTGATTAATAAAAATTCCCAAAAGAAAAATACCCAATTAATGCCATTAACATTATGGTAGAGGTATTTGTTGTTTACAACCATTTAGTTAAAACGCAGACATAGAGCTTCTGGCCAAAAAAAATAAATGACCTGAGTTGGAAAACAACCAGAAAATCAAAGAGATGCAGGCTCTCACCAATTCTTCTTTTCATTATGAAATGAGACTGAAAAATAACAGATCAACAAAAAAACCCTCTCTCAGTCCAGACAGGCTTTGCTCCAGTTCAGTGCTCAGCCCCAGGGCAGGAATGAGGAAAGACTCCACGTAGGTCAAAAGCTCTGCTGAGATCAAACAATTCTGTCTGTTGGCCCTTGGTCAACACGAGGTTCCTCAAACAGCCATGGAATGAGCTCCTGCTCGTGAGGCAGTTTTGCTTCACATCAGCTGAAAAACAAATTGAAATATGTAGAATCTGTTTCCAGTGAACTGAAACAATACAAAGATCCAGGTTATTATTTAACTCCTTCCCCTCCTTCCCAAATGAGATATAAAACCAACATCCAAGGAGCACCAAGCTCAAGTAATGTCTGGATCATCTGGGACATCCCACCATAGACAGTCACCACTGCCTTCAAGCATAAGCCAGTCACTGGGATAACTTGTGCAGAGTTTGTAGAAATAAGTTGTCCCAGGGGACAATGAGAAATAAGAAAGGGGAAGAGAGGAGAAAACCATTCTACGTAGGTGTCTTCCAAGTTAAAATTGAAACTGGCAGAATATGAGGCAACGGCTGAGCTGTCATGGACTCCATTGGCAAACCAAATCATGAGGTTGGTAGAGTCCAACTCTTTTTTTCCATAGAACCTGTGAAACAATTCATTCCTCTTCTGCAGTACTGACAACTGCAGAATTTCTCTCTTCTCTATGAACCCTAATCTTTACAGATGGAGCACTAAAAGAAAAATAGTATCACATTACCCTATTTAAAAAAACCCAAAAGTTCACAAGGTGTTGACAAGGCCACTTTGCTATTCAAGGAAGACCAAATATTAATCAAGATCTGGTTAATTAGCATTAATTCATTTTTCATAAAGCACCAAAATCTTGCCCAACAGAAGGTTCTGTAACATTTCAAGCTATTATCCCTGAAGCTTTCCAAATATTTATAAGATGAGTTTGCCCTTCAGACCTCATCACTCTGTTTTCACACAAATGGAAATATCTGAACTGATAAACTGCAACAGCTGTTTCAGAGACAAACGGATGTGGGCATTTTATGCTATGTTTAGAAGCATAAGATATTCAAAATCATGTGAAGCCTACTCTCAGTACTGATGTGTTCATTAAAAAGTATGCCTGCAAATAGGTGAAACTCATGACGTTCAAAATTCAATCTTCTTAATGAATACATTGTCTTGGCTCAAATTATCAACTAATGAGTTGTACAACTAATTGAAAACTGTCTTTTTATATTACCATCATGGTATGATTGACAGATTTCAGAAGGGAATTTGCACAGAACAAGGGAAATACATGTTCATCTGCAGCAGTTTGACTTCTGCCTGCAGAGCCCATGACACGAGGTATCAGCAAAAATAAAGCAGAGAAGAGCACTGTAGAAACCTTACTTAATGTAAAGGAAAACCTTAACATGAGTTTGACTGCAAGAGAACCACAGCTCAGCATACTCAGGCAGGGAGGCTGTGAAGTCTGAGAGAGACTGTGAAAGACAAACCATGTGGAGGAAATCCTTCTCAGAAACTAAGGAGCATGTTTGTGTAGGAAAGTGATAGGAGTTCAGTTGATCTTGCCAACAAACTCAACAGTTAAATGCAGTCCTCCACAAAGACAGTATACACAAATATTAATACGTTGTGATCTCAGCAACAACGTGGAAAATGGTAACTATGATTTATAATTCAATCATGAACTTCATGGATCAGAGTGAGAGAGACAGGGGGAGAGAGAGGGAGAGGGAGGATGGGAGAAAGGAGGGGAGGAAAAGAGGGCATGTGTTAAGAGTCATTCTTATGAGAGACTGAGAGCAGGAGGGAGTGAAGGGAAGAGAAATATTATTGTAACTACCAGGATAGCCTCCAACATAAATGGGATTGTTTGTATCCGCAGATGTTGACTGGATGTAGGGGTTATCAGTTTGAACCAAATTCCCATCAATTATCAGTGAAATGCGATGTTTGCTTTTGTTTGCTTGAAGCTTGTGCCATTTTCCATCACACAAACTATTTGTGCCTCTTGGTTCATATGTAGTTGTTATTCTGCCAGCTCCATTGTTGACATGGAATAAAACCTGTATAAACAGCCAGATGCGAATAAAGATATAAAGTAAGAATATATGAACTAATTTGCCTAGATAAAAGCACAATCATGCTGGTGTAGAGATTTCCATTTTAATAAACGTTTGGTCATTATGCAAAGCTAGTATTTACTTTGATAGACAGTCCTTATGGAAGTATCTTTAAAACCTGAAAGATCTATCAATGCAATGGTCCATTGGGTTAGCTTGGTACACCTCACTTGGGATTTCAATGTTTCTTACAAATACAAATCAAGTTACAGAAGCTGAGAGACTTCAGATCTGAAAGAAGATCCACTCTATCTAACTGAAGAGAAAGAGAACGGACTGAAAGTACTTGTCATTGCCAATACAGGTATTGACTTATTTCATGTATTTATTTTTCAAAGCAGTAGATATTTCCTCAACTCTGTGATGAGAATTAATACGCAAATATTAACTGAGAAAGTATGTCCCACAGAAACAGTGATATTTAACTCTGTCTCTAGCTAGGAAGTTTTGAATAAAAAATGAGCTATTTCAAAGAAAAGGAAACACTTAGGAGCAATTAAGTATACATTTTTTATGCAGGACATGAGTGGAGAACTATGTATTGATTGTTAAAAGGTTTATGGAGCGTAATGGCCAGTAGAAGTAGAGAGTGAGATAATTGCTCGTGAATATTGAAAAAGAGATTATAAAACAGTGTGCTTTGTACATGCAATAATATGTTTATCAATGACACGTGTTTCTCTACGGCAGAAAAAGTATTAAGCTACAAGAAAAGTAGGTATTTGGTCTAACATACAAGATATGTAGTACAGGAGGTCACAGTGGCTGCAGACTAATATAAATCACACTAATTAAAAAGTCAAAAAGTTCTAATGACTTCTGCTAATCTCACATTTTATCATATGATGATGACAAAAAACCTTGAGACTGAAAGTCTGTCCCATACTAGTCCTGTGGGGACTTGGTTCAGACATGTTGCCTCCATCACACTTCAGTGGTGTCTACTTAGTGCTACCCAACAGTTCTAGTCTCCCAGTTTTAAGCAAGCCTTGTGAAATGAGTGTGCTAGCACAGGGCACCCTACCTTGCCATTTACAATCTCCAGTCCAATGGCATCCACCTTAGCACTGCTAACCCCAAGAAGAACGCCATGCACCGCTGTTGTACGAAACTCCAGTGTGATGTTCACATCAGACCGCACTTTGTAACCTTCCCTGACTGAAAAGAAGTTATAAGCTTCAATCAGAAGACTTGTAAACCACATTACACGGTAGAATATATACACTGTCATTAAAAGGCCTAAAAACCTTGTTGATTATTCTGCTGGGGTACAACCTTGCAGAACCTCCGGAAAGTGTTTTCCAAAGTCATAATTCGCATTTTATACTGGGAAAGATAAATTTCCAAATAAGTTTTCTTTCAATTAATTTAATTTAATATATTCTATCTCTTTCATAAGAAACAGTAAAGAGCACAGATGTAATCCTTCACGCTACTTCACAAGTCCTGTATGTCTTTTATCTCCATACCCTTTAAGAGACCTTAACATCATGAACATGGATATTCTTAGCTGAAGAAAGAGGTAATTAATTTCTTTCCCAGTACTAGTATCATTAGCTCTTTCATTTGTGGAAGACAGCCCTTTGCAGAAATGACCACTTTTGGATGTATGGAGTAAAGGCACTCAGTTAGAAATACATATGCACGACATGAACTCTTTGTGTGAGGAGTCAATTAATTACAGACAGTTCCAGCAAGACCTAAAAAGAATATATTTTCATTAACATTAATTCAGCAAGGTAATGCTTTCATTTAATGACACTTACCAAGAGCAGCAAAGCCACTCCCATCAAAGAAAGTACCGTCCTGCACTGTTACATAGCATTTATTCACAGCAAAGATGGAGACAGGGCTCTCATTGTCCAGTTGTTTGCTATTAATCGTCACATTACCAATGCAGGCAGGAATACTGTGAGTCACCTAAGCATATTGAAATGTAAGAGTTAACATGTAATACAAACTGCTGCAATGCTCTTTTAGTGATTCACTTGATGTTATTGTAAATAAAAAACTCTGAACGAAACACAGCAGGATCTAAAACATTTATGTAATTACAATTCTATTATTACATATATTTATATAAGGTTACAAATGTACACAATTTCTTAAAGTCAAAATTAATATTGTTTAGAAACACAGTATATACTCTAACATATAGGAAGAATTGTATTTGTTTGAATGTGAGCAGCAATACGCCCAACAGTTAAAGACATTCCAAACGTGCTTCAGTAAATTAACAAGTAAATCAAGACTTTGTATGACATTTTGCGAGTATAGATTGCCAGAATTCTATCCAGAAAAAAAGATTCATTAGAATTTCTCACTATTACTATTTTCAGCAATTGCAGGCTCACAGTATTAAAATATTGTTAGCTCCATTATCCAATTAAAAAGCATGGGTGAAGGAAGTATGCTCAGGAATTGAAAAACATTACCATCACTGGAATCCTCCCTGACATAATGGGCTGCACAAGAAGGAAGGCAACAACAACCTACCCTCTAAAACCATGTGTGAAAAGCATGTTTTAATCTCAGACAGGCGAAGCCAGCCCTTCAGAGATATTTAAGGCACCTAATTCCTATTTGAATGCAATAGGATTTAGGTACCAAAATGTTTGATATTCTAGGACATATTTTTATCTTATAGTACGAAACACAGGAATACATATGCTTTATCCATTTTTAACAGAGACATTCATAGAAGAAAAAAATATATTAAGGACTATTACTAAAACACAAGGATACAAGCTCTAGCTAGAGTTGCCAAGCCATAGAAAGCTGGAAGGATTGACCTAGTAAAATGTCATTACTTTCTTTGCTGTTTCTTTCCCTAAGTACTTCTTTTTTGCCTGTCAGGAGACAGGATACTGAATTAGATGGGTTTGATGCAATATACTCATTCTAGCATTGCAAAATGTCAGACACCCCACCACCCCAAACTTTCTTACGTTCCCAAGATTCTTCGGCACGTAGTCTAAGGGGAGTCCTCCCAAGTACAGCTTTCCCTCCACATCCAAAGTGCTACCATCTCCCAGAGCACTGACAGCTACCAATTCCTGTCCATCCACAATGATTACACCTCTTCTTTTGAAGTATTCTGTCTTTATCTGGCAAAAATGAGAGCATGCAAACATGAATCAGTAAGCTGAATCAGTTACCTAGTCATCATTTGTGACAGAAGAAAGGTAATTTCCACCCCAAGGGCTCACAATGATTGCATGTTGTCCTGTATAAGTTTTCAGCGTCTTAACAATCATTATTTAAAACCACTAGTTTATTGCCTTAGGATATGAGTACATCACTGAGTGTGAAGAGGGGAGTACTGTGCTGGTCTTCTGCAATTATTGTGCTGCCCACCAGCTGAGCCATTGTAGCTCTCTGAAGCGCACACTCCTATGCTGTAATTTTGCAATGGGCAGTGCTGAATTTGCTATGACCAAAAAGCTTTCCAGTTCTGTCCATCTTGTTTGTTCATGCCCCTATGCCTTCCCTGCACTAAAGCAATTACATGCAGATGAGGGACTGTATTTGAAGTCGGCTAGTCATTTATTCTTCCATGGTTACTTTTAGCCCCACTCAGAATCCTGACCAGGTTCAACATGAGGTTTCACAAACATTTGGGTCAGTAAGGTAATAAAGCTGTACAGCAGGGTGAGATGAGCAGGTGGCAGAGAATGGAAAGAAGTGCTTCTTTTGGCAGCATTGCATATTAGCTTAAATTGATTGTAGAGCTACCTCAGTAATCAACCCCAGCTGTGAAGTGGTGTGGCTCAACCTCCAAAAAGAGGTTCAAACTCATGTGTTTATGTCCTGGGTATTAAAGGTAGGTCAGCTCTCATATGGAATCTGTTCATCCCTTAAAAAGTGGATAGCATGAGTATGAGTCTTACATGAGCGTGTTTAATTTTAAACAGGCAGCTGTAAATCCTGGACTGTTCTTCCTTTCAGGGTAGGCAACAGAGCTTAACTGTGATATCTCTCCCTGACAGAAGTTCACATTTGCTTTCTTTATGTTAGTTTTTGCTGGGTTTTCTTCTGCCGATTGTATGTGAAAAGCAAAAGTAACACTCTGCTGATTCCCAAGGCACATAGGAGAGGTGGCAGCTTTGTGTCATCAATCACTTTGTCCCACAGAAGCCACTTCCTGGAGTTAAGGCTTCACATAAGGACAAGGGAAGGGAAGCAAAGCTTAGCAGGATGAAAACTGTCACCCTCACCTGCCTTAAGGAAAAGTAATGTGGTCAGAGTTGCTTTTAAAAGTCATGCAGACATCACAGTCATTTCTCATGAAGAAGCCGGAGCCAGCAGTAGGTGGGTTGCTCAGAGGAATTGGGCCAAGAGAGGCTGACACGGAGCCTTTCAGAAGGCCCTGAATGCTAAGTGACACCTGAAAGTTGTAGCCATAATTTCTCCTCAAATATTCCTTATGCCAAGTCCTCCCTGTCCAGCCTCCATTCATTCTAAAAGTCTACTTTTCTCATGTTGCATCAACCAAGGAAAGGAGAGTGCTTCCCTGCTAGCACTAGCTGATATGACATGCTCAGGTATTAAGGAATAAGTGGGATAAAAGAGAAACTGCACCCACAAATCTCTTTCACCCTGTCACACACTCAGTTGCACATCTGTGGAGACATAGTGCATGGAAAGCTCTCTGTAGAAAAAGTCAGTGTGTCTAGGCCTCTCTGTTGGTTTCTTCTCTGTTGAAGATGACCATTATTACATGGTTGGCAAACTATTTTATTTCTAAATAATCTGACATACCTGACAGTAGTTGTATGCTGGAATTAATGCATAATTAATAAGGATTTTGAAAGCCAACAATTATACTTAAACACAAGTTATCTGAATTGTTTCATGATTGCATTAAAACTTGTTTGCCTTTGCAACACAGAAAGCATACAGGAAAGGCAGGGAAGAACCATCCCAGTAACTTCAGGGAAGAGAAAATGGAGTACAAGATTGGCGACTACCTACCATATGCCATTTGCCATCACTGATAACAGCAGGGTGAAAAGCTACTGCTTTTCCTTTGCCTAGATCAAATGAGAAATGGAGCTGTCCCCCATGAAGCTGTAGGGCTGCATAATCAACCTGGTTCTGGTGAGCCATGTAGTAAATCAGGCCACTGGAGGCAAAGGTCCTGAGATTCAGCTGGACAGAAAGTCTACACAACAAAAATTCAGTGTTACTGACTGCATTGATAAAAAGCTTTTTTGGAGTCAGAGAATGGCCTTAACCAATTTATTATTATGAAAGGAAATGTATTATTACAAAGGTCAGAAACATAGAATTTGCATTGATTCTAAAAAAGCATGACCTATAATATATTTCATAATAGAAATCAGTGCTGTACCTATCAGAGACAGAAAAAGTGCTTGTCACAGACTGAGCTGGGCTTTAAGAGGGACAGGCTCAGCTGTTTGTGACTGCAGGCTTGCCTACTGCCCGAAGAAAGGAACAAATTCCAGGATAATGTGATGGCAACCATTACTATCAGCCAGGCTTGCTGGGATATAATGGGCAGACAGAGAACAGAGGGAGGCTTAAGAGGTAGAGGAGCTGATTGCATCATGTATTATGGAGACACTAGGTTCAGACTACATAAGCATCAATCCTCTGCAATGTCCTTATGTTCAATAGTTACAACAGAAGGGCTAGAAGCAAAAAAACCTCTTTTCTCAATGCCTGCAGAGGCTTCCTGAGTTGAAGGAATCATATGCAAGTGGCTTCCAGGCTGTGTTTTGGGGACATTGTTAGGAGCCCCTCAAACAAGTAAGAGTGGCAGAGAGGCTATCACACATTAAGTCTCAACAGAATGATTCTTCTTAGTAGTCTTATCTCCTTCAGTGACCTGGGGAGTGAAGCAGACATGGAAGGTGCAACTGCAGAAAATCCAGAGGAGAGGGAAAGATGTTATCTGCATCAGTCAAAGGAGCAGGGACCAGCTGAGTTCTGTATGTAGAAAATAGAAATCAAAATACTTACAGAAGGTACAGTGGGGCTTTTAAGTCTGAGGGGAAAAAATGTGACTATGAGTCAAACTCATGACCACAAACCTGGGAAAGACATTAATTACGTGGTGGTGGTCTTAATACCTTCTTCCACGAGGAACCCACAGAAACCTGAAGCAAGAGCCATGTTCAAAGCTGGTAATGCAGCGATCATTCGTGAAAACCATCACGAATGCTTCTTGTAGCTCAAGACAACACACTGTGTGCATGTGTGATTCAGGATATACTCACTTCTTTCTGACAGTAGACTGACTGAAGAGCAGTGTCAAGTGGCTGCCTTTGGCAAGTCCGAACTGATGGGCACCTTGAACATGATCAGGTAGCTCATCTTTTGCACAAACTACCTGTTAACAAAAGGACTTTATTAAGAAGAATAGTATCAGGTGCTGACAAGCAAGTGCTGAATGGCAACATGCAGAACTTTTTAAGGAGCAAAACTGAGCCATATGATAACCACAAAATATACAGCAACATCAATTAGCTAAACTCCCAACCACTCTGAGCTATCTTTAGGCTCAGAAAGAACTAGTTCTAATGACTAAACTAAGTCTTATAGACGGTACTGGTCTTTTTACTGAGAAATGTTTGCAGTTTGAAGTATTCATTCACCATTTGTCTTGATAGCCTTTTCGATAATAAAATGCTGGAAGACAGATTACAATTTCAGCATGAAAATCTCACAAACTTGATAGAAATATTTTTCCATTTAGTGAGGACGCACATTTTTGTTATGATTTGGTGGATGGAGAGCTGAGTAACAGAGTATGAGCCAAAGCTATACTTTAGCTCTAGGGAGGACGGTTTATTTCTTTTTATAGCCACAGTTGTATAAAATCTTGCTTTCTGTTGCCACAGAAAAATGATTTCAGGATGCTTTGGAAACACTTCATTATAAAGATGTGCAGCTGCAGAAGGAGAGAAGTAATGCTGCCTTCTCTCTTGGGAACAGGGACTGTGTGAGAGGAAACAGGTGCCATGTAAGCTGCATTCAGACACTGCGTCTCTGGAATGGTTTGCGCCTCCTCTTTGACACAGAGCAGAGATTGCATGTGTGTGACCAGAAAAATGTGAACGCTGAATTGCACAGCTAAGGCAAATCTCAGCACTGAGCCACTTTGGCAGAATACACTAAAGATAATAGCTACTGTCAAGTCCTTCTGCTGGGCGATCATCACTCCACTTTCTCTTTCTTTTTTAGTGTTGCTGCCTGAATGATGATAAACCTAACCACATTTCCCTTCCAAAAGGCCAACTGGCTGTCACAAAGGTTTATATCACAGTTTTACTATAAAAAATAATAATTTCAAATCCACATTCATTGAACCATTCCATACTATAGAAGCAGCAAATATACACAGTCCATACTTCGAAAAATTTTCCACAAAGCTAAAATGCATCTTGCTGTTCAACACTTTCCTAGAAGAGTCAATAAAGTTATAAAGCTTTGCTGCAACACATACTTTTTTTGTATCTGTAAGAGGCCTCAGGGGAACTGGTAAAGCCTGAAGTTCAGGCTGAATCTCAAAGTCCTCTGGCTGTATGGCTGGTTTAGGCTTCTCTGACAAAAAGCAGTTGTCCATATCCACATGTTCGTACTTCATGGAAGTGGTGAAATACAAAAGCCTGTCATTTAAAAACACCTACATTTTAAGAGGTGAAATCCCAGATCCCTACATTTTCCAAGTACAAAGAGAACATTTCACAGGGTCTTTCACTAGTAACAGGAGAAAGGGAAGCAAGTGGCATGCCGGGACAAGAAGAGGGAGAAGTAACAAATGATCTGTCCACAGTACAATATTAATAGACAAAATTATTGGAAAAACATTCTATCTATGAGTGCAGATGAAACTATAGTAGAGAAAGTTGCATTTTGTGCAGTGTCTCTATACACATTAAAGACATTTTCAATACTATTTGGAAATGTAGCTGGCAATATTAATTTTCTGCCTGTTATTCACCAGTACCATGCTTGTCTTACATTAAAACTCAAGGCAAATGGACAATGTCATGCAAGAGATTACAAACTACAATTAACAATTACTATACAGGTTTTTCCAAAGCAGGGCAGTTACCCCTCTGACTTACTCCTTGTTAAAAATAAGATTGCTGATACAGCCATAAAAGGAGCCAGCCGATTTTAGCCCGAAGATGCCCTCTCCTGCTGGAACGCCACCAGCATAGAAGTTAGAAATATTCATGGGGCTCATTTCTGCTGATGGACCAAGCCTCAGTTCTGCAGGGTTACTTTCATCCACCTGTACGGTTATGATCCTGAAAATTATAAAGTAGGGAAAACATTCAACAAATGCCTCAGACGTTCATTTCCAAATGAAAAGCACTCTTTTCAGATTCAAAACTGCCCTGTTCTAATAAATAGATTCCATCACTTTGATAATCCTTTCAATGACTTTAAATGAGAAGACCTCCTTCTTTAGGTAATTTTTAACATGTAGAGCTTTGTCAACTATCTTCCTAAATTATTTTGATAGCTGTATTTATTTTTTTTTTTTTTCCCTAGTAGTAGTTTTTCCTCAAGTAGCCCAAGCTGTCTGGAGATTTTGAGAGCTTTTAACTACAGCTTCATCAGTGGCTGTATGCTGTATACAATAACCATGTAAACCAGAACATCTGCATTAACCACAGAAAAGCACAGCCCTGATTATTTCACCTCATGAGCTAACAAAAGCAGTTCCCCAGAGAGCACAGTGAACTAACAGCACACAATAATTAAACAGGTAGTAGTGCTTGCAGTCACATGTACCTCTTATTCCGGATTAGGATGACAGAGTGTTCTTGTCCATCACTGTATGTTCCATTAGCAGACTGAAGAACTACTTTCCTAGTACTTGCTCTATCTCCAGCATTAACATGCACTGCAAGATGTCCATCAATCAGCATGACAGAAAAGAAGGGCTGTGGATTTAATCAGAAGATAAATTTTTAACTATAGCTCAATTTCCTGTCACTCATTCAGTGCTTAAATAGAACTTACTTCGGAAAAATTTACCTCCAACTTTGTTGTAAACAAACTTTTTAATGAAACTCAAAGACTTGCAGACATTGTATCGGTACTTCCCAGAGTGTAAAGCCTTGTAACAGAAAACATGAAAGCTGGAAATTTCATAGAATCATAGAATCATCTAGGTTGGAAAAGACCTTTATGTTCATCAAGTCCAACTGTTAACTCAGGACTGCCAAGTCCATCGCTAAACCATGTCCCTAAGCACTGCACCTATGTGTTTTTTAAACACTTCCAGGGATGGTGGTTCCACCACTGCCCTGGGCAGCCTGTTCCAATGCTGGACCACCCTTTCAGTGAAGAAATTTTTCTAATTGCCAATCTAAACTGCCCCTGGCATAACTGGAGGCCATTCCCGCTTGTCCTGTCTCTTGTTATCTGGGAGAAGAGACCAACCTCCGCCTGCCAACAGCCTCCTTTCAAGTAGTTGTAGAGAACAGTAAGATTTCCACCGAGTCTCCTCCTCTCCAGACTAAACAACCCCAGTTCCCTCAGCTGCTCCCCATAAGACTTGTGCTCCAGACCCTTCACCAGCTTCATTGCCCATCTCTGGACATGCTCCAGCACATCAATGTCTTTCTTGTAGAGAGGGGCTCAAAACTGAACACAGTATTCACGGTGCGGCCTCGCCAGTGCCGAGTACAGGGGGACAATCACTGCCCTTGTCCTGCTGGCCACACTGTTTTGGATATTCGCCTTCTTGGCCACCTGCGCACACTGCTGGCTCATGTTCAGCCAGTTGGAGTTTTGCAGTTTTTTTATACCATCACTATCCTACTGCTCCCCTTAGAGGAAGGAAATAAGGAGGGACAGGTATTCCTACTAGGACTTTGTCCTAGCTCCAAAACAGTCCACCAGATACAAAGAGCTGTTTATCTCAAATCTTTCAATAACTACTTCTGACTAACAGAAGCAGAAAGTAATACTCTGTGTGCATTTCATGTGCAGTTTTCCTCCTTGTTGCAAAAGCATTCTGGGTCCTAGCAAGCATAATAGGTCTCTGCTAACTGATCCTTCACCTCTCCCCTGCTACAATGAATATCCTCTGTTCCCCACCTAGCTTCTGTATTTGGGCCTTCCTAAGCCAAATAAATTTTTTCTTTCTCATTCTTTGCAAGTTACAGTCATAAAAACTTGATATTACAAAATAAAAATGGCTAAACCAAACCAAAACAAAACCTCTGTTTTCAGTACTTGCCAAATGTGCTTGTCTACGTCGTCGCTTTTCCAACCCCCTGCTGAGTCCTGCAAGGATGATGCCACTGCTGTTCTTTGTAGCAAAAGTTGCCATCAGTTCTGATTCTGGGCTTAAGGACTTAGGTACCAACTCAATATATCCGTTGTTCAAGATATTCACACTACGAATAGGCTATTTTTGAGGAAGAGAAATAATTATTGGCTTGGTCCCTACATAGCACCCAGTGAGACAAATAAAAAAATAAAATTCAAGTATAGATTAGATGATAAAACTTTTCAAGATAAACCCATTTCAACTCATTATATTAATCACTAAAAACTTGTGATTTATTGTTCAATAACAATAAAAATCTATCAGGTCACAAAACCTAAAAGTCTCCTACCTCCAATACACAGCCTTTTCTTACTCCATATGAATTTCTAAGCAAGTCGAATGTTGAACGGGATATTTCCAGATTCTTGATGCATCCCACATACATTCTACTATTAAGGCCTTTCCTGAAACACAAAACAAAGCTTTTTTTCCAAGAGGTAGTGTTTGGAATCTTTTCAGTAAGAAAAAGGGATCTGTTTTAAAGAATGCAGTCAGTCTAGTGTAAGTGAAACAGGGGTAATTTGGGTTCTACTCTTAGCAGATATTAATTCTGATCTTAAAAAGAGTCAGATAACATTGTCCTCAAATGGAGACATACAAGCATGTAGTGCTGTGTTGCCAGGTCAGGTCATTTTCCAAAACTTTAAGGTGAATCTTCAGCTGAAATATAATGGCTTTTTTGTGAGAGGGTAACTGTAGCTCTCTACTACCTAGTAATTCTTTTTCATTTCTTCAGTCTGGAGGATGCCTAATTTGGTTCCAGGTTTAAGTCAGAGAAATCTAAGGCTGTCCTGCCGTAATCCCTTACAGGCTGCTATGCCAGCTAAGATTAACAAGTCTGCACCTTTGCATTAACTGCACAGAGACCAGTATAGTCCTGGAATTTACCTTATTGTCAAGGGCATGCAGACAGTTTAATTAGATTTTCTTTTGCCATGTTCATCCTTTCAAAGTGAAGCCAGTGGAAGAAATTTGACTTTATAAGTTCAGCAGGGATGCGCAATACAAAACATATAAACTAGAAACATGCTATAAAATATATATTTGTAATGATTTTTTGTTAATCTGTTCACAATTATTTCTCCTCTGTTACAAGTTTCAAAACTGAATTACAAGAATCCCTTTCTGAAGTAGAACTTTTATCCTGAAGTACAGTTTTGTCCATAAATGCCAGCTGGAAAACACAAGGCTTACACAGGTAGAGATCAAAGGAGCATCGTTCCAGGCAGCAGTGCTGAATGCTTGCCACATTCTGACACAAAGGGCAGGCGGCTGCTGTGGCAGCTGCTGTCATGGAAGTCACCCATGGAGGGGAAAAACAGAAGCTTGTCTCCAGTCTGAACTGCAGTGTTAGACCTACCAGTGAAAAGCACCATATTAGACTTTGAAGGCAAAGGACAGATAACTCTGTAGTACACATGGCCACAAACAAGACCTTAGACTTCATGGATTTTCACTAATTTCAGTGGAGATAGCAGAATTTGTTAAAGCCCTTCCCTCTACTTACAAGGCTCCTAGCAAAGGGGGAAAAGCAAGAGGACACTTTACCTCACAGTCCTCGATCTTGGCAGCCCACCAATGAAGATTGGGTCCTTATCAGAGCGGTTCAGGTCTGAGGCAACCCCAGGAGATTCTCCTTGCTTGGTTTCTTTGTAATTAAGGTTATATGCATCCATTACTGCCAAAATTCCTGCAAAGAAAAAAAGGAGTAAAGATCTGGAGAAGGACACAAATACACATTCTTCCATTTTGGCAATCCTGTCTCTAAAAAAGGAAAAAGTATTAATTGACTCAAACACGTATGGACAATCTTCTTATTTTCAGAATGAGTAATTTATTTACTTTCAGCTATTCTGTTCATCTCATTCATTCCTCTCTGCCAAAACCAAATCTGGGGAAGTCTATAGGAAAATATATATGTAAGAATATGTTATAGCTATTAACACATATTATTTTTAACGCATTACTTCCCAAGCATTGGCCCCAAAATACTGTTGTACTAGACACTATTACAAAGCAGAGCACAAAACATGAATCCTGGCATACAGACCTGGACAAAGATCTTTCACCCTTCAAAGACTATGGGTATGTTTTTGTCTGGCAGCTTCTGCCCTACCTGCTCTTTATAAGATGTGCCAAACCAAGCAAAAGATTTACACTGCTGTCCTTCTGAAAGCAAAGTAACATAGGTGTGGCTGCTAAAGAAACTGCATTGGAAGTGACCAGATTTGGTTGTAGTGATGTTCCCTGTGGCTATCTTAGATATACATATTTGTAAATGTGCAGACACCTGGTTTTTTCAGTCTGCAGCCTACCTTGTTTCTTGTTCCGACTGAATGAAATTTTATACCACGTTCCATTGTTGTAACGATTTTCTGTTGTAAGAGCAAGAGGTCCTGAACCTAGATCAACAGTCAGTCTCACTTTGCCATCAACAAGCTCAAGGGACAAGAAATCTCTCTGAGAGGAAAAAACCAAAGAAACAAACAAACAGACTAAGTTCCTAGTAAAAAAAAAAAAAATCTTCCAAAAGGATGCATCCTTGACAGGTTTGGGCTACTGTGTGAAAAAGGTCTGGTAACTCTTGTACCTAACTACTTGTTAGGCCCAAGAGACTTATCTTTGCTATGTTTAGGAAAATTAAATTACATGTATCTCACAAGGATGTCTCAGTTTTGTCGTTATTCTTACTTAAATGCATCATGAAGCTTGATTACTCAGCAGAGGAAGGTTTAAATAACAAATATGACATTTGCTTTTTTTTGGATGAAATTTAGAGTAATCTGATTTGACTGTTAGCACAACGATCAAATGATACAATGTTCTTTCTGCAAGAAGCAAAGAGCTTTTTCACACAATAAGAAAGACTTTTTGAATTGTATTGAAAGTGCCCCCTCTGCACTGTAAAACTTAAGTCAGATATCACTGTCCAATGTATTCAGGCAGTGAGTACATAACAACGCAAATGAATAATGCAGTGATTCTGAAAAAACCCATACCTAAACGAAGCTTCATCCTCCTTCAGGAAAAGAAAACCACCAGCTATGTGGTAAACTGCATGACATGACAATGAAGGTCTGGAGATGCGTCTAGGTTATATTGCTGTTGCAGGGAGTTTTATTTAATTTATTTAAGTTTACTGAATTCGCATCTTATGGATTTAATTCAATATGTCTATTCAATATTATAGTGTCCTTCTGCAAACTCAGTTCCAAAAGATTTTACATTCTGCAAAGGTTCCTTCAATTGAACAAAACAAGTTTGTTTTTCCTATCGTTTCTTTTTCTTGCCCTTAATTAAAAAAAATTCATTAATTTTAGTCTAGAATTAAAACAAATTATAGAGAATTCTTTTCATTGCTCTATTTTGCCATTAATATACGTAAATATTTGCTGTAAAGCGTTATCTCTAGGGTTCCTGTCTTTACTCCTTTAGTTTATGATGTCAATCACAGTGATAATCTATACAAAGATAATAACTTGCTTTAATATGAGTAAGCTAAAAAATAAAAAAGAACGCAAGAAACCATCAAGTGATCTAAACATAGTTTTTGACAGCTTAAGAATCTGATCCGTTTTCTTACAGTGCCATTTGAAGCAAGATATAGAAGAAGCCCATTAGGTGAAAAGGTACTGAAAAATATTATTATCTGAGTCACTGTTGAGCGGAGTGCCTTCTCCACAACTGAGTACCCACTGCCATCAAAATGGAATGAAGTGTCTTCATCCTGTGGGCTATGAAATCAGAAAACAGAGTTAAAAATGTTAACTGAAGATTTGTATTTTTCCAGTAATTTTAATATAAAATAGAAGAAAAGTTAGATGAGTTGGTGCAGCCCCCAGGGTGTATGACTAGAAAGTTTGGAAAGACACTTGGATGTTGATGTTGTGAATAACTGAAGGATTCCAGCCAAAGGCCACTTTCCCTGTAGAATCTTACAATACATGATTTAGCCACGGGAAGGTTGTATACAAGATAAAAAATGTTCTTCCCTGATCTATGAAAAAAACCCAACAAATTCTTACGGGAAAAAATAATTGGTACACCATGCATCCTTTTATTTAAAACACGTCATCCATATATCAAAATGCTTTGCATCATTACACTTACATTAATGTTCTATTAGCCCCTTTCTCTGTAATATACTTGTAAAAAATATCTCATACAATCAAGCAGCACCCTCTGCTGCTCCAACAGGAAAATTCTGCAAAAGGGAATATAGTCAAGTATATTTCTTTTCAATTCCTTAAACATAAAAATAGTGCCATCTGCAATCCCCTTTCACAATGATTACAAGAATGGTAGCAAGCTCAGCTACAGTTTTGTGACAGGCTTTTTTTTTTTTTTTTTTTTTTTTTTTTTAAT
>JAVJGI010000040.1:58670094-58703949 GCA_035590275.1 Ibycter americanus
TTTTTTAATGAGTGCTTCACACTGTTTCTTACCCTAGAAAAGAATGAATTTGTCTTGCTGGAAATTACTGGAAAGCAAACATTCCAAACTAGTTTGTTTCACTGGCAGTCCCTACTTTCAGTACACAAAACAGACCACAGCAATAGAACTCGACTAAGAGACTGATTAGTAAGTGATAAAATTCCATACAATTAAATTATTGGACACCAATGGCACATTTAGATTAGTGTGTTCTGAACTGTAAGTTAATGATCAATGAAATGCTGCAGTTTGTCTGAGTCTGTTATTTTTAGCTAACACAGAAATATATATTACAGATGTAAATTAGTCTAAATCTGTTGCAAAAAAAGAGAGTGAGAAAAAATACCTTCCAAAACAGCCATTGCACTTGCCCTCTCTTTCCATGTAGTTCCAAAGACCAATAGATTTGCCATTCAGGGATGCCTCTCCCATGCACCCTTTAAAATGGGTCACCTTAACAGCAGGCGATTTCTATGACAAGAAATACTTCATGAATACAATTAATGTTAAGTACTCTGAAAATTATGCAGCCAAATTTTTGTTTGCTTGTTTTCCCTGAACTTGAACTTTGTAAGATAAAAATCATAATAAGAGAACAACATGTTTTAGCATAACTATTAACAATTATCATTTAAATCATAATAGATTAGTTTTGTAGCAAATAAAAAAGTAAAACAACTATGTCCTTGACCTACTTGCATGCCTCATGGCACTAATAACAATGGCAAACTAAAAGAAGCCATGGAAGACGGAAACAAAAAATAAATGCATTGTGTAATGTCTATGCAACATGCATGCACACACAGCCTGTCCTGGTTAACACTTTACGCAAAAATTTCCAGGGAAAATTTACTTGAGGATACTAGAACATCCTTATTGCATCTTTGCTTTATGTTCAGAGCACCTGACACTTCTTGATGAAGTAACCAATTCATGCAATTATTTCTATATGAAAAGTCTGTCTCAAATATAACAAAAACATTTTACAGAATGCTCAACTCAGAATTTAACCTTGATTTGCCCTCCAAGTCCTCCAATAAATATTAGGGTTGATTTGTTAACATCCAGTATGCTGGCTGTCCCTGGAGAGGTTGCAGATTTAGGAGAAGGCTTCTGATTGGAGTTCATTTCCTCTATGCTGAGTGTACCTGTTTTTCCAAACCTGCCAAGTACAATACAAATACTAATAAACAGTTTTAGAAATCACCAAGCTTTATCAACACATGCTATTGGATTCTCTTTTTAAGTACAAGAAAAATCTTGTCACTGGAAAACTCAGAAGATGGTTTGTGTACATTTATGTCATTCTCATGTTCATTACCTGGTTACATGTATTCTGTGCCATTTGTTGTTGTCAATTTGAAAATCAGGGTATTCCACCCTTGTTGATCCGGAGCCCAAATCCCAAAGAAGAGCTACCTTACCACGTCGCATCTCCACTGCAAGGAAGTCTGTCTGAAAAATAGCAGGGCTTACTCTAATGCATGGCATCAAATGTCTAGTTTCTGTTTTGCGTATTTTTAACATGTAACATTGATAAAGTTTTTCCAGATTCATGTCCCTACATCCCATAATATGGGAGTTGGCCTTTAGTGAAATGAGTCCCAGTAAGTTTTTACTAATTTTCACTTTTAATGAAACAAAAATACTCCTCTTATATACAAGCAGATGAATGTTTTCTTTATAGATATAGAAATATGTCATGTACACACACATCTAGACATACAGAAATACACACTTCTGAGTGTATGTGAAGTGACCAACCAGTCTGTGAAAAAGTACTATCACATGACAGCATGCCACAAGGAGCTAATAGCTGTGCATTTATTAGGATTAGAGGGAATGAAGAGGAGGGCAATGTGGCAGTGAGCCATCACGCTCCTGCTCAAGTGGGTGAATGCAGCATGCTCATGAGGGCCAAATTCAAGTACCTTCTCTGTGATACCAGGCAAATCACTTGATATACTCCAACATGCTACATGAAAGCATAACATAGAGTGTTACACTCCATGAGGTTAATACACACCAGTGGAAAAGGAAAGGGGAGTTTCATGACATGGCCAAGAAATAATGCTAAGGAATCAGGTGCTTTTACTCGCTACATTTGAGGATCCTTGGAACCATCTAAGACAAAAATATTTCCACCTCTAGTGAACACATCTGTCTGCAAGAGGCCTCACTTGGATACTTAGTTGAAGGCAGGTAGGAAAAACCATATATGTGGTCATTTTAAACATTTGACTACGACCACCTTCAGCAAATATACGCCAGAAACATACCTTTCCATTGCTACCCAGGTAGAAAAGGAGGTTATCTGGTTCAGCAGTTTTCACATTGAGTGTTAAGGTGTTATAATTCATAGATGAAATTTGGGGTTGGTAGGCACGAATGCAATCTCTGTCTGCTGATACTGCAACTTTAATCTGGGGAGGAAAGGAGGAAATGGAATTTAAACAAGTCTCAGTGTACACAGCACATTTTTCTGGAATACATACTTCTGACCAACAAATGCAAGCCATTTGCTGAGATACTTTCAGGTAATCTAAGTATTGCTGCCTAGGTTAGATCTTATCAACCTCCTTGTTATCTATCACTCAACACAGAGATTCACAACTAGAAAAGAATGAAATCTATCACAATTCATTAATTCAGTTAGGAGACTTGAAGCCAGTATACTAAACTATTCAAATACCACAGAAAATAATAATAAAGCTTGAGTCAGAACCTATATATCAGTAAAACTCACTATAATAATATCAGAAAATAAAGACATACAAATTCAAAACCTTTAAAAATAAAAAAGGGAAACAGTTTCTAGTCTATGTTGAGAGAAAAATGAAAATAAAAAATTTAAGTAATGTAAAAGGCAGACAGTCTGCAATAATTCTGGTAATTTCAAAGTTTTACAACAGCTTACATGACTATTCAAAAAATACATTTGTGAATACATTACAAGTTAAACTTTCTTAAGACCAAGTAGAGAAATTCCTATTCCTGTTGTCATACTTCTAACTCCTTTGAACACTCTATAGTATACTGATAGGACATTGATTCAGGCTAAATGCAGCCAAACTCCAAGCAACTTAGTGGTGTAATGACAGAAAACTCATTTTAATAACAGGAAAGCCTTAACTTCAGCAACTTCATTGAATATGCTTGTAACAACTAAATACATAAAGCTTATGTGTGCCTATGCAGAGGGACACAGATGTATAGTTTTTCTCCTCCAGTAAAAGTTTAGAAAGCAACAGAACAAACTCTCAAAATTGGAAAAGGGGATTTTGCTAATACTTCTTTCTTTTCACCTTGCCAGGAACTTCTGTCGTTTATGACATTTCAGAAAATACTACTCCCTCTTTTCTGCAGTGGATTCATTAAAGTTCAGGAGACTAATAGAGAAACAATAATCGTATAATCAAGGAGATGTGCAGAATGAACCGAAAGCCTTTCATTTTTTAATACAAAACCTCCCTAAACCTTACAATAGCATAGCCATACTAAAGCCAAAGTAATTTGAATATTCCCCTTGTAGTTTAATGAGGTCCATAGTACAGCCGATTCACTGTTGTTGTCTTTAAGGGGGGAGCAGAGATTTAAAACCAAGTATATTATTTGTCTTAAAGTATTCTGGATGCATTGCAGCTTCTTGCAAAGAGGAACATATGGACATGGCAGAGCATAGATGGCAAATCTATTGATAGACTCAACACTCCTCTTAAAAAAATTGTAATACTTGGTGTTAAATGGGGGGACCCCACATCAATCTCTACAATAAGCTCAGAAATTAACATCTTGTCCTAAAAAGAATGGCAGCACCATCCCCTCACTTGTCTTCTCACCAAAATATCTCTGTGATTGCTTTCTGACATACTGCATTTCATCATTTTTATAGGAAACAAAAAGAAATAGTAAATAAATTATTGCCTTGCTGTTCTGACAAGCTCACAAATGCAATAAGAAACTTGACACTAAAACTATAAAATGTACCAACAGCCCTGCCAGTATGATTTTAGCATCAATCAGTGCTCTTGGACTTCAGTGTGACCCTGGAACAACCAGGTACTTTGACAGTAAATTTTAGGCTCTATCTCAAAGAACTTCCCTGCTAAAAGTGAAAGTGAATCCAGTTAAGTCTGGGATGATGGAACTCACAGATGCTGCCTGCTTGCGGGCCTGACTGATGAGTTCTTTAATTTCAGACAGGTTTCTGTTCAGGTTCTCCTCCAGCATTTTCAAAGGTTTCAGCCTATCCAATAAAAGACTTGCTTGTGCTTCGACTTCTTTAACTTGTTTTTCAGCTGTGATTGCTGCCAAAACATAAAATAAATGTTGAGGCAGGTTGAAAGAGAAATGCACCTTTTGTTGCTAAAATACTTAGCCAAGGTGGCCTGTTTTGATCAACTTTAAATATCAGTAAGGGATATGCATACTTAAGGGTATCCCATGTGACTTCTCTAGAGGTCTTTTAAAAGTTAGCACATTTTTATTGAATTAGGAAGAAACTTTCAGTCTATCAGACTCACATTTAATCCTATTAAAATTGAATATTAGTACTGCTTCTGTAAGCAGTGACATTTCTAAAGACCAATGAAGCAGCAAACTTACCAGCTTTTGATGAATCAGTTATAAGTTCACTAGTTTTTCTCAATGTGTCATTAACATGAGACAATGTAGAAGAAGTATTCAGCAGCTTTTGACTAAAATCCCCAAAGTGACTTAAACCCACCAGAGCACTGGTGTTTGCAGACACAGCCAGCTCTTTCACCTCAAGCATGTACTTCCTTGTATCTGAAACACAGTTCCCAAGTTAAAAAAGTTCAGCTTTCATACATACTTGTGAGTGATAAATGCCTGGCTTCATAACAACACAGTTACAAACAGTCAAAGCTCTACAAGTGCTGTCAGTTACATTCCTTTCATAGTAAGGGTTATAGTTTTGTTTGTATTCTTCAGGCTGAAGGGAACTCCAAACCAAGACCTACTGTGATCTAACTTTGCTTTAACTGTTGAATGTGCCTAGCTTACAGAGTGCAAAGTTTGCCTTCCGTGAAATTGAGAGTGCCATGAGGTTGGTGCAACTCCTCTTGCCCGGTTATTAAGTTGGAAAATGTCCATGGCTATGGTCCTGAACAAAAAACATGCTAAACGTTCCCAAGCTGGTGACACAAATATGAGTGTAACTACAGATGTTTGTTGACAGGCATACACACAGACGTATATAACAATAAAATATATTACACACATATAAATAATTCAATTTGCAGCAATTTTAACTTGACACCAAGCTTGCCAGTTTAGATTTTCAAGTCCTTTGATCAAAAGACTTGATTAAGCCAAGTTTTGAATTCTAGGACAAATTACTTACTTTTCATGGCCAGGTCTGAATACAATACAGACACAGAATGCAGTGATGAGGAACTTGATTCTGCCTACCCCAACAGGAAGATTATATGAATAAATCAGGCTCATAGTGCTTAAGCTCCCTGCATGAGTGTTGGTACCCAGAGTCACTAGTCTGAGACTTACGTTTTGAATCCTACAGAAAGCTAGTGAGGCAGGTCTATTACACCCTTTGCTTTGGACTGCAATCACTTAGTGAGTGCACCACTCCCAATCTCAGCCTGTCCCTTACACCGCCTCTGTGCCCTGAATAGTGGGAAGATGCTGCAGCTGGCACAAAAGGCCTGATTTAGGCCTGCAGGGATCCTTCTTCACCAGCAGTACCATATAGAGAGGGCACTGTCACCACAAACCTCTGCCCAGGAAAAAAAAATAAAAAAACAAAAAGAAAAAACTCCAAGAACGTAACAGCAAACTGAAATCAAACAATATCAAGCTGTGAGTTAAGGAGGACAGTCCTATGGTTATAATAATGCCTTAATTTTCAGTATGTAGCTTTATGTTAGATAGCATCCTGCAACTAATATCAAGTGTAACTTTACCACTAATATCAGCCTTTAGTGTGAGTTAAGAGCCAGAGTTGTTAAGACGGGTATTTTAAAGCTTTGGACTTAGTATTCCAATCTGGACATACAGTACAATCTAACAACCCTGACAGGAGGTCTTTATGAGTGTTCTTCCACCTTAAAAAAAAACATTATTAAGGTTGGCAAAGTATTTCAGACCCTCTTATCCGCAACTCCAAAGATATTTTCTCTAGTAGTTTCCACGAAATGTAGGTCTTGCCTTTATCCAAAATAGTGACTTTTTTTTTTTTAAAGGGAATTCTTTTGTTTTAAAAAAGCACAGAAAGAATGCTTTAATTAGTTAAACAAAGTCAGCATTTACAAGAAGAAAACATTTAGATGCACAGGATAAGATTCACAGCTCAGTATAAACTATTCTGAAACGAGCTATCCAAAGAAAGCAGATCCTCACAGTTCCATATATAAGTTTCTCTCCACATGGAATTAAATATATTAGGACTTCACTCTCTTCTCATATGAGTGTAATTATACTGCTTTCAGAGCCCCTCCTGATTTACAGCAGTGTGAAATAGGGATCAGACTACAGACCTTATATGATAACCCAGTTATGTTTTCATATGTTTACTAACAAAATGGAAAATATTCTTTGTAAGGGAAGAGGCTAAATGAGTCTCCAGTATAGTTTATTACCAGGTCTCTGCAATAAGACAATGAACAGGATTGTATTATGATTGCACTCGACATTTCTGTAATAAGGAGAATGTCAATATAAATTTCGCTTACCATTAGGCAATGTTCTTAGTTTCAGCAGGGAATCATTAAGCTGGTTGACAATTTTATAAGTACTTTCCTGAATCTTTTCTACCTTTTTGTTCAACCCATTCAATCCAAATAAAAGGCCTGTTGGAAGAAATAACTGTGATTTTTCTATGCATAAACAAATACCATACAACCCACACAAACTCTCTGTATAGGCATAGCAAGCATTCACTTATTTAATCAATGGAACTTTTTTGGTTTTCTTCAACAGAAGGAGCATTTTACGAACAGGAATGCAAAATGAATGCACAGATAAGCTCCTGCGGGCACTGTTCCATTCAAAGTTATCCTTTCTGGCCAATTCCATCAAGCAGTATTGGTAGAAGCATAGCTGGGAAAAGGCTTTAAATTAAAATGATTCCATGATTGTGAACTCTTAGAATTTTTTGATGTTCTTCACTTTTTGTGATATCTGACAAGAGCAAAAGAAGTAATTTTCTTTTATATATTTGTGACCTGTTTGCAGAATCCTCTCACTAGAAATAAAAATATGTAGAACAGAAGGAACAAAAAAGGTATGCATTCTGTCCATTTGAATTACATAAAATGTATACATATTTGTAAAGCCATTGATATTAAAAGCAAAGACCATTTTAGAGTTACAGTTTATCTCTGTGAAACATCCACTTTCTGTCCAATTTTGTCCAATGTTTCCCTTAGGGCCAGCCCCTGCTCCTACACAAAGTCTGCATTCAAAATGCTTTTGAATTTCCACGGCACAGACTTCAGTGCCTTGCTGGTATCTTTGGAGTAATTAAAAAAACAAAAGGACTTTGGAATTTGTAGAGGAACTGTGAGCCAAAAGACACTTTATACAGGCAAAAAAAGTTCAGCTTGTCACTGTATTTCAGCTGTGTAGAAAGAGCAAGTAAAAATTATGTAAGTTTAAATGTCATCCTACATACTTGTGTAATCCATGATTTATTAGATAAAATTTGATGAATGGATTTCTTCAAGAATTATGTTTTTTCTTTTTCTACTGCACAATCTCTAATGGTGTAATTCATAAAATTTGGAAAAATAGCCATTTAAAAAAAGCATTGCTTGGAGGTAAACAAGGTATTACAGGGAAGCGCAATTTTTTAAATGTTTACAGAGAAAAACTATATTCTTACCCAAAAAAGTAAAATACTACACAACTCCATAACACATTAATTTTAATTGTATGAAAATATGTATATAATCATATATAGTAATATGAGATATTTTACCTTAGCTTATGCTCATTTAAAAAAAAAACATGAAAAAAACCCACATTGGAAAAAAAACCCACTCACAGAACAGGATATACAAGAAGAAACAGAAGCAGAAATGTGAACTCTAAAGAACTGACCATCACTTTTCTTCTTCACATTTTTAGCTTCATTCTGAAATTTGGAGCTAAGCAGTAGAGTTTCTTTTCCAAGAAGACTGAGAGAATCCTCTGGCTGAAAAACAGGTATCAGTTGCCACTTATGAAAAACAGAAATTCAACTAAGAGCATTTAAGTGTCTGTGGATGTCTATTTGCAGTTACTGAACATTCTTGTTATTTACGAGGAATTCTACTTATTATCTTATTAAGCATCAATTAAAAAAATATACAAGTTACAATCACTTGTCCAAGAATGTGACATTGAATCTCTTTGTGAATTAGTAAATAAAGATGACTGTGATTCAAAACCTAACAAATTCTAGTTTAAGCACTGCTACTGATTCAGTGTTGCCTTTTAGAACATTAGTAATTCTAGTTCCAGGCTTAAGACAAAATTCCCAGCAGCGAGCAATTTAAAACGCGATATTGCAAACTCCCAGTCTTGAAGTGTTCCTTTGATCCTTTTCTCTAACTGGAAAATCCAGAAAAGTACCTTGAAGGATTCATGCTGTATAAAGCTTTCATAAGACACAGATAGTGCTATAAAATAACATACAAGCTGACAAAACAATGCCAATTATTTTGATTGCTGTCATGTAAATGTATTGTCACATATTTGTTTCTCCAAGCATAATGTGCATGACACTTGTAAAACATAGCCTATTCCTTCCTACAATCAGGAAAAGCAGAAAGAAATCAAAGGGGGGACATAAAATAATATGAAAGTAGTAAGGTCAGCCTGGTAATTCATACGATCTTTTTAATCTACTGTTTCAATAACAACCTGATAATCTTGCAAGGCAGATGTATGGCAGATAAGACATAAACATACATTTGGTTATGAAATGTCCTCGACTAAGCAAAATAGTTGTGGCTGGGAATATCTAGATTGAAATGGAAAAGGGAGAGATCAAATGAGATATCTGAATAATTCCAAAGGTGGAAGGGAGTGCCAGAGGTCTGGGAACTTAAGTCCTACATGAATGCATGTCAGATGACTGATACAGAATCAAGTCCAGTCTGGCTAACCATGTATTAGATATTAAAAAAAAAAAAAAAAAAAAAAAAAAAAAAAAAAAAGGCAAAATGGCACTGTGGCAGAATGAAAAGCAAGGTAAACAGAACATGAAATCTGGTACCATTACTACCTTGGAGTACAGATTCAGGATATTGTATATACTAGTTGGTAGGACAGGCTGCCATACACGCGTCCATCAAGAAGACTCACATTTCAGCAAGTGTAAAAATAATTAGAACAAATATTCCAAAATGAGAAAGGGAAAGACATTAATTAAAATACTAATATTGATACTTACTAAATCCAAGGGGCCATTCATAACTCTAGATGCATCATCTGCCAAACTCTCTGTTCTTTCAATCACACTTCTCACACTGGAGTGGGTGTAGACAGCAGCAGTTGTGTTCAGAGTCACATTTCTTACTTTAGAGAGGCCACTAAATAGAGAATTAACAAGTAATTCTGTTTTCATGAGAATATCTTAATCAAGCACTAAGTTCCATGTCTTCAGTTACAACATGGACATCTTTCTAGAATACTTGATGCACTCTGAAAAAATGAGCACACCTTGCCCTATGTTGCATAAGGGGCTTTAAGTTCATTGTTTTGAACTAAAAAAAATCTGTTCAAAGACGGTTTTAATCTATTTTATTCTACTTTGTTCCTTGTTATTCTGTTTTGCTCCTTTTCATCTATTTTTATTCTATTTTGTTCCTTTTTGTTTATGGTCAGTTTTTCAATTTAGTTACTCAGTGTTATTCAGAGCAAAATTTTCTGTTTGGAAACTTAAAATATATGTAAATTTTCCAATCTGATATGATCTAACTTTTAACACATATCTGCTGATTTAAAAGACAAAACAGCAAGAATCCTAGAAGGATTCCTGGGATAGAAGATTAATTTCCATTGAATTAACTGGAATGACTTCCCAGCTTTCAAATTCTACGAGTGTATTTGAGACTGCAACCCACTTGTTTCTGCAAGATGCTTTGAAAGCAACAATAATGGAGGCATAGTAGGAATAGCTTCTTGATGAGATTCAGAGATATATTGTCAAGAAGTATTCATAAACAGAGCAGAAGCTTTTCAAGCCATACCATCATATACTCACTGGACATTTAATAATTCCTTAGTTACTGTGTAAGTCAGTCATATGAAATGTGAGACTAGTCAACCCCCTCCATATCATTTAATAAAGGAACACTGCATTAAAAGTAAAAAGCACTTGAAATGGGGAATAAAAATTGATCATAGACTTATAGAATTGTTTGGGTTGGAAGGGACCTTTAAAGATCATGTAATCCAACAACGCTGCCATGGGCACAGAATTCCTTTAGGGGATTAAGCTACTACCTATTTAAATTAATTCTGACACTACTGTAGATCTCTCCCAATTTTATATTTCTTGAGTTTATCACCTCTCTAGTGCATCTGCAAGTCTTTGGAACTGAGTGGCGTGGTCCTCGGCTCTGTATACCAGATCAAGCACTCCTCTCACAGACATCTGCATCACCAGCTCATCCACGTGGTGTCGCAATTTGGTGCTCCATAGGACTAACCCATCTTGGTGGACCTCCAGGTTCTGCACAACAAAATGTTTTCCTCTTTTTTTTTTTTTTTTTCAATAGCAAAACATACCTGTTAGTGTCAAAGAGGATGTTCAAACTTAAGAACTTACAGATGTAGAGTTCTTTACATCTTGGGCAAGAGCAGCAGCAGCATTCACTAGGACCTTCCCTTCTTTAATGAGCATCGCTGAGACTTCTTCACCTTCCTTTATATGTAGCTTTTTGTCCTATAGCATAAATCAAGTGGTTTATAGTAAAGTCAGCTAGTGCAAATGAGTTCACATTAACACATAATCATTTTTTGATTTTTCAAGCAGTGGTCTGGTTTCCTTTGAGTTTTTAAGGTATCACATATATTAACATGTTTAAACATGTACAATTTTATTAAAGTCTAAAAAGCAGCTTTCAAACACAATTTCGTATTTGATATTTCTTATGCAACAGCACTGATTGTCCAGTCTTACATTTAACTCTGCCAGGTTGCTAGAGATAAGAGGAAACAAGCGATTGGTCTCATTGATGTTAGCGAGCGCCTCATTCACCAGGTCCTGGGCATCCTGCAGTCTGCTGTTGTGCTTTGATAAGAGCTGGTTTGCATCCTTTTTTAGTTCAGCAAGCTCCTGCTGGGGTTTAAGATACTCTTTCTGAACCTGGATCAACAAATTTTCTGCAGCTCTGACAAAGAGAGGAACCATAAAATAAACAGTGAAGGATAAACTTAGGCATAGATTTCTTGAGGAGAAAAATGTGGTCATGTGAAATTAATTAAAATGCATCTTCTTACAAAAGTTTACATTTTTTTTCTACAATAGCATACATACACATGGTAACTTAGTTACTCAGCCAACAAAAAGACGACTGCTTGGGGGAGAGGGCAGTAATACAGTTCATAAACTTTGTAGGTGGTGACTAGAGGGGAAAGATGTTAGTATCAATCACATTTGCTTGGACTTAATTTGGGACATCCCCCACATCAAACCCTCTGTGAAACATTCTTCTGGGACTGCTCTATATCTTAATTGTAGTGATTCATATTTTGAATGTAGGATCAAAACATCGATTATGAGGACCGACACAAGTAACCAGAATTGAAAGACATATACCCAAGAGTCCTGAAAAGTTTAGATATCAAATGCAAATAAATAGCCTCATTAGAATGAACACTGAAATGAGCACTCTCTTATCTTTTTTTAATCAGTAACAGGCATTATCTGAGAAATATCAAATCCCCCCAATTCTGTCAGCTGTTAATAGCTTCAGCTGTTCTATTTGGGAGTTATTTGCATCTCCATTTGAACACTTTCCAATATTGAAGGAATTGAAATGAAAATGATCCTGAACGTCTATTTCCCGGTTTCTCTTCATTTCAGTACATACACTGCACACTGCAGCTCCTGTAATGATACTCTCACATAAGTTTGTCCCTTTTAATCTGATTTCAAATCATATAGATCTTTAGCCAAAGCAAAAAAACCATAGTTTATTTCACAATTATACACAGCAAAACACATTCCATCTTTCTTTTTGAATAGCAGATGTGCATTTGCATGTACTTTCTAAATCTACTAACTCAGAGTTCTTATACCCAGAAGCCATAGCCTTAAAGTTAAAAGAATGAAAGTATTTCACAAGACAGTAATGGCTTCCATTTCAGTGTAAAGTAAAAAAGTTATATTCCAAATTGTTCTGGAATTTTGCTTTACATGGCAAATGTGTGAAGACCTAAAGTTATGAATGTTGCTCACAAGGTCCATTGTGAACCCTGTGGTAACTTGTGCTCCATGGAAAACGGACTGGCAAGCTGTTTATTTAAATCACTTTTGAATTTACAGCTGCATTGCATGATAAATTCCACAGACCAAACAATCTTATAAATCTTATTAACTCTCTTCTTCACTCTGTCAAAGGACATTTATCAGAGAACTTTCAGAAATTTCAACAGAGCCTATAATTGAAAAAGTTAATTTACAAATATAACCTTATATAACAGCCAAAAGGCTGATGTTGAAAGTCAGAACATTCTGCTACTATGCAACAGGACATTTTAAGACATTTTTGTAAGTGCAAAAAAATGCTACTTGAAGTTCCCAATAAATATTAGAATAAAAGGTACATTCCTAGTCCATTTTCACGTCCATTTAGCTTCAATGCAATTTAATATTCACCACAAGGACAAGCACAGGAGTCTGTTGAACAAAATCAGACATGCTACCAACACAACCATTCTATTGTGCCTAATCCAAAACACTTAAAGAAAAGTGCAGTTCTCAGAAATATTCCACTCTGGTCTAAATCTTTGTTCCCTTAAAGCCAATGTTAACGTTCTTACAGCTTTTGGTGGGCTAGAGCAATACTTAGTATTTCTGAGGCTGGAACAAATATTTTGCTGACTTGCTGGAACAGTCAATGTTTTATATTGCCAAGTCTGGCAATAAGCACTACTAATGAATATAAAAGCCATTTTAAAGTAGCCTTTGACTAGGAACAAATCAAGACAACAAAATACAATCCTAAGCAGTGTCTCAGAATGCTGAAATAAATACCTTGGTTTCATTTGCAAATCTATGTGATACATAGTCCAGTGACAATAAACTGTCATGTCCTTCAGCAAACCTAACACGTCCTGGTCTTGCAATTGACTGAGACAGTTCTATGACATCTCCTAGCCAAAACCAACAAGAAGATGTTTATTAGGGCCAGATCTGAAACAAACTGAACCCAGTGAGTCTTTTCACTTATTGCAAGGGAATTTTGTATCACATCCAAATGAATAGACTTTGGCTATATTAGTATCACATGGAATGTTCAAATATCTTCAAATCACATAACTCCGAATTCAGAGTTCATATAGCTCCACCTGGGCTAGTTATCCATCACACTGCCTCTTAATAAGGCACAATGTTTCTCCAGATATGTCTCCAAAAAGCAGTATTGCAAATAAAGTTTTCAGTAGAACAGGCTTACTTTAGGACTCTGGTAGCATCATGGTGCTGTTGAACAAAACCTCTCTTGCGCGATGCATCCAAAAGGGCAGAAATATCATCCTGCAGGCTTTGAGATACAGCATTTGACAGCGGGAGATCCAGCCCCAGCGTTTCATTTAGTGACATAGCAACTTCAGCAAGCACTACGTAGGAGAGTAAACCATTTAGCCATACCATTAAAAAAAAGAATATACGTGACCCGCCCCGTGCAGCACTTTCCACATAAATATTTCTTTAAGAGTTGTGAAGTAAATACCCTCTAAATTCTGTAAAGAAGTGGAAATATCTTAAAAGCAGGATACCTTTGATAGTTGTATGTACTGTGTCAATAAATCCAGTCAGTTCTTGACTTTTATTCTTTGTTTCCTGAGTCATTCTGTTAAGCTGCCGAGCTTTTTTCAAAAATCTAGATGACTAGAATAAAATCAGAGATAATCTTTGACTTCTCCTAAACCACTGATTAATTCATTACATTTGTCTATGCGTTTTACACTTTTTTCCCCAATATTGAGAATATTTTGTGAGAGGAAACAGTGGGTTTTGATAAGGTAGACCCTAGCTGATTCCATGCTTCCAGATGCCTTAATTATATTGCAGGTTCCAGCCTCTGATGTCAGTGAAGAATTGTGTTATCAATTATTTTTATAATCAATGAGATCATAATTACCAAAGCTATTTCTTTAACAAAGTAAATGTTACTTTTTTTTGTTTGGTTGGTTTTTTTTGTAGCTACAACTAATGTGTCTTAAGAAAATCACTCTTCTGGATACATCACTATTAGCAATAACACCACTGTTAGTGCAAGCACCTACTTAATTACATATACATGGTCAGAAAACTATAGGTCAGTAAATGAGGTCTAACGGCTGAAGTACTATTGCCAATTTTCTACCTACAGTTTTTCTTGTGTAAAATTTAACAAAGAATACAAACTTTGTCTACTTTTCATGTGGATTTTCAACAGATTTATTTATGCTGACATCATTTTAAACACAATACTACAGGTATCAAAGAATCTTTGGTGAATATTTAGCTATGACATAACTTTGAATAAGCTCCACATGTTAAAACAAGTCAGAAGAAAGTATCTCCCTTTCTGCAGTTTTAGCACCTCAAGTGATCACAGTACAAAAAGCTTCTGAACTTTAACAGAAACCATGTAAATCTCCTGTACAATACCATAAATCACCGTAGTTTGCAGAAGAATTCCACAGACCAATTAACTCCCCTCCTCAGAAATACTACAGAATGGACTGAATTCTTTTATTGAATTCTATAGACTGAAAATAATTTCTAAAGAGCTCTGTGGCATCTATGTACCATGCTATGAAATCTCAAAGGATTTCTCCAGAATGGCTAAGAATAAAGAAGCCAACACCTACTTCTTCATGCAGCTGATCAATTCCTCCTGATAAACTCAGAAGACTTTCTTTTGCTGTAGCTAGTGAGTAAGCTGGGTCTTCTCTAGGAACTATAGACCCCTATAAGAAATAAGAAGAAACAGCACACTGGAATTTAAAGGCTTCATTGTGTGTCCAGAAAAGGTCTGGGAAGAAAAGAATTATGCACACTACTTAGATTATTTATGTTTTTTTAAATTACTGATTTGCAAAGCACATAAAATGACATAAAGTAATTACATGCATACAGTTCACACAACCGTGTCATCTCTTTAAATAAGGAAACAAGGGTCCAGTCATATCATACTTTCATTCAATCAAGTAATAAGGAAGCATAATTTCTGCTTTCCTGATTCTCAGTTTCACCACAGTCTGAGCTGCCCAAATAAGCTGCTTTGAGAAGTTCCAAGGTCCATCAAATTAAATGCTTCCACCCAGTCCCACAGCTGCTACTTTTTCAGCAGCTGGTCCTGTAAAAACAGCTGCATCTAGGGTACGTATATGAGGATGACCCTAGAGAGCTCTATGCTTCCATGTCAAAACCCAGTGCACAGCACTCAGGAGTTCAGGACTTTGGCCCTCCAGACACAATAAGGTAACACAAGCAGCCCTGTGGATCCTCTCGCCAGTACGAGAGACTAATAGGCTGCATTTGGCTTCAAGGTCACCTCAAAACTGCTCTGTATGGCAATAAATAGGCCATTGTACCCAAGTGTATCATATCTGATACAATCAAGGCCTGCAACAGAACACCACTTTTCTAAAGATGCAAAGAAATTTAAGGTATCTCTTACAAAGAGACCAATCTTGGGAAAGGTTATTATTAGATTATAGATGTTTCAGAGCCAACCATTGTAAATATCATAATAAGTACCATTTTGCCCAACTTTTTAAAGAAGTAATACACAGGATTATCCAACTGCCTTGTGTCAAATGGAAATTTCCAAGTCTTTTCCTCAGCATAAGGAAGAAACAAGTAAAAGAGAAACAGAATCTGAAGCTCTTGAGCCTTCTGAGATAAACCACAGCAAGGTTTCAGTAAAAGCCCAGTTCGGAAACCCAGAATGGGAGAGCAAGTATGTCTAGGTATGTCAGGAGGAGCAAAACAGGAGGCTTTAACTAGCAAAACAGAACACCTGAAGTCCTCAGATGGACTGAAGATGCAGAAGCAATCAGCGATCTGATTTGATAACTTTCCCATTATTGAAAGACCCACACCTAATACATAGAAAAGAGGAACTACTTGAGTTCCTGAGTCACCAGCATGAGGCAAAGACACAATACAGTGTAGGGGCACAGCCCTTCAGGGAAGATCTGTAATACACATAAGTAAAGTTAGGGATTTTCTGGCTTCCAGCTACAGTTACTTTGGTAGAAGGCAAAAGGCAAAGTAATCTTTGATTAGCCAGAAAGAGAGTAATACTTGCTTCCAGAGAAAAATTACAAGACTAAGAAATAACTTACCCTCAAGATTAAGTTGTTTAAAGAACATTGTGGCCTTACATGAACAGAAATGATATCATAGTCACCAGAGGATTTATATCAGTTTTAGCATCCTACTTCCAAGAGAGTGACAGCTGACTTTGACTTGATTTTAATATAAAAAAATGTATGTACTAAAGAAGAAACTTAAACTGCTTTTATTTTTACATAAGATTTGAGTTTGGTTTATAATAAAGTGATAAATAAAACCTACATATTGAATAATTTTTATAGTCCCAGAAGATGATGCTCCTATACAAACACAAAACAACTGCAGAAAGCAAGTCAGTTGTATCCTTAATTTATGACAATAAATCAGTATGTTTATGCCTCATGACATAAAGGAAGGGAAGCATAACTGAAGCTTTATAACTAAAAGGTTAGCAACTGAAACTAAAGGATAAGAGTATCTCTGCTGAAGCATAAACATGTAATTTAATCAAGTTTGCCTCCAGATACTGTAATTATTAACATTTTGAAGTAGATTGATTGGAATTCAGTCTGCCTTACATCTTAAATAGAAGACATTTTAATTCAAATTCTTGATTTGCCAAATTCAGCAGCACAAGAAGGGTCATGTTATTTTGATTTAGTGATATGGTACAATACAAAGAAGATCGCTTCGTTTCTTAGAGCTTGACTTACTGCTCAGCAGACTCTTATCAATAAATGCGCATATTTTAGTGGTCATGAAGAAGGGAGGATTCTGTTTATCTCTGGCCTTGTACAGAGACCACATGAACTTAATCCTCAGCAAAATTAATGACCTTCTAGAACCACAAAATGTGGTATTTCGTGCTTTGTTTAAGGGGGAGAGGGGCTGGACGGAGGGTTTGCCACAAGGAGCCTGAAGGTGTCCAACACTGAAACATTCTACCTGGCTTTTGTGTCCTAAGGTTGAGGATAGAGTAAGGCACTTGGACTGCCACACAACCAAAAGGAGAGCGAACTGCTGCATCCCAGGCACCCTGGCTAATGGAGAAGCAGCCTACTATTCTAGGGGAGGACTCTAGGGGAACAGCCTCCAGATCTATGCCTCGGCAACTCTGTAGCAAAGGGATCAGAAAGGGAAAAGATCTGGCTTGTTGTTTCTGTTTCACTACTGAAAATTATTCCCCTTTCTTTCAGCAGGTCTGGGCCAGTCTTAGGGATGCACATAATCTAGGTGAAGCACATTCAATAATCACAGTGCTGACTGAAAAATATATTAATTCATTTATTTAAATTTTATTTAAATGTTAAAAAACAGCAAATGAAAAGAAAGAAATACAGACAGCTAAATAAGTTAAGGTATATTTCTATACCAAACATAATGGTCTTAGTCTGGTGTCACTTACACATACACATATTATTCAAGCCATGAATTTCAGGAGGGCTTCTGTTAAATTACTGGCACACGTGAGTGACTGCAAGTTTTGCTTTAAAGATGTGACTAAGTATTTCTACTCTTTGTGCGTTTATTTTACCTTCAGATGTTTTGTTGCATTCTCCAACTCTGACAATATCCCATAGGGCACACGGGCAACACCAGTGAGATTCATTGAAAGTATGGCCTTGTTGAGATTATCCAAATTGTTTAACAAAACTCCTGTGCAGTTGTCATCACAAGCTAAACAAATAATTTTAAGAGAAGGAAGCAAAATTAGTATTAAGAAGAAACCACCAAATACTAAAATTTATTTTGTTTTACAAAGTATGTGTCTTCACCTTTTGAGTTAAGAGTGATTAAGTATAATAATCTTGAGTATACAGATTCATAGTATTGCCCTCCCCTTCCTGCCCCAAGAGTAGATCTATTCCAAATATACTTCCCTTAGGTTAGCACACACTCAAGCCTTACTGATTCTGCTGGCTATTGAGCTGCTTGCTGTATTATAAGCTTATTGAGCCTATTTAGCTATATTGCTATAAATCCAGGGTGATACCACTGACACTCACTCAAACAGGTTAGGAAGACAGGAAATTCAAGCCTACAGTGGTGTAATTCCATTTATTCCTTGGGGTTGTTGTTTTTTTTTACTTATACAAAGCAAAACCAGAGACCTAAATCCCAAATTATTGTAGAAGTAGATTACTGTACTTGTTGTGTCTTTCTGCTATCCAACCTTTCATACGGAATTACAAGAGTAATTATTGGTGGAGAATGCTTACATACCTGGGATAACTCCAAAAGTATAATTACAGCAACGTCACACCCAAAGGGTCATTGATGTAGGAATTCAGCATTTACAAATAAATAAAGGTATGCTACAGACTGCAAAAAAGTATTCACATGATCTTTCCTTAAACTTGTCTCTAACACTAAATAAACCATTGTAAGGATTAACTGCTTGTCTGATGTTATGATTTCTACTGTAGTTTCCTCTGTGTTCACAGAATGATTGAGGTTGGAAGGGACCTCTGAGATTATCTAGTCCAACCCCTCCTTTTTACAGACATATTAAGTTGTTAAGATCTTTCCTTTCATAGAAAGAATAAGGCCTGACATCATAAAAGCATTCAAGGAATAAACATGCACACATAAATATCACTGGAATAGACCAAAGCCCATTGAGAAAGTAAACATTTCAAAAACCACCTACAAACACACTCGTCTTCCACAAGAAGATGTCTTGGTTCACACTCCTCACAGAGCTGTCCTGTCACACCTTGCTTACAGAGGCACTGGCCAGTTGCATGATCACAATTAACATGAACAGAGCCACTTGGATTGCATTGACATGGATGGCAGCTGCCACCAGAAAGCTGAGGGTCACCATAATAGCCAAGGGAGCACCTACACAGGGAGGAATGGGACACTGCACATCAGGGGATATTCATCACGAAATTAGATGTTATGTTTATGTTTGAGAATCACTGATAGGTTTTTAATTAATGGTTTCTTAACAGTAACTAACAAATCCCTCTAAGGCCTTGAGCACTCACTCATATATTTATTTATGAACACTGAATAATTTATTCCAAGTACAAATATAGATCATATTAATCAAACTGTCCTTCGGAGTTGGGGATAAATGTGGACATCATGTGTAACTCACCTTTCACAGTACTGGCCTTCATATCCTGGAAGACAAGCATCACAGTGGTAATCCTGAACACCTTTCCGGACACAAGTGGGACTAAAACTGGGGAGGAAGGATAAACAAATACCTGCTAGCACATAAACAGAAGATCATACAAGGACAGAGAACACCTTCAGCCACAGGTTAAATATTGTGAGCAACAGCATCATCTGCTCAATCTGATGCAGCACTCTAGAGTTTGCACTTTAAATTATTTGTTTCTTAAAATGTTTGCTTTCCCAATATGACTCCATTACTGTATCATATGCTAAAGCACCTTTGGCCTTCCTTTTCAAAGATAAGGCAATGAAAAATGGATGTGGCATGATACAGCTATAGTATATATCTAACTGAGACTTGCATGAGAATATCAGAGTTGCTAGACTTTGATTCAATTATCCAAAAGCAAGCAACAAATAGGCTTTTCAAGCTTCTGAAGAAAAAACAGCTAGCACAGCATTTTGATTTTCAGAATATTTTTGATTTTCAAAAAGTTAACTGTTCCTCTACCAAACAAACAGATGTATAAACGTCAAACAAAAGAGTACTTGTTCTTCCCCTAGGACTGATCGCATGAAAAGTTCCTGCATTGACTGGAGATGGCCTGAATCTTTGTAAATACAAAAGCATTGTTTTTCAAATGAAGAAAAAGACCCACAGATGAAACTAAAACATGTCAAAGCAACTCTACTTCATTTTCCATAAAACATTCTATGTGGCTGACCTACTGTTAAGAGAAAAAAAATTGACTTATCTAACAGTTAATCTTTTTATTTTAAAACCTCAGAGTCATCACTAACTATGAACAACTCAATTTAAGCTCCATTTACTAAAATAGGTAGCTTGTAAATGTCTAAAAATTAAGGACATCTAGTGATACCTAACTCCTGTTGTCATAGCATGGCAGGAGTAGGAAGTGGGACATACAGCACAAGAAGTCCAGAATGCTAAAATTACATTGGATTTAATAAGTTCTGGTTACCTAACAGGGTTGGCTCTGGGACAGGCACAAAGAGAGCAGTCATTCACAGATCCAATAACTTCCCCATAGTAGCCCGGGGCACAAGCGCTGCAATAATCCCCAACTGTGTTATCTCTGCAGTTCTGATACACAAAAAAAAGAATTCAGACAGTTTAAAACAACAACAAACAACAAGAGGAACTTTATCTTCCCCCGAATCAATAAATGTATACAGTTTCCAATAATCATCTCTAAATGTCACCACCCATTGGTCAGC
Organism: Ibycter americanus; assembly: GCA_035590275.1. Classification (NCBI taxonomy): domain Eukaryota; kingdom Metazoa; phylum Chordata; class Aves; order Falconiformes; family Falconidae; genus Ibycter; species Ibycter americanus. The sequence goes on from JAVJGI010000040.1 coordinate 58,690,967, forward strand.
ATTCTCTGACTGGAGGAACCTTCTACGCAAAAATAAGCAGAACGCCAGCATATTTTCTCTTATTTGAATGCACCCTCCGGCAGGCTGACCTAATTTCTGTTCTAAATTTCCACTAAGGTTTATATATTCCTGCTTCTACTAATCCAATTCAGGCCAGGAAATCACAGTACAAAGCAAAAAATCCTCCAAAAAAAAAAGCAGCAACTGATGGAAAAATAAAACAGGATACCTGGATGAAAAATGTAAATTTCAGTGTTTCAGCAAATGCGTTTGAATAGTATAAACCAAAAACCATCCACAATTAGGATTCACAGACGCTACATTTAATTTGTCAACAGTACTTATCAACAGCCGGTGTTATTAAAACATTAAATCGGTATTTTAAACATAATTTAACTGTCTAGTCCCCTAAGTGAATAAAATTCACTTTCTCCCTTTTTTCTTTTTTTTAATTCATATTCTTGCTAGTGTGCATATTTTAGAGGTTAGTTGAAGAAAATAAGCAGTAATAATGCAGCCTCCTATTGTATGGGAGCAGAAGTCAGAGGTGAAAACCTTCTCTTCGCCTACACTACTCGGCCAGAAATGTCTGATTCGTAATCTCAACACGTAGGTGACTTGCCACCCCTGCAACAAAAAGCTGAGAAGAAGAATGACTAGTATTCACTAGTGTGAAAGACCTATGTGTTTTGGCCTTTACTCATGTGATACATACTTTAGGACAAACCTGAAAGTGAAAGAATAGCTTACAAAAGCCTGAAGGACTAAGGAAACTCACATTAAAAACGGATTTCAAAGATTAATTCACCACAAGTTGACTTTGAAATAACCAACTCACCACTGGCAAAACAAAGAAATCAAAAAAAACTTTAGGAAAGAGTATTGAGCCATACCAGAGAACAGACTTCATGTGCCTTATTTGGTTAGCTGAGAATTTGCTGTCCACAGGGCTGTCAGCCCACAAGAGAGAGGCAACGTGTTAGTCAGATGTGGCCCCTCTTTGCAACATTTGGGATGAAATGAGAGACGTAAGCAAATTAACTTAGCATATCCTTGTACTACTTTAGTCTCTGGAAGTTAAAAAAGCATCAAGTAAAGCTGCCCAGAGGATTCTCTTCCTGAGATACAAAGAATTTGACTTAGATCTAGTCTGTGGTGTGGTATGGCTTACTGCTTCCTTTACTACTTTTTTGTGTGACTAACAGACCTTGGCCAGACCAAGGACAGAACCCCAAAAAGTCTCACAGAAAAATAGATAAACTGAACTGATACAGGAGTTATTTCTAAAGCAAAACTAAAATAATTAATGATTTTGAAGATATTACGTGCCCCAAAAGCTTGATAATTTTACTGAATGGGCCCTAAGAGAAATACCACTACTCAGTTTTACCATTTTTCAGAGTTGGGGGGAAATTATACTTTATCCAATTAGTACGGCCATATGCTTCTCCTGGAAACTCCTTCCAGAGGTTACTGTCATTGTATGCTCAGGTGAAATCAATAGAAAAAAATGTATGAACTGTACATACCAAGCACTTTCCAGTTTCAGGATCACAGGTTTCACTGTGGTTGTTACACTGACAGGGCACGCAAGGCGCTATGAGATTGTGAGGCTCTTTTACACCAAGTTCTGTATGCTTTCCCCTGTAGTATCCTGGAGCACAGCTCTGTTTGTAAGGAGAGTAAAATAAAAAAATATATGAACATGGCTAACAACAGTTGTAAAAGCCGTTTAAGTAACTTTATTATCCCACTATTAGACACACATAAAGGATTCAAGGATTCTGTACCTGACAGGACAATCCAGCGTAACCAGCCGGACATCTACATTGCTCTACAAGACGAGCTCTAGCTCTGCCTAGATGCCTTTCTTCAAACTTCACTGCAATTTCCATTGAGATATTTGCAATTCTACAAGATAAAGGCAGAAGAGAGTGTGAACATCTAGAAGAGTCCTAGCAGCAAAACTGAGATCTAAACATTTTCGTGCTCCAAGGTCAGGGCTACCATACATAATCTCCCATGACCCCCTTTTCCTCATGCAAATATCTCAAGAAAATCTGAAGATTCTTTACTTATTTATGGGGTTTCAGGACCTATAACAAACAAACCAGAAGTACTTAAAAGTAATACAGGTCGATTCCCATTGGTCTGCAAAACCTGACAAACCCACCATGCAAGAGTATGTATTTCTGCCTCAGAAACTCTTGACAGAAATACATCTGCTTTGTCACACAGATTTTTGGACACAGCTAACGAAAATAGTTGAGGGCATGTGAATCAAAAATAATCCCAAATCTGGAGGTGGAACCACACTTCTTCACAGCTGTGAAGATGTACAGATATCGGGTTTTCATCGGATCCACCTCTGTTTGTCTTGTTGGTTTCCAAACTGACAGATGCAATGACCATATCCCATCTCCTCCCTCTCATTAGTAACCTAATTTCTCTTCCAATTGACAGTAAAATGCTACCATTCTGAGGTGGGAACATTTTACTACCACTGCTCAGAGTGCATAAAGCTACAGGAGGCCCCTAGAACTCAGGGGACCATGCATTTCAAACGAAAATTTCAATACCCATAAAAATAAGGTAGGAAAGAAATAATTTAGAAAATATCTAACTATATCATCCATCCTGCAGAACAATGCATCAGCCTGTAAAGCTGTGCTTCTTTGTGGGCTTTTCTATCAAAGTAAGCAGCAGAAACATTTAGTGTTTCACAGAAAGAATCAAAGAGGGATTCTGCTGCCATTAAAGGTCGTAAATGTTTGCTTACCAGAGGAAGAACAGAAGTCATAAATAGGAAATTGGAAATTTCTCTAATTTGAGTTAAATCTTTACCGTATAGCACAGTTGGGACTATTGCTAGGTTAAATTACAGTAAATGCAATGAGAGATTTCTTTACCTGCTTTGCTGTAATCCTTGGCCATAAGCTGCCTTGATAAGGATGTATTCAACATTGCTTAGCACAGACATGAAGTCAGAACGTAAGACAGGCTTGTCAGACACAGAGTTAAAATACTTCCAAAAATCCTGGGGAAACATAACATATTGTTAGGACCATGAGTGTTCATGCTTACTTCAAGGTAATGCTCTATTCTTCCCTACGTGTTCTTTCAGAAATGCAGTCACAAGTCACTATGTCTAAACTCTAGGTCCTAGAAAATCCAAATTCTCATCCATGATAGAACAAAGCATGGGTTTATATCATTTCTCCTCTCCTTCCCTGCACTCAACTTCCATAACCAGTTTCTATAGGAAAGCAGTCCAGGAGTGCATGGCACAGCTTTTTCTAGCTAGTTCTGGAGAACCCAGAACAGCCAAAACATCAGGACTTCACAGCAGCACTCATTTCATGTGCAGTTAGAAACAGCTGCTGTAACTGTGTCCTGCCTCCTGCCAAGAAGGGAGACTAGACCTCACCTCAGCTGCAATCAGCAGAGTCCCAGAGACCAAACAAGGTCACCATTATCTCCTTTGAAATTGTCCAGTGGGTGCTACTGCAACTTCTCCTGCTAGGCTAAGATTCACATCCCATATAATACTCCTGGGCTGTGAGTGTAACATAAAGGCTACAAAATTATGAGACTGACTGAGAGTGACAACACCTGGCTGCCTGTCATTTATGGTTGAAATCTGAGTCTCTGTTTGAGAAGCTTGCCACAGCAACACCTTCAGCACTTCCAAAAGAAGAAACAATATCAAAATGTTATTTGCTGCTATAGCACAATATTCCCAGCCATTTTTTCCCTAAAATAGATGCATTTTAATCCAAGTGCTCTAATTACTCAACCTATTTGAAATCAGATATGCATTTTTCAGAGTATTTTATTAAACATATAGAACCTTTCTGTAAAAGCTCATAGAAAAAAGGAATTATTTCCACACTAATGTTTTGTCTTACCTCTTTCATTTCTATTTCCTTGTTAGTTCTTACACTGTTTTCTGGAGAAGGGATGTCTGCATAAATGACCAACTTGCTGGTATGACCTCCTTTCATTAGAATCTGTGGCTCAAAATTTGAGGTTCCAAAGCCATCCAAAGCATAAAAAGCAATAGTATATCTCAGCTTCCCACCATAGGCCATGAGCTATTTGGATAAAAAATTACTACTTTTATTTATTCCAAGGTTAGAGCTACTAGCTGATAATATTTTAACGTCATTAGAAGACTTGAAAACTGTCAGTTCTTTGAAGAATTGGCAATAAAACATGAAAATTAACTTAAACTCAGCACTTTTTGCACCGAGGTTAAATGCATATTTCTAAAGAGCAGCCTCAGTTTCTTCTTTCCAAGGCGTGCACTCAACTTTCATTTAATTGTTAACAATAGAGATTCCATGATCTATATACTGAATCTAGCATCAAGGTTGAAAACTCTTTCAGGTTTCTAAAGTAAAATTGAATACACCACTCTTTCCCCTCAGTACCATCTCTGAAGAGTAACATTGTAACTAAATATGGGTGTTACCAATTTACAGGGTCAAGAAAAACCTCATTAGGAAAGGGTAATGAAAACATGTTGTTTGTGCTTGCTGTAAGTGAGTTCAGTCACTGAATATTTATATCATGACCTACAAGGATAGAACTAATGCAGAAAAATGTTGTCAGGATAAAGTGACTATTATACAATAAAGGAGTGACTATTAGACAATAAAGAAATTATCTACAAAGCATTCTAATTATTTAATAATCTTACCTGGTCTCCCTGAAACTGCTCTGGTAACCTCCAGTAAAATGTTTCTGTATTTAGGTATTTTCTGACTATGGCAGCATCCAGTAAAACATCAGGAAATTGTGAAAATACTCCTTCCACTGTTCCAGTCAGGTTACTTTGAGCTACTACACGTAGAATGGACTGATCTGGAGTCAAGGTTATCTGCAACACAAAAAGAAAAAGATTCATTCAACAAAAATATTCTATCTCAGTGTAACATACTGTTAACAGTTTTAGCTGCTTTGAGACTCAATAGTCCATCTTTGAGTAATAAACGTCCAAACCAAAAAATTGGGAAATATGTTTGATAATTATTATTTTTTAAAAAAAATCAAGAGTGAAACATAAGGTTTCAGAACTAAGACAATGACCACTTACCATTGGCTTTCTTTGCCATATGCCACTGCCTCTGTAAGTTAACCAATTACATTCAGCCTGATTCATGAAATGTATGCAATCTTCGGCACACTAGTGCCTAACATGAGGATAACACCAAACTGTGTCTGTATATTTATGTCACTTTACTTACAGGAATTCTCACATGATCTTCTAGTTCTGAACAAAATGTGGACATCCCAAAACAAAAGCATGGAGTACAACCTAGTGCATTGTTAGCAGACAGAGCAAAAGTTCCAGGTTTACACTCACTGCATTGTAGACCAAATACATTTTCCTGGAGGAAATAAAAAAAGAAACATAACAGCACACTCATGTTAATTTACTAAGTGAATGAGACATGGTTCTCTTTGGAAGAAAAACTAGTTGCTCTGTAAACTACATAACAGGAAGTCAATTATTGTATCTATTCTGTTTTACTATGCACTACATTATTTTTCTCATTATTTTCCAATGCTGTTTAAAAAAAAAAACAAACAAAAAACTAAAAACAAAAAACAAACATAGAACATTCAAGCTAAAATCATGTATTTGAATTTCTAGCAAAAATGAGCAGCTATACATTTCCATTCAAGACAGAAAAATTTTCTCTCCACTCTCCCCCACCCCATCTGGAAGATGGGTTCTCAAAGCCAAAGAAACTGCTCAGTATGAATTGGAATCAAGGGACTTATTCCCAAGTGTCTGGTTTTGCACTCAATTCCCAACTGGTAAGTCCAACTTGAAGAAACAGCCAAAACTACAATCAGCGCCCGCTGGAACCTTTGGTCAGAAGATTGAGAAAGACTTATGAAGGCATACATTTGTTGCCTTGAAGTAAGTTCTTTTCCATCACTCAGTCTTTCAAGAACAGATTCCCACCTTTTCATAAAAGTCCATACTATTGAACCTCTGCATTTAATGTTTCCTTTTTTAATACAAGAATGTCAATTCAGATCTCACTATTAGCAATATGAGTTATTCTTAAGCACTGCCTTTGGTTAAAGCATAGGAAACAAATTTGAACTTGCAACACACAACATTTTAAAAAAGTTGAAGTCCTCCATTTATTGGCTTCCTCCTATCATTATTATTTGGATTTTCAAAAGAGCAGACTATATCATCTAAATCAATGTGTTGTTCCCAAATCTAATAAAACCATGTGCACTCTCTGTATTTCATTTGTTCCATTTCTATAATGAGGATAAGCTTTTCTGAAGCTTTTTCACTGGAGTTTTCTATCATTTAATAAGTTTTTTTTTTAAATGCTTTCACATCTAGGATGGAAGAAGCTGTAAGAGTGTTGTCTGTCTACCTCTACACAGAGAATGAAATAAATTATTGCCAACAGCATGTAGGGAGTTTATGCTTTTAAGTTAAGAAAAACCCAACTTTTTTTATCATAGATTGCCTGCTTAGAAACTTCAGGATGATACCAATTAATGTGACCTGCACTCAGAAGTGCAACTCTCGCAGCAAAATATAGCTAGATTCTATAAAGAAATCATTTTCTGTGGCTTGAGGTAGAAACATTTTCTCTGTGTTGCTCATTGCATACTTTCATCTATTACTGCTGGTTCTTTTCCAATGTTCTAAGTGTACTGAGAAAAAAACCCAACTTTTAAATAGTAACTAAGAAATAATGCACACAAGTTATGAACTATTTTTATTGGAACAATTTGCAAGGCAAAATGCAACTGTAAAAAAAAGCAAGTGGAATAAATAAAACATGTAAAAATTGTACTATTAAAAATGGTTCACACGGCACTGTTCTTGCTATAAGAAGGCATTTACATCTTACAGAGAAATACCGTGACACTGAAGTCACTACCACCATTCTCATATATTTAACAAAATTTTAAGAAATTTTGTTCCAAAACTCATGGCCAGTACTTTTTCAAAGGAGGCAGACAGAAATCTAGGAGCAAAAAGAAAAGCAAGACAAATGCATCCTCATTCATTTCTACCTTACAATCCTAATCCACAAAAAAGGACTCTGAGTGTACTACAAGAATGATGTGGCTACAGAAATTCACTTAATACAGAACAAACACATAGATGCTACATTGAGCAAATGCAATCTAGTTGAATTTAGGACTGCAGTAAGACCATAGTCGTGAAATATGCCAAATCCTGTACAAGACTAGAAAGACACCAATCATTTTTCTATCAGATATACAATGGCTGTTCTGTAAACTTAGCAAGGATTCAGCATTAAGTCAGCTAGAAATGACTTTTTGTGATAGGCATACAATGGGTCTTGATCCTGGCTTTTTAACATGCATCCACATCAACTTCCATTAATTCTGTCTAAACGAGAACTACAGTACCATGCCACAATAATTTTATGACCACAAACTGGCAATAAAATTACCTATGTAAAACAAAACAAAGGGAGGTATGAGAGACAAACTGTTAGTGTTATCATAGGAATTTCTGAGAACAGAAATAACAGTGCCACATTGATATCTCTTCAGCCTACAGCTGTGTTGCATCTGTCCAAAGTGGGGAACATCAACTCGCAGTTCTTAACCCCGCTGATTAATAATAAGACCTGTTTAATGCTGGCACAGAAAATCCTTTAGGGATGGATTTAGGTGTACTCAGAAGCGTCTCAAAGAAGGGATGCAGATTGCCTTTTGAAGTCCTTTCAGCCCTACACCTTCCATGACTTTTACATAGTAAATGCCCAGAAAACCCCAGTGCTGTCTCAAAAGAGTATGAATACTTCAGTACCTTGCAGGTGCAGATGCCAGTTTCTTCTTCACAACCACAAAGTCCTTCAGTGTCATCACACATCTCCACTTTGGTTCCACTCAAATCACAGTCACAGGCAACACAGTCCGGGTAGTCCCTGTAGCCAAATGCACACCTGGAACAGTCTTGTCCTCCAAATTCAACTTTGCACTGGCATTGACCTGTCAATACATCACACTGGAGATTGGTTGAACCAGTGTCGCTACAGTTGCAAGCCTTAGATGAAAAGAAGAAATGTTCACAAATAGCAGATCTTTAAAAGCAATTATGTTACAACAGAAACAGCACAATAAATTTAGAGTAGCCTTTAATAGTCAATATTTGTCAACAATTACTGTAAACTAATAAAAGGGAAGACCTTCCACATAGAAATGGGGTGGTTTGGTTTGTGTTTGAATAAAGAACTGCATTTCCTGTAAATCGTGGATTGCAAAAGGTAAGAACCTTTGTTGGTCCCAAATCTGGGTTGGGAATCAAAGGAGTTGAAGGAACCCGTTTCAGAACACACACACACAAAAAAACCCCACACCCAAAAGCCAAAAGACTTTATTTAAAATACTATGTATTGAGTGCATAAAGTAAATTAAAATGTTATATAAATGTTGGATGGAAGAAAATCGGAAGTAAAATAATTTTATAAATGTGATAGAAATAAAAATCTTAATACTGACATTCTTTTAAGATTTTAAGAAGCATTAATAGGGTCTACATCTTGCTCAAGCTTAATTTACTATTTGATGAGGAACCAAGAATCTCATGGCATCCACAGGCAGGAAGCTAAGCACACACTGCAGCTCAGTACCAAAGGAATACTGTTCCCTGGCAGAGGCCATCCTTCATTATGCAATCAGTAATAGGAACCTGTTATTACAAATATGTAAAGTGGATGCACTTAATTTATCACTCTTTTTTGAAGCAGACTGAATCTAATCTTTAGTCTTCATTTCATATCTGTGGTTACTTAACGAGTCCATTTTGCTCTGTGGTTATTTCTAACAGTGCAGGCAAAAAGTACATTTCATCTATCATCGCCTGGCTGTGAGCATTTTTCCCGAGTTTTTCCTCATCATCTCTCTTTGAGATGAAAAGCCTTACCTTGCAAAGCACTCTACACAAAGACCCACAAAATCTATTAGCATCACTACATATCCTTTAGCATTCTTCACAGCAAGCACTAGGAACTACATATCGCCCAGTCTAATACACTTTATGACCAAACAAGTTAACTTTGGCTCCCAGATATCATTAAAGGTCTACAGCTTTGAATGCCATACCCCATTTTAAGAATCACAGAATAGTCAGGGTTGGAAGGGACCTCTGGAGATCATCATCTAGTCCAACCCCCTGCTAAAGCAGGTTCACCTAGAACAGGTATCATAACAACAGGAATAATTTACATGTACTTCAATCTCTGTCTATATGTGATAAGGATAAATAAGGACTCTAAGGTACAATTAACTGTGCTGTAGCACACTTGAAAAGGGTTGTAATCAAAACATGACTATAGCTCTGCTCCATCACTGCATCCAGAAATGGATGCTGAATACCAAGAAAACAGCAAGAAATGGAGCCAGATGAAGTATCCCACTAATGCAGTCTGTGTTGCAAAAACAGATGGCTGGGTTTCTGATGGCATCTCCCCCATTTCATCCATGTAGAGAGCATGCAAGAGCTTTCCCAGGGTTTGCCAGTAGACATTGCACTGAATCTCAATTTGCCACAGATGATTATTCAGCACAGGGAAGCCTCTGTTGGGACTGTTACCTGCAGATCACGGTACTGTTTGTTGTATCAAAAAAGTAGCTAAAATACCTTACAGTAATTCACGTTAATCACTGTGATGCTGTAACCAAAAGGAATGATAAACAACTAGCAAAAGTGAGCAGTTACATATTTAATTGAACTTGCTCATTGGTAAGTGCTGTGGAATCACCCTTTGAAAGCAATGCTTCAAGGGAAATGCACAGGGACCAGCATATTGTATTCACAGAACATTAGGTAAGAATGACAGTAGCCGGTAGCTGACAAAGCAGTGGCTTAAAGACCGGCTGCTGAGTAAGTTGCTATAAATTACTAAGATGGTAAACTCTGTAGAGATGTTATAGGACTAGTTTATCATGCTTACTCTAAAAAATTAAAGAGAAAAAGAAAACAATTTGGCTGATACTTATACTTGTCAAGTAATTACTGCATGTAATGAAAGACCTTGTCAAGTTGATTATATTTGTGGATTCTCCATTAAAATTGCCTATTACATTCATGTAATTCTAAGGCTTTTTAAAATCTCAACCTTTATAAAATAAAGATTGGTCCAATGCCATATCTGTCAGGAATTTACTGCATGAACCTAATTGCATAAATTGTTGCTACTCTTTGGCTCTGCACCGAGTTGGCATTTTACTGCTTAACCATAAATATTAAGCTGAGATAATGGGAGTTAGCATTTTTCCACTCATGAAACATTAACTACCTTATACCATTTTAGTTTTAAATATTCAGAAAAAAAGTGTGCCGTGACTTCCAAGATAAGCTAGATTTCATTGTTCTTAAAATCACTCCTTGATTAGCACAGAAACTGTTCCTTGTTGCCAATTATTGCTATAAATCTGTTTTAGTATCACTATTGAAGCAATTAGAAGTTAGAATATACACTTCAAAATCTTAGTATGATCTATACACCTATACAGAATTGCCACTCTGATCAGTATTTTCAGACATCTTTCTTAAGAAGTTCCTCAATAAACACTTTAAACTCTGATTATTTTTTTAATTAATGTAAACATGTTTTAGCTCTTTGAGACAGAGAATAAATATTGAGGTTCTCAAAACAAGGATCTAATTCTGTCATTAGTATAAGGCAAATTAATAGCTGTGGCTTTTCGGCCAGCCAGTCATACCTTGCAGCCAAGTTCAGGAGACAGTCCCCAGTGATTTTCTTCACAGAGTTCACATTTTGGTCCCCGAGTGTGAGGGGGACAAATGCATTGGCCAGAATCAGCATTACAGTTGTTCTGAGTATGAGCACAGTCACAGGCTGCAAGAGAAATAGGACTGAATGATTAATTTTATCCTTGCTTTAGCTACAGAGAAGAAATTTCAAGACCACTGATAGTCTTACTTTTCTTCATTATACAGTACAGTTTATCCACTCTACTAGGAACTCCTCCTTGCCATACCTAATCGCTGAGAAACAAATTATGACCACAGTGGCATTTCATCTTTGTATTGAAAGCACATTATTGATTCTTGACATAGCCTGCTTGGTGATTTAAAAGCAGTTCTGCATTTCCACAAGGGAATCAATAAAGCCAAACAAAATTATTATGGATAACAGTAAATTTTTTAGGAAAAAAAAATCTATTATAGAGGATACAAAACTCAGCAGGAGATACAATAATGTTCTCAAGTAGATGAAAGGATTCGTCTCAGGAATTTGTACTTTTCAGGAATTGCTTAGTGAATAATAGGAATGGATAACTATTTTTATAATAACAAACTGCTGTAGGAAGCACTTGTCTATTTAAGAAATGCAATACTATTCTTGCTAAAAAGTAGAAGTTCAGAAAAATGGTTTTACTAATTTTTTAAATAACATTTATAAACTTTTCAAGACTGAAATGGTTAAAGGTATCTAAGGGATCTTTGATTCCTAGTAAAGACACAGTATATATGTTCTAAAACATAATCCTATTACATAATCTCACTGCAGATTTCACATTACTATAATATTTGAGGCACATAAAAAAGTTTGTCAGTTTGGATAAGAGGTAGGCATTCCTTTGGCTATATTGTGTTGAAAAAAGCATCTTATTAACATGATAAATTAGGTTTTGTGATGGCATGTTCTCTGTTTGGATTAACATTTTCCTCTGCATCATGACTAAAAATTGTACACACCCAGGTGATGATGGGAAAATAGAGTCAATGACATCTTTTCAAAGTATAAAATATATTTTTAAGAATTAAATGGAAAAACAAGTTCAAAATCTGTAAGCATAGTAGCTCTTAGCTTTCATTATTGCAGAAAAGGAATAAGTTTCTATTCTCTCTGAAGGACTGAAAAGTTTTGTAAAAAAAGAGACAAAGGAGTCTTTCTTTCATCGTCACCACCTTTTACAAGGAACCACACAATAAGCAAAGAAATGTTTTGTTCCATAGCTTAATCAAAGTATTAGGAGACCATCCTACAGATTTTTCTGTAGAGTCATCAAAACAAATGACCTTTCCCAGAGTTTAACATAAAATACATTGCTGAAAGAAATTCCAGACAAACCCTGAAAGGGTCACGGATTAGAGCTCACCTGTGCAGCCACCATCCTGGAATGCATAAAAGCCATGAGCACAACGATCACACTTTTCTCCAGCCACTCCTGGTACACAGTGACACTGCCCCCAGTGATTGCAGTCCTTGGAGACTGAGCCAAATTGACTGCAGTTGCAGAGAATGCAGCCAAGCCCAGTAAGCAGGCCATAATAACCATTCTGTTGAACAGGAAGTAAATACATTTGAGCTATATTTCATAAATTTTTTGAAAACAATATGATCTAAATTTTTATTTTCCCTGCTGTCTGACCTGCATCAATACCGGTCAGCACCGTGTGACTGCTGTGTGAGGACTCCCTGGCCTTATCTTTTCACTGTTCCCAGCTAAATGCAAGTATGCACTTCGGTGAAAAAGCGAACACTGAAATGTTCTCATGGTCTTCTCATCTCATCAGTGAGACTTGATGCTTTAAAGTCTGAGGATATTTTAATTTAAAGATTTCCATGAGGTGAGGGTGGGCTGTGCTAATCAGGCACAGATTTCTGTGAATATGAATGAAAGACCAGAACAGTGGATTGAAATGCGTTCACTTGGGATAGCACAAGGGCAGTAAGTTTTTTTCCTGAAACAGCTGGTCAGTGAACCCGCCAGGGGAGATGCCCCGCTGGACCTGCTGTTTACAAACAGGACTGGAGGGTGATGTGGTGGTTAGAGGACATCTTGGACATAACGATCTGAGATGATAGTTTTCGATTCTCAGAGAAGTAAGGAGGGGGGTCAGCAGAATCACTACCTTGGACTTGCAGAGGGCCAACTTTGTCCTGTTTAAGAGCCTGACTGACAGAGACCCTTGGGAGAGTGTTCTG
>JAVJGI010000040.1:58705006-58727652 GCA_035590275.1 Ibycter americanus
CAAAGAGTGGTAGAGAATGGAGTTACATCCAGTTGTTAGCCGGTCACAAGTGGTGTTCCCCAGGGCTCAGTGTTGGGACCAGTTCTGCTTGATATCGTTACTGATGATCTGGACGAGGGGATTGAGCGTACCCTCAGTAAGTCTGTAGATGACACCAGGCTGGGTGGGAGTGTTGATCTGCTTGAGGGCAGGAAGGTTCTGCAGAGGGATCTAGACAGGCTGGACCGATAGGCTGAGGCCAATTGTATGAGGTTCAACAAGGATAAGCACCAAGTCCTACACTTGGGTCCTGCAACAACCCCACACAACGCTACAGGCTTGGGGAAGAGTGGCTGGAAAGTTGCCTGGGAGAAAAGGACCTAGCTGACAGCCAGCTGAACATGAGCCAGAAGTGTGCCCAGGTGGACAAGGCAGCTAACAGCATCCTGGTTTGTATTAAAACCAGTGTGGCCAGCAGGACAAGGGCAGTGATTGTCCCCCTGTACTTGGCACTGGTGAGGTTGCACCTTGAATACCGTCTTCACTTTTGGGCCCCTCACTACAAGAAATACATTGAGGTGCTGGAGCGCGTCCAGAGAAGGGCAACAAAGCTGGTGAAAGGTCTGGAGCACAAGTCTTATGGGGGGCAGCTGAGGGGAGGTTTAGACTGGCAGTTAGAAAAATTTCTGCACTGAAAGGGTGGTGAAGCATTGGAACAGGCTGCACAGGAAGGTGGTGGAATCACCATCCCTGGCGGTGTTTAAAAAACACGTGGCTGCAGTGCTTAGGGACATAGTTTACCAATGGACTTGGCAGTCCTGGGTTAAGAGCTGGACTTGATGATGTCAAAGGTCATTTCCAACGTAAATGATTCCATGATTCTATGAAGTAACTGGACACAGAATTCCTGCTCTGGTCTCTCAGGAAGTTCTACACTTTGCAAAGACTGGAAACTGCCATTTTGTAGCACCACTGAATATCTACTTATAAGAGGCCTGTCTTTTTGCAGAATACCTTTTAGGCATTCAGCCATGATATATTTATTATCACCAACCACATTCTTCAGATATTCCCATTCAGACTTTATTTTGCAGCAGCACAGTGCTAATATCCCTTCAGGTCTCTTAGGAGTGTTCAGTTTGGTTTTTTCAGTAAGCCAACACGACTGCATGCTGTCAGTGAGCACAGCACTAACCTGAACAGCCCTATTCCATAAAGGTGCTGAGTCAGCTACATAGTTTCACATCTGCAAAGAGCACAGGCAGAGCAATTTGCAACTGCAAAAGCCTGTGCAGACAACCTTTGGTCTCCCTCCAGTAACAAGTCCCCTTCTCCCCTGAAAATCCTTGCTGCTATTCTCTGTATCTGCCCTAACCAATATAGATAAACAGGAAGATCAAGACAAAAGAAAATGTAGATGTTAAGAACAGGTGAATATTTGCTTACCAAGCACTTATCACATCTTTCTCCAATCACATTTGATTTGCAGTGACAAAAGCCTGTCTCATGATGACAAGTACTCGAAAGGGAACCATTCACATGGCATGCACAGGCTTATGTTTAGACAGAAAGAAATCAAATTTTAAAAAAATTATTAATCTCTATCTATATGCATTCATTATTATACAAAATTCTAAATTTCATATATAAGGTGTGTTTCACCTGGTTACATCCCATAGGTGTCAATATACTACAGTAATAACTGTACCACACATCTGGGCTAAAAGAAAAAAACCACACCTCTGTGAATAGCTACATTTGATGAGTTTGTTTCTTCCAGCCCTATATGTAACATTCAGAAGTAGGAAATGTCTACAGAACGTCAATGGGGGGTCAGTGTTAAGCAAGCCGCTAAGTTTCAGGAATATGAAGCGTCAGACCCTAGCATAACACATTCCTTCCTCAGGCTAACCCAGTCCCATAGTTTTCAGCCTGTACGTGTCAACTCATAACTGGAAGGCTAACTCTTTCAGCAAAGGTGCTTATCTCCTCATTCATTCTAATACATGTACATGACATTTTTTTGTTCTTTGTATTTTGAAATCAATAATAATAATAGCTTACCACGACAGTTTTTCTCAATCACTGCATCCCCATAATACCCATCAGCACACTTTTCACAGTGGTGACCTGCTGTGTTCCCCAGACATTTCAGGCATTGTCCTGTGAAGGTATCACAGTAGCCATCTTCTTGAGGGTTTACATTGCCATTGCATTCACAGGGAGCACAGGACTGTCCAGGCATGAGTGGATTTCCATAATAACCATTAGCACACCTGCACCAGAGATTAAAATCTTTATCAGTTGGAATGCAGTCATGTCAAACACTCTCACCACCCAAGGGAGTATTTCCTACTGAATTTTTATCTAACTTGTCTCTGCATTACAACAAAGACAAAACGGGAAGGAAAATTTTATTAGGAATGTCGTGTACGTGTGGTATGAACAATTCAAGGCAGGTAAGATGATGAACACTTAGTGATGATACAGATATTTTACCTGAAGCTAGTGTACATACCTTTCACACTGAGAACCAGTATAGCCTGGAAGACATTTGTCACAGACAATCCCACCTTCTTCATTCAGCTGGCAAGTAGGACTGAAACTATCAACAGTATTTATGGTAGTCAGTATCAATACACAGAATCAAAAGACTTCTACAAACATTCAATATCCACCCTTCAAGTCTATGCACCTATCTATAACCATGTAATTGTAAATTTTTCTATGTTAACATCAATGATTTAAACATTAAGTATGTCAAAATAAAGTTATTTTCAAAAAAATCTTCCTGAGGTTTGTTTTTTTTAAAGGAAAGGAAGATTTTAGAACTTCCTAAAAACCTGTCCCTTTTTCTAGCAAATCCGTCCAATTTCTGTACCAAGCTCCTCTTTTTCACATGGAACACTTCTGTCCTGTTTTTTTTCTGAAAGAACATGAAAGATAATGTTATTTTGCCGCCAAGTTCAAGACTAGGTCGAAGTATTACTTTCAAACTTCACATACAAATTGCACCAGTTCACTCGGCCTGTCTTAGCCTAAGATAGATATTTGTCTATCTGGAAAAACAATGTTTCTATGAGATATCTTCAAACGAAGAGGGAGAAAAGAAGTCCTTCTCTTTCTCCTTCAGATGTCACGACATTTCTTCTTTATCTGACTTTCTGATTTTGCTGAAGATGCACAAGAAAATCTCACATAAGCAGCTTACTTGTTTGCAGCAGAACTCAGAGGACATGCGCAGGGCTGGCAGTCCTCAGAAGTTCCGTGGGATGGACTTCCATAGAAGCCAGGCAAGCATTCATCACAGAAAAGTCCTGTCGTGTTGTGTTGACAAGCCTGTGAAACATGCAAAAACTCTTTTCATATTTACTCTTGATGGTTTTTCATCCCTTGAGGGGCTCCTGCAAGAGTCTGCATGGTGTATAACATTCAAGGAAGTCATTCTTCAAGCCATGAATATTGGAATAGAATTTGAAAATAAGTGAGGTTCTTTTCTGAGTTGTAACAACGAATCCTAATTGTTTCTTTCCAGTATTTTAGAATATACTTGACACTGTGAAACAAGCCTTATTACTTACACACAAAATTAAACATAATTTGCATATTGCACACATTTGCATTATCAAGCTTTTTTTATATTTCTTACTGGTGTTTAGCCATTTTATTTCTGTGACCTTTGAATTTCAGAAGAGATCTGAGAGCTAAATTCTCTCTTCAGAAAGTAATGTGTAATTTCCACTGATGTCAGTCATGGAAGATGCACATATCCGAAAACAGATATTCACCCAAAACACTGTCTAATTTTGTTCCTTTCAGGAAAAGTTTTGTCGTCACTTGCAGCAAGCAAAGTTAAGATTTTTATCAGCCAGTATATGGTGATGATTATTTTCATTCTCATTACTCCCCACTTGAAATGATAAACTGAAACAAACCCTTTACTGGAGAACAATTTAATGGAGATCCCCGAACATATTCTGAAGTAAACAATGAAAAGCAAGAAAAATAAACAGTTGGTACAAATAGCTAGAAATATACCTACACTGTAAACTTGTCTCCCACAGCCAAAATGCTCTCCTAATTCCTACATAGATGCTTAAAACACAAAACACTTTGAAGGATGACTTACAAAGCAAACACCATGAATATCACACTCAGTTGCATGCCCATTACATTTGCAGGGTTGACAAATACCTCCGAAGAGTATTCCATCCACACGGTAGTACCCAGGGAGACAGGACTGAAAACAAACAAGGGGGAAAAGGCAGTAGCGTTTTGTGTATTAAAAGTACACACCAAAACATTTTTCAAAGAGCCCACTTCCAACCAACCACCATCTGACTCATTCACATTGTGGTAACTGAATGCTCTTTAAACTCTATTGATGTCACTGCAGCTCTTTTCTGGTGTTTGTTTTTTACTTGCACTGGATAAAGGGGATAAGAATTAACTCCACACAACTTTGATTCGGCCCTTTGTCCCCTGGAGGCACATAAATTAAGTTTTGTGCAGTTGAATATGTGAAGTTCTTTATAATGGGACAATAAAAAACAGATGTCTACGTCCTCTGCTGAATCATTAGCAATGCTATGGCACAAGACTTCATACTGAAATTATTTGTCAAAATAATTCCTGCTATTCTGCAGATGGTGCTCTGCCTCCCTAATCTTCTATTCACAGATATATAAGACGCCACCTTGCGCAACACATTTGACCCTTGTGGGATCTTCCAGAGGCTAGCATTCCTCCCTGCTAAGATTCCTTATTGCCTCCATAAACCTAATGACATAAAACAGAAATAAACTGTACACAATTCAGATCCAGGAAAAGCGCTATTAACGAGTAAAGTAAGCTCAAAACAGCTTCACTGGGCTCTTACAGCTGCTCCCCTTTGCAAAACTGATGTTCTGAAGTGCATCATTAGTGCCACCAAATAGAATTCAAGAAATAAGTTTAAAATCTCGTTTAGTTTAAAACCTGGAAGAAACTATCTACAGCATTGTGTAAAGTACAGTAGACAGCATTTCACCACAGAACATACACTTTTATGGCAGTACAACTAAAAGCAGCCTTCCTTTAAAACATAGATCTTTTCAGATAGGAGATAATTTTGCATACATAAAACACTGTAAGAGGTTACCTCACAGGATATTCCTGTGTAACCTTGAGGACATTCACAGAATTCCACATCTGGTGCTGAAGAAAGACCTATAACATTTGCACTTGCAGTATCCAGGGTCACAGAGTCCAGCCTAGGATCAAGCATGAAAACATCGCATCATTTGTTTCCCCAAACTTGACTATGAACAGGATAGTTTGCTTCTAGAGCAGCAATACTGCTGAGTGCTGCTCCCTGGTAGGGACAGCTGAGAAACAAGAACAATTGTCTACTGTAAAAAGACTATGATCATAGCCTTTATCACTGCGTTTGCAATTCCGGGAGCAGATGAATCCTCCTCCTGTTATCATTATTGTTACTACCATTGCCCCTTCTCCTGTGGAGAAGTTTAAACAAAAGCTTCCACCTCTGTCATGGTATTAGAGGTATATCAGTGGGCCAGCCTTCTGTTGCCATCCCGAAATAAGATAGCTTTACTGCACCATGTCTAAAATGGGCACATATCTCAGGTGGGTAAGTAGTGAGAAATAGCACCAGTTCATTGGTGCTGCACACAACAGAACAAAGCAAAACCTCGTACTACAAACAACAGCATTTTGCAGCAGACTTAATCTTCTCAGCCACAGGTAAAATGATTTAAATAAATCTTTATAAACATTCCAGAAAGATGAACACATCATCCCTAAATGGACATAAATATAACCACTCCTCAAGGGCACAAAAGGACACAGAGCAAATTTTGTATCAAGTCCAATGTTATTGACATGAAATGGTACCAAATGAGGGAATGAGGAAAAAAGGCTATTGGTGAGGGTAAGGGAATTAAGTAAATAAATGATGAAGCACTGAAACTGATTCCCTTGAGCACAATAAGATTTAATTCCTGTATACCTTGGAGAACAGGTAAAACAGATCTGTAAGGTCTGATGCAGATACTGCTAATGCTGACACGAGACTATAGAATGACCAGTTAATCCATTCCAGCCCAATTTTCCTATTAAGCACTCCCTTAGAGATGAGCATCAGTAACATCTACAAACAGACATTAAAAGAAATAACAGCCAATGTCTTTACTGGCAGGTTTTCAATAGTTAGTGATGGATTAACTTGCCACATAGCAAAATAAGCTACTGTTGAGGGTTTTGGAGGTATTTCCCCCTAACAAAGCAGCCATTGTAATACAGCTTTTATGCAGTATCCCTTTAAAACAGAAAATAATGTTACTGCTACTAGATATCTTTAAAACAACCAGATGCCCTTTTTCACACATTCCACATTAATGTATTTTGGAGACAAGAAAAGTCTTGAGAAAATTCAATAAAAATTTTTTTTTCTAGAAATTATTAACGTAAAACTTTAGGAATACTGCCACCATGAATAGTGTTTCATATGCACAAAAATAATAGACATGTGCATATATATACAAAATTTGAGTATTTTCTCTCCCTCACCTGTACACAGCTTTTTTGGCAATGTTGTAGTTGGCCCTGATCAGAAGATGGGTCATGTTTACCAGTACAGTCAGCAACCTTTCCCGGTCGATAGCTTTTTTTGTGTTGAACTCTATGAAATTCTCCGATACAAGTCTCACTGTATTAGAGTACTCCTCATATGGTTGTAATGACAAGCCTGCTGCTCTTGTACTCAAAATCTGCCCATTACCCTGAAATTGAAAGACAGACAAAACATTTTGCATATTTGCATGCCAATTTTGTTAAGTAATTACATTTAGTATCAGATCTACATCCAGATAACACAGGAAAGAGGCAATCAAATGAGATTTCTTGCACTAGAAAGAAAGTAGAAGGTCTGCATTTTCCATGGCCTCAGGAAGACCACAATCCCACTCTCTTCTAGTTCAGAGACTTCAGAAATACTTGATTTTCTTTTGGAAAAAGAATTAAATTAAGTTTCAAATATCAAACTCCTCTACAAAACAGAATCGCTTTTCTCCTTTGTTCTGTTGCTAAGTATGTATTACAAAATAATGTTTTTTTGGAGGTGTCTGGATTCAACATAAAGCCTTACTTTTTATATGCAACATAAATCTAGAAAAGTAAGCAATCAGCAAGAACACTCATCTGTTTTATAAATATAAGTCCTTTCAGCTTATTGTAATTTCTTTTGTAAACAGAGCTTTGTACATTTGGTAATGAACACTTCACCTGTTTACAAACAGGTTATAATTTAGGTACTTATCATTTAAAACTAGTACTGTATACCTACAATTTAAAACAAATAGGTCAGAAAATCAAAGAAATGAGTAATAACAGAATCTTGGTAGTGACTTGTAGGAAAGAACTTAAAAAAAAAAAAGGAACAAAACTACTACTATAGAAATATTATTTTATTTTCCTTTTTTTTATCCCTTTCATAGATTCCTAATAATGTCCGAATAGTAACAAGCTGAAAAAAAATTCACCTGAATGATGACATCCACACTCGATACTATATCACTGTCCACACTCTCCATTGGAATGTCATAAGATACCGTATACTTCAATTCTCCACCAAAAGTTGTGAGCTGAAATAACGAAAAGCAAATTCTTAACACAATAACCTCCAACGAACACAAACAAGTGACATGGGACAGTACCATGTCCAAATTATAGGACTACATGGCTTACAAATACCACTTCCCAGGGAAAATTTAATGTCATCTATATCAGCACAGGGACAAGTGCTGACTTGTTGTTGTGCAGGCGGGGAAAGATAGCTGAAGGCTCTACATGTGATTCAGATAAGTGCCTTCATTCAGTGAAACACCTACAGGACCTTCAACAAGCAGCAGAGGTTTACACAACTGTCCTAGCCAAGGGGCACAGCATGTTGGGAGTTACTCACACTCCATATTCCACCTTTCAGGTATCTTAGCCCCACAACTGCTGCCGACTCCTTCAAAGTTAGTTAAACACTAGTATCAACAATTAGACCTATATTAAATGAACGAGATCAGAATCTGAGTGAGAGTTGCCCTGTGCAAAATTACTCCTTAATGTTACGCTTCTGAGACTTGTTTTCATTTATTCTGTCACTATACTAAGGAATGGGGCTGCATAGGCAAAGAGACTGAATGAAAAATAATTAAAGGTGAGGTTGCAAGGTTCCCTGTACTCAGCACTGGTGAGGCCACAGCTGGAGTTCTGAGTCCAGTTCTGGGATTCCCAGTACAAGGGAGAGATGCACACCCTGAAACAAGACCAGCAAAGGGCCACTAAGACGATTAAGAGCCTGGAGAATCCTTCATATGAGGAAAGACTAAGAGTACCAGAACTGTCCAGCCTAGAGAAGGTTCAGGGAGATCTCATCAATGTACACAAACACCTGAAGGGGAGGTGCAAAGAGTACAGAGCCAGGCTCTTTTCAGTGGTCCCCAGTGACAGGACAAGAGGCAATGGGCACAAACTGAAACACGGTTCCATCTGAAGATCAGGAAACACTTTTTTATTGTAAGGGGCACAGGTTGCTCAGGGAGGTTGTGTAGTCTCCATCATTGGAGATACTCAGAAGCAGATCTCTGGAAATGGTGCTGGGCAACGTGCTCTAGGTGACCCTGCTTGAGCAAGATTACCTCGAGGTCCCCTCCAGTCACAACTATTTTGTGCTTCTGCTGCAAAAAATGGGAGACCCAGAGCTTTAGGTAGTAACCAGACCAATAATTAAAGACTAGCTGGTTGGAAACTAATATGAAATGGGAGAAGGCACAGAGGCAGGTAAGAGGAATTTAATGGTCCTGTCTACTGTATTGCACAAGGTGTGAAGGGTGTAAGCTTTGGGATAAGATCAAAAATATGGGGAATGTGACCATATATTAGTAGTAGTCAAGAGAAAAAAAAGATTATATTGTGTCAAGGATAGGCAGAGAAGGAAGTGGGGAGATAAATGAGCTCAAAGAGCAAAAAGAGGGTAGTGTCTGGCCAGGAACACTACAATTTGAAAGGCAGAGATAGATTGAGAAGTGTGGTAATACTGGGGTTTATGTGTAATTTTTAATTACAAAACCTATATATTTAGAGCAACATGTTATAATTAAAATGGAGAAACTATAAAGGAGTTTTAACTCTAGCTGAGGACTTACTTTATTTCCTAGATAGGTCTCAGGTGCTGACCAGTAATAAGTATGTTTCAGTACTTTCACAGCCTCAGTGTTGTTAATACTTATTTGATGAGGTCCATCAAATTGACTTCGCTGAGGTTGCACTCTCCTTGCATTATACAGATCAGTAACAAGCCAGCCAGTCATGTCTGATATCTGCAAGAAAGAATAGTCATATTAATGGAGACAGACTTTGTGTCACTGAGAAAGCAGTCACTAAACTTAACCTCTCCCTAGACATTCATTCAAACTGATGGATCTGTAACACTTTCATTAGTCCAGTCTGACATCCAACACATGCAAATATGCCACTTCAGATTAGGCTTGTCTCTACCTCTCTAATAGACAGGAACAAAAAATCCGAGTGTGACTTTCATCCTACCAATAAAATTATCATTATACCTATGTAATTCTCTGAGATAGAATTACAGAACTTCAAGGGCTTGGAATTCTATTGTCCCCATTTATAGATAGGAATAAGATGGAGAAAAATTAAATCCAGAGTCCCAGAAGAAGGAGCAAGCTGAGAGAACTTCGTTCTTCTCACTGAAAGAGTTTTATACAAGCATCTTGGACTTTCAGTCAATTTGATGTGTTTTCCTCCCTTTCTATTGGCACACAAAACAGGGGACTAAAGTGTGACTAGCTCTGCAAAGATACATAAGGAGTTTGGTGGAAATACAGTGTCCTCAAAGTCCTCTAACTCAAGAAATGTCTATTCAAAAAACAGCAATATTTAACATCACTTTGTTTTCCAAGAATGAGTATTGGCAATATTGCCAGGTCACTCTAGCCTTGCCCAATAGGTAGAAGAGCAAGGAAATGGGTTTAGGTTCATCTGTTCAATATGCAAAGAAACTTTAACAGCACAAGGTCAGAAAAAATGCATTTTTTCAGTTCATTATTGCAACCTTCACTACCCAATATTTCTGCTATTACTACAAGCCTGTATGGCTAAAGCCTGCACTGGGATGACATGCTGACTACCTCAGAGCTGCTGAATGACAGTGAAAATCCATTCCTCTGTAAGGAGACACATGCCAGAATTTGGAGTTAACTTGGGCACATGTCAAAGAGAAATATAGTACATTTTGCTGCTGCCTGAGGAAAGAATATTAGGTCATGGACATAACATATAAATACCTGACTGATGGGCCATGTTAGGCTGTCACAGACATCAGAAACCCCAAAGCAGAAACACTCTGTGCAGCCTTGAGGATTTCTTCCTTGCAAGTTGTAGAATCCTGGTTTACAGAGATCACAGTTCTCACCTTCTACATTTTCCTGTCAATAGCACATAACATTTGTTTGCATCAGCATTATTATGGTAACAAATACAGTGGATTACATGAGATTCAGACATAACAGCATTCAGAAGGTTATAAAGAAAACAGATTGGAAAACTGATTGGAAGACTTCATCAGAATTGTTCATCAAAATTTAAACATGCCCTGGCAAGAGTTCTATTGCAGTGAGATTTCAGCACACAGGCAGGGTTTAAAAAGTTTCTGCCAGCTTGTCAGTCTACTTCTCTTGTAACTTGACTATGTAGATTGCTCTGGAGAACAGTTCCTATGTTTACTGAATCCAGATGGTCTACATACAGACTTTCTCACCTTTAAGGCCAGGCTCCTGGAGCTACCATAGCCAGCTTCAAGGCAACAGTTCCTCAATCATCTATTAATACTTTACAGTGTGATCCTCACCACTGCTGCCACCTCTTCCTGGAGGAACATCACATACTCTTATGTTAGCTGACAGCTCTTCCTCCTAATATGCTCTTGCTAAGGTCCAGAAACTCCTACTGTAAAAGCAGAGGTTCTCCACTTCTCTAGCTCCTTTCACTGGCCTGCTGCCTCCTTACCATGCAAACTGGGTAGCTCAGAACATTCTGCTACATACCTTTTTCAATGTAGAATTACAGGGAGAGAAGGAAATCCAAAATGATGCACCAAATTTTTTTCTTGTAATATTTGTAAAGGCAATCTGTAGTTATTTATTCAAAAACTTTAGACAATTGCTGCTGACAAGCAAACCAGCAAAGAAAATATTCAGTAAATGCCCAGAAAGCTGTGTAAACAGTAGATGTCCATGGGCATTTCTACACAGTAAGATTCAGAACATTTCCCACTGTCAGGGACAAGACTGATCGTGCCCTAGCTTCATATCAGAACAAGACCTGGACACACATCACTCCCCTATCTCAATCTTTTGTTTCCACTCTGGAAAAACTCCACTAAGATGGCAAAGAGAATTTTTCAGAGCACGCCGAAAGTTCCTTGATACGTATGGTTAGGACACCAGGACTGTATGGCACACAGTGAAGCATACTTGTCTTGCTATTTTTAGGAGGCTTGAATGAGCTCTGCATTGCAACTGAAATGCAAAGCCTGTGGACCAAATTCTGCTTTCAGCAGCAGTTAGCAGGGTAACTTCAGCTAAAGGAACCACTCCAAATTCCAGGCTTACATCAGATTTGGTCCCATGGAGCAAATTCCAGGCTTACCAGAAAGAAATGTGAGACCTTTGCTGGCAACACTACCAGCTGCCTCTTCTTCCGGACCAGAGTTTGGCATGTCAAGTTTACATAAGAACCTTTCTAAACAGGTAGGTTATGTGTTTTTGCAAGCAAAGTACAAACTGTTTTTGTAAACCATATGAAAATTTTATGATCCCCAGCTCTGATTCAAAGGCTGAGGGTGACTGCTCTCTATTTGCTAATATCCAAACTTGGGAAAAAAAATCTCAGGCAAAGGGTCTACTGAGAGAGTGAGATTTTAAAATCTTGGATTTTTACAGAAGTAGTATTTGTATGCTCTTTTCAGCTTTTTTATTTCTCAGTCTTCAGGATGCACTTGGATCACACATTTTACTTCGTAACATTATTAGACAGAAATTATTATTTATTTCTTAATGAAAAATAAAAGTCTTATGCAATGACTAGACCTCAAGAGCAGTGTTTCACAAAAGATCAAATATTACAAAATTCAGAGTATAAAAAGGAATAGCTTGCTCTACTGTGTTCACAGAGAATAAATAGGCTTAGAAATCCTGTCTCCTTTGTTTGATATTTGGAGCACACCACTTCTCTCATTCCTTCCTTTCATCTCTATAGGTGTGCTGCTGGTTGCTGACACTCTCAGTGATCTGGCCTAAAAATTCTGTATGCCAGGCCCATGCCCACAACAGCTTCTCATCCAGTTTATACCAAAATTTTCACCAGTTGTCTGCACTGGCTGATACAGTGTTACTTTAGCTCAAAATCAGGCAAAATGGTTGTATCTCCTTTTTCATATTTAAACTGGCCATTGGAGGTATTTCTTTCTTCTAGACTCTGACTATTTATATGTTTGATATTTTGGATTAGGTAAATTATGCAAAAGGACTAAGAAGTTTCAGAAAAATTGTCAAACAGACCACAGGTTTCTTTTTGGCTCCTGTTCACTGTCATAGTTGGCAACAAATACATAAACTACCAGCGAACATTTGGCTCTGAAAATTAAGTGTAACTTCTTTAAATATTGACACACAGCTTTGTAATAAGGTTCAGCAGAATCTACAGCTGCAAGACATTTCAATGTGTTTGGCTATTTACCAAAAAACAAAAGAAGTTAGAAAGACTGCTCTGTTTTTTAAACATTTCTGATGGTTTATATTTTGTAATCAAATAATTAAATATTTCATACATACATCTAATGTAATCTTTCCAATAGTTCTTTCCAAATGCATGCCGTTTGTTCACACAAAGCAGATGTGATAAGCACATCCTTTCTTTACAAGAAATCAGTAACTCTGAAGAGAAATATCAGCTTATCCCTAAAACCAAATCAAGGTAGGCATACTGTCATTCTCTCTGTGATTCTCCCTCATACTCACATGTACATTTATTATTTCATTTTAATGTCAGTCTGGCCCATTATTATAGAAAATGGTTCATCAGTAATATACAAAACTATTCAACATAAATTATCATATTTTTTAGTACAGAGAATAGTTAGTAATTTTAACTTCTAGGTTGTCAGGTGTACAGTTACACCAGGTTACTTCCTATAAAAGAAGTGGTGTCCCCAGTTAATCGTTTCCCTTATTAAAAAGAAGTTTAAAAATCAACCCACAGATTGAATTTTAAACAAAAATCATGGTTTAATACTCACTTTGCAAAGACAAGGTTCTTTGCATGGATCTTCATTAATGCTACCAATCAGGCTGCAGTTACAACGCAAGCAGTTTGGATAGCCCCGATACCCAAATGCGCAACGATCACATTTTTCTCCTGTGTAACCTTCTCTGCATTGACACTGACCTGGCCAAGTCCCTTGATAAGAAAAAAACAGAGAAATGAATAAACAAGAGCAGGCAGTAGACTGGATTCAAGACATCTCAGAGGGTGCACATTATTTAGCATTCCTTTTTTATTATACTCCATGTTATATTCCACTAAGATACTTGGCATAATGTCAATCTCACCATCTATTTTTCATGTTTAGAGTACCAGATGCACAGAAACTGCAGGAAAATGGATTTTGTGACAGCATTCATAAACAACAGTGTTAAATCTCAGTCCTTCACATTGTTTTACGTAGTCAGAGCCTGCCATCCCACACAAGAACACATTCAGGGACCTGACATACCTTAAAATCCTTAGTGTGTTATGCCTCACCTCTCCTTCCTAAACCTACCATTGTTTTTTAGTGGCAACTAACTTGCAGCCATTCACGAGTAGACAGTGTTCCCTCAAACCTCAATGCTCCGAAATATAGCCAGATTTGAAGTTTAGAGAAAAGGAGCTTCCCACTCCCTTACCATGCTGTGAGTCAGAATGCTGCTCGTCCTTAACACAGTCAGAACTCAGAGAACCGAATGGGTCGCAGCCACAGGGATAGCAGGGGTGATCCTCATAGGGAGAAACCTACAAAACAAACATTCTCTGTCAAATTCTCAAATCATTAACTGGGAAAAAAAAGTAGTCACATCTGTTTCTTGTCTGGGATCAGCAGAACTAATGTGAATAAAGACTGGAAAAGCTAATATGCAGCAATAGATCAAGAGACTAGTTTAATTTTAGCAAACAGAATATCAGGGGATTGCAGTCTAGAAAAAACTTACATGCGGCAACAAAATTTGGTCTTCAATAGCACAGACAAAGTTATAGTAACTGTTAATGGCTGGAAGCCTGACACATTCAGCATAAATATACTTTTTAATGTAAGAGCAATTAACCACTGTGATGGTTTGCCAAAGGTTATGGAAATGTTTTAAGACAAGAACGGATGCTTTTTGCAAAGATACTCTGGTTCAAAGAGGAAGGAAATTAAAGAAATCCTTGGCTCTGTGTTCAACGGGAGGACAGATATCTATTCATGAAGATTCATTCTGACTTCATGATCTATACCCCTTTGAAATATAAGACAATGCAATTCATATGGCAAGGATTTTATTTTCTTTCAGGGAAAATTCTCCTTTGAGGTGCTTCAGATGTAAAGCAAATCAGTAATGAACTCTAGATACTCATTTATTGGCTACAAGTTGAAGACTTTTCTTCAGTGCTTCTTACAGCAAGTGAATCAGACAGTCTCTGACTCCAGTTTACTTCCTTGGATGAGCTGTACCTGCTACCTAATCATACTTCTACAGACTCATCCTTGCTCTCTGCACCAATTTATGCTAGGTTTCTGAAGCATGGGGTTTCCAAAATGTGCATGAACCTGCCAAAGCAAGACCTTGTGGAGTAGAAATTTAGTTCAGTATGTCTCATTATACAGAGACCTAACATTGCAGGAAGTTCTTCTATTTAAGTGTTAGTCACATCTTAACAGATGTCTTTTGTGGAGTTTAGGTCATTTTTCCAGAGTGACACCTGTCAATAAACCAGAAAGTAGACAGGCTCAGAAAGCACATGGTCTATAATAATCATGCCAAGAAGAGTATTTGTTGCAACATCTCACTAAACAGTCTAATCTTAGAACCATGTAATGGTCCTTTTTATCACTGGCTGAAACGTGCCGATATAGAATGGTAGACAATTTTGGCACTTCTGGAGACAGTGAAATTTCACTACTGGCTCTTTTTAGAGCTTTATCCACAGAAGAAATGCGTTTCCTACCAAAACCTATATTTCCACACTAGGACTTCAAGCTTCATCTTTGCTTATTCTTTTCTTTTCCAACAGCTTGACCTGCCCTCCCACACGTCTGGACAAGCATTTTGTTTTTCTCTGAAAGTTTTGGTGGTACACCATCTGTAAAAAAAACCCAAAAAACCAACAACTCTATAGTTCTTAGCTATTCTGCAACTGACAAAAATATATATTAATTACAATCAGCTGAAATATACATCATTGTATAATGTTGTAATTCACCGAAACATCAGAATGGTATTTTCCAAATCTTACTTTGTGTGGTCTAAAATATCCATCAGCACACATTTCACAGTTGATTCCAGTAGTATGTTGAGTACAGTTTAAACACACGCCACCTCCTATATATTGGCCATGAATATCCATGCTCCTTTTCTGATCTGCAATACTCTGATTGTAATAACAATCTTCTGCTTTGTTATGACAGTTGCACTCTGGGAAGGAATGGAAAACAAATCCATTTTTTTTAATTTACAGTGTGTAACAGTTCCTATAACACTGACATTATTCGAAGTGGGAAATCTAAGTAGAAAAGCATATCAATTCATCTCAAAATTGTGCTTTTTTCCATTTAACTATGCTATATGCTTCATCAGTCCATATTTCTTAGCAGGTAAGCACTTTTCAAAAGCACTGTCACCACTTAAATAACACCGGTTTTAACAATATTCAGTAGATCCAACTAAGACAATCCTGTCAGAATGGATGTCGATAGTGATGTGTGCTATTAGCAATAACTAACTGTTCTTTCATTTTGTCCTCTGCATTATGGAAGAAAATCTGCCTAATTCTTCTTTTATTTGTATTATAGACAGAAGTCTGAGAAGTCAACAATGCCACTACACAAGTATAAATTTGATTTAGGTTAAAGAGTACTTCGGTCTGAACAGTCATGAACACCTACTTTCCGAAGACTGACATTAAGACTTGTGTAAAGACTTCAACTAAAAAGACTACTTTTCCATTCACAACTGTAAATTTTATCTGATAGGTTCTCAATTGTCTGCAGCTTGTGCTATGCATTAGCAATGTGAAGACAGAAAATACACAAACCAGCCCTAGGAACACATCCAGCCATACTGACAAATCTTAAATCAATCTATCAGACAATCTGAAATATAATTGGCCAATAAGGAGTTTCTTTCAAAACATTTGTTATCAGAACAAAGTTATTTATCTGATAGAATCTATGATCAATGTAAGAAATTTGTGTTTCAAGTAGTGAACAAAATGATTGATGCAAATCTGGTAGTTTTTACAGGAGTATAAAAAAATCCCCAAGTCTCTTTGCAAAAGAGGCTCTGAAAGCTTTACTACATGACAGCTCCACTAGCCAGGGAGTCATATTGGATAGAATATTTAAAATTATCTTAACAGTTATGATGCACAGTAGGTCCTGTACCTTTAAACAAGCCCATAAAGGCAGTTAATAGTTGGTGGATTTTGGGGGGGGAATTAGTACAGTTCTGTATGAGAAGCAACCTCAAACAAGAAAATAATAAGCCTTATGAAACTATCTAAACACCTGTGCATACTTACTTTCACATTTGTTCCCAGCAGAAATAGTTCCTGGTCTCCATGGTTTCTGGTGGTAGCCTGGACAGCACTTGTTACAGCTCTCTCCACATGTGTTGTGTTCACACTGGCAGTGCAATTTCTAGGAATAAAAAATTTGTCTTCTTGAAATATTTTTTACTGGATAATTTAACCAATGTTGCCAAAAGTCTGCCAAGTATCAGACATACTCCAAAAAATGTCAAGACCCACAAATACCCCACATTTAGTTTTACACTGCTCGACCATGCTGTATCAACTATTGGGCCTTTCTAGAACAGGAGGGACAAATGTTCTGTGCTGCAAGAAGACTATTTCTTGTTGTGGCCCTTGAATTGTTTAAATTTAATGTCAAGAGGAAGAGTTTACTTCAAGAAAGGTATATTACCAGAGACCCAGATATGCTTGCACAGAAAAGGAAGACAATTTTAGCAAATAATTTGTGTGCACCGTATCGTAAGATCTCTTTTAGCCTCCTCTTTCTCATTCTCCTTAGGCAAAGGCCTTTTTTTTTTTATAATTGGAAATGTTGTTTTGTGAAAATAAATTAATGAAATTAATTAATACCTTTGTGATTTCATCCAGAGGGCAGCTTCGAGCATGGCCATAACAAATACACATGCCACCAACAGAGATGTCCTTTATTGAATAGTAGTACTACAAAAAACAAAGTTGAAGGGATGAATAAAAGACATTTACACGTATTTACATCTTCCTCCCCTTCCATATTTATGGAAGATAAAATACCAGCATTCAGCTATTCTGTGACGTGAAAAATAAAAGAAATACTTGAAAATAATAGAAGCTTTGAATTTTTGCTACTTGGGGAAGCCTTCCATTTTGTTTTTTTTTTTTTCCTCTGTTTTTTGCTCACTGATATGAAATAATAACTGACTTGGAACTTTAAATAAGTATGCACAATTCCTCTGCTTCAGGAAGGACAACCAAATGAATCCTCAGCCAAAACTGACTTGTAAAATCCTTTCTTCACCCTATAAAAAGCCATGAAGCATAACAAATTGTTATATTTTAATTTCAGTCTGGGGAGTAAAAGTACGCTTTCTTAAAACAGGAACTCTGCTCTCCCTTAAAACCAGTTTGTGCACTGGTTTCCAGACCAGCTCTTTGCTGCTAGTGTGTAGGCACTGTATTATTCTATCCAAATTCTTAGCTTAAAACCTGGTGGATACAGCAGAATATAATCCATTAATACTGCCAGGTGGTGAGCGAAAGCAACATACATAAGGAAAGGATTTAATTTTCAAGGCAAGGAAGAGGCAGGAAATGACCATCTGCATTTGGTTACAGCTGCGGTATCAACATGGTTGGCCTGTATGTACAACAAGGGAATGAAAAAGAAACATTTTTTGAGGATACTTCTAAGGAAAGAGTTCAAAACGCTCAGACCTAACAACACTACAGTCATCTGGTTCAGGAAGAGGAGGTAGCCCTGGGTGGTCAGACATGCTGACTCCTGGACTGTTGTTTCTTTGAAGGATCTTGGAGCTGAAGCAAACTAGCCTCTTTGATTTCATACTTAATTTTTTATGGTTTTAAATTTTTTATTATGTTTAGTATTTTAGGTTTTTTTCTTTTTAATGTTATAGGGTTAAATTACAAAAAACATTCAGGGACTTATGTACAGTAAATCCTTAACTACAGGGAAGGAGATCCAGACTGAGAAAAGTAGGAGGACAAAAGCAGAGCTGTATTTCTGACTGCATTCCCTGCTTCATCTTCTTTGTCTTGTTTTCTCAACGCTCACAGTGTATGGCTCAGCAGCTGTGCGCAGCTTGAGGTTGAACAAGAAGCCAATGCTAATCGAATGCTACATACAGAAATAAATAAATAGAACACAGAAATAAAGGTACTGTTTAACACTTAGTAAAGTTCTGCATCAGCCTTTCTATAAGACTATGTACAAGAAACTAAACACAATTGGTATCAACAACTGGATGTAAAGCCTTCAAAACCAATAAAAACACAATCCAGAAAGCTGGAAGTTATTATCTTGGTTGTAGTTGGTTGTGCAGTGAGATACAAGATGAGGTATCAGGATCTGGAATCCCTATCCAATAAAACCCATGTCTTGTGAAGATGAAGATGCCTAGCTTTTCATGCAAAACTGCACTAAGTAGTGCCAGGTGGGGTAGTACTAAGCCCTGGCTTGCACAACTGCGTGTGTTACAAAAGCAATGGAAATGCTTGTCCTCAACACCCTTGTTTCCCAGCTGTATGTATGCTTCTGATTTGAGCCTTTCTTTTGGTGTATTTCTTGATATTACAATACTATCAACTAAATGTCACCCAGCCTGCTTCACAAGAACATCCCACCTGCTCAGGCTGTACATTAACCGTTTCCCTATCGCCAGCAACGCACAGCTGGAGCAGCTGTCCAATACTCTGCACTTGCAGTCTCCATGCTCGCAATTCCCATATGGGGCAGCCAGAACAAGCAGAACATCCAGATTGTACGCTTTAGAAATGCTGCAGCTGAATGGGCACCTCCATGGCTGAGGTAAGAGTGGGGCTGCCTTGAAAGTACCCACTTGAAAGCCCCAAGCTTTCTTTCTCTTTCCAGGTTTCTTTCTCTCTTCTATACCCAGCTATCCAGCCAGACTTCATAGAAGCAGCGTCAATGCACAAGGATTGCCTGCCTCAAAGAAGCCACAAATTACAAGGGTCCTGGTGCTGCACAAGGAGCTGCTGCCTGCAGACATTCTTCAAGGCAAAAAGCTACAAAGGAAGGGGAAGACGAAACACTTTTCATATTCTTTTGTCCTCGTCAGAAAGTCTACCTTCACAGAAAAACTTGAAGCCACTGATGTCCCAACCTATGGGTCTCAAGCAAATCAGAAGAGGGTCAAAATGGCAAAATACAAAGCAGAAATACCACAGAACAGTTAGTTATGGTAGATACTGTTATTAGGAGCTCCAATATTAAATTCCTGTGAGAGCTTGAAGAAGTCAGCCTAAGTGCTTGGTGCCTCAGTTTCCCCAGTTTCAATATCAAATGTTTAAAAACCAGTTAATACTCTCAGAATTCTATCCTAGTGTTTTATATTATTATTAATTCATGGGCATCAAAACAATTGATTGCAACAGCCTCAAAAAAAATGAAGAAAATTCTCATCAGACATCAAAATTCACAAGGGCAAGGTTTTCAAATAATTTTTTTTATGAACCAGAGCACTGGGTCCTGAAACCCTTGATACACCAGAAACGGTACTGCAGTTGCATCAAGAGCAACTTTAAGTGACATTGCCATCAAGCAAACCACATTTTTTATGAGATGAGAAAGCATTATAATCACTGTTCCTAACATAATCATTTACACAAACAAATAAAACAAAAAGCAAACAAACAAAAAACAATCTAAAAAGCATTCTCTCAAAGCTGATTCTGACAAGGTATTGTTGTTAATAACGTCAAAGGGAAGGCACGACTTATTTAACAATCTATCAAAACAACTCTGTGAATGGCAAGGATCAAGTACTGCCTCCTCCTCAAACAGATCAGAAAAGGCTTTCCCATCAAGTCATACTGAATACCATTTATGAACAATCAGCTTACCCTTCTGGTAACAATGGGGTCTAGCTCTTTAGGATCATTATGGCTGAGAGTCATGAGATCAGCATTAAGAGTTCTGATACGCTGCAGTCGTAGGCGAATGTATCGTGCAGAAGTAAACTCCAAAAGCTTTTGTGAAGGATCATCAGCGCTAGGCCTACCGTTGATCAGTGATGTGTGAATCTAGAAAGAGGAACTGGCTTAATCGTAAACATAATTGTGATACATTTGCAACAACAAACATCATAGTGTGAAAATTAGAGACTTAGAACTTAAGTTTGTTTTCCAGCAACTCAGGATGATTGAGATGTTAAACTACCTGGAATTCTACTTTCTTGTACCTGCAGGTGGAATTCCTGCTTCCTGACTCACCCAGTTCTGAAACAACCACTCAGCTCATCACAGTCTCAAGTTCCCTAGGGTTTTGTGGAGATGGCATAAAGAGAAAAACAGTGCCACAAGCTAGTCCTTAGTTCTTGTAGTCTTCCTTCCTCTCCCTTATTGAGATGGGACATGTAACTCCAGTCATAAGCGTAATTTTGTCCTTACAGATTTCTCTTCCACAATTGATATAGATCTTATTGCACTGCATAATATGGCGCACATACTCAATCTGGGGTCATTAATCCTATGCCTTGCTGGGACAGGGCTGCCCAATCAGCAAGGAATACTCAGTGATAAAAGCGCACAGTGGGAAGACAATCAAAAGCAAGGGGCTGCCACCACAAACCAACCCATCTGGCCTCAATCTTTCTTGCACAATCCTGGTTGACCCTGCTAAGATGGCTTTTGGTATCAAGCTGCACAACTTACTCTGACAACAGCCCCTTCGTTCTTTCCAAAGCAACTTGGGAACACACAAGGATTTAGTTTCATATGACTATGCAGTTCCTGCTCTGTTTTATGGAAGAAACTGAAAAATGAGAGCCTGCAGGCCACAAACAAATGTTAACCAGTTCACCTGGTGTCCAAAACAAATAAGAGGTCATGCTTTGGGTTTGTCAGCTACATTTTAGAGTGCATGACATATCCTTATTTATGAAGAGTAATTTTTTTTCATATACTGCTCTTGAGTTTATAGCTTCAACTTTGTCTAGTACTGTAACTATACATGTATGTGTGTGTATATATATATATATGTGCATAACTCTAAAGTTATCTACCACTTGACCAGTAGAAATTCTTTAATACACTATAATTTCTCCGGAGACCAGAGAGGACTCTTTCCTAGCAGGAAAAGGAAGAAACAGCAGGGACAGAGACAAAGACACTAAGGAAGAAAAAGAATGATTCTCCATGTACACTGCTATATTTGGCTAACATATATATATAAGCTTATACATAGCCTATATACACTGATAAATTTGTATTATATATTTTTGGCTTACTTGTCCTCCGTAATTCAAGACTGTTTCCAAACAACCGTAATTTAAGCCCTGGAATTCATCTTGAGTCCTAACTTCATAACGTATATTTCTGGAAGCAGATCTTCAAGCAATATAAATCAGGTAAACAACAGAACTATACCTCTTCAAACCTCTGAAAAATCTAGCAGCCAAACTGGCAAAATGTCTGATTTGGCAAAAAATGTTATTATTAAGTGACATCCACATTTAGGCATGTGGTCTTTTTACCCTACCAGATCTTTCACATCCGGGCACTACAAGCTGACTGCAGAACGTTGGGATACTGACAAATGCTGGATAAAAGGTAGGTGCCTGTAGAATCAGCTGGTCTGCAGGACTTCCTATAGACCTGTGCTTAAGTTCAGTATGTTGGTCCGAACTAATTACAAAACACTAAATATACGTATTTTCAAAAGAACGCCAAGATTCACTAATATAGGTTGCTAGAGACTCTGTGCAGAGAATATTCCTGTCTGTCTGCCATTCCAGTTATGAAGGAGCCGCCTGTCCTTTGTGAATGAGAGCTTTTATGTGAGACTGTTGATCTGCTTTGTGGTAGAAAAGTTCTACAGAGGGATCTGGACAGGCTACAGGCAGAGGCCAATCATATGAGATTCATCAAGAAGTGCCAGGTCCTACACTTCGGTCACAACCACCTCATACAACGCTGCAGGCTTGGGGAAGAGTGGCTGGAAAGTTGCCTGGGAGAAAAGGACCTGGGGGTGTTGGTCAACAGCCAGCTGAACATGAGCCAGCAGTGTGCCCAGGTGGCCAAGAAGGCCAATA
>JAVJGI010000040.1:58727789-58759936 GCA_035590275.1 Ibycter americanus
GGTCTGGAGCACAAGTCTTATGAGGAGCAGCTGAGGGAACTGGGGTTGTTTAGCCTGGAGAAAAGGAGGCTCAGGGGTGACTTTATTGGTGTCTACAACTACCTGAAAGGATGTTATAGTGAGGTGGGTGTCAATCTCTTTTCCCAAGTAACAAACAAGAGGACAAGAGGGAATGGCCTCCAGTTATGGCAGGGGAGGTTTAGATTGGCAATTAGAAAAAATTCTGCACTGAAAGGGTGGTGAAGCATTGGAACAGGCTGCACAGGAAGGTGGTGGAGTCACCACCTCTGGAGGTATTTAAAAAATATGTAGATGTGGTGCTTAGGCACACGGTTTAGTGGTGGACTTGACAGTGTCAGGTTGACAGTTGGACTCAATGACCTTAAAAGGTCTTTTCCAACCTAAACAATCCTATGGTTCTACGTACTATGCAGAAATTTAGTTCTGGTTTTTTATGTTCTTATGTTTTTATGTTACTGCACTCAGGAAAAAAAGCAATGTTCTGGATAGCGTCACCCAATTAACTCTCTGTGTACATCAGGAAAAATAAATGAGAAAAAAAATGTCATTAAACCGAATCTCTGGTATTCCTGGATTTGGAGGTGTATGGCCTATCAGACATATATTACAAGAGGCACTGTCTGCACAGTCAACAGGGTTTTCTGGTTAATTGTGTGGAGAGACAAGTTAAGTTTCTGTCTGTTCCATCTGATCTGTGGGGCATATACTTACATCACTGCAACAAACATTTGATTAAAGTGAATGGGACTTGATGTTATGAATTTAATTATTTTGTTCTTGCTGAAACATAGTTCTAAGTTTATGTGAAAGTTTGACACTTTAACCCTTAGCTGTATACACTCCAGCCCTTTTTAACAAAGAAATAAGAACGTATCAGCTTCTATTAAGCTAAGATTTACTAGCATTCTCCATGGGATAACACTGCATTTATTATCACACTCTTATATTATAGCATTCACAATAGAATAACCACTGGTTTTAATGTATCATTTCATTATGTGGCTGCCTCTATGCAATAAATTACACAAGTACCATGAAGAGAGTTTGTTAAAAGCAAGAACAATCAACAGTGAGGCTGCACAACTCGTAGCTCTTTTAATTATGCTACATCCCTGAAACAATGCCAAGGCTTGTTTAGGAGTTCCAGCTGTGCCAAGCACTTCAACAGTGTTTGCAGCTTTATCTCACACAACCAGGTGCTTCTAACACAGCAGTTTTCTTTATTAAATGAAAAACCTGGCAAAACATAGAGCCTCTATTATAGTCTTTCAGGATAAAGCAACTAATAATTCACAGCTAATAGCTACCATCAAATTATGTGGAGGGGAAAAAACAGTGAGTTTAATAACAGGAATATGTCGAGCCAAAGACATGTTTCATCCCAACATTTAAAAGTTTGCTATACTGGTACCTGATGTAAAGATATTATCATTAAAGAAGAACGACAGATCACCTGGTAGCGCTGAGGACAATGAACTCTGTAACTGTAATCCAAATGTTTTCAAAATTGCTATCAGTCCACGTTCTTACTCGCACATGGCAAGTGCAAAAGCAAACATACCTCTCCGTGTTCCAGAGGAACTAGTCTGGAATAATAGGAGGTACAGATCACTTCATCATCTCTCTTGTAAGTTGGCGGCCCAATTCTTGGCGTAATATTATAACGAGTTAAACATTCGGTATCGCTAATTGCATAATACTGCCATGGTCTGAACTCCGTGCCATCTATGGAGCGTTCCAAAATCCAGTTTCCAGGTCGTGGAGCATTAGCAGCTTTGATGATGACATAGGCAACTTGAAAGACCTAAAAAAATGCAAGAAAATGTTAACGCTTCATTACGCTAGGTAAAAGACCACTAGAAGCCAATTGGGTACTAAATTCAAATTTTAAAAGTAGCATATGGTTTGCCTGGGGAGAGGGTAAAATCTGGTACAGTGACTCTGGATAAAATTTTTGCTCAAACTTTTGACAAAAAAACAGTCTAATCTTTTACTAACAGAAATATGTATCATTTTTTGTCAAAGCTCTGAACATTACAACAAAACATTTGTTTACGTGACTAAAAAAAGACTAAATTCATTTAGCGTACCATTCTGTGTTAATGTAATAGCTGAAGTCTATATCTACACTGTACATTTCAGTATTACTTGTATACAACATTCTTCCTACAGCAAATGTGCTATCTAACTTTTCTGAACCACCAAAGGCTTCAAAGAACTAGTTGGTGGTGTTTTTCAAAACAGCTGCAGCCCAAACAACTCTTTGTTTCATATTTTAGCTGGGAGTTTAATCCTCACTAATAGCATTTCTGATAAGCTTTTTACACCCTATATTAAAGATCTCTGTGCATTCCATTTTCATTCTGTGTTAAAGTTATTTAAGCAGAAAATTATTTACAGACACTGCTGAAAACACACAGATACAAATAAGATGAATGTGACAAATATAAGCATGATAACCTTATTTAAGAATAGTAGCTCTTTTAAGATGTGTACTCTCTAAGCTATACAGGTATCTTGACTATTTTTTTAACAATCCGGTCCAAAGAGAAATCCCCACCCACACAACAGCACTGTTCAGTACTTCTGTGAGTAGGCAGGGCAGTAATTAAGCTTATATCACCTTTTAAATGACCTTGTCATGGCAGCTAGATAACCCACACCTGCCCCCTATTAGCTACAGCATTAGGCACTTAATACTGAAATGCACTCACTGCAAAGCTACTATCTTCTTCCTTACCTAACACCTATCACATCACTTCACTTAAAAAGGCTGTCTTTGCAAATTAGTAAGATTTCTATATAGGAGTTTAATGTTTTACATGCACTAAAGTATCAAGACACATTTAGATGAAAGAAAAATGCCCTATTATTCAGCCATTTCAGAGGTATGTATTTTCACTTGATCAGACTGCCAGGTCAGCTGGTATAAAGATCATAATTCCTGTCTGTATGTGCAGTATGAATATTGTGTTGAGCTCCAATTTGGTTACTATCAGTTCTTTCAAACATTTTTAATTTTTTTGTTCGGTTGGGTTTTTTTTTCATTTGTTTGGGGTTTTGTTGCAATACAGATTAAAGCCAGAGCACTTGCCCCATAAAACCAGAATTTGATTTTGTCAAATAGAGAAATAAACACACAGAGATAAATAGTAACTGCATTGTGTGTGTGCAATTCAGGAAACTATTTTTGAAACAAAACATTCTTTAAGTGAACAGAGCTTTGCTTAGGATATCTTGCAGACATGAGAAGGAAAAAAAATTGTTGATACTTATCTCCAAATTACTTACTAGATTCAATACCTTAAAGTCAAACAATCTCAATTTTGATTAAAATCAGACGTAACTTAAAACATGATATTCACTTCATCTGATTTTTCTTTTTTTTCAGGTATTCCAGCTTTATCCTTTCAGACATCAAGCACATACAAACAGAACATTTCCAGTTGTTTCAATAAATACGAAAATTTACACAAGCTGAGGATTTTGTCTATTGATTTATATGACATTTCAGCAATGCAAGCAGAAGTAAGCAAAAAGAGAAGCCATCTCACTTTTTAGTCACAGCCTTACAATCTTAGAAATAAAATACGTCTGGAGCCTGTGAATCCTCCGTTGTTCAGAACAAGCTTAAAATTTTATCAAAGTTAAGTAAGAGTACCAAGAATTATAATCCAGCCTTCCTGAAATGAAGAGTCCCTTTTAAATAAAACTTACATCATGCCAACAAGCTCCAACTAGAAAAAAAAAAAAAAAAAACAATGCTAAAATACATGCTTTTAAAGGGAAAGGAAAAGAATTCAGGCAGACTCCAAGTCAAGCAACTGTATTCCCTACATACAACCTGGATTTCATTGATTCAGTTAGCAGTAGTTGAGTTATATACCTGTTTCACACTGGGTTATGAACAAGCAGAATTGGGGGTATCATCATTTTGGTACCCTTAACCTGAAGCACTTGTATGAGACGAGTCAGTTGTATGTGTATATTCTCCATCAGAGAAAAGAACTGCAGAAAAGTGTTAAAACTAGGTAAGTTTTATGGACTGATCTTAGGAACTGCTATGCACCTCCAAGTTCCTTTATAGTCAATGATCTCTCCTAAATGCATAAAAGATGCAAGACTGGAACCCCAATTTTTTTTCAAGGCCAAGGTAGAAAATTTTCCCAAAAAATCTCTTATATATATTTTATTTATTTTTCCTCTCTGCTTGTTGTCATCAATTATACTTCCCTACTTGTTACACAGTCGGCTGAACAACAAATGATCTATGTTTGATTACATTGAGAATTTTCAAGACCCATTCATTATAGTTTGCAGCTGATGTAGCCAGTTTTAAATCCAGTTCCAACTAGTAACAATGAGTTATCCTTCATAACAAACTGCAACCATCGCTGCAGAAATAAAAGATATTCACAAGAGTATGCAAGTTAAATTTATTTTAAATATCAAGCTTCTTTGTGAGGGGGGAATGAGTGGAAAAGCCAATAAAAGATAAAAACTTTAACAGCAACTGTGCACATATTCAATGCACAATTCAATAAATTAAATCTTTTCAAGTCAATTTTTTTCCCAGAAAAACAGCAGCCATGTTTGGTACTCAAGACATCTAGGGATTGATTTTTCCTCCATGCCTACAGTTCACCAACAGCGAAATGAAGATATTTGCCACTATGAACCCAAAAGAGGCATTCAAAAATCAGTGAATGGCTCTATAAACATTTAAATATGCACAGTGTAAAAAACCATTGCCTTTTCCCCTGGATCTTCTCAACTCTCTTCCATTTATGCACATAGCCCGTAGGTACCCAAAAATACTTCATAGGTAAATTCACAGGATAATGAATATCAGCAACACCAGGAAAAATTGTCAGCCCCTGAAATAATATAGGTTAAACATAGAAATGAAAGGATTTTGTATAAATGCACCTGCAGTCAAGAAGTCAAAAGACAACCTATCAGTAGGAGTTATATTCTCAGGGATTATGTTACCAAGCAACAGAATGAAGCTGGAGGAACGGATTAAGGTGTTCCCAGGGTTTGCAGATGAAAATGTTTTAAGGAACATCAGCAGGTAGGGGTTTCACAGACCTCATATTCCACAGCCTCTGCAACACAAAATGGATCTGAACCAGAATTCCATTAATGCAAGCTGATTTTCCAACATCCTTAGAGTACTTCTTTACAGATGTTTACTTTTATAAACTCTTCAGGTTTGATCATCACTGAAGGCAGTATCTTACCACTTTTCACATCCATTCAGTGTCCACCAACCAGCCACGTGATAAACTTGAGCTGTGTGGCAAGAGCTAATGATTTGTACACTTTAATTTGACTGTATAGCTTTCCCAGAACTCATTTCCTTATTAAGCTACAAGGGTAAAAAGGACAAGCCAAAGCAAGTTAGTAACTCCCAAGCAGCCATAGATTAGAAGTGTCATTTTACATGCATTTCAATCCTGTCTGTACAGACCAGCCAAAAATCTTGTACTGAAGAACTTCTTTGTAGCAGCAATACCAACATAACAAGTCACTTTTGCTTTAGTTAGCCTAACAACCTTGTTTCTCTGAATGCAGATCCAGCAACACCAAGTGCTTCTTGAAACAGATTTATAAGTGAACCTTTCTCCCCATTCATCAGGAAATTTTGCATTTTTTTTGACCATAAATTCAGCCAGCAGTGGTCATGCAGCAGATGCTAGGCAGATGTCCCCATTTCCAAGGGCATTGTCATTGTTCTACAACCCACAGATACATGCTCGGACAAGCACAGTTTCCTGGTAGTCTTTTTGGATCAAGTCTCCCAGTTATACTTTTCAATTTTACACATGCAGAGACAACCATAAGGGAAGATATTGCCTTTTCATATCTATGAGTATTTGAGCCCCAAGCTCCAAAAGTGAAAAGTTAAAGGGAAAGATGAGTCCCAACACATTTTTTTTCTGTAAATTTCAGAAATGTTTAATCTATTAAGAGCAGAGGTACCAACTGCTACTTCAAATCTATACCCCAATTCAATTCCAGACTACCTGACCTTGAATAACCCTGAAAGGAGGATATGATTTTAGGACCTCAGGATCACTTTCAGTGTCTTACTGCATACATTATTGAAATCACGCTTGCATAACATGAACTGTATAATGCAGAAGACTGCAACACGAACAAGTCTGGAGGAATGCAAGGCTATTGGGAGACTGGTTCCTCCTAGTTTTACAAATTCAGCTAAATCTTTCCTTCAGCATGACTGCAGAAAGGAAATCTAAAAAACAGCTAAATATGCTTTTCAAAATAGCATGACAAGTCCTGTAGTGAAAAAGTTTATTAAAACTAACATTACTCCACGTTTTAAGTGAAACTGCAAAATCTGTTCTGTTCAGTGCTGTCAACACATATAAACCTGATTACCAGAAAAGTCTCTTTTTCTCAGATTTCGTTTTACTGTCCAAGAAGTTTAAAATTCATCTGTGCAAACTCTCAAAGACTGGGAGACTACATAAAGGGATATTCTGAGTATCAGCCTGTATTGTTCACAAAAATGTCTTTTTAAGGATAAAGATGCCTTCAGGCTCTTAGAGACTGTGAGGTCTAGAAATTGCTTGCAACATTTTGCTCTGAGGAGTCTGTGATGTTAAAATTGCAAAATAAACTAAATCAAATAGAATTTCTAGTCTCCTGAGTTGTCTTTTCTTCAAGATTTTTATTCCTTATGTGCGATCATTGTTTTGGAATAGAAGAAAAACTCATTTTATTCAAGAAGTACAAGAATGTACAGATGAGCACCATGAATCTTGCATCACCAGTTTTACAAAGTCACAAAAGGCTTTTAAGGGAGCTTGCCACATACAATAAATTAGCATTGATCCAGTGAAGTCAACAGAACAATATCCTTTTACATCAGCAAAGGATTTGTCCTTACAGAAATCTTTTTGCCAATCGATTTAAAGATAAAAGCCCTGTACAAATCATATTATAATACTCTTTTTCACTTTCTAATAGCAGAAACTACAAATTACTCTTACATCAGCCTCTCAGTAGTAATCCAGTACTCATGAAATATTCATGAGCTACAATTTAATCAAAAGTGAAGATGTTTTCTCAATTTGATACTATGGGCCTTTCAAGAACAAGTGGTCTTGCTTTACAATTCCAGAACTTTGTGACATACAAACTTGTGTCTTTCTGCTATGCCTAGTACAAAGCACCCTTAAATACCTTTACTAGTGTGAAGCATGGTAATAAAACTGAAGAAAGTATTCTTCATTTAATGGTGTGACAGAAATATTTTACAGCTGGTCGGAGCATACTGCGAACATTTATAACATTCAGCATTAATTTTATTTCATTATAATTTCACGAAGTAGCTGTCCAGAGAAGTCAAACTCAGGCAAAAATGCTGGTTTTATCTAAAGCTGCTGCTGTGCATTTTGTTTGTGTAGAACTGCCAGCGTAGGAAGCGCAAGGTCATAAATCAAATCTTGGTATCTTGTACATCAATACTACACCTCATTGCTAAACTACTCTTTCCCCAGTTCTGGATCTTTGCCATACATTTAATGGAAAGGGGTTAAAAATAAAAAAAAAAAAAAAAAAAAAAGAAAGAAAAAAAAGGAAAGGCTATCATACATCTGGGTCCTGGAAAGACTGAAAGGCCCACCAGAATACATGTACCTAGTTGTTATGATCCATGTGAGCTAAAAAAACATTACATACCCACTGGCTACTCTTACAAAATCTGTAGCATTAGTTATAAATAGTGCAGACTCTGCAAAGGTGAAAAATCAAAATAGCAATTTTGATACTGATTTTCTTTTCTTAACAAGATTCCATCAAACTGCTCTTCAGGCCAGCTGTTTTTAGACTAGATCAATCAAGTGCAGGGCAAAATATTAGCTGAAAGAATAGCCTCTGCTCCCTTCAACTCCAAGCCAAGAGATAAATACAGCCACATACAGGACACTGGACACAGGCTGTGCCCAGAACTTCGCCTAGGGTAAACTGGAGTGGAGTCAGTTTTCACCGGCTAAGGGAACCTTCACCATATTTGCCAGCCAAGGCTGTGTTCCAGCAGTCACCAATGCAACGACTGGATTGTATCTCTAAACCATACGTTTGTAAAAATCCCAAGAAACAATCAATTCCTCTTGCTCCTAGAACTTCTGGTAATTACTCAAAAAGCATAAATGATGACAAGAAGGTCAGCCTTCACACCACAAAAGGGTATGAAAATATTCTATATTCTGGCAAGGAAAGTTAAAGGACATATTTACTTTAATATGCTACTTGACAGATTTAATGCATTAAGATCGAAATGCAAAAAAAAGTACCAGTGCTAAAGGTATACTGCAACCCATATAGTTACAGGTACTGACTTTCACAAATACTTTTATTAAAGGTCCTAGAAGAGAATTTTAATGCATTGTCAAGCGAATACATGAAGTAAACAATTACTAAAATCACTAAGGTCCTTCCTATACTTTCCTTCTGTGTTTTCTTTACTTGTGCTGACTCGCTTAAACTAAGCACACCAAGTCAGCTCTAATAACTCATTGACTTCACACAATCTCTATTAACCAAATCCTTTCTCACAGAGCAGTAATTTACATTCAGTTTGCATAGCCCTAGATGCCTTCTCTCTCTCAAACTCTCTAAGGAAAACACAGAAGAAAGGCCCCTTGGGGGAAACTTTTCAAATCAAATTAGTGAAACTGAGCATGGTTCAGGAGAGGAAAGATATGTATTTGGTGAAACGTAAACAGCACTAAGACTGGAGAATAGAAAACTTACGAGGGCAGCTCAGCTGGTCTGTTTCCAAAGTGGAAATATTCTAGGAGGATGAAAACTAAGGCATTCCCTCCCACTTTATTTTTCCTTCCTGTTTGTCCATTTACAAACCAAACACAAAGCCAGCTCTTCAAACAAGAAAGTCCTACCCAAACCTTCTGTCACTGACAAAAGATACCCTGTGATTATTTTCGTAACAGTTCTGCTTTCTAATTAAAGAGCAAACTAGGTA
Organism: Ibycter americanus; assembly: GCA_035590275.1. Taxonomy (NCBI): domain Eukaryota; kingdom Metazoa; phylum Chordata; class Aves; order Falconiformes; family Falconidae; genus Ibycter; species Ibycter americanus. The sequence continues at coordinate 58,736,824 of JAVJGI010000040.1, forward strand.
CTTATTTAACCTATGCTTAATTTTAAAACATCAAAGTTAGACCTTCTGTTTCAATCTTTAAAATCACTTTCAAGCAGAGCCTAGAGATCTTGCAAAAGCTTCTTACCAACTGTACACCTCAAGTATGCATTTCTTAGTTAGTAACAAAGCTTCTTCCAGCGTTTGGAAGCATCCCCGTGTTGACAATGGATCGTTGAGCTATGATTTTCAAACAGCTTAGATAGGCCAATGCATAGATCTGTTCAAAGCAAAACAACAAGAAAAAGTCTAGAAAAACAGATTTTCTTCAGAAATTATTGTCTTTTCTTGGAGTAGGGTAGGAGACTTCTGATTCTTCCATGTCTAACAAAAAACCTAATAAATTAGCAAATGCTTTGTACAGTTTAGCGGCCTCCTGTCTAAGAATGATGAATCCTTCCAAGCTTTGCTGTGAAGTGCCAAAACAGAGGAACCAACTTCTGCCCATAGTTTCAGCCTCCCCAGCATCAGAAATCACTGTTTTATAGATATACTCCTTAACTGACAGCAAAAGTTCATAGAAGATATAATATAAAACATTTCTTCCCAGTGCTCCTTCCAACAAGATGGTGATCAGAATCAGTCAGAAGAGAAGCACAGAAAGTAGCAAATCAACTTTTCTTTCAGCAATACCCTTGAAAACTTTCTTTGTTATCAAAGACTGACTTTCAAGCAACAGAGACTTCAAGTAACTTGCATGGAATCAGAGCTGGAGGAAAACAATATCAGGACTTCTGGGGAAAAGACAGCAGGGTCAGGCAGAGGAAGGTTACCAAGACAGGAGGAATGCTGATGTAAACACCCTTATCCACAGATATACAGTTGTTACTGTGCCATAAGTTACAACAACCTGTGACCTATATGCTTACAAACATAGTCACTTCCACTACAGTCTGACAGGAATGAAATCTCCAAGATGCTCTAGAACAATAATTGAAAGACACTTCTGTTTAAAATCAGTTCATATTATCCTTAACTATTCATGTTTAGCTATGCGCTACTAAATGGTTAACTGCTAAATATCCTACCATCTAATCATAGAACTGCAATCAATCAATTGTATTGGTTTATAGCCTACATACAATAAATGACGCTTGCCTGAGTGTTACTCACCTGCCTTAAATCCAAGGTGATGGTGACCCAGTGGTATTGTCTCCCATTCTGAATGCTGGGACTTTGCCACCAGTTATTGGTACCATCGATTGCACTGGAAATTGGGTGCTGCTCTGTTTTGAAGCAAAAAATTAAACATCTCTTGAAAATATATCTCGCTGCATTTTCGCTGACCAGCACATTTATTTCACACCGAGCACAGCTTACTCTCATAAAGAACTAAGCTGTAATCTGCCCCCAGACAAAAAGGCTGTCATTGGACTCTTTGCTAAAAGGTAGTTTCACTAGTGTAGCAGAGAGACTAAAAGTAAAAAGTATTTGACCCCAACACACCCTGTATTCATGTGAAAGGGTCAAAAAATGACACAAACCCATGAAACAAACAAACAAAACACGCACGAAACTTGCCTTTGGGATTGGCACTGTGGTGGTCGCAGACACGGCACTGGGCGTTGCGCAGGGGCCGTCCCGGGACGTGCTCTACCAGTTTGCAGAACATCTCCGGTCCCTTCTCCCCACAGGTGGCGTTGGTGGAGATGTGAGCATTGCTGGCTAGGTTCAAAATGGCGGGGAACAGGCCTTGAAAGAAATAGCAATTATCAGCCACATCGTAAGGTGAGCAAAATACATTGGTATGAAACAAGTCTCTGAACATACAGGATCTCATGGCAAGCTTCTGGCTTAAGAGTCAGAGATACAGAAAAATACAACAAAAACCATTCATTTTGTGATAAGATTATCATACCACGCTGACACCAGCACATCAATCATCACAGCCCAGGGGCACTGCAGCCCTGCCTGTCCCTGCCCACTGCCAAGGCTTCCTCCCACTCTGCCCACAGCCCAGGACCTTGTTTCAGCCCCCCAGGGCTCCCTCCACACTGCCCATGGCCCCATTTCAGCCCCCCCTGCCCCTGGGCCATCAGCCCCTGCCCAAGTGACCCTGCAGCAGAGCCAGTCTCCAGCTCCCCACAGCCCTGCCCAGCCACAGGACCTGCCGAGCTGGGCCCACCACAGGTCCACATCCTGGCCCGACCTTGGCCTGTCCCCAGGGAGGTGCTCAGTGCCCGGGGCTGGGGCTGCCCCGGTGCCCCGCTTCTGGCTGGGCTGGTGGGATGGCCCCGGCTGCCAGGCCCTGCCCTGACAGACCCCATGGGGAGCCCCCACAGTGCTCATGGAGCCCCCGGCCCTCGTGGCACCCTGGCCACACCACCACTGTTACTGCACTCCACCTTTGGATGCTTTATTGCTGAGGAACACAAGAGTTAGTAAACTAACTCTTCCAGTTACTAAACCTTCTCTTCACTTTGTGAAATGATGAAAACCAGGAGGACAATGGGCCCGCTGCCAGAAGCGAGAAGGAACCGTACCGCGCACACTCAGCCCGTGTGGAAAATGCCATTTACCAGGAGCTCCCTGGCAGCAGCGCCACGTCCTGAACAGCACGATCTGGGCTCACAAGCTTTAAGGACTGTGCTTTAGACATTTGCTCCGGGCTTTTCTGCAGCGTGTGTGTAAAGTCTAAGGGATATTTTGCCTGTCACTTATCAATCTTTACACAAACCCTTTACCGTACTTTCAAAAGGTGTTGCTCCTGTGCGCTGGAATAATGAAACAACAGACTACACATTTCAAGATTACTGCTACTGAACTGGGAATCCTTTTCTAAAAGGAGTAAAGTTTTACTTTGGCTTGAAGGCCACTGATAAAGTTTAAAGAATACTGCATGCAACAAAGTAGTTAAGCACAGCTTCTCAGAAACATTATCAGTTCCCAGCCTTCCCTCCTGAACTAAAAAGCTTTTATTTCTTGCATGATTATGGTATAACACCCATTTCCACTCAGAAGCAACTCTGAAAAAAAAGAAACTATTTCAGGAAATAGAGCCCTGTCTTTAGAAATTAAACACAATGGGCTGAAATCAAAGCTAGAGCTTTGGCATGGTATATTAACTATGCCACAAGAATTGCTGCTGTTGCAATAGTGAGGTATTAAAAAAATCATGTTTTTCTTCTGTTACAAGGAATTCTAAAAATAAAAAAAAAATCCAGTCATATTTGTGAGAATGTCTTTTTCACTAGCAAAACTATATGAATTCTTTTACTTCATTAATCTACAACATATGTAAAAAATATTGTAATATTAATATTTTACTTTTCTTAGCTGTCCACCTCAAGAAGGCAACATTAAATATTCCTTTAATTTAAAGTGTCTTTGTCTGCCCAGTAATTGCATTACCCTGGAAAGCCTGGAGAAAAGTCTTAGTGCTATTTAAACCCTGTCTTCAAGTATCAAAAATGTGGCTAAATCCTAACCCTCTGCACCACAGTATGAATAACAAAGTGTGTTTTCAATTGTGCTATACTCAAAACATAACAGCAGGGAGATGGAGGTTTTTATTTTATTGAATCCTGACTTCATTAAAGTTAAATCCAGACTAGGTCAGATGCCTTATTCTCATTATACCTAAATCTGATGCAGATACAGATGCTGAAGACATCCTATCGACCACTTTGGTGAGGCTCCTGTCAGTAACATGCTTTCTGCACAGTCTTCTCTCACCTCATGCAGTATGGGTGCAGTATTGCTCCAGACCTAAAGCTAAAGGCAAAGCAGAAATGCCCCCCTCCATTTTCCTGTGGGACAAGAAACCTCAGTGGCAGAAGAGGGTATCTTTTTTTATGTTACTCTCCAATGCTACAAAATCTTCCTTATTCATTATTCATTACTGTTCACATAGAGGTCCATCAGCCAGCCTTCAAGAACTATCCATTACTTCCCAGGTCATTCATTACCTTCATTCACATTACACAGTAGCCCTGCCATTTCTTTTCAAGGTCATTTGTTAGTGACATAATTTGCCTACAGTAACCTTCAGTCAATGGACTTGTGCCAAAGGAATACCAAGGCTCTGAAGAAGAAGTGTTGATGCTGGCCAAGCTTCATTCCAAAACCCCAAGCTCAAGTCACCATAGCATTCACCCTGGATTCAGCCCTTTTGTCTGCTCGTCATCAAGCATCTCACTGACATCTAATAAATCTGCTGACTGATAGCGAAATGAATAATGGTACAGTAACATTAAGGTCTCATGATGCGTTTTCTGGGTCCCAGAGAGATAAGAAGAAAGAACACTTTAATCCAACTGACTTGCACTGGAGTTCTTCCCCAGGATCCAAGCAAAAAGCAAGAGGTTCTTAGCTTCATCCTGCAAGGTACTGGCATCTCTTCAAATCCTAGCTGATTACATTCACCTTTGATTCTCTTTAACACAATGAAATTTTAAGGCAATCTGCAGAGGTGCGGCCACTGATTTCAGGGTAGACTTGAGATTAGAGTAGAAGCCAATTTATTAACAAACAGTTAATTATCTGCAATAAACAAAATGGAAAAAAAAAGCAATTTCAAAGAAATGAGCTACAACTTTAAAGAACATTGTTCTTCTTCAGTCTTTTCTTAAGAAAAGCTGAGTACTCAGAATTATGAGTTCAAGATCTCTTAAATGCTCTTCTGCCAACTCCACCCCCAAAAAAACCAAAAAAAACCCCAAAACAAAACAAAACAAAAAAAAAAACACAGAAGAGGAAAAAAGACATCTAGTAAAATATATTTTTATATCTGTTAGGAAGCTACGATAGGTAGGTATGATAAAGACAAGCAACCACAGAATCAGTCACTTAAATGAGCCATTTATGTATAAGTGACTGCCATCATATCCTGCTGTAAAATCCAAGCAGCCATAACAGACAAAACTCTGGCAGAAGATACCATGTTTCATTAAACTGAACTTTTAGCAAGTAGTATTTGCATTCTTGAAGACATTGATGGAACTTTTACAGTTTGCTAAAGTCCTGCACAAATGATTGATTTGGATTTATCATACTTATTCCCACTAGAAAGGAAGGCAAGTGCTACATACAGAATCCTCACTGTTTCACTGCTGAGCTGTCAGCTCAGCTAATGTTATAACATCAGACAATTGTAGCTCTGAACCAGCTGTGAGAGATCTCCATATGGATGGCAACCGATCCACATGGATCTGTACAGAATTCAGTAGTAGACTTCTCAGCTTGCTAATCTAGTTTGATTGACTATATTCAATTTGTTAAAATACCTTGCATTTATCTTTATATTTATCTTTCCACCATCGAGCCCATCTCTGTTTGGGAATTACTGTTCCGCATTTTGCAAGGACCACTATGGTGGTCCTGAGAAAAGCTAGAAGAATTTTTTAATTAAACTCATTTCCTTCTAACTGCTGGTCAGCTCTTTTCATGGTAAGGTAAACTCTTTAACTTGATTTTCTCAGCTCCTCAGCCGCCCATTTGCCCCAAACCAGAGATTCACACACCACCCAATACCAGAAAATTAATAGTGTATAGATGCTAATCTGACCTTAAGAAAGAATAACAACTGGTTCACTATAGGTAAACACAGGAGTGGAGCACAATTTTTTTTGTCTGATGTTCAAGCAAGTTGCTTTCATATTTGTCAGGATTTGGTTTTAGCCAGATGCATGACTACAACTCACTACAGGAAAACTGAAAACCTGAGTGGGTGCTGTCAGAATTAGGTCATTCGGAGCTTTCCTACAGGGGGAAGACAACTCAAGCTCAGAGAAAGCAGAGGGAATCAAATCCCTAATAAGGCAGTCAGCAATGTGGATATGTCACATTCACACTCTACAAAGTTCAATTCTTAAAGAAGTGACAGCAATGAACAATTCAAAGGTTAGATGGATTTTTTGTATGTATAGGTCAGCAGGCAGACCTTGTGGTAAAGGACATAGCATTAATGTTCCACCAGAAGTCAGGGAAAGGGCTTGTTTATAATGAAGCCAGTTGTAATGTATTTGAATTAAGAACAATTGGTCAGCGTGCAGTATGACAGGGAAAAAGAAAACAGGCTAAGAGCTTTTTAGGCAGATGAGGCAGTCAACTTCTATTTTATGTGCTTCAATACGCCTATCAACTCTAATCGTTCAGAATGAATGGGGGTAGTTGGAGCATGCAGCTTATCAGGGCCAATTCAAAGTGCTGACAATTGCCAAAGTCATCATGGATTGTGATATATCATTGCATAAGTAAGATGTGGGCAATCAGGAGAGCTACCCCTGTACTGTAAAGTTTATAGCTGATCATATGGCCTACCCTTGTTTGAAAATTACTCTACTGAAACCAGGGTCTACAGAAGTCCTTACAAGCTCCTTGTTGCAGATGTAAGTACCATCATCTTCCCTGGAGACTCAATTTAATTCTTACTGGTTTTAGAAGTTTTGATTTTATTATAGGTATAGAGTACCAAGCACCCCTCAAGTTTTCACTGAGAAGAATTTCAAGGATCTGGGACATTTCCAGGGTTCTGGCAACTCCAGCTGTGACCAATGCACATCTGTTGATACTTTCTGAATATACCTGATTTAATGCATAACAGCAGATCAATTCCATAGCATTTGTACAGTGTATCTGACATATCCTGGACTTTAGAACATTTTGTCAAGCTCAAATAGGCTGCCCATGTACAGAAGCATCACTGCTCTCCAAAGACATACTTACTCCATGCTCAGACCACAGCACATAGGCATTACTAATGAAAGTATGGGAACCACATGCAGTTGTGTCCCATTTATCAAAGGCTTTTAGACATATTTATTGCCCTCCTTGTCTTTAAAAAGCATTCTCAGTTTAGGATCCTTGCCTCCATTCTGTATAGCTATATCTGAATGAAACTTCAATTTCATTCCCAGTCAATGATTTTTCTCTCAGGAAATTAATAGTATTTCATCACTGTCCTGTTTCAGGTGGAGGGAAAGTGGATTTGTGCGTTTTGGCAAAATCCACATATTGTCAGTGGTTTTGACCACGTTTGGCTGTACGGCTTCTCACAATGTGACTGACAAAACAGGGTGAAACTGTACTTCTTCACATTTTGCAGATAGCATGTGGAAAAAAGGAGATGGTCTCCAGAATAACAACCGCCCCAGCAGAGGCATAGTTGATTAAATCCATTTCTTTCACACACACAGTTGTACAAGCAGAAGGATACATGAGAGTTCTGCTTTACACAGGTTTCACTATGTTGGTAAATATGTTCAATACACAATAAAGATAGTACTTTTTGGCAACCTGAACAACACAGTGAGGATAGCAGAACTTCTTACAGGAAGGTCACAATTAAGACAGCTTTCCTCTGAATCCAGATTCACGGATCTGTCTGATACCCCCTGAAAGCTGAATAAATTGGGGAAGTGTTTGCTGGGGTTTAAGAAATCAGAAGACAAAAACTAATGGGAAATGAAGACAAAAGATTATCTGAAGCAAGCCAAGAACTGAGACCAGAAGGTGACATAATGTTTTCTGGATTGTTCATCAGTATACAGAATGAAGGCTCCAAACCAGATCTCAGTGAAGAACTCTAGTGAGGCACTTAGCAAAGCAATGGCCTGATTTTTCCATAAGTATTTTGGGGGTTTTTTTGTGCTGAGTGTAATAAAGCAGTAATTTGCAAATGAACAAAGTAGATGTGACTTAAAAAACATAAAGAGCTGATGTGTGCAGTAACAATGAGCTTTTTATTGTGTCATTTCTCAGAACACAGAAATACTTGAAGGGGTCTAATCTCATTTGCAAGATACAGTTTTTAGAAATGTTAAGTCAATCAGCGGTTTATAACAAGCAGGCAATGTTGAAGTTTGCCCACAAGCAATAGATTCTTCATTTACCGAAAACATTTACAGAGGACACAGTGACAGTTGTTCAGAATAGTTTGATGCACTTCAGGAAAACGCAAAGAGCTAAGGGAAAAATGTAATAAAATGTCAGAGTATTAGAATGTATAAAATATGTAATAGTATTACACTGCAGAAGTTGAGGTCACATTCCTTATAACATTCTCAGACCATTTTCAATAGCAGAGATTTGTTTTAGTTGTTCTGTCTTATTTAAGTTTTGGATTAAATGAGTTTACTAAATAAAAGCCCTGGAACCGTTGGGCTTGGGTTCAGATTCCTTGCCTGCTCAATAGATTTGCCCTCATTATTTTACCAGCAAATGTCCCTAGCTTAACCTTTTCTATACACTTTCATCAGAATCCTATCCTGTAATCACAATGAAAATCCAGGCTGATTTCCCTAAAATAAACAGGCTGAAATTCCTGCAGTTAGAAGTTGGTGATTAAGACACTAATTCCCTGTTCCAGGAGTCAGCAAGAAATCTGGGGTATAACACTCAACCTGCCTTACAATCGATTTTGTGGAGGCATTGCCTAAAAATATGTATTAGCTACAGCATTGCTCCACTTGAAAAGCTAAAAAGCTTCACTATAACTTACACAAATAGTCTTAGGTAGCAAGCCACTAGTTAGAAGTTATTTTGAAAACTGATCATTTTTCTGTAGCCCTACAGAAAGGAGAATTTCTGCTAGCATGACACAATACAGAAGCTAAGGGGTATGGGTTTATTAGCAGAACCTCTGCAAACTTTGATTTGCAATGCTTAGATTAAACTACTTCAGATTAAAAAACAAAACCTCACTACCATGACAGATCACCGCCTTCTCCTAAAACCTGTTCTCTATTTCTTCTCATACTGTAGAGCAAATCTGACTAACATGTTAATCAGAAATACTAGCTGGGGAAGATTACATTTAACTAAGTCAGTTCTCAATGTAAGAACATACTAAATTTGCCTTTTTCAAAAGCTTCCAATGAGGAATATTCTTCAACATCCTTGACCAGTCTGCTCTGGTGCTTTATTACTTTAAAAGTTACAAATTCAGTCCTCTTTGCTGCATTCATGATCTTTCATGACCTTGACTGCAGCTTTTGATGACCTGAAAGTCTGTTATCACACACCCTTTTCTCTTTCCCAGACTAAGTAAACAACCCTTTCAATCTCTCCACAGAGAGTTCTCTAAATCTCTTACCCTTCTGAATTCTTGGCAGTTTGCATCTCTCCAGCTGTGAGGCTCCTCAGACCTTATCAGCACCAACTGGAGTAGAATAATTTCTTAAATTCTCAACAGTTTTGTTAACACACCCGAGAACAAGTTTTACCTTCTTTTCAAGGCACTACAGGTGAAGCACACTAAGGTAAATCAAAGATCCTTTTCTGCTGTACTGCAGCCTGGCCAGTCATGAAAGAAGTATACTTCACATAAGGCCCTGGGATGAGCTCAGGTTATCTGTAAAACAGGTTACTTTGCAGCTGTTTGCTGAATGCTCATAAACACTTGCTTTCAGAACAATCTGCTGATTATTTTATAGCTCTGATTCTGTCAAGCTTTTGCAAATCACACTTAAACAATCCAACTGGAGCACCAGAAGAAAGACAACAGAAAGTCCATTACAGCAGTTAACGTGACCAAAAACATTCTGCTTGAACCCTGCAAGCTGTTAAAGCACAAACAAGCTACTAAGACCAAACCTTGCCCCTTCCTCCAAATGGCAAAACGCTTCTCTGACAAACATTTTCTGCTGTTACTTATATGCATCCAGCATTATTAACGAGAGCCTTAATAATAGAGACAGGGTACTGCAGCAACAGGCATTTACCTGCTGTGGTCTGCCTTGGGCTAGATGATGTGCTAATTAGCATTCAGTGCTCAGAAATGTATTGGAAAGAAGTATAACACTGCAAATTAATAAAGTTCTGTCAAATTCAGACTGCAAACACAGAAGGCAAAAGTTTGCTCACTCAAGAATGAATGAGCTGTACTATTCTTCCTCCCACTAGTTTGTGAAGGTTAAAGAGTAAGAGTTGGGCATAACTTGCAACTCAAACACCAGCATACAGCCAGGTTGATGGCCAGAGTGTAGTAGAGAAGTTGAACAAGGCAACTTTTTTTTTAAAAAAAAAGGGGGGGAGAAAACCTGAACCCTAATAAAACCTTAAATTTCCAAGTGTAAGAAGTAGCATGCTAAATATAAAAGGCAATGGAAAATAAAGAGAAGGAAGAAAGCATTGCACCCCAATTAAGACTTAACTGCAAGATGTTGAGTCTCCCAATATGCAGTATTGGAAGGATAGAAAGTTAAAATTAGGGAATTATCAAACTCACTAAAAAATGTCTACAACAAAGAAAACCCCAGACTTCCAGATTAAATGTTCAGAAAAAAGGAAGGCCAAGCAATACTAATACATCTGCACAAGACACTGAAGCTTATCACCTGTGTTAGTTACACAAAAATTAATGTTTTCTTACACAAAGTATTGAGGGTTTTTTACACCGGATGTGTTAGCATTCATTGTAAACTGGTATCTAACACTAAACCAGTATCCTTTAGATTATGAAGCTAATTGTTCACATTAGCTAATGCAAACTTTACAGTATCCTACCTTCTGAGTCCCTCTCATGCTCAGAGCTTGCAAACACAGGTGTAGATCAAATGTCACAACACACGTACTCAGATTGAAAATAGAGAGGATAAGGATGCAAAGACATGGGTCAGCGTGCAAATGCTTAACACTGAAGGAGTCTGAGCAACTGATTTTCAGTCCCATCCACCAATTCCTACAAATGAGCTACCTTGTTTCCCAAAGGAGTGCACATCCCCCTTGATAGCCGTCAGCTGAATGTTCTGAGAGAACAGAAAACATTGGTAAATACAATAGGTTTAATGGCTTACATTACAGCCCTGAATGTGGTTTCGAGTATTATGGCTTGGTCCTTCACAAATTTCAGAGATCCAAGACAAAGAAAATTAAGTTTGTGTTCTTGGGGATGAAAAAAAAAAGACCATCAGAAAGTTTTATCACAGCAGTTTCTAATATCTTCAGTATTGCTGTAACTTGCTGCTTTATTTCAATCAGATCAAACTAAGGGGCAGTAGAAAGAAAAGAAGAAAACTAGCTTTCAGCATCAGACAGTACAACTTGATACAAAAGCAGCATAGTTTGTGAGTATTCTCTATATATTATGCATTTTCAAAGTATAATCCATATTTCTTCTGTCATGCCTTGCAAGTATTGATTTTGGTGTTTTATTAGCATTGGCCTGTTGAAGAATCTAGCTAGAAATTGTCATAGCATTTACACCAGAGCAGAAGAGGCAAGAGTTGACAGATGGGCAGGCTGCCAAGAAACAACAAACTTACCAGACCATGAAATTAGTTCTTTCTTGTTTGCCCAAAACTTTTTCCCATGTTGAAGAGTCTAATTCATAGTGTTTGTTGGTTTGGGGGTTGTTCTTCCCTTTAGCATTACATTATTATTTTTTTTCCCCTGAAGTCACCTTAATCTCAGGAACAATTTTTGCTCAAACCTGAAGTAAATACAAGCCACAGCTATCAAATCCTTTGGTGTCTTGTCAGTTTTGCTTATATGAAGCCTAAGACACTATTAGCTTAGGTCAATATGACAGTAGTATTGGCAGTGTGATTGGTATGTCAAAGACTAGGGACCTCAAGTCATTTGTCACTCATGATGTATCCCAATAGCAACAAGACAGAACATTTTTGTTCTTACTGATGTTGGATCTGAAGTAACCTTTCAGCTACCTCCACCTTTCACTATGACTACCTCAACAGTAACAGCTCACCCTGCACTTTTCTATTACCAATTTTCAACCTGAGGTAACAGTTTTCTTTGTAAATGAAAATCCTGTCTGGGTTTAAGCCTAACTAAATTTGCAAGCATAAATGTTGATAAATGTGCAGCTTTAAGCTTCACACTACATCTTTTATTATAATAAATAGGAAGTTATAACCCAAGTATCTATTAGCTCTCTCCTGACTCTAAATCTATATTTATCACTTGCAAAGTTTAAGAGACCTCAGCTTGAGAAGAATTTTAAAGGTTTAGTGGTCCCAGTTACTTCTGTACTGTGCCTCAGTATCACAACCAGACAAAATGTTACCATTTCTTTTCCCATGTGAACATCAGGAAGGACCCCTTAAGGAAGCTGGCATCTCTTTGTGATCATAGAAGAAATCCTACAGCAAGTAGCTGCACTACAAAGGAACTCCAAAATGTATTTTTCACTTAGTTTAAGTTTCAGCAACCATATACAGTCATTTATTTCACTTTAATTTAAAAAAATGAAGTTTTTTCACTTTCCTAACATGAATGCACTATCTTAATATTACAATTGCAGCTGCCTTAGATGAAGTTAAATTTCTATTTAAAGTAAAATTTTTCCATACATGAACAAAAGCTATTTCAAGCTGAAGAGTTTTTGGCACCTGAGAACCACCAGCCCTCCTGTTTTACAACGATGTGCTTTTTCCAGACATGGAAGAAAAACGTTTTCATTCCAGCAGGCACAAAGCCATTATCAGGGCACACACAGCTCTCTATCAATGCCAGATCTTCCTGGGTAGGAGGGAGCACATTTCCTCCAGCTTGAATGGAGCTAAAAGGATTTGCAACTGTGTAACACTGAAGACATGCAAAACTTGATAATTCCCTTATCTCTACTGACAAGATTTTGCAATCTCCCATTTAAATGGTTAATTGGGAAATAACCTCTGTAGGGTTTGGTTTGTTTTTTTCCAGTTATAACCAACTGTTCAACGTGCCATAGAGGTGGGTTTCTGCTCTTTGCAAAAAGTAAAATATATTCTGCTACTTTTTTTGTAGCCATTTCACCCTAGGCAACAATGTAAAACTGCAAATCACCATGCTTCATTTACTTACATCTGCTGGTCTCCAGGCCCACAGGTTAGCAAGTGTACAGGGCACACATTGCAACTATTTTGAAAATACTAATAGCAAGTCACCTGTTGCACATTTTCTATGTTTCAAACCCTCACTTTTTTATTTTACTGTAAATGCCTTCATGACAAAGGCATTTGTGTCACACAGGATAAATTGCTGAAAAAAATGTAATTTTAAGGACACAAAAATAAAGAGGGGAAAAAACAGCCAATATTGCAAACTTCTAGAAAAGTTCTCTTCTGTATTGTCATCAATGCCGAACAACTCAGCCAGCCACATGGAATTTTAATCAAGTGTCCTGAAAGTATTTTGCCTTTGGCCTGAAAACAAGAATGATGCATTTCAGCCCGAAGGGCAATTTTTGAAGAAAATTCTAACAGCCTGAAGATCATGACTGAGAGTTCAAGTAGTTTAGTTCAGCAATGCTACATACAGCAACACTAAAAAAATAATTGCAAGGCACATTTTGGATCCTACCCTGAAACACCACAAAGTTTTTTGCTGATTACAGTGGGAAATGCAACAATCATGTAAGGCACAGCTGCAGAGTGGGCAACTTATTTGTCATTGTCCTTAAAAACAGAAAAGATGAGGAGGGCTGCTCAAGTTTTAGAGAGAGATTGTAGCATCAGTCAGTACTATATGGTATACAGAAGGGTTTTTCTTCTTTGGGGCAAACGTCCTGACCTCTTCCCTGCCACTGCACCACTGAGAAGCCCCTTATTACCCTCTTTTCCTATCACACAGCAGGATTTTCAGCCTACCAGACATATCCAAACTTGGATTTGTCCATTACCACTATCACCCACGGCAGCACAGCAATAGCAGATCCTTACACCAAGTACCTACGGTAAAAAGTTTCTGAGCAACCCAAGATATCACTGGAGCTAAACATCAGCATGGCACCCTCTGACCCATGCTAAGATACACATTGAATACAGCTGTCCACCAGCAGTCATGATTTGTACCTACTGCTTTATTGCTGCCTTCAGACCATGTACTATCATCACTGTGGAAAGATCTAGTCTCCTTTAGTCATCATGCAATTAATCTTAAGTTTCCTGCCCAACCACATGTATCTTTCTCATTGCTTGCAAAGAGCAGCCTTCACCTCACAGGAGACCTGCACCATACTTTGCAGAATCATTTCTTCTATTAGAAATGTCCCCATTACAATATTATCAAATATGGAAGAAACCAAGCCATTCCTTGTGTGACCACTCTCAAGTAAAAAAGGGGTTTCCATTTGGCTCTAGTATTTGCATTTGCTGCATGCCTTTAGCAATGATAAACTTGCTCTGGAGGACATTGGCAGACACACTGTAAACCTACTTCAAGGAAGATAAATTGGGATAGGGCTTGAATGGACTTACTCCCATAAGTTATAGTTTAAAATGCATGTTTACTTCTAAAGACCATTTCAGTAACAAGCTCACAATTATGCATTAGCAAAAAAAAAATAAATCCATGGTTTCTGAAATTCTGATCAGCTTTTAGTGAGATTTATTGTTAATTTCAAAAAATAACTCTTAAAAATATCCAGTTTTATTCACAAATCATGGAGTTCTAGATACATGCCAGATTTGCTTTCTATTTGTAATGTTTTTCTTAATCCTGTAAATGAGATATATGACCCCATAAAAAAAATTGGTTACTTGGGCAATTAAAAAAAAAAGAGCCTTACCAAACCAACACATTAGTTAATAACTACTGAAGGAATAAATGAACAATTGGCAATGTAAATTCACAGCAATTCTCCCAGAGACAGTGGAGTTCATTTGATCCTTCATTTTGCCATCAAAATTTTTATCTCTTCAGCATATTTTAAAGGGTGTTTTCTAGTAGAAGTCATTGAGAACACATCTTAGACAGTCTACAAGCTAAAGTAAATAAAAGGAACCCTAGAAATTTCAACAGCATATATTTCACAACCCTAATTAAACCAGGGTTTCCATAGATCCCGACAATTCAAAGAAGCCTCACTTCAAACTTCTGTTATCTAGCCCTTCTCAGCCAATAAAGTAGAAACAACCTAATCATCAGAAGCATTAGCACACAGTTACAAGCCTTTTTTGCCCTCCCTTCTTACAACAGTGCAAGATATGCACAAAAGGCAGCATTGTAAAGGCAAGTAAAATATATGAATGGTGTGGCAAGGAGAATAGCAAAATACACATTAGCTATTCATGCATTTGAATAAGAAGTGTTTGGAAGGGGAAACTAGACAAGAAAAACCAGTAGGCTCTCTTCTTTATTAGTGAAGCACCTTCAGGAGCTCGTTTTCTCAATTCTGCAAAGCAACAGCCAGAAACAGGGAAGGTGTAATTCGATTATTAATTGATTTTTCAAGCACAAGCCTACTGCTGGTGCTAGATTCTCATGGATTCATTCATTGTCTAGATACTCCTGGACTGATCTGGAATAATCCTGAGAACCTAGTGAAGACTGGCCATGCTCCATCCAGCCTGGCAGCAGCTCTGCCCTGAGCAGGGAGCAGCAGCAGTGCACCAGGTGCAGCCAGGCCCCCCCGGCCTGCCACCCTCCAGGACAGCCAGCATGCTCACCCACCACCTTGTGCCACAGCTGCAGAGCTCAGCCTGCCAGCATCCATGTAAACAAAATGAGGGACAACTCAGACCCCTGCTCCGGTCCTCCCTGGAAGGGAGGCATTCAGCCACAGTCAAACTGCACTGGAAGTACCAGTCACTGCTGAGGTTTTTTCCCCCCCTTCCCACACAAGGATTTCTTTACACACTTCTTTGATCATAAAGTTTTGCGGCAGAAGGCAAAATGCCCCTTGTGCTTTCAGAAAACTGAATAAAAATTATCAATACAAGAGAGCATCAGTGCTAGCTCTAGCTTGTATTTATGCTCAATGATTGAATTCCAAGGTTTATTATAGTTAGTATGACTTGTGCCACTGATTTGTAAAGAGTTAGGATTTTGCTATTAAAAACTTCTTGCTTCATCAGGTCCACAAGAAAAAAAAATATCAAATAATCAAATCAAGACCATAGAAGCTGTTTTGCATTAGCAATACAGGTTCTGCACTGTCCTCTCAGTCTTTCAGCAGATAAAAGCTTATACAAATACGATAAAGGAGGCAGTGAATATGGGCCTATCTTCAAGGTCATTTTGGAGCAAAATTGCAGTAAAAATGCGGGCAGAGCCAAGGGGAAAATAAAGTTTCCACTTCAGGAAGACCGTTTCTTAAATAGCTTTTTAACCTTTATTCTGATGCGGGAATCAAGACAGGGGCTGGATCTCACAGCACATTAAATGAGCTCACAGAAAGGAATTACATTATTGCAAAACAACTTTCAAATCTGAAACTTTAATCTAAAAGAATTGGTTAGGGAATATCTGACAGAGTAGTTACTGCATTAAATGGCAGTTTAAAAAAAAAACATCAAAAGCTAACCAGTTAAAGATGATAAAACAGAAGGAATTGCTAAAGGCTGAAATCTACTCTGCCTACACAAAGCAGCAGTGGGATCTTCATGGCCTTGCCTGGTAGGAAAAGCCCAGAAAAGACAAGGCAACCCAACTCAGCCCATCAACCCACATTAGTTGCTGCTTTACACAGCCTGCGAGGTTGGACCGCGTGTGGAAAGGGCAGTGGGTGAGTGCCTGCCATGCAACCCCCCTCCCTCCCCACAGCCCTCCGACATCACACAGCCATTACAGCAGTAGTGATTTTCAAAGGGCAGACTTTAATCAGGTTTTCAGGTAAAACCAAAGCATCCTTTCGGTCTGTTTTGCTCTGCCAGAAACACAAGGAAAAACTTGAGAATCGTAACTGCTGTTTCACATAAGGAGGGGAAGTCTAAATTATGTGCATCTACATATCTTTGTAATAAGGATATTGAAGGCTTTTTTTTTTGGTAGTATTTTTAGTTTTGCACTTCTATGCTTTCTAATTTTTAGAGCATTATTTATATCTACTGTAACTACAAAATAAGTCTTCTAATTTTACTGTAAAATTGTGATGTATACAGCTTTTAATACGCAATAATGTGTATAAAATAATTACATCTCAGGGTGAAAGTAGTTTCCCCCCCCCAAAAAAAAAAACACAGAATGATCAAGAAATCATTAACATCACTAAATCGCAGAAGTAAGAAAGAACAAACACAGATATACTTAACCTTTTTTTGCTCTGACCCACAAGCGAATGAAGCACTAACCCCAAACTTCAAAGCCAGAGAGCTGTACCCATACCCTAGTGCCCAGAGGCACTGTACACTGCCTCTGAGGTATCACTTAAGTACCTAAAAACATATATAAATGGGAAGTTTGATTGATGTTAGTTGTCACAAACCTTAGCTGCACAAATCACAATTCCTGCAAGCTGACCTAACTTATCTCATCTTGCAAAACTTCCAACACACTATTCCTCTGGTCAGGAAGGGATGCCTGGAGGACAGAAAAAAGCCATAGGAGAAGGCAGCAAACCCCACCTGAAGATCCTCTCTGCAACAGCTGTAAATACGAACAACTGATCAACACACACTGATAGTCCTGAATATCCAGAGAAGCATTTTCTAAGCCCTCAGGGAATGGAGAAAATATTTATGACAGACAAATGTTTTTTTATCTTAGTCTTCAGTCTACTCAGAAAGCTTTCATGGGTTTTTTCTGTCACATACCTTTGTACTCTGAGAAAAGAAGAAATAATCTGTGGCTTGTTGGTGCTGACTTTCTTTAAAAATATGTGAGGGAAAAACACAAAGCAGATTTTAGATTTAGGACTTTCTAATCAAGGCCAGCACAATTTTTTCCCCACAGAATGTCAAGGGTGTTCTTTCGCAGATCACCAGAAAAAATGAGATGGCTCATGGTTCTTCTTTCTTCCTCTCTCCCATCCTCAAGTCAGACCTCAATTGGCAAAATTTGCACCTAGTTGAGATCTATTACCTTTTACATTATTCTTTTTACACTACAAATTCCTTTCAATATGATCAAGCCTCATTTATATTTAACAAAGGTTTAAAAATATATTTGTGTTGATTATTATGAATTTAGGGAACCTTATAATTTTAAGGCAGTGGTACCCACACAGTCAACATTCCTGGTGGCACGCAACGTGGCCTCTGTTTGAGGTGACTTCCTAGCCAGGTGATCTAAAATTGACTTTTGTAGAGTACTATATAGAACAAAGTCCATAACATTAAGGCCTCAGCAGCAAAACAATGCCAGAGAAAACAAAAGCCCAGAGGTCCAGAATTACATCTGCTCTTCTGCAGAGTTTTGCTGGGGTATGCCAAGTCCTGCAGCCCAACAGACAGGCAGCTGCTGCAGCTCATATATGCATATACATATGGTAAGCCACATAGATCAAAGACAGAAATGCACAAATGCAATGACCACCAATGGTCTTACCCTCTTCCCTGCTCCAGCTGATCAGGATAAAAGACCTTAAGTAGAAAACATACATTCATATATAGCTGTAATGTAGATTCCATCAGTAGCTGGACTTGGATGCTTAGTCTATTCAGTAACTGTCCCCTCTGGATCCCAAATCTCCCCTGTTGCCAGCACCTGGGCATGTGAGCCCCTGAGGCCCACAGCCGCCCTCCAGCTGCTGATCCACTGACTGCCTTGCACACACACCACCACCTCCATCACACCCACTATGGATCCCTCCAGTTACTGGCCAAGACACCCAAGCCTACCTCATAACTGGCCCTGGACCTTCTCATCACTGGTTGCCTGACACAGACACACACACATGCAGATGGGTCTCTTGGCTGGCCCCAAGACCCCATGGTCTACCTAGCAGTTGCCTTGGATCCCCTGCTCCCTCTAGTAGCCAACTTGCAGACCCTCTGGTCTCTCCAGTACCAACCCCAAAATTACGGCAGATTTGATACCTCGTTCCCAAGCCACTCATCCTGCAGGCTGGCTGGTCTGGCTTGATGTTTGCTGGCAATCCCACGCTGACACACAAACCCACACAACCTACACACACTCCACTCTCTCCAGCCACAGGCACCTGAGACCCACAAGCCCCTGTGACTCATGGTCTTCTCTCCATTGAGTGGCACATATATCTCTATGTGCACAGTACAGAGACCCCCTCACCCAGGGGGGCATTTAGAAACAGAACTTCATAAAAAGACAAGACATAAGGTACATCATTACAGGAAGTGTACTGATGAGGTACAGGGGGCAGAGAGACAAGCATACTGACCTGCAACCTGTTTACAGCCAGCTGGCCTCCTTTAACATCTTACTCTGCCGCTCATACTTGTTCTTTCCTAGATCACCTTGATTGCCCTCCCTCCATCTTTGGCCCTTCCTCTACTCATCCCAAAATAAGTCTTATGCAATCCCAAGATGTCCTTCCCCTGCATCCCATAATGAGTCTCAAACCCCTTTAGACAGCCACCACCATCCCCCCTACCTCATAAGCTCTGGGGAGCTGCTCCCATAATTCAGTGACAGCTGTCATGCAACAGCACTGGCAGGGGCTTGTTTCTCTGGCTTCACTGTTGGTGTTACCCCACGTTGTTGCTCTTGCTCCTTTGTGTGTGTGGACATGAGACTTATCACATAATTTAACAAGTTAAATAGCACATGGACAGTTAAATAAGTATCTTGTGGCCCTGCTACTTAACCTGCATGAAGACACAAGGGGTGTATAGGTACACTGTAACTGAAGCTTCCAACCCAGGTAAAAAGTGAGAACTTAAGCCAAGTATGCCATTCTGCCCAGTTTTGCCAAAAAATGAACTTTTCAGCTTACCACAATGTTAAGTGGTTCTGCCTCAGGTGCCTATTGTATTTTTAGCTCTGTCTCCTGCCTCACGCTGCAAGTTGCAAACAGCACTGTTTTCCACAAGTCTCAAGGGACTTTATGTTTCTTTTAGCATTCTCTTATCGTGAAACAATATTCACACCAGTGGAAACATAGCAGAAATGTTAAAAGGAAAATATTTCCAAATAAAACAAACTTTGCAGGAGATAGAAACCTTCTCATATCGCTTAACTCTGTTGCGGATATTGTGAAAAATCTGGTATTTGAGACTGATGTAAACAAGCTGTAATCAAGCACATATGAAACTACAATGCAATATGGCAAAGTACCTATGATCTAATTTTTTCATCTCATATAGAAAGTATTTGGGAATGTAACATCCAGCTCATCTTGAAAGTGTAAGACTTTATTCAAAGTTTTATGATCATCCAAGTATCTTCTGGAAGTCTGGCACTCAGTTTCAAAAGTGTCAGAGGAAAATATATAAACACATTAAACGCCTTTAATGCATAAGGCTGTAGTGTAAGATCTACCTATCTAGGTTTGTAGACTAAAGGCCAGATCTAACAAAAACCTAAAAGACTGAAGTAAAAAACCCCAAGCAGACATGGATACAATAAAGTTTCTTCTGAATTCAGACACCTGATTGCTGCTTGCAACAAGCAAATAAAAGAGTAAAGCCTGCAATTGGATTTTCCTTCCATCTTTGGAAGGACCAACTACAGCATCAGCTTTTTTCTTATCTATTCTCCTTCCGCACCCATAAAACTTGCACTCTTGACTGTGCAATAACTCAGCTTCAAACAGAGGTTTGGAGAGATTTCATACACACCTCCCCCTCCCCTGCATTACCTGTCACAGCAACTTGGTGACACAGCACCCTATTCAGAAATTGGAGATGTGGGTTCAAACCACCTCAACCTAAGGAGATTAACTTAAATCTCCCACTTCCTGGGCAAGTATTTTAACAATCTGATTTATAAGCAAACCATACCCCTTAGGTTTCAGCAAAAAATGTGATTGCTGACCATAGTGTCATAATTTGTGTATTAGTCATAGCCTAAGCATACTTACTAAACCAGATTCTTGAAGCAAGGCAGGTTTGAAACCCAAACGATAAGCATGAGAAATACCTGTGTCCAGCTCTGCCCAGATGGAGCACCCCAGGGGCCATTCAACCCCCTGCGCATCAGCACTTAAAAGACTATTGATTCCAAAACACCAGGCAGGGAAGTAGCTTACAAAAACAAGCTGAGGCCAGATCCAGCTGTGGAAACGTTTAATCTACAACTACAGCCTTGAAAGTTACCATTACCACACATGCACAGTAGCAGGATGGGTTTTTAATTACAGAAAAATCACCTGACAGTGTCAGAATCAAAGTTATGAAATATAGGCAACAGTGGGCAAAACCATTAACTGATTTCCCTTTCTGCTTCGTAGACCTGGATCACTGTTACCTCTGGTATAATTAAGAATGCATTCCAGCAGAGCAAAGCTGCTCAATAAGCCTCTGAAATAGCTATTTGCTTCTGAGGCTGTAAAATAACTCTCATCTGGATCCAGACATTAGTGATACACACTTAACGAAGAGTTACTCCTTTAGTAGATAGGAAAGACTCCATTGCAAACCCAACTTTTCAATATGATGGGGACACTTTAACAAAACACCTGTGACACTAAAATACCAACTACATTTTATAGGTATGTAGATACTAATCTTCAGGCTGAAAGAACCAATCATGAACCTTCAAAGCCGTTCAGTGCAGTGTCTTTACTATTCTGTGTTTCTTAGATTGGACTTCAGCACTTCCTGACAGACCCTTGCAACTGTCTCACGCTCCATTCTCTTCATCTGCTGACAGGACAAAAGCAGGGACAAACAGAAAAAACAAGATAGGCTGACAGCTCTACCGAGGCACTCGCCATGAGCATGCCAAGATACCTTTCCCCCAGACTTCTACAATGCTTTTGCAACAGCTCCAAGAAAATCTTTCCAGCCTCACCACAAATTGCATTTTTACATCATCACGATGATACAAGTTTGAGCTTCAGTTGCTTACTTTCTGCAAAAGCAACACGGCTATTCTAATCTGCATCACATTCTTCACATTGTTTTAGGATCAGTTATCTTGAATTCTGGTTTCTGTAAGGCGGTTTGTTATCCACCAGCAGGATTTGATACACACACTTCCTCAGATGAGCTGTGCCCTCATGCAGAGAAAAAAAAAATCTATCAACTTAATCTAATAGGAAGAATGGTCTCCTGATCTGATCTTTCAGCTAGAAAAAAACATTAATTTAAATAGCCCTAGGAAAGGTGGCTTAGGAGCAATCAAGTACACTGGTATCTTTGATCACTGACACAAAAATATGCATTTTATCAAGATGCTTCTAACAATGTGAACTGCCATATAAAAGCTGGGCTATTGGTACTAAACAATCTGCAAAAGCTGCAGCAGATTACTTTGCGATCATTGCAAATTTGTGTGAAAAAAAAAAGTATGGACTCTTGCCACCTGTATTTGACCAGCTTTAGGAAAATTCCTACATTTTTAAACTGTGTGCTAGGATACATACTCAAATAGGAGTTAATAGTGAATTAAGTTTGTTTGGTGGGCATAAGATGGTACCTCACAAAAAAAACTGTGAAAAGTTTTGCATCATTTTGTCTGGCTTTAAATTTGTTTCTAAGACTGAATTTTCATAACCAAGGTGAAGCGTGTTTATTTACAAGCTGAAACACATGGACACTGAAATTTACTTGGACTTGATTTTGTCCCACTTACCCGGAAGATGAATCTTTGTACACATAATGATATTAATAAACACACTCTCTTTTACTGCAATGTGTAAACATCCAGATGCTAACCACTCACACTACATCTATCTTGAACACCACATTTCACCATAAAGAAAACCAAGTCGTGCATCTGTACAACATATGCCTTCCAACCATTTTCCATTCTCTTTTTTTTGTTTTTTTAAGAGAGATCTAATGCGGCTGGGGACTAATTTGCAGGGGCTAGGGATCTGTAGAAATTCTGCCATTGACTCCACCAGGAGCTGGATCAAGCCGAAGGTGAGAGCATCTGGTGTCTGCCAGTGCCTCCCCCGTAACGCAGCACGCCGCAGAGTCAACCACCGTTGAGGCAGGAGCAGAGAGCGAACTGCTCTTGCCCACCAACTTCAGTCGCACTGGGAAAGCACAAGTTACTGCGCTTTGAACAAAGAGGATGCGTGTGATTAAGTTACTCGCAAAGCAAGAACTCGCCGCGGAGCGTCCTGGCGTCCCGGCTGCAACGCACCGGCCAGCCCCACGTGGGGAGGAAAGAAGAAAGCAAAAAAAAAGGAAAAAGAAGAAAAGAAAACTTCCGTAAAGTATCTCCTCATGCTGCCTCTGTCTCATGCCTGGAAAGCGGTTTTGATCCCCTCTCACTCCTTGTAACAGAGCTGAATCTGGTTTACATTAGCGACAGCGTGAGGCATCCTTCGGGACTGCCCGCTCCTCTCCCTCCCCGGTCTCCCGCCGGGGCAGGGGCTGCACTGGGGGCTCCGCCGCGACGGGGC
>JAVJGI010000040.1:58760730-58799586 GCA_035590275.1 Ibycter americanus
GGGGCCGGGGCCCCCGCAAAGCCGCCCCCGGGGCACTTGCAGCCCCGGCCGCCTGTTGCGGGTGATGCGCGGGGTGCGAGTCCGGTGCCTGAGAAGTTCTGAAAAGCTGTAATTAATGAACTGGGAGGTTTTTGCAAGGAGGGGGAGAAGGGGAAACTACGAGAAATAGCAAGGTAAAAATGCGGAGGGGGGGGGGGCGGGGGGAGAAAGCATTGCGAAGCTGATTCAATGTGCAGCTTTCCTCTACGGCCGATATTTTCACGTCTTTTAAAAAAAAATCGGCAGCTGGGGCTTCCCCTGTAGATTTGTCAGCCCCAACTTGAAACTTCATGCCGTGCTGATGTTTTTCGAGCCTCCTCTCCACATAAACACAGCACATCAGCCATGTTTGTAAATGAAACGAGTTCTCTCCTCGGTTACTAAACTAAGAGGTTGACTACTTTTGTCCCATAGGAAGCCTTTGCAACTTTTAAATGATCTTGAAACAAGCATAAAACGTTAACAAATTGGTTGTAGAAATTCCTCAAGATCGAGGCATTGCTTTCACACTTCAGGAAAGTTCATTCCCATTAGGCTTTCCTGTTTCAAGGTCTGTCAGGTTGCAGAGCTGGTACCTATAGTACACCTTAAGTAATATTTCAGGTAAGTTGCAGCAAGGAACGACATTTTCCTGGGAAAAGAACTGTACGCCCAAAATAAGTTAGTTGAGGTGGAGAAATTTTAGTCAGAAGATACTGTCTCTCAAATGTGAATCCCCACTGACAATGCATGCTGCTTGTTTTTTAGGAAAGCATTGTGCTGCTCCGTATGGTATTTCATTTAAAACCATATTTCAAAATATAATAATACATATGTGTTGCATGAGCAGAGTTAGGCTGCAAGTGTGTTCTTCAGACTGGAGGCAGCTGTTTGCAGAGTTGATTTCAGCTTGGTTGGCTGGTTGTTGTTATTGATTGGGGTTAAGATATTCCAGAAAAGAATAATCATTTACATATTTTTTATTAAATAAAGCTATTTCTTGTCATATAACTCAGAGTTATGAGTTATACTTGAGAAGGCGTAGCAATGTTTATATTCAAAACATAGACAAACAGGAAAAATCTATGGGTCAAGGAGATGAAAAATGAAAAATTTCTGCCATAAAATCTTATCAAAGGCCTTCAAGCCTACAAATAAATAACACACCACATATGTCCCTTCCAACAGACCCGTCCTTTGCTCACACCAGGAACTTCTTAAATTTCAGGACAGGCAAGGAGGAGGAAAGCAAAACATCTGTGGAGAGAAAAGTCAACAAATTTCAAGAGCCAAAGTGTCATTTGTTCTAAAATCATAGAGGTCAGGTTAAGGAATCCTCTGTGCAGGATCACAAGTACCAGTTGGGAGCAAAGTACAAAGGAAAGGGAAAGAGGGAGCATCTGTGCAGTATAAAATCCTGCCAGATTACAGCTTTAATAATCAGTTTAACCATTTCTTCAAATTACAACAAGCTGAAGAGCACTGTTTTACAGCCATGCAATGGTAAGTGCCAGTTTATTATTACATGCATTTATCCTCATCAGGATATTCCACAAGAGCTAGAGAACATATACTGAGATCCAGCTCTGGACTTTATCATCTGCCTTGATTATTGTAGGTTAACTAAACATGTCTATACAACTTGTAACTGAAATATATACATTGAAGTAGTCTGCAGGACTACACCACTGTTGTTCAGCATCCATTATAATCATTCCCTAAGAAAACCAATCCTTCTCAAATTTCATTTGAGTACGTGCCTTCTTGGAGAAGAGGATTACTGTCTTATCTCTTGTTCCTTTTTCCACAGTTCATTGCTTGTATTGCAAAGTACCAGGCAATCAGAATGATCCACTGTTCAAGACATGGCACTATTAATATAATTCTTTCCTAACCTAGGTTTCTAATGAGCTTTGAATGGTTATGACATTAGATGAGTATCTCAGCTTCTTAAGCAAGTGCAACTCCACTGCACATTTACACCGAGTGAGTGCATCAGGTATTGTAAGTTGAAGATTAGAAATTTCTTCGTCTTAGACAAACTAATCCGATGAGAAAATGGAATGCCGTGGTACAGGTAAGATCTTGAATGAGTCAAGAAACATGCAAGAAAATGAAAGTGGTTTAGGGCACTGCACTTTTGTTCATGTTTATACAGTTCCCAAAAACCATCTGCATAAACTGAAACCGAGTGCTACTATATCATATATGCTTTAAAAAGACAGTAACACTGCAGATTGAAATAGCACAGGAGACTTTTATATTGTGAAACAATTAAGTTGTCATGCTCCAACTTCACTTGAAAGAAAGACAGAGATGGTACAAACTTTAGGAAGGGTAATCTCTGAATGTTTCACACTTACTGGTTTTGCTAATTCAAATTTACCACAAAATAAAACAAAAAAAAGTTTGTTCTGTAAGGCAATGGAAAAGTTATGCGTAAATACCTAGAAAATACTCAGAGATGTGGTTATAAGGAACTTTGGGAAGTCTTGTTTTCTCTTCCACCAATTTTCATGAATTAGAATTGCCTTAAGGACTAAGTGTTTCAGTTGCAAAGGAATGGAAAATCCTAATATTTAGGATGATGAAGCACAAAGTTAATATGCTAATTTAGCCATCTGTGCATAACAACCTATGGATAAAAACATTGCCTTTGGCAAAAACAGAGGTGTGGGAGAATTCAAACTGGAGAAAGCCCAAATACATGGAGTCTGAATGGAACCGCTCTGCTATCCTGCACCTAAGTAAACTTCAAGTGAACACCAAATATGTTTTTTCAGCTTTTGTCTGTGTTGCTGCGCTTAAGGCAGAGCTATTGTGTTAATGGCAGGTTCCCTTCAGGCCCCTCCGGAGCATGAGGTCACCTCCTGACCCCGGAGGGCAGCGGGGGCACTCATGGCTGTCAGCAGCACTGTGCTTTCCCTCATCCATAGCATTTAATAACTTGCGTGTCCCACCATCCTACCTTACCACCCAACCCACTCTCAACGATCCTTTCTCCTCGCTGCACATCAGGGCATTTCTACACTGTGAACACCATTGATGCAGTATCGGCTGGAATTGGGGTAGGGAATTTGGAATAGTTTCCAGAAGGAGGTACACTGATATAAGTCAGTCACACCCAGAACTACATTTAATGGCTAAATAAGGTTTCTATCAATAGCTGTACTGTACGACAAAGGGTCTCTAATTTTTAGCTGGTTTTTGCTAGGTTTTTTTGCATGCACTTGTTATCCATTCTGCTTCTCTGCCTCATTAGCTCATAAGCACCACCCAAGTGTTCTGAAAAAGTGTTCTGGAAATCATTATCACTTGTGATCAGAGAAAAAAACCAATACAGTAAGCTGCCTGTCTGCCTCTAATAAACTTCCAGTCACTGCTAAAAGCTGGTTTAGATAACTCTCCAGTTGTTCCCCAGAACCCTTCAACTCCTTTCTCCCTCCCTTGGAGAAATACATCCAAAGGTTAATAAATCTGAGCTGTGACAGACCAAAGAGAGGAGTAAATTCAAAGCAAAAGGCCCTTCACAGCACACCCTGTCCACAACTTCCTCCCAACAGAGACATGGCCTCTGCAGCCCGACGGGCTGAGGTGCAACCCCAGGAAAGAGGTGTCGGCCAGGGCATCTCCTAGGTCCCTCCTGGTGTTCTTCAGCTGGTAGCCTGATACTCTGCTTTGGCAGCAGAAGTCTTTGCCCTTTCTATTCCTGAAAGTGATTTCAAGCTGGAACTTGAAATATATGTTACGATAATTTGGTTCTGACATGACAAAGGCTTCCATGAGGATTAAAGATAATCTGCTCTTTCAGAGGAACCTGAGAAACTGCTGCTCCGGGAGCCTGCACAGAGCTGTCACAGGCCAGTGGAGAAGGCACTGGTGGATTGAACGTATCCTGCCTGGCCAGCAAAGGCATTGTGCGAGCTGACCCCGGGCGCAAGGTCCTTCAAGGGCTTGCCTGCTTCATGGTACAAGCTTCACTGACCTCAGGAGTTCCCAAGACTTAAGTGCTCACCAGAGAGGATGGCTGGCTTTGGAAGGAAGCAGATGCTCTAGGACAGTCTGGATGCAAAAAAGGGGGAGTGGAAGAAAGAAAATGATAAACTGTGTAAATTCCTACTGTGCTTCTGGAACAGTAAGTCCCATAACACGGAGGGTTTTGAATGCTTGGGCTATCACCCATGCCTTGTACATGCCCCCAGCTTCATGCACCTCCACGTCCCTCACACTGACAGCACCTAGGTTTAGCGGTACCCTTCTCTCCAGGCTTTCAAGGGGCTGTGAACAGCCAGTCATCCCCTCATTACCAGCCATAATCTGTCCCTGGTGCTCAAGGCAGCACATGTAGCTGCCTCCTGCCAGGTTCCTGGGAACAAGGCACTGGGGGCTGCAGCAAAAGCCAAAAGCCCTGCGGAGGAGGAGATGCGGGCTGGAGTTAGGAGAGCACAAAAGTTTCATGACTGGCTGTTCCTGCACAGGGAATGTGCGGGGTCCTTCCCTGATCTCAATAGGAAAGGCACACCACCTAACAAAAGTGCTTTAACAGTAAGATACCAACAAGAAGCGGAATATAGTTAGTGAGTAATTCTTTCATCTCCTCATCCTGGGAACCTTACTTTCATGCAGCATCTGATAGACCCATTGCATGGAGCATACTTGCCCCAGACCACCTGTTTTAAAATTAAATACGGAACTATCTCATTTTATTGTGGTAAATGTGTCGCATGCCTGGATTGTGCCTAGGCACCTGACTATGAAGAGGCTTCTTGTAACTCTCGTCTCTTCATGGCTACCAAAGCAGGACATGCAGGTAGCAAGAGATACTGGGTAGGAGGAAGTCATGCCTGCAAAGGGTGGCATGTTTGGAAATGGGTTAATGGAGCTGCACTGGTTCCACATTGTGAAATAAGTGGTGATGTTTTTCTGTTGTTTCTGCTGTTTTCCTACTAGAACTGACTCATTGACATCAATGGTGTGGAAGGCAAGACTCAGTATGTTTTCCATGAACGGCTCACAGGCTGGAAATTGTGATGATTGTCCAACAGGAATGATTGTATGGTATACTGTATTATGGCGAATATATTCCTCCCCAAAAATCACAGTGAATTGACATTAATTTTACTTTTGTTGAAAAAATGGAACCCATAGGCAATAGGGAATACAATACCATCACTGCTGGTAATCAGCAACAACCCTTCCGTAATGTTGCCAGTCTGGGCATGGGATTTTTCCTTACATTTTGATCAAACTGTTGGCAAGAACTTGAAGGCTCCAGTAGCCCATGCAGGCAAAAGAACAGCCACAGTTAAGTTCATGACAGACATCCATAACATGAAGAACAAGTTTTAACAGCAGGAAAAATATTACTGATCATCTCCAAACCGATCTTGGGCTTGTGGGAAGGACTTGTGGCACTTCACGGATCCAAACCCATCACTCCCAGATTTGCATTAGGAAGGGGAGATAATATGACTTGGTTGTCAGAGAGATGTGCAAGCTGAATGGCATTCAATTTGTGCTCCTAACATCTCAGATAGTTCTGAATGGATAGAATATTTATAAAATACTTTAACTCATATTTTTAAACCACAATTTGTGAAAGCAGATTAAAGTTTGTGACTAATTTTTGCTTCCCTATATTTCTGCAACAAAATATTAAATAGGAGTTAATCATACCCTCTGATCTTCAGGGAATTTGCATTTCTTCTCAAGTGCAGTCAGGTACGCAGTTGGGAAAAGATCCCTAGGATGTCAGTGTTGTTCTGGTGGTTGAGCTTTTAATAGCAAGTGCTGAGATTCTGCTACCCAGAGACATACACCTGCCTATGCAAAATCTGTGTTAAAAGAAGGCATCTTGATGTAAGATTAGCAAAGTTTCGTTGCCTTTTTTTGTAGAATATCTAGAGATAATGCAAGAAACAAAAATTCAAGAAGGCAAAACATGAAAGCCAACAGCTTAAATTTGTGACCTTAGTCCAAATTGTGGAACAATGAACATCTCCAGTTGTCTTCTGTAGCTTTTGAAATGAAGTAATTTATTTGTACGCTTAAACATAAATCTGATGTCAGCTTTAAGCTTCTGTTATAGACTTTTGCTGTAGAATCTAATCCAAAAGGCAATTTAACTTTATTAATGTGGGAGGAAATATGTGCGTAATGCAAGCTATTTTTTACTCTTAACTGCCATTCCTGCTACTGCAAGAAAGTGCCTTACACCTATCTGGAATGTCATTATTAGGAAACTGAATAGATTATTACTTCCAATTTTCAGGAAATAAGCCCTGACTAAGAATGAAACCGGAAGCCTTTCAAAAAATAACAAACTAAAATATGTCAGGTTCCTAATTTGAAGAACAGTAGGAGTGTCCTGATGTGAGGTCCAGGGAGCATCATTTCAAACCCAGCAGTAACTCTTCCTGTCTGTAAAAGCAGGTGAATGTGCCTTCCTGTTACCTGATGAGTACCCTTACCTGTATTTCAACTGCATTTTCACAAGTGGATAAAAAAAAAGCCAAAGTAGCTTGGAAATCTCTGTGCTTCACCTTCCTAATGCTATTTAGAAAGATCCTTTGCTACTCAAACATTACCACTAACATATGGAACGGAAGCAGAGTTAATGCTTACATTTTATCTTTAAAAATAACTCTGCGTTATTTGAAATGTATGATTTTTTAATTAAACACACTTACACTGAACTAACTACAGGTAGTGATGGAATCAGTCTTTAAATTGTGTTGAAAGAACAGCCTGACTTGGAAAATAAGGGAAATCAGATGCCCTATTAATTCATAAAAAAAATAAATAAATATGGACAAAAGGACAAAATCTATGGGGAAATCTTATTTTAATTCCTGTCCAGTTAAATTGCACTGACTAGAACTTATTTTCTGATTTCCTTTCTACTTCTGTAGCTATCTACGGTGCAAAGTAAGTGTTAAATGCTACTGAGCCTGGCAGTAGCATTTGCTGTCTCTTTTGTGCTGTGTAAACAAATGTTCATCAGCGAAGAAGCAGTCCAACATTTTTTAATATCTAGCAAGGTAACAGCTCCACTTTGAAAAGAAGTATAATTAAAAATTCATGAGGTACTGGAAATGTTTAGAATCTGAACTGCATAGCAAGAAGAGACAACTGTGTCTACATAAATATTATACACATGATGGATGGATCGTCAGGCTGTATTTACTAAGGTAGTGTTTCTGTGTAAACTCCATTGCTAATTAGAGGTTTGTTTTGGAGAACGAGACAGAAAGCCAATCAGTTTGATGAGGGAAGAACTTAGGAGGTGAGCTCTCTAGTTCATCTTTGACTTCAATCAAGAAATGCCTGTGTTTAAACAAATGAAAACTTTACCAAGCTTTAGACACTGCAGCACTGTATTTAGCGTCCCTGCACATTTCTGGTCGTCTGCAGGGAGCAGGCAGAGGTGCCATCCTGTGAGCAGCAATTAAAATTCTTCCCCATCTGCAAAAACTCTCTTCTCCTTCCCCTTTCCCTTCCATTATTGTGCAGCCCGAGGTGACCCGGCCACAGGTACTCCCAGGAATGTGCACCTCTCAGATAAGAGGCACCATCAGCCTGAAGATAACATCTGTATCTCATCTTGAGCTGCCCAGGAAGCCATCGGTTTCTCTTTTTTCATTTTTTTAATCGTTTGTAGAAGTAGGGGGGAAAAAGCCCTGCCTGGTATGGCATGCACAATACAGCCGAGCAAACTTTTTTTTTTTTTAGACTTTTATAAATGCTATCAGGGAACAGGAAAAATAGCTATTATTGCCGTAGGATTTTTAGATTTACATTTTTTTAATATGTAAAATATCAGGAACTACAGAAGATTAAAAGTTGTTCTGTCAAAGAATGACTGAAAATGAGCCAGTTATAAAATAACGAAGTCACTATACAGAGATTACACAGTGATTTTTGGTGAATACGTTATAATATAACATTTCCAAAGTACTCTATAAACTTTGCAAACTGATGACACAAACAACATGTAAGAGTCATATAACTGGCATGACAATGAAACCACAAACACAAGACCCTACTGGAAAAGAAAAAAAAAAAAAGAAAGAAAAAAAAACCCCAAAAACTTTAAATCTCAAACCATATCACTAATACATAGGTTAAGAATTCCCTAATGAGATTTTTTTTAGCACTGGTTCAATTTTCAGGCACTGCTAAGTTATTTGTGATTAGGCTGTGCCTTGGTAGATTGTGTTCTTACAGGATATTTAATTGGGTTTTCAATCAAATTTTTAATATTGATACAAATCATGTATTTGTTTTAAAAGCAGAGAAGTACTTAAAACATATTAAAGAGTAAATACGTGTTAAAAAAAAAGTTAATTACTCAAAACAACAAATATAAACTACAGTTAATCAATTTGATATAATGTCACTTTTAAGACCTATGTTCTGTTTCATTCAAATCTGATAAATCTTGCTACATAGCAAAATTGTACGTAAGCTCCAAGCTTTCCTGATTTTATTCTGCAATTATTTAAAACAGCCACTGGATGGCACTGTCAACCCGCAAGTCAAAACCTTTAACTCCTTTCCTACCAACATCGCCTTCAACGCGCTAATGAAACCAGTGCAACCTGTATTGGCCAAGCAGAGCCCCCAGCTTCCTCTTTACGGGTAACTTTGTGCATTTTTCACACCTTTAGAAAACAGCTCAGAAACCCCCGGCTCAGCGTGGCTAGCACAGCCCCCGCCGCTGGCCGCTGCAGCCTGACACCCGGCGGGAGGCTGGCCAGCTCTGGATGCTTCATGCAGACAAAACAGTCATTCTGATGGAAAAAACGATGAGACAGGCTGTCTGTAGGGGAGTTTTCCTGCTCCCGAACCGTTTAACATTAGCTTATTTCATAAAGCATGAGTTTTATGCATTTATTTTTCGCCTGCCTTAAGGCACTTATCGACTCCATCAATGCCCTCGTCATGCATGTAGTGCCTGAAGATTGCCAGTGTCAGGCTTGTTTCACACGCTGTTCCCCTGTGTGCATTTCTGTAAGAAGCAGAGTCCAGGGAAGGTTGCAGAAGTGTGGATGGGAGAGGGATACGGGTGGGTGCAGGAGCTAATGTGCAAGGTTGAAAATTAATGAGTACAATGGGTACTTCTTGGCTATAGCGCTGCACTACATTTAAGGACGTAATATCATCTTTTGCTTCGCCTAAATGCCACATTAGCCTCATCTCTCAGGAAAACAAAGAAAAACAGCTTTCATGGAGCTTGTCCTTACCTAAAAATTTCTGATATAGAGTTTCTCCTGGCACCATACTGAACTAGCTTATTTGCATGTGACAAGCAGGACACCTTCAAAGTTCATGGGTTTAATTGCTTTGCCAAGGTAACGGGTTTAACTTTTATACATTTTGTGTAATATGGTGTAGTACTGACAAAATAATAAATTCCTCATCCTTTCCTGAAGCAAATCTCTCATTAAAGTCAGTTTGAACTTTACTACAGAGAAAAAAAAAAAAAAGTGAATAACTGAGGCTGGAATTTGGAATTACCACGTGCCAGACTTTGCAGCAGCAACTGCAGTGAAGCCAACAAAATCCAAGGAATCTGCTTGAGATCAAATCTTTTGCTAGCAGTAAATAATTAATAGGCAATTGTTTCTAAAAAAGACTATCTAGGGAAGCTAATAGCTGTTCAGTTTAAACTCAAATGTCTTTCTTTTTCTCTAATACATATTTTAAAACACCTGTCTTTAAAATAAAGTTCATTTTCGTGCCCATGCGAATTGACTACGCTTATGAAAGAGCTTTCCAAGAATGTCTGAAACATAACAGCTATCATGACAATTTTCAATGAATCATTCCTAGCTGCGAGTCTCAGAGGAAGAGAAACTAAATGATGATTGAATTATCCTTTTATCTCTAAAAGTGATCTTTCTGAGTCAGGGCTGAGGCACTGTGAGGAAATGGATTTGGAGCACTAATATTTCTGCTGTCATGATTCCCTCTGTTCTCTGAAGAGCTAATGTCCCAAATTTCCACTTTATGGTGGAGATTTCGTAGGGCAGAGTTAGAAAAATGGCCAGTAACTCCATGAAGGGAATTAGCGTACAGGGCAGGGGTAGCCATACACCAGCTAAACTCCTCTTGCAAAAATGCTGGAGTTTCAGAACTGCACCTGGTTTAAACTCAAAGTGGGATCCACCAGTGTGATATGGGTACAGGGCATGTAGACTGGGAGTTGCAGAGCCGAACTAGGAGTAATGCCTCCAAAATAAAGGCTCCAGATCACAAGTACCCAACAGCTCTGCTCCCAGCTACCAGCTTCCCAACCACGCCTGCGCCACTGGGCAGAGCACGCCTGTGCTGCCTGCTTTCTCTCTGCCCAGGCTTTGCCTTCTCCACCTCCAGAGGCAGAGGAGGAAGAGGCAGCTGTAACTGGGTCATGATTTAAAGGCAGGCCAGATGCTGCCTGGGGAGCTGAATGCCCCTTTCTGACCAGCGCACACCCACTCAACACATTTCATTCGCATAGAAGTGAACATTTTATTTCTGAGTATTTTTCCAAATGGCGTCACCTGTTTTGCAAACAGCAAAGTAAGCACATGCAGTGGCTTTTCAGCTTTTCAAAAAAAGGCGTGTGGCCATGCTGCTTAGGCAGTCCCAGTCCAGCTGGAAGAGCAAAGGACACAGTCAGAGCCAGTGGTGGGCAATGCTGTAAAGCCACTTAATGATGTTAAAGATCCCAGTTTCAACGTGTCTCTGAATAAAAGGTAGTCTGACAACATGCCACAGTATTATAACTGCCTTCAAGACTTATTTTTCCTAATCTGAATGCAACCAGAATTCGTGTATTTCCTGAAAACACACATATTTGGAATGTTTTAATCACACCGTCGTCTGAGGCAATCAATAAAATCACAACTACTGAACTGTACGTATGTTTCAGTATGTTTAAGTACCTGTTCTTATGTAATTGATGAAGTATTTCAAAGG
Source organism: Ibycter americanus (assembly GCA_035590275.1). Taxonomy (NCBI): domain Eukaryota; kingdom Metazoa; phylum Chordata; class Aves; order Falconiformes; family Falconidae; genus Ibycter; species Ibycter americanus. The sequence goes on from JAVJGI010000040.1 coordinate 58,771,711, forward strand.
CTCTTTTATGCTCTACTAGGATGCTCAGTGGTTTAGAAAGGAGAAATCTCACAAACAAATATCAGAATGACAATCCTTACACAAAGCCTGGTTCCTATACTCCAGTGTCATATGCATGTTCCATAAAAGTCTCTGAATTAATATTTTAAATATTTATACTGTGGCTCCTTTTTCTAGCTTTTTTCAGGAACTAATGGGCTTTCAGTTAGTAAATTATATAATGTACATTTAATAACTTCAGTAGTGTGTGCAAATTTCTGTTCAGTGAAGATGTAGACTCTCACATTTGTCTTCACTACCACAACAACTGAACAAATTCAATAGATGTTGTACAATTATTTGCCACTAAAATGTTGACAGAGAGCTCAAATAAAAGGAAATCAGCTGTTGAGGCATAGCTTTCTATTAATTAATAGACAGAGCTCTTCCTAGTGTTGGAAATACGGAAGTGATGAATGATGTGATTGTAAGACTATAAGAAAGCTCCCCTGTTTTTGACTTTGAGATACATATGAATGTTTAAGATGCAAAGCCAGAGGGTCACATTCTAGCTGAGAATTAACAGGTGTGACTTCCAAAATAAACAATGTTGACTGACATTGGTTCTGAATTTGGCCTGTTATTTAGAAAATATTTTTATCTGGTTAACACCCCGGAATACAAAATACCTTCAAAACGTTACAGGTGTTCTCAAATTACCTAAATGCAATGGGTTGCATAAAAATGTTATTTAATTCTAAAATATAAGGATTTCAGTAATCGTGCTGGAAATATACAGTGTAGCTCTATACCTTATGAAAATAACGGCCACCTACAAAGAGGTATAGCCAGAGGTCACAGCAATACTTAGCACTATAGGGTTTGTTTGAAAAAAACTTTTTTTCACTGTATCACATATATTCTTCATGCCTGAAACAAAGCTCATCTGTCAGCACCTGTATCAGAAGCTCCCAAACTGCCTGAATGCCGCAGGGAGTGAGCCTGCATCCGGGGCCGCTCTTGCCTTCAAGTTAGCGCAGAGCAGGAACCGGAGCTCTGCCGCCACAGACGCGGTGCTGCCGAAGCTCAGGCCTCAGCCGAGCTCTGCGGTGGAAATTACGGTCGTGGGTGGCCTGAGAAGGACTCACTGTGGGGGGATATCAGGAGGAGGTTGGGGTTTATTGCTGCAGTGTCTTGCCTAGTTCTATTCTTTCCTTTTTTAAAAGCTGTAATAGCAAAAATTGATATGTCCTACAAGCTGTACATATAGTAGTGGAAGAAATAAGACCTGCTTGCATCAGAGAACGCTAGCACCCTTCAGGAGCTAGTTAGGAAAAAACTGCTTCTGTAGCACTGTCAGATGCTGCTGGTTGGTCCTGTAGTTAAAAACACGGAGGGAATCAGCAAGGCTTTCCTAATAAGAGCAAAGCGGGGAAAAAGTTTGCCGGGCTGTGAAATGAGAGACAGACTGGGAGTCTGTCACAGCTGATACTGTCACAAATCAGTGGTGCAGAGCTATGCTTATTGCATAGCAACAGAATCCCTTACAAAATTAGTTATCATTTTTGCAGCAGATGCTACAGGCTGCACATAGGCAACTGAGATGACAGCCCCTCTTCCCGTGCATTTCAGTGATTGCCTGGATAGTCCAATAAGTTATCCAGATACCACTTCTGCAAGGACATGTGTGGTTATATACCGCTGCTAATGGAGAATTCCCCTTAATTTATGACTTTTACCTTTACAGCATTTTTTTGATTCAAAGCATTTATTTGAAAACTAATGAAGCATGTAAACATTATAGTAATAGCTAAGATTTGCTTATGAGATTTACTGGGGTGAGTTTGGGTTGACACAAATAACATCTCTAACTAGTCAATTATTGTACTTCCCAGAGGACTGATCCAGGAGAACATCAGCAATCATCAATATTAAAAGACATATGCCATGTCCAGTGCTTTCCACTTTACCCATGTCCATACTTGTACACATTTTTTTGCTAATTAGAAGCATTAAAAACTACGTTTGGCAGCTGGGTCTTTCTGTATGAGACCTGGCTGGTGCACAGTCCTTTCAGTTCCATCTTCAGCAGCAAGATAGCAGCAGGTGCCTCAAAGGAAGGCAAACTTTCATCAGGCTGACAGGTCCTTAGGCTGTTCTCCAGTTTACAGTTTCCTAATCCTAAGGACCTACAGCCTGGCTCAGTCCCTGGAGCCTGAAATGTTTTCTAGACCCCTTGATAACACTGGCAGGTGAAATCCTCCAAAGAAATCTACATAATTCTTAAGTCTATGTGTTGCTTTATCCAAATTTGTGGATCCCTTTTTGCCGTGCCTACCTGTGTGCTTCTTTCTTCCCATGCTTCTTACAGGGTTAGCAATTTACAACCTCTTTGAGCAGCACAAAACAATGCCTTCCCTGTTTAAATCCTGTTTCAGAGTAATTATTGCTCTTAGGTGAGTGTAATTTACAGGATAATCATGCAGCTTTCTGTTGTTTACATTCACCTTTTCCCTCTTGTTTAGGAGACAGCCTTGTTCAGCACAAACATTCGTACAGCTCATATATGAGAGGGCATATCCTTGACTTATCATCTGTGATTTTTTTCACTTGACAGGTTGAAAAATGCATACACCTATTTTCTCTGATGGTTCCCTTATCACCGTGGGCCTTCCTGAGGCTAAGTCTGCTCAACCATTCAATTTTGATTCTGGAAGCAATGTTAAGGCCATTAGCTGTGTCCACACGAGGATGCTGTTATAAAACTTGACATGCTTATTAATCATAAATTCTGTAGACACTCTGCTTCAACCTTTCTAGGGTCTGCTTATGCTTCATTTATGATGTAAAGTGAGGGTTTGGGGGGAAGGTGGTATATTTTTAGATCAGTATTTATGTCAGGTAGCAGACAATGTTGGGTATTTCCATACCGGTTTCCACCCAAGGAAGAGCATTTAGCTCTTTTCCACTTGTATTGCATATAGTTTGCTCCAGAGTGAGACAGTAGAAAAGTGCAGTTACAGAAGTTCAAGAACAGGTGGCTGCAGACAAATGTTTGTTCTGCCTTATCAGTGGGAGAATAGCACCGTTCCTTTCTCACCATATATTACCCAATATTACTCCAGTATTGTGACACCATTATTTGAGGGGTAGGAAACCCAGCATATTAAGAAGTATTTTTCGTGCTGCTCCATTCCACCAGTGGCTTTTAAAGTAAAGCTGCCAGAATCTATGTTCCTGAAATGTTACCTGTCTAAACCCATAGAGCACTGGTGGTTTCCAGGTTGCTAGTTAAAAAAACCTCACAAAGATTTCATGTTTATATTAATTTTTAGATTGCCAAACTGACTCAATTAAGACATTTGTAACGCATTCTGCATTTAGTCTGGACTCATGAAGTGGCTAAGCAAAGTTCATTAGCCTTGGAAAACTTGAATCCATTTCCATGGAGGAGGGAGGGAAACTTGTAACCTTCTGCTAGCATCTGCCAGCTCGTTGCTCTGAGCCCACCAGCCCAGGTTACATCTGCACCCAGCTCTGGCTACAGATAAGATTTCTTATTGCTCGGAAAACAACTGGCTGCAACTCTTATAATTGCATTTTCCTCTGATTGCCTACATTTGTTCAAATCCAATAAACTAAAAGTGAAATGCAGTGAGGCAGAAAACGTGTAGATGAGCACCAAAGATAACGTGAATGCAGTGGCCTGTGAACCGAGGCTCCTGAATTTTGCACGTGTTGGGGAGTTGAAGACAGCAGGACAGGAGGCCAGATTTAAGACCACGGCATGGAAAGAGACAATATGGGTCACCAGGTCTAGTCTCCAGATCTCACAGGCAACCATAACATAGAATGCCTTTCATCAGTTTATTGAGCTCTGTGTGTAGTAAATTTTCATGACAAATGCACAGGCTGGCGCTGTTGTTTCAAATCCTCTGCAAATACTGCTTGTCATCTTCCCCCGTCCAGAAAGATAAGATTAAAAATAAAATGCTCCAACCCCTTGCCCTGCTCACCCCAGTCCAACCTCCTGTTTCAATTTCATTCTTAAATTTTGGTATTGCCATTTGTGTTCCTTTTGAGCCACACATCATTTTCCACCTTTTTGAAAAAGCTTGCCTTGTTGTTAGCTGACCTGGCCACACATCAGAGCATCAGTGCTCACCTGCCACCTACCTCCACGGCTGCCGAATGTACTGTCATTCCACCTCAGGTGGAATCATTAACTACAATATCCTGTCTTCCCACAGCCCAATAAGTGCTGAAACCCTGCAGTTGTACACCACAATTAATCTCTTGTGATGTTCAGGTACAGAACAGATTCATGTTTGATTCTCTCTATTGGGACGTTGCTCATTAGAGGTTGTAAAAGAAGAGAGATGATGATTATGGGTGGGCTTTTCTTCTTTCTTTTTTCTTTTGCCTGTACTTGAGCTCGAAGATCTTATTTTCCCTTTGATTTGCTCTGTTTTATTACATTTAAGGTAATTTTTTAATGCAAGTTGCTTTTCATGTGCTTTTTTCACCTACTGGACTGTATCTTCTGCCTCGAGGCTGTGCTCTGTGTGATACCCTAAGCTCCCCTTAACTGCAGCTTGAGTCAGATCTCACCAGTCTTTGACCATACAGTGACCCATATTATTTCATTGGATTTCAAATATCGCTGTTATACTAATAATACCTAGAGGCATTGCTTTACTGATTGCTTGAGCAATTTTATTTGTTCCTTCCAGCTCTTTGAAGCTAAGCATCCAATATGTTTCCTTAAGTCAGAGCTTGGAAATTTAAAAGTCAAGCTATTAATTGTCAGCATTGAGTCTTCAAATGTCTAGAGAGATGTCTGCCCTTTCGTTTGATAACATCTCTGATAAATCCCAAACTGAGACACTGGTATGTGTTTTAGGGAATTTTAATTAGATTCCGTTTTATCATTTATCAGGCATATGAAGGTAAAAGCAGAGTTTCTTCTTATATCAGTACAATTTGTGTTAGGGTTGGATCTGGGATTAAAGCTCCACAGCAGCTTTAATTGAAATATTTCCTAAGTTCTTTTTTGCAGTCATTATTGTAATGGACTCTGGATAGAAATACCTAAACCCCTTCACACTGGGTCACATTGATTTGCAGTACTGATTTGCCAAATTTCATGAGGACTAAGATAAGAAGGGCTTGTGCTTTCAACTGGAGAAATATGCATCGATTTTAAACACAAAATCAGGCACAAAAACCTGGATGATTTAGTGTTTGATTTTATTCTAAAATAAGTTTGCAACTTCCCTCTGGCTTTGTTCCTTAAGACTTTATGATACAACAGCATTTTCAAACACACTTAAACTATTGGAATAAAAAAAGACATATCGGTACAGCAGCAGTGAACTTTGCAATACATAACGTTCAGTGGCTTGGTCTTTACTGTGGCATGCAGGACCCCATGGAGACAGGACACAGACACACTGACATTAACAATGCCTGGAGAGGATGACTTATTTTAAAAAGTCGATCAAAATCAGCATATTGGCAGATTGAGCCAAAAGAGTCTGTTAGACTCTTATCAGATAATGCTGAATTAATGGTCTAGCTTAAATCCCCTCCCTCTCTAAACTACGGGTACTACACTTAGGACCCCATGGAAATGTTTCTCACTGCTCAGGACCCTCAAGGTCATCTCTGCCTTTTGTTTCCAGAATGGAGCATGGATTTTCAGATTCCATGTAGGTAGTAGGTAAGTAGGTACTATTTGTACTGGTACTTGTAGTACTACTACCTCATGTACCAAGTAGGTAACTACAGTGACCCATTAAATGTAAAATACTTAAACAGTCTTTGGAGGAGGGACTGGGAGTTCTGCCAGCAGACCATAGAGTCATACTTATTTTTGGACTCTGCACCCACGGATGTTTAAGAAAACCTTGCTAATTTGAGTAACAGCTTTAGGAGAGGTGAGGATATTCCCTCATCCTGGAGTGACACATAGCCCCTGGCCACAGGATGCTTCAGAGAGCTGGGGTTGTACACCACAGGCAGCTGAACTGAATCTGCTCTGGGCACTGAAATAAGTCTGGGAGGAGCTGTAGTCCAAAAGAAGGACAGAAAGAAAAGAAAGTATCAATGCGTTCTGCACGAAGGCCATCTGAGTAGGCATGTGATGGACATTTAGATGATCCAACTCCTTCTGTGAGGCAGACAAAGAAACACACCTATTTAGATCAGGTTAGATTTTGGTAAGGATAATTCAGGCTCTCTCATCTACTTTCCAAGGATTGCTGGTTTCTTTCTTGTGATGCATTTAAATATATCAAAACGATCTTCAAGAGCTCTGTGAAAAGGAGTACCCATGGCAGAGCGGATGTGGCGGCAGTTACACTAAAAGCTACTTCATCCAGTTTGGAGAATGTCTTCCAACTTTTTTTCAATTTCATTTGGAAAGCCACAACCAGAAGTAGCATTTAGCAACCATCCATATTGCTAACAGGCAGATACAGGCTATTTGATGGGTGTTTATGAATGTAATGTGACTGTTCATAAATGTAGTGATGAATAATAGAACAGCGAATGCTTTCTCTGCTGCAATGGTATCCTCTATATAATGACTTCAAACACGTTTGAAAACAGTGTCAAAACTGTCACCACACTGGCCGTAAGAGGAGAAGGCTGAGACACAAAGGCTGTGCACAGGTGGCTAAATAAAGCAGGACCGGGTCCTGGGTGTACTGCAGGATGGTGGTCTGCCCTAGGGCATGCCCGTGTGCTAAACTTTCCTTTCCCTGCAGAGGAGTGGGCAGGCACCCAAGGCAAGCAGGTTTTGGTGGTGCCCGGGAGAACTACTGTGGGCACAGGATGAACTGGTGCCCCAGAGGACACTGGTGATACCACAGTGCAGGGTGGTGGGTTGCCTCTGTTTAATACAGCCAGATGGACCAGCGATTTGGTTTGTGTACACACAGGGAAATTGTGACAGAAGCAGGAGCTGATCAACCAGTCATTTATGCATTTTCTGGAGTTTCAAAATACTACTGCAAGTTTGCAGAAAAGAAATAAAACTTCCTGTAATTCCATGTAACATGAGTCGCTGCTGGCCACTGACCACCAGGACGAATTGAGCCTGTCATTTCTGGTCTACATACACACACAAAACCATACCATGGGCAGTCTGAGCTTGTCTGCTGTCAGAGGTCTGCAGAAAAACTTTGCCAAAGCTCTTGTAAAATGAGCCCTTGCACAGGCAGTCATTCACCTCCAGGTCCAATTCTTCATGGGTCAGACAATCCAGCTGCTCCACGTGGGACCCTAATAAAACATTCCAGGAAAGCTCCAGGGACACACAGTCATTAAAGGCTGTTAACAGCACCATAATTAAAAACAAATTAACAGGAAATTTGAAATTGCCTTAAGAATTGTTCCCATCTCATGTCACATCTCATAAATTTCAAATTACCTTTGAAATTTGACTTAGTATTTCAGAATAGCTGCAAGATCAACAAACCACAACTAAGTAGTTAAAAATCCACAAAATTTGCTTCCTTTGCACTAAGACCAGAGGATATCTTTGACAGTGTGCATGGCACTGACACTTTTAAACCCCTTTATTTACTTCAGAGGAAAGGAACAACACAAAAGAAGATGGTTCAGTAGCTGCAGTTCTATTTCTAGTGAATATTTCTCTGGCATGACTGTTGTTTTCTGCTGAACTTGAGAAAAGTTAACCCTTTTTAGCCATAGCATCCTTCCTGTCACGGGAAGGGTTAGGTAGTTTCTGCATCCTCATTATCCAGGTGTTTATTATAACACCTAGATAATGAAAGAAAATGAAAATTTCTTCCAAAAGAGTATGGGTTGAACGTCCCAGCATCTTAGAAAAGGCTATGCTTAAATATTTAAACTGTTTCTTGTTATATTTATACATTTTTTAGTAACGCTGAACCTGAACCAGAGGAATTTTATCAGATTTTGACTCCACAGAGAACATGACATTTGCTTCAAAATCAATTATCAACCTATAGGTATATACTGATGAAACCATGGGTATCTACTGTACACTCAACAATTCAAAAGACAATAACAGAATTTGGTTTTGCAGGAAAACAAAATTTAAACTCAGTGTGTCAAGATGGCTATGGTTTCATGAAAAGCCTGTTGCTATTGGATATTTTGTTCAAAGCTCAGATCCTATGGAAAAGTAATTATGTGATGATCTCAATTATTATTTAAAAACAATGCAGTTGTCCAACTCCCCCTGCCTGGCTGCAGAGAAATGCTTGAAAATGTTTTCCAAGTGTATTCTGTAGACTCCAAACCTGTAGAAAAATAAAAAAGCCCATAGATAATAGACTTTAAAATTCCAGGTCTTTGTGAACTCATCTTACAGTTTTTTTCAGGGCTGACAGTCCTGCTTCCTTCAAAAAAAGAGTCTAATCATTTGCATTGTCAAAGAACATCAGAAAATATAGCTTGTCATTTTTGTCAGCTTACCAGTTTTTTATCATTGCTAATAGTGCAGTTTCTCTTATTATATTAGTTAGACTTCAACATTCTTCAGCAAGTTTTGGGTCATTGTTTTCCCCCACGAACTAACATTTTGTGTAATCCACGAAGCAATTACCAACCACACTGTATCATGTAAATCCCACCGATTTGTTTGGGTTTTTTTTCCACTGCCAGACTTGCATGCATGAAATTCATTTCTGCTTTCTGCCAGGCCGTGTTGGTACAGGTCAGTGTTTCATTGCGCCAGCTACCTGAGAGCGACCCAAAGGAATCGATCCGTCCCGGCAGCACAGCGCGGGGCCAGGGCAGGGCAGTGGGCAACTCGGAGAAAAGGGAACTGAAAAGTGTTTGAACAAAACCAGTCCAGGACACCCCCAGATAAGGGACTATTTTTGTTCAGAAATTTAGTTCCTGAGATGTCCAGATGAGGCCACTGTGGTTTTATTATCTCGATTTCAAGAAAGGAATTTAATTTGGTTACCTCAGAGTTTCCCGTCTCCACAACTGCAAGCGTGCTCAATAGCCTGTTTTTCTGAGGGAGAACAAAGAAAAGGAAATGGTTATTTTTTATTTTGTGCAGCAGTTACGGTATTCGCAGAGGCAGGAAGGGAACTGGACAATGGAAGCTGCAGATGTGGAATTTCTTTTTTAAATCCCCTTCAACGCTGCTGTTGCTGCCTGACAGGCAGCGGAGATACAGCCGTGCAATAGCAGGAGATGCTGTGAGGCTGAAGCAGAGCAAGCATTTTTGTTTGATAAAGGGCCCTGGGTGAAGCTTTCCAGCAGCCCGACCCAGACTGTACTGGGCTTAGTTTCAAATCAGCAGCGTGATGCAAAGCCATGGAACGGTACAGAGCGCTTTGGCTGAGTCACGTTGTTGGGAAATGGGGAATTCTGCGGTGAGACGCCGGACCCGGCCCTGCCAAGTCCCCGGGCAGTGAACTCAAGCGCGTCTTGGAGATGGGGACGGCATTCTCATCCAAAAATATCTGGCCAGCTAGGGGGGAGACTGTGGCTGCAGGCAGACTGTGCTTCCTTTGTGTTTTGTTTTCATTTGTTACTAAAAGTGACCTCCAGAAGACAAAGCTCTGGAGTGACCGCGGGGACGTGGGCGCACACGGGCCCGGCCATGGGGAATGGCACTGGCTGCTGGGCAGAGCTGTGGCAGGTTCCTCGTTCCAGCAGTGTGATTAAAAGATGGGAAATGCCCAACTTTGTTAATGCTCTCTAAAAGGCTTTTGTCTTCCCTTCGTGTTTGCCACTGCAGAAGGGAATGCCGCGTTCAAATCCATTTAGGCTGCCTGATAATAGGTGCATTTTTAGCAGCGGCTGGGAAGACAACCCAGAGTCAGGATTCATGAGAGGCTTTTGTTTTTGCTTCTCCACCTGCTTGGGCTGAAGGGCCACATTTTAGCCTTAGGTCCCTGCATCATGCAAGGCCAAATCTGTCCCGAGCTCGGCCTGCCGTTGGGTTCCCTCTGCCCCACCGAGCAGCATTCCTGCCTGCAGCGGCAGGATTAGCCCTGCCACCCAGTGTGGCACGTTTGGATGATGGTTAACAAGAACACTGAGTTAGAGCTTATGGCTGCGATGGGATTTGATATAATGTTTGTTTGTTTGTAAACTGACACATGTTGGCGGACAGTGCTTGCGAGGAAGGGATCTGTGACTCTCTCTCTCAGGCTGCCAACCCACTTTAACCAAACAGCTTCAACTGGGCTCAGCCCTTTTCAGACTCATCCAGGCACTCCAGGGAACGCAATATTTCAGCCTCAGGATGAGTTGTTTTTATGCCATGCAGCCCTGTTAAGGCATGCATTTTAATTGCACGGCTCGCTTAGCTTGCCACCATTTCATGCTTCTCACTGTGGCCCTGGCTCCTCTCCTGTTGTGGACTCTGCTTGCCAAACGCAGCCACAGGGATGACCCCTCTCTCCCCTCTCCTCCCAAAGAGGTGCAGCTCTATGAGGGACCCAAAACTGAAAAGAGACCGAGTCGTGCGTGGCAGTAAGAAGGGACGGTGGGGACTGACTCCAAAGAAGTTGCTGGAATGCCCTGACTCCCAGCTTCAGCTTCATGCATAGTCCTTTAGCATCTGAGCTAATGCGGGGTTTTAAGGCGAGGCGCTCTGATATGAGGTGGTGGGGAGGGGACACCGGTCACCAAACCTCTCAGGCAGCAGCAAAGCATCTCCATCACCACGGATCCACTGAAGAGAAAAAGCCCTGAAATTCTTGTACTATTTGCTGCAATTTTCACCTAGTTTAAATGGTGCCCAAAGTTTTTGTGTATCCTTTGTAGGGTCCCTTTGAGTTTAAACTCACTGCATATTCCTGTAGCAGTACCATTTCCTTTCATGAGCAGAGCTAGCTTCAGCTGTTGTTGGGTATTATTATACCTCACTGCTTCCTTCCTTTCCCATCAATCCCTCTATCCCAGAGCTAAATGTCAATTATAGTTTGAGCTATTTGACTGCTAGTGCCCCTGTACCTTGGAATAGCCCAGAAAGACAGGAAAGTTCATGAGGAAAGGGACGCTAAGTGGCTACATTTTCTGCAGCACAAAAGAACCAGACTCCCAAAATCTCACTGATACGTGTGTAAGTAGCACAGGACATTTAGGACAGAGTAATTTGGGCAGAACTGCGCAGTATGACTTGACTACTCACACTTGGTGATGTGGATAGCAAGCAATCATCCAAGTGGGTGCAGATGCCACTGGAAAATGTCAAGGCTGCAGTGAAGGTGGTATTCTTTCTGAAAAGAAAGAGGCCTATCCTCACCACAAAGGGGAATATAAAAGCTAACATTTTCTACGAGCATTAACTTTTTCTTTTTTTTTTTTTTCTTTTTTTTTTTTTTATTAAACAGAAAACAAGGACTCACATGAAAAGTCTTTACCGGCATTTTGCAGCATGCACATTTTTCTGATGGACTGATAACTACTTCAGTGAAATCAGGAGCACCAACATACGAACAATTGTGAAAATGTCCCCGAAATCTGAATTGAAACGATGGCTTCTTTGTTTGCTTGTTTTCTTCTATAGCTTGCTTGTTTCTTTTTGAAGTCACTCTTGTTAATTGTCCTGCAGCCACGGTATGTATCAGATAGCCAAGAAAGCTGACATGGTGAAGTTATATACAGCATCCTTGTGACCTTTTTGCAGTGAAGATACATATCTGTCCAATAAAGCCCAGGCCAAATGACAGTGACAGCTGCCTTGTGGCATTCAGTTTGAATTGAACAGGTTTGCTCACAAGTTGGGAGCAAGTATTTCATTACAGACTGTGCACCAAGATGAACATAAGCCCCCAAAAGTGAAACTTTCCCTCAGCAGCTATGGAAACAGCGCTGGTGGACTGAGATGCACTTCACAGGCTCCTCCTTGTCTCCTTGCTTTGACTTTCCCACCTCCTGCAAGCTGTCATCCTCTGTTGGCATTTGCATGTTGGTGTAGCACTTGGAAGGGAAGAAAACCTCACTTCATCTCTCAGGAGGGATCCAGGGTGTTATGGGAACTGAGCACTCGAAGAACGAGGGGCAAAGGAGCATGCTTTTTCTGAGGAAAGGTCCAAAGTTGCCTGCATGGGAAGATGCTCTTCTCTCAGGAAAAGAGCCCAAGTCACTTCTGAAACGGGGGTTGCGTTATGTCAGCTTGAGCCTCATAATGAAAGGGATGACCAGCACGCCTGACTTCTTGTGGGGACTGCCTGAGGTGCAGAAACTGAACCTTTCACGCAACCAGCTGGTGGTGATTCCTCCTTCACTGGGGAAACTGGACAGGCTGGTAGTGCTGAATTTGGGTGGCAACTGCCTCAAGTGTCTGCCTAAAGAGATTGGGCTGCTGAGGAACCTGAAGGTTTTGTTTGTCAATATGAATTGCCTGACAGAAGTGCCAGCAGAGCTCAGCTTGTGCAGGAAGCTGGAGGTTTTGAGCCTCTCACACAACTGCATCTCCCAACTGCCTTTGAGCTTCACCGACCTGACAAGTTTGAGGAAGCTGAACCTCAGTAACAACCGCTTTGTGCAAATTCCCCTCTGCATTTTTGCACTGAGGAGCTTAGATTTCTTGCACCTAGGGTCCAACAGGCTCGAAAGCATTGCAGAGAGTGTCCAGTATCTGGTCAATCTTCAAATCTTTATTGTAGAGAATAACAACATACGCGCCCTGCCACGGTCCCTCTGCTTCATCACTGCTCTGGAGTTACTCAACCTTGATTACAATGCCATACAGACTCTCCCAGATGACCTCTACCTGCTGCGCCGGCTGCCACGCATTGCATGGAACCCAATGGACAAGGGCCTCCACATCGCCCACAACCCCCTGTCCCGGCCGCTGCCCGAGGTCATCGAAGGGGGGTTGGATGTCCTCTTCAACTACCTCAGGGAGAAGAAGGAGCACAACTGAGTTTCCGCTGGGCCTGGGATTAAGCCTGTCATCAAGAGTCAGTCACATTGAAGCACTTTCCTGCACTGGCATTTCCACATCATAACGCCCGGGTTTTGAAGACTGTGGATGGCTTTAGTAACAGCTGGAGGAAAGCAAGTATGATGGTCTTGATTAAGTGTGTGAAGAGTAAGCTTTCTAAAAATAGCCACCTCTGTAACTTTCAGTGTTGGTGTTCTTGGGATTTTTTAGGGGAAAAAACCACAACAAACTTGTGATAAAATGTTTGCTCTTTGTTTGACAGAAGCAAATTAAGACAGACTGCTAGAAGTCCAGAAACGTGTATTTGCCAGCTATTAGGTTGGAAGAATATTACTATAAATTGGTTTTACTATATGTGATCACAGTTGCATTTTAACTCCTGCTCACTTCTTCATATGCAGATAAACCACTCCATAAACAAACACTGCTATCTAAGTGAATCTCAAGGAAAGTGTTTAATTTACTTTCAGCAGTAAATACATCCTGAGCTATATTAGCTCACAGACAGTATATTACTGGCCAGTTCGATACCATTTGTTGTTTGCCCCACACCTGTGTGCTGGCCTCAATAAATTACAGGTAAAGACTGCTGTTGATGAGATGACTTCCCAGTTCTTTGGGACAAGACCCCAAACTCCCCCAAAGCCCCTGGTTCCCCTCCTGAGTCACACAGACCTTCCCGTAGAGCCCTCTAGGATGCTGACAGTGGTGTGGTCACATCAGCCAGGAGCAGCATCCACACGAAGCAGAGAAATGAATGTGGGTCTTTATTCCCTCCAGTGAAGGCTGTCAGGTGAAGTTGCTGGTTACTAGATGAGCAGCTGCACTCCGCTCCCTTTCCCACATCCCTGCAATTGGAGCCGTGGAGTAACTTTACTCAGGTGCCAGTACACCTCCTAAAGCTGAAATAGTTTTTTTTTTTTCCAGGAAAAACAGCATCAAACCGATCATTGGCTTAAGTAAGAGCTCCAAAAACAAATACTTCTGTGATTTCCAGTATCAGCCAATAGCATAAAAGTCGGGTCTGATGTGGTTTCTCACATTGATCTTCTGTGAATGTCCTTCATCAAAGTTTTATCTGGGAATAAAGAGGCAGTGTGAAAGAGCCGTTAACAATTTATGCAACCTGGCTTTTTTTTTCTCCCTCACACTGGTGTAAAACAGAAGCAAGTCTGTTGAAATTGGTTGAGATAAATGCTTGTAATGGCAGCGTAAAAGAGGAATGAGCCTGTAATTCTTGAGCTAATTAAGAGTGTTCAAAGACACTTTTAAAGTGCTTCCTATGCTGTGCCAAATCTCAGGAATCAATGATTACTTTCTAAAACATAATTTGCTCAAAATTATGGAAAGCTGTGGAAGGCTGATTCTGCTTCTGGTGAAGGTAATGGACAACCCCTGGCTGAGGGAAAATCTCTTCAGCAGAGGTAGAAACAACCCGGTAACAGCAGACAATTATGTAATTCATAGGTACATGCAAGAAAACACAGCACCTTTGGCCACGCTAACGTCATCAGTGCAGCATTGAATGTGGCAATGAAGAACTGGTGCTTGCAGAATATTCCACTCCAGGGCTGCCTACCCTGATATTTTGTTATGTTGGATTGCTTTGTGTATTGTTTGTTATCTTAATCAAGACTTCCAGTGTTACATCCAGGAATCGCAGTTTCCAAGTGTGTAGTCAAGGACAAATCTTGTGTTTCTAGAAAATGAGAAACCTTTTTGAAGGGCATATTTGCTTGAGCATTAAACAAGCAAGCAAACAAAGCAAGCAAGTAAACAAACACCAAAGCACAGTTATTTTGTGACATTTTACATAGTATGGATTTCAAATGCAAGGATATATTATGTGCAGCTTTACATGTATTTATTTCATCCGTGCAAAGAGATTTATAGCAAAGTTCCACATTTTTTAATGAACAATACATCTAATAAATTAATATGTGATTCAATTAACAATTAGAAATAAAGTTGTAATTATTTATAGAACTACCAACAGATAATTCTTGGAGGGGATTAGGCACAGATTGTTAACTTTTCTAAATGTCCATTTCATATCCCTAAGCCTGGCATTCACGTAAACACTGCAGTCCCGCAACAGTGCTTTGGAGGAAAATTAGATGCCTATGGCATTAATCACCTGAAAAGATTTTCCACATAGCAGTATCCAGGATTATATGACACTGGATAGCCTCCAATGTGATCTGCCTAGAAGAGGTATGCACAGTAATTTACATGGAAGATGGGACACTGGACTGTGTGTGTTCATTAGGATACCACTACGGAGGGTGAGAAACAGTGCATGATTCAAGAAAATGGTCTCCAGACAGGGGATTAGAAGGCAAATATGACATAATCAGATGCATCTGGAAAAGCAGTTATAATATGAAGTGCGATACCAATAATTTAAAATTCAATTATTCAATTGAATAATCACCTTTTACTCAAGCTAATAAACCTTTGTAAGCATATGAAACACATAAAAGTCTCTGCCTTTTCAAACAGAATAATAAAATTCATTGAATAAATGATACTTTAATGTATAATTCAGATATTACCATTAAGAAGATAATTTCTACTGAACTGCTTTAGTCTTTCTTTCATTCCTCAATCCAGACCCTTATAAATATCTTTCTCAGAGATATAGAAAATTATCTCACATCACTAAAGATAATGTTCTGAATTCTTCCTGTAAAAAGAAAATACTGTATATCACTGTTAATGTATAGAAATAGGCATGAGAGGCAAATGAAGATATATGTGTTTGCATCTGAGAAGGAGCAAGACAGAGAAAGCAAGCAAGAGGTGCAGGAGGGAGATTGAAAGCGTCATGTCACATACTGGCCACAGTTTTGAGCAGGGCATTGGCAAAGAATTGGTGGATGTCAGCGCTGCCACCTGATATTAGCTCTACAGGCGACAGAGAAAAAAGGATCTGAAACACTGCAGGGACTGTAGTCCTGTCTCATAATATACGACAACAGAACCATTTCTTTGTGTATATTAAATGATACGATTTTGACATATAATCTTTCAGAGAACTATATGCAGAATGTTATACTTATTTCTAGTATTCGCTGAAGTTTTCCCACCCTAAGCCTCACAGCAGCATAACTTCTGATGCATCTATTATTTTTGTTGTTATTGGTGGAGGTGTTATTCAAAGGAATGGCAAAAGTGGTATCCACTTGTGAAAAAGAATACTCTCTTGGCAGGGTGACTTTTCCATGGCTATTGCTCAGAGAAGCTTTCAAAGAGCTTAGAAAAATTCTTGATGTGGATGAAACAAAGCATAAAGCGCACGAACAAAGTAGAAAGAACATAGTCAGGCGTCAAATGGCTGGGATAAATGTAATATACAACAGAGCTATACAATTTTTTCCCCAGCTATAACCAAATACGCTGGTGGTACATTTGGTGAGATGAACAGATTCCATCTATTTTTATCTTACATCAAAAAGAAAGCTGCATTCCATGAAAAGTTTGAAGACTAGTCAACCAGCAAAGCCTTTGAAAACTGGAAGGTTTTGGGCTCCTGGCCTAACCAAAGTCATTGACTTAACCTTTGACTTTTAAAACGGTTTAACCTGAAGTGTTGCTGTAACACCTCACGGGCAGTTAAAGCTGAAATGTGTTGTACCCATTGCGCCAGGGCCACGGGCCAAACCTGCCAAACACGGGCAAAGGTCCTCATGCCACTTGTGACTGGTGACTTGCCAAAATCCTTTGCAGTGTCACAGCAGCCGCATGGGGCACCCACGGGCACGTAATCTGGCCAGGAACACCAACCTGTTACAGCAAAGCACCTACGAAGACCCATTTGCAAGATGCACTGGGGTGGCATTTGAAAACAGAATTTTTCATATTCCCCCTGAAAGCTCTTGAAATTCAGATTAAAGATTTTATGTTTATTATTCTGGTTGAAGAATATGTTACATTTTTTTCCAGCTTGCCAATATTTTCTCAACACTTTTCTTCATTTTCATTAAAATTCCTCTATTTTCATCAAAATCAAGAACATTTTATAGGCATTTTTACCATAAGAATATGCATTCTGCAATTTAAGCTTTTTAGGATATAAATGAATTCATTTCCCATTACTACGCTGTAGCTTCAGGAAACCAAATCTTTCAGTTAATATTTTTAACAACTTTGCAGTCATCATTTATGTGAAGGAGGATGCATCTAAAAAGTATTGTGCTGATCCTGGAGAGATTTGAACACATTCTTTACTTTGTTAGGCCAGCACATTACTTGAAAAAACATCACAATATATCATTTCTGCAAGTAGGAACATCATTGTTACTTCAGCTTGTTCCCTTAATCAAAGAAAAAAAAAAGCCTCAAAGATCTTCACCACATGAGACATAAATAAAAGTAAATAGAGAGAGATAAAGAAAGAAAACAAAGAAAACGAACTAATCATCTGGTCAGCGTGGTTTCACCAAATTTCAAGAGTAAATTTGCTGCAGAGCCTTCAAATGGGAGTTCCTCAGTGATTCAAGGAGTGTTTCAGACTGTCTTGCACAGTGTTATTAAGTATAATTAATACGTATGGAAATATATACAAACAGCAATGTATAATACTTTCTAAAATATTAATAAAATATGCATATTATTAGGTCACGTGCTTCTGCTGTCCACAAATGCGAGAGCTGAAATCCTGAAACAGTTACAGCCAAAGAAAAGCACTGACTGTAAAGAGCCTGCATTTATATGAACATATATATATATTTACTATTTTATATATGGCAAAACCAAGATTTAAAAACTCAGTAGATGTTTAAATGGGTATGAGGCTTTAGATGTATTGGGACAGAGGTACACTTTAATATTCACATGTGGAATAAGTCTGAAAATCCTTTTATAAAATTGCATAATCCTTCCTCTATACAAGTAAAAGGCAGAATAATAATTACAAAACACAAAGAAAGAGACATTGAAACAGCTCTCCTTAGAAGTGTATTAGGTTATCTGAACATCCTGAATATCCCAAGAGGAAATCAAATTCACGTAAAGATTTTTTAAAAGTGCAAATTACACAAGAAATGTTTTTTCCCCTCCCAGAATTCCAGAGAAAAGCGTACTACTGACATTATTAGTTCTAAATTCTTCTCTCATCCCCCGCCCCCATTGATTCCATGCATTCATCTGTGGTGCAACAAGGGCCACGCAGCCTTCAGACACCACCCCACCGCGCTGCCTCCTGCACTGGTACAGCCACCTACCTCAACACACTACTTTGCAGGGTTTAGCAACAAAGCCTGAAATTTATACTCCGATGTGTGTGGGGTCACGTCATGCATGGCTAAAACGGTGGTTTCCAGTGAAGCAGGAAGTGTAGCAGCGGCTTCAGGAAAGGTCACTGCAAATTATGCTGCCTCATAAAGTGAGCTTACCCAGCCGGACTGAAAAGCAGACCAAAGGGCAGAGCTTTATGTTTTCCTAGAGCTCAGAGGAGTTCCAGATACTGTAAATTCATTGATGGATAGCCTGTTTTTAATTTCCACTTCCCAAACATGAAAAAAAATAATTTCTCTTTTCTGTTTTGATACAAGTCTTTGAGGAAAACATATGTTGCTCTGTTTTCTTCCTGTTCTCCAGCCTTTGCGTCATAGGCATATTCACAGAAGCAAAAAATTGCTTTTCCCCTCCTGCGTAGCCAGTGTTGCCAGGTGTGGGTGGGTATGAAAATGTACTGAGGGTCCGATCTCTCACCCACCACGCCAGGAGGGCAGGATGGGGGAGGCTGTCAGGCTCCACAACCACCAGTCATGAGGTGGGTAACCTATCCAAAACAGGTGCCGTGCTCATGACACCAGCTTTATGCACCTGTCTCAGAGGTTTCAGACAGTGGTTAGTCTCCAGACACTGTTTCCACAGTTCATAAAGAGATGGACGCATTGCTACTGGGAGGCGATGGGAAAGGAGTGTTGCTGACATTCCCCATGTTGTCCCAGGGTCTCTCCCCCACGGCCAGAGAGAGCCCCAGGACACCTGCAGACTAATTTAGGCACCTGAAGCAAGGTCAGTGAAGATGTAGGGTACAAATTCCTTCCTTCACCTGGCCTTGCCTCTGCAGCATGTGAGCACAGGACATGAAGCACTACCTCGCAGTATGTTATAACATTCAGACTTGCTGAGAAAGGTTGGAAGATACATCAGAGAAACACCAGCACCGCTACAATGTCCTGTGCCAAATGCTTTCAATGGCAGAAAATCCTTTCTCCCTAGTTACTAAAATGCTCCAACCTAAAACAGGGGTAAGCAGGACTTTTAAAAGAAGCCTCTGAAATGGCATTCCAAAGTTAGCTAAAAGAAATTACCAAGTGAGTAACAGCAAACTGGTACTGTAAAAAACCACTTCCATCTAGAAAACAAAGTTATTTTCATCATACTTTCCTTGCTTGTTCTCTGTCTTTTTAGTTTTTAAGAATGTATAGGAAGTCTCTATAGGCACATATATACATATTTTCCCTATAGGGGACAACAGAGGCTGTTAGTGTTTCCTAAATTGTTTGCCTGTGTAAGTAGACAAGTCTCTCTGGTGTAGAGTAATATAGTGTCCTGTGAAGGGCACTGCTGGGACAGCTGAAAAATCCAGAAGAATAAAACCTTCACTTTGGGAAATTCATTCAATCGAGTGTGCCTTTGTTAAGATAATGCCTTCCCACAGCCATTTCTGGGCACAAGGGTCCTGTATATCTTTCAGCACACTTACCTTCTCTCTCCAGTTGGAAAATAACACTGTAAAGAATAGATTGTAGTGCGGTGTTTGTGTGTTCTGTCCACATACAAATGAAGTTACAAGGATACTAACCTTGAATTCAATTAGTTTAAAAAGCTCCCTCTGAGCATGTGTGTGTGCACATTTTTGTGTGCCTATGTTTGGAGGTATTTGGGAGGTTTTTACAATGTTTTGCAGTGTAGTATCTGAGGAATACATGTGAGCTGACTGAAAAGTAGCATATTCCACCACAAATAAAATGTTGGTAATTTAGCAGCAAAACAGGACGTAAAACACATGGTGGTAAATTACATTGCATTTCAATTTCTTGTACATCAGTTTTTCTGGGTGTTTTTTAGTGTTAGATATCACAAAGTTCATTGGGACTTCTATTAAGCAATGTGGGGATTTAAAACATGAAAGAATTAGAATTTGGTTGGGTTTTTTATTGATCAATAATCATACAAGCAGATACATTAATTTTCTGTTAATCACTAAAGGTTTAGTAGCTCTTGCAGTGAACTATTGGAAATGCATTCTTTAGCCCATCAAAGAAGAGAGTAAGTTAATACTACACAGCCTGATCTGTCTGAGAGCTGACACCAAAATGAATATTTTTGGAGTTCACTTTGGCCCGGATGTTTGTAGAAGGCTCAGGTGGAAAAGTTTAGAGAATTTTCACACCCAGTTGTCTGGGCTACTCCTAGAGACAGGGCCTGAAACACAGCTGGTTCAAAACTTAACTTCAGAACAGCTTTAGTAGTTGGTTGTTTATCAAAAGCTGATGTATATGTTTTAACCTACCCCTTCAATCTCTGTATTTTATTTGGATAAGTTCATATAACAGTCTTTACCATGAGTTCTAACAGCCTCTTCTCACACTATGTGAAAACATAGAGCCAATGTGTCACAGATTTCAGGTACTACATTTTCTAGTCTGGATTGGAGGACCAGAAGTTGTGCTGTCTAAACGATCCCCCCAGGGCTGGGAGAACAGAAAGCAAATGAATGTTTTTAGACTTGGTAAGTTTTCAGTTTTGCAAAGCCCATATTAGGGATAGATTTTATTTATTTCTCATTTGGCTCGAAGTTATGAATTTACAGCAGTTAAGATGTTTCATCTTCCTTGGACTGGCATGCATTAGAGTGCATGGGTGAGAAAATTCATCCAGCATGTCCAAATCATCATAAGGACTAGCCTTAGGGGAGGATGTGGAAATTCACCAGGGACTCAGGATTCTCTCTGGTGTATCAGGTGTCCCTTAGAGAGGCTATTTAATATTCTTTAGCTAGGCTAATATGCTGCAAAGCAGTGACATTTCAAGACTTATCCGTGAAGCTAATAGCTCTTCTCAGAAAGTCATTTTCACATTTACATCAATTTAGCATAGTCTAGATTTGGGTAAAGGTAAGCATCACTTTTCTCTTGCCAGTGCTGCCAGGGTGATGAGTCACCAAACTGGGATTTCTGCAACAGTCCCTCCTCTTTTACTGGCCAAACCAGCATTTGGCTATTTGGAGCAGGACATAAGCTTGTGTGCATATTCAACCAAAAATACAATGCAGAAATGCCCCATATTTGCCTTGCTGCAGTTCATACTAGCAACAGTATATTTTAAAATATCAGATAAGTATAAGGGGCGCAATGGGGAAAGAATTGCCACTTTAGAGGCTACTTCTAGACATCCAGTCACTTCAGTAAGAAGACAGGACAGCTGATGTACAGTTTCTTCTATACTAGCTATCTGTATTTTCCAATTAATTCTGTTGCCTTTTTCTTTTCATTTGTCCTTCCTCCTTGTTTTACTATGTCCTCTCTCTTCTATTGCTACCCACTCTCCTTCCTTTTTTGTTTTGCCTCTTTGTTTCTTATTAATGAGTTTCGACATTTTTAATTAAAGTTGACTGCTTGACTGATGTCAGTTCAACCCTCCTTTTCTGAATTTGCCCTCCAAAACAAGTTAATCATTAGCAGAGGTCTGTCTTCATCAACTAACTACACAGGGGGACGAGAGAGAGAGAGTGAGAGAAACAAAACACTAGAATAAGTGAAAAATGGTGAACAAACTTCAGGAAGCAGTAACTACCCTGAAGAGCTGAATATACTTTGCACTTAATGGTATTTTCCTATGCCCCTGTAGCTTGTAAATCTTCGGTCTCCAGTACGATTCTAGATGGACATTTATGTAACCAGCTACTGAAGAGCTATTGCAAATGTTAAAGAATATATGCACAACTGTGAACAAACAAGAAGTCCTGTCCTTGCCTGCCTCATTCTCCAGAGGTCCCCTCCTCTTCCTAGTGAAACTCTACATAAATTCATTGCCTCTGTTACCTGCATTTTGGAAGTGTGGAATTTTTGTCCCCCTGGTTGTCATAGTGCTACAGAATGATTTAGAAGCATATAAAAGCAGGAATAAATTCTCTTGTCTAGCCCCAGATTTTGCCAAGTGCTGTAGACAGTGAGATTTATGTCTACTTCTCCATTTCTGCTGTAAAAATATGCCCGCCTCGCCCCCTTTCACCTGTGTGTAATACACTCCTATTCTTCGGTATCAGTCTTAAAAGGGAAGCTGCAATCTGAGGTTGGAGCAACGATGCCTAGCCGCAATTACAGAAAGCGGTAACAATTACGCTGTTCACAGAGAGGTACTCACTTTAACTTCAAGACAGGAGGAAAAAAGGTAGGATAAAGAAGGGGAAGACAACAGGATCCAGTAAAGAAGCATAGATTTGCTTGCCTGATTTGGACTGACCTAGCTGATGTGCACGTGTGGCGTGAAGCTCAGCACTGCGCTGCCAGGACTGTCAGGTGATTGTTTTTTCGGGGAGCTCTCCCTGCATGGGATACTCACCCCAGCAAAGCAGGACCAAGGGGACTACTCCTACAAGCTTCACCTCCCACTGAGTACAGTGAGAACTGTAGGCGTGCAGAAGTAAAGAGTGCTTGGACCTGGGTATTCAGGGCATTATGGCATAAGATATGGTAACAGCATAATAGTATAATTTATCCACTGGTTCTGGAAGGAATCAATCAGGGCTGAAAATAATGTTGTTGCTTACTACTGGATGCCTGAAGGTGCATCCAGCTCCATAGAAGGTGGTGCTGCATCAGTTTTGCATTTAAGGGAAGAAATCAAAAAAACTTCTGCCACTGAGGAGAACCTCCTGTTTCAGGATTCACAAAAACTCAGAGATAGATCTGAACTGACTATGACAATTAGTTTTAAAGTCCCCTCTCAGCCTGATACTACAAAATGTAAATCAAACCACTGTACAGTACCACTGAACAAATGCAGTTAGAGTCTTATTGCATAAAAGCAGGCAAATAATATGACTAGAAGGGCATTTTAATACATTATAGTCATTACATGGTAGTTTGATGTCAAATATATGAAATATTAAGCACGATATAATAATCCCTCCAGTGATGTAAAAATGTTCACATTTTTAATGTAGAGATCTCACTGATGAGGCATGATTGTTCAACATCCTAGAAGGCAGCTTTCTAAATTATGCTGTTCCCCATGGCAAGTGAAGGACAGATCACAGACTTAATGGAAGGAGCATTTTCGTTTCCCTGTTGAACAATGGGATTTACATTTCAGCCCTCCAGCAAGCTGAGTTACTCATGATACCTTCTAAATTAGTACCACCTCGTAAGTTGCACCCAGGGTACCTCCTAAATTAACAAGTAATACATTTAGGAATCCCTGAAAGGCTTATTAACTCCTGTCTAATATATCATTAGCACTGCATATAATTTCTGATAGAGTGCACCCACCTCTTCTGCTAGCAAAAGATTCCCATAGGTTAAATAGGGCATCGCAGAGGTCCATTTCTGGCATCGCATTATATTTCTGTATCTGCCGAGGAATTAAGGCTAACTGCAAAAGAATCATTCCCCTGGCCTTTCAGTTTATGTGCTTATGTAGCCACAGAATAAAAGCAGAATTGCCAGTCACATTATGTTATCATTTCTATTCAATGGTGTAAAAGTAAACGCTATATTCATAACCCCATCTCCCGATGAAAGAGAGCTGTCATTCAGAGGTTAGGATATTTCCTTCTGTATCCCAAGCCCTCCTGGCTGTTTTAGGTACCTACGCTGCTGCGGTCATCTTTGAGCTGCTCGTGCACCTCTGTGTCACCACTCAGGATAGTGGCAGGAAACAACACAGGGAGAAGAAATGCTGATATAACAGTTCCCGTTGGGAAGTAGCTGCTCATTAATATGCTCTCAGGCTGTCATACTTTGCGATGCTGGTCAAAGGTGTCTGCAAAGATGGAAATCAAGAAATGTTCACCTCTTCAGCCTTTCCTGTGCTAAGGATTTAACTCATTGCTGACAAAACACATCAGCAGCTGAAGTAGCAGCAGCAGTGCTCACATAGGTTTAGCCAGAGCATGGAGATACTGCTAACAGCTTAATACATTCCCCCCCAACCCTCGTCTGAGTTCCCCACTGTCTGCTTCTAACACAGAGCATGCCTGCAGCACTGGGATCCAGTTGCTTCGGCAGGCTTCATTCCCTTATCATCGGTGTAAGATGCCTTCATCACAAGTAGAGAGCTGCTGGCAGCAGAAAGCTGTTTCTAGGCAAACGGAATCCCTGCAGGCATTTGCTGTGTCAAAGGTGCCTCAGACCAGGCTGGTGGTGACTGGCAGGGGTTACAGAGATTCCTCACCTCCCTGCAGAAGTTCCCACGGTCGCCTTTTGCAGCGAAGGCCTCGCTGAAATACAGCTCCTTTCCGTCAGTAGGTGTGAGGCGGAGCAAATCCTGAATCTTCTGACTTTAGCAGGAATGTCCGTCACTTTAGGTCTTATTGAGCTAGCTAGAATAATGTGCACCTATGAGCTATTAATAATGTTCTTAACTGTATATAATAAGCATGACACAAGATGCTCATCATCTTCTCGGAAATGGGCATCCAAGAGTTTACATGATAGGAGGGTGAGGGTTTTTTCAGACTCACAAGACAACATATATTTCTTTCTGGAGATACCTTCCAGCTGCTCAGGGAGGTAACAAAGAAACAAATCCTTCTACAGACTCTCTGTTACTTCTTTTGTGAATAACCACCATTTTCATTATAAACATTTTAACAAAGACACATTGAGCTAAATTTAACCCTACTACTTTGATGAGTTTAGTCCATTGAATTTGTGGAGGAAAATACAGAGCTGAGTCTTGTTTTTGATTAAGCTTGTGAGTACAAAGGACTCTCTCAAAAACTGCCACCATGGGACCTCAGCCAGCAGAGCCCCATAACCAAATAATGGAACTTGTTATCACTCTTTGATTATAAGTATCTGTTGGCTAAATATGCACAAAATTAGTCTCTCTTATTTTTATCAGATAATCTTGTTGCATCTATCTTTAAAGAACAAAGTCTCCACTCTCCTTTTTTTAAGGTCTCACTAGCTAGCTTAAATATGGTAGATTGAATTCCAGAATGACTAAGTTTGATCTGTAATGAGAATCAGATCAACAGATCTTTCTTATCTCAATGCAAATGTCCCTCATCTATGTGAATTAGAAGTCTCAGTCAACTCTGAGTTGACTCTCACAAAGTCCCAGCGTTCAATTTACTGAGCAGGAGACAGTATAGATTAGTTTGATTTATAATAAATTTCAACCCTCCCAAGGTAACTACTGCCAGCAGTGTCTCCTCTTTCAGAGCTGTAGATCTTAAAATACAGGAGTCAGATACTGAGGTTAATAATTAATGTGAAGCCTCCAGATCTTATAGCTATTCCAATCTAAAGTAATCTTATAAAGTTCCAAGAAGACAAAAAAGAGAAAGAAAGAAATTCACAAGAAATGCACCTTTGGTGCAGCCTATATGTGCTAAGGCTTTATGTGTGCTCAGGTGCTTTAGTGATGGAGTGTGTATTCGTTCATTACCAGTAGAGACTGGGATTCATCTTTTGAACCCATGCAGGAGCTGGCTTCTGTTCTTGGAATTCATCTCTCTTCATAGGAAACACTTCATCACAAGTTTTATCCCTTTCTGAAATTCAAATTTAGACCCTTGATTGCAAAGATCAGGTCTGCAATATGAAACATCTCTGAGTTACTGCAGAGCATCTGTTGCCCCAGAATCCCACACTGCCTAGTTCCAAAAACCTCGCCTCCATGCATCGTTAATGAGTCTAGGAACAGTAGCACAGGACGTAAAGGACAGCTTGAAAGCCTGCAAATTAACAGAAAACTGAAGTTTAACACCCACAGCAGACGAATCGCAGGGATTTTGTAGCACATGTGCAAAAAGAATAGGTGCCTGAGAAATGGTCTAATGAGGGAAATGAGTAGATGCTGGAGTATGTCAAGAATAATAACCTTTTGCCTACAAATATTTTTGAAGAGGGTTGTCCTAGTACAGAGAATTATTTTCATGGGACCTATTAAATGCACCACCTGGGCTACCAGTGTTAGATTATCCATCCTGCAAAATGCCCTTAAGGAGTAAGTTGAGCATCCAGAAGGAGGTCATAGAACGGGGAATCACTTTCTCAAAACTCTGTTCCTACTCTGTCCTGGACACGTTTTTGGGGAACTCTTTAAAAAAGTAAGGGTGTTGGAGTAAAGGCTAAAACTGTTAGATGCATAAACATGGATGTGTAAATTACACACTTCAATTCACTAGAACTGTGCATGGAGTGGCCACACTTGTATTTTACGAGTTCTGTCAGGTTCAGTCTTTAGAAATTAGTTTTGAGAGCTATGATGAAAGGCATTATAAAAACTCATAATATTGATTAAACTTCTCTGTTATAATTGCTTTGAATAATATAATGTATAAAAGCATTCAGAGATGTAATGAACACTGTGAAAAGGACTGTGCATAAAAACATGGATTGAAACCGACACCAGATTTCCACAAGTAACAGAAAGCCCTTTGACAAGGTGAGAGACATACATCATAGGAAAGAGACCGGACAGCAGCTGTTTGGTTGCTTACACATTCACAATGTGTGTCTTGGTGACGGGCTTCTTTATAGTGCACTATAAAGAAGCACTGATCCTTTGCGAGAGTCTAGGCACTTGTGTCCTGCTATGCCAAGCGAGAGAATTTCTGTTTTTTTCTTTTATTGGACAATGTCTTTAACAAGGACAGTCCAGAAATGTTTTTTCAGGAGACCTGTATACACATTTGGGTAGAAAGGCTGGGTTGGAGGAAAGGCTGGGTTTCATCCTGCCCTCAGCTCAGTGCTGCATGGGGCTCTCAGATTTACTGCCATCACTGCAGCAGAGCAGGAGACAGCTAACATCAGCTTGCTTCCATAGGGGAGTACGCGGCAGATGGCACTGTTGCTTTAGCAGTCCTGAATCAGTCTCTTTTTTTCCCTTTGTGGGAAGTCCCAGGTACATTTTCCCTTCCTACTCTCCCTCCTGTGGGATTTTACCCCATTTTCTGTGATCAGGTCCACTCACACCCGAGCGCAACGCCGCAGCGCCAGGGTCCCTTGGTGTGAGCATCACCTCCTGGGTAGCCCCGCATCCACCCCACTCCTTGCTTACCACCGCACTGATTCCTAGCAGTTGCTTATGTAGGGAAAACCTTGCATTTGCATAATAATTTATTCCCATTGGTTCCTTCGTATGCCAAATTTAATTAGTTTGTAACATTTCAGTAGTGTTTTTCTCAGATGTTAATAGCATGTTGGGGAAGCTGAGCACGTTTCTGCCATGTCTTTCCACTTGCAACGCACACAGACTTTTATCTCTTTCCATAACTTTGTCTCAGTGATTTTTTTCATTTGGTTTTTCATGCTAGATGCCTTGATGCTTATGTCCATTCATTTTACAATTCTTACACCAAACAATTTTTTTAAAGGTTAATATTCCTGGGTTCCCCTTACCCCTTTATCATCAGTCATTTAGATGTTAAATTAGTTTAGACTTTCCTAGATGTGTTTTAATTAGAGAGATACTTGTTTATTTACCACTAGCTGCATATGCATGAGCTGGGTTTTTAATGCAGTCCTATCCTGAAAGCTGCAGAAAGCTTCCACTAAATTCAGCCAGCATCAAGGCAACTGGAAACTCATTGGAGATTTAGTCATTAAAAATATAAACTGAGGAATTGCAACCACTTTATGTCTATCCTGGCAAGTGCTTACCCAAACAGGACTCCTGTTAAAAAGCATAGGCTTGGTGCCAAAATGTGTAACCCTGAGGTGCCTGGCCACCTGTGTGGAAACTGACTCCCACCATTTGGCACCATTTCTGGGGGGGGGGGGGGGGGGGGGGGG
>JAVJGI010000040.1:58799686-58834855 GCA_035590275.1 Ibycter americanus
CCCCCCCCCCCCCCCCCCCCCCCCCCCCCCCCCCCCCCCCCCCCCCCCCCCCCCCCCCCCCCCCCCCCCCAGAAGAGTGTGGGGTCTCAGAACAGGGATCTGAGTGTCCCACAGGGGGAATGGGAGCTGTCTGCTGTAATTAATAGGAAACCCTGGGTGCAGAGGGGTGTCTGGATTGCAGCCCCCAGCTCAGGTCCTGTTGCCTGAACCAAAGCTGCAGGCAAGACCTGCTGTGCCCCTGCCAGACTCAGGCTCTTGTCTGAGGGTAGCGACCCACATTTCTTTGCTTGAGCTGGACATGGATCGTGGAATTTTTTCTACTGGAACATGGGAGGAACATGAGGTGTGGGTGCTGGCACATTCTTTGTATTTGTCTGAGAAATAGGAAGCTTTCCCCCCAGGCTGAGAACGTTCATACCTATTTTATAGGTATATTGTTCACACCTCTTTTTACCTCTTCCTGTGCAAGTGGTGGAATACTAGAAAAAGAAAAGTGACTTTCATGCAGATACAATGACAAGTGAGAGAAAATCCTTCAGTTTTCCCAGAAGCACAGGATTGTTCCTTACAGCACAGAAATGTTCATCCTCTTTGGGCAAGAAGTGTTGCCCTTTGGTCTGTTTCTGGCTGCATTTAGCATGAAAATAAATCTTACTATGAAAGCAATCTCAAGAAAAAATTGTGTGTTTTCTAGAAGAATGAACATGAAAGAAAAATCGGGCAAAACAAAATAAAATAAATGCAAAAACTGTAGATTGGATTATGTAATCTTGACTCCACATGAATATTAACTGGAACTATCCACATGAGTAGATGTTGCAAAAGCAAATCAGTATCTCATAGGCTTGCCTTTGTTTGAAGACAGCTGGAAAACAATGTATTCTTTAATGGCATATGCATGTTAATACAAATTGTATACTCTCCACTAATCTAATACTCATGAAATGAGCACATTCATCATGGAAATTAAACAATAACTCCTTACATGAACAAATTCTGCAATGAATATGTTACAAAAATAATTAAGAGATAATGTCAGTTGGCTAGAACTTTATCATAAGAGAATGGTCTCTGTTTGTGAGACTAAAAAAGCCCAAGACAAATCATGGACAGTTATAAAATAGAGTCACAGGCATGTTTATTCAAAATATGAGACATATTCTTTGACAGTATTTTATTATAATGATATTGTTTCTATTAAATCAGTTGATTGAGGGATGTTTTAGACAGCTGACTGACAATCATTGTCTGTAACATTTCGGAAAATCATGGTCTTGATTAGCTTTAAAAACACTTTTTTTTCCCCTAGCCAACAGTCAGCTCTATCAATAAAATAATAATTTCCTATCAATGTGCTATATATTTTTGAAGAAGGAAGCTATTTGAATTTTTCATATAGCTAATTAGACATGACAAGACATGTTTTGAATACATCACCACCCACTCATTTCTCTTCTTCAGCAATGTCCATAAGAAAGGAAAAAAGAGGTACTTTCAAGTATCAAAAAATCTCCTGCTAATGTTTGGTTTCAACAACAGGAAAAGGTTGGTTTGGTTCTTATTTAATCTCAAGCTTTTCCCTGGGGCAGAAAACATTGATATTTCCATTCCCTTTGGGTATACTGGATTTTGCCACGTTTTCTTCGTATTGGGTGAACAGACTACCTCATCTCCTGTACTGCAAAAAAAGGCAATGTTCTGCAAAAATACAAAATGCCTACCAGCCTCTGGGAAGCTGCACAGAGTAGGAAGCCAGCATTAAACTCCCAATTCTGCCAAGTCTTGTTTATGTTTCCTAATAGTTCCCAGCCTTTGTTTTAGACCTGCAGCTACCATTCCAGGAAGCTATCAGGTCTTAGTTCCTAGTTTTACAAATAATTTAAGAGAGAAGTTGCATAGGTTGACTGTACATAGAGATGGAGCCAGAAATCTCCATTCAAATTGTCAAAAGCCCTGATGTGATCAGAAAGTATAGCACCATGCAGAAGTCAGACTACTGGCTAGGAGAAACACAAGTTCATCTCTCTGCCGTAGCCTGTGAAAATCGAACTCTAATTTTTCATCTCACAGAGGATCCTGCTACATGCTCAATTTAAGCTCATTGCACACAATAGGTAAGGAGAAACAAAGCTGGAAAGCCTTTGCGCTTGTTGGTGAAGATATTTCATCTGGAACAAGAATTTCACACACCTGTGAGAGCCTTTAGCAAGAAACCTCTCATGTAGGTTCCTTCACCTCACTTCTAGGTGACCATGTAGGAGCTTCTGCATGTAGAGGTGCGCTCCTTTGTGCTCACTTTTCATCTTCTCATTTCTTTTTGTGTGTGATGGCATTGCTTCAACAGTAAGGGGAAAGGGACCTTCCACCCCAGGTTAGTTTATGAGCCAGGCCAAACACTCCTTTATCAGGGTCGCAGCAGAGGAGAGAATTGAACCTTGGTTTCTAATTTTCAAGGTGAAAGTTTTCAACCTTAGGTATATGAATGGAAGGAGAGCAGCATAATCTCTTTTTAAGGAGAATTAGTGAGTACTCTAGGTTGTATAGACAGGCATCCCTGGCTAATGACAACTGGTGCTTCCAGAGCCCATATACTGCATCAAGATCCTCGCACATGGGGAGCTGGTAGGCACAAGTCCCAGCAGCTTGCGGGGATTTGATGTCTCTGAGATCTGATGAAGGTGAGCCCCTGCTAATTACTATTTGGATTTAAATCCAAGCTGAAGCATTATAACCTTCTCTAGATGTTGTAAATGTTCTGACTGATGATATATGTGCCATTTGCAATAAGGATTTTTGGTTTGGGTGGGGTTTTTTTAGATCGCAGTGGCAGTTGTACACAATGAAATATTTGACTCATTATTTTTACTTTGACATTGTCATTAACTGTAGCTATAAAAATCCATTCTACCTCTTTTAGAATACAGACCTAATCTTGCTTTCATTTAAGTTAATGGCTGAATTGCTATTGACTGTGGTGGGAAGAGCTCTATGCCCCTATATATTTAACTGCTGTAATGTAATTGCTTCACTGTATAGATCAGTGTTTTGTAATACCGGATTTAAGTTAATAATACTTTTTGTATTGCTATATACGTGAAAGGCAAACTTATAATACAGAAATAATATGGTCAGTGTTGGCAATATGAAAGATTAAATCATACGACTTACATTTTCCATAATAAACGTGCAGATTCTAATTAGAATTAGAACTAAAGTGAGCACTGTCTATGGATTTATCTTAACTCACAAGGATTATCTTCTGCTTTATAATGTGAATGCAGCTTTTATAAATTGAAAAGAAATAATGAACTTCCAGGTTGATTGAAGCTGTCAGAGTAACTGGGGCAAGTTAGAGCTTGAAGCCCATTGGTGAAGCGCGTTTTAAAAATACATCCTTGCTTATCTTAACTCACAGTCTGCTTCATTTGATAGGCTCAGAGCTTCACCTCTGTGAAGGAAAAGATGTGGTACATCATGTTTTGAAGAACATAAGCAGATTTGATAAAGGTCTGGAAGTAAGGACATACTTTCATGAAAATGCAAATCTAAGACTGCATGGATTTCACTCCCAGCTTTTAAGCAACCATCTTGAACCATCTTCTTTTGGAAAAAACATCCATTGCAGGTGAGTTCATTGTTATCAGTATGGATTCTGAATTTTCTTGATTCAATAAAGACTTCTGAACTTCTAACAAGCACGCAAAATATTTGGTAATGTTGCACAAGGCCATTGCAAAGGGGCAAATTAGTTTACACAATATTATTTGTGTAGTCAGAGCAAGCATGTATTTGGCGTCACATAACTGAATTTATTATTGAAGTCAAAGGACATTAATAAATCAAGTGTCTGGTAACAGAGAATTTTTCTCTGTTCAGTTTGCTACATGTAAGTAAATACACTGTTTATTAGATGAAGTGGAATAAAAGCATAATTTAGTCAACATAAAAAACCCCTATAACACACTGGAGCTACTTATCTAGAAACTTCCACAGCTAAACCTCCCATTTCGTGAGAAGGAAGTAGCTCTGGTTTATGCTGCCACTGCCAAAACAGAGGGCAACCACCCAACAATGAACTACTCACTAGCACAGGCAGCAGTTTACCAGAAGAAATACTCAAGCTCATATTTACTAGGGAATATCAGGAGCTATTACTCCCACTCCTCGTTTGTAGCACAGTCACTACTCACGTGTTCAATCAGTGCTGCAGTTTCCCTTGTGCCCTGCACCAGGGAATACATCTGAAGAAACACCACTACAGAAAAAAAATTGGCTGTACTCATGAAACGAATGACCTCTTTCTCTTGCCCCTCATGTAAATGTAGAAGGTGAAGATGCCATGGGATCGTGCGAGGATGGGGTTGCTGGATCTGCGCACTGCTCCCTGTGTACTTGAGCTTGGGAGTGCTGGTTTCTGTGAACATGCTTCTTAAAAGTAAAACACATCTCTAATGCTCCCTGGCTTGCATATATGTCTTCGAGTAAGTAACTACCCAGTCAAAAATTGGTAAGGACCATGGAGCCAGCCTTTATTAGAAGTGTGTAAGTCTAATTGCAAAACATAAGCCTCTGAGATGTGACCAAACTAAATTTCCTCCCTTCCCTTTAAAAATAAAAAAAAAAGAAGAGGAAAAAAAAAGAATTGTTTTAAGAGCTCTCACAGCAAAGGTGGGAATGCCTCTCTTTCCCTTCCTCCTTCCCTCACAAAGCTGTAGAATGACAATTATGGCATGTCCTAAGACATGAGACACTCTTCAATCTTGGGGGTGGGAGGGAGGGTATTACTTTTGAGAAAACATCTTCTACTTCCACAAAGAGCTTGCTAACCTCTATGCTAACGTATAAAGAGACAACAATGTAAGTGTCCTCTGCCTTGCCTAGCTCTTTCTGAAAGACTGTCCGTACCCACTCTCAGATGGTGGCAGGCTGTAAACCCTGCAAGAAAAGATGAATAGGAGTGCTCTCTAACCACTTCTCCTGTCTCAAGGACGACAGACCTAAGGCACAGCTCTGCTCACAGAGCTCTGCCTCCTGGCATAGGCATCTCTCTTCTTAGATCCCAGATCCACATGCTTATTCCACCGAGTGCCTACAGGCAGCTTCTCACTGTATTTCAGAGTAAAATGGAATTAGGGCTCAAGTTTTCCATGCCCCAAGATGAACTGTCAGGATGCAAAGCTGCACTCAGACACAGCATTTAATCAACCTCCAAAGACTGATAGGGCAGAAAAGATAGACGTCCCCTGCCTCCCAGTGCCTGGACTGACCCATCCCATACTGCTGCATTGAACTTCGTTTCTGGATCTGGATCATTACCTACTAGTGTTTGGAGTGCTTGCATTAGCTGATATGAATCAGGAGTTTAAGGCAGTGATATAGAAACAGTTTTCTAATTCTAATTAGTTTCGCTCAGTTTCACAGAATTTTGTAAACTTTTGCGTTTCTTTCATCCTGGACAGTTAAATTTCCCATGCGAATAAACCATTTCAGAGAACTGTAGTACCATAGAAAGGTTTTATCAGAAGGGACTTGTGGAGGTCAGCTAATCCAATCTCCTGCTACAAAGCAAATGTGATTTCAAAGTCAGATTAGGGTTGCTCAGGGCCTTTACCTGTCAAGCTTTAAAATCCCCAGTGGTGCAGTTTCCACGAACTTTCTTGGCTCCAATACATAAACATTTTTGCTGTAAAGAAAAACTTTTGTTATACCCAGTCCAAATTTCTCTGGATGCACCTTGCTATTGTATTTCACTTTGTGCCTCTGAGAAGGATTTGGTTTCCCTTCTCTGTAACTGCTCCTTAGGCACTGGAAGGTAGGTAGCTGTCCCCTTGACTTTCTCTTCTGCAAACAAAGCAACTTCAGCTCCCTTTCCTCCTGTGTCATGCCCTCCAGCTGCCAACCATCCTGATGGCCTTCCACTGAACTTGGACCAGCTTATCCATGTCTCTCTTGGACTGGGTGGCCCTGGACTGACTACATTGCATGTGCAGCCTCTCTGGTACCATGTAGAGGGGAATAATTGTGTTTTCCAGATCACTGGCTATGCCTGTGCTAAAGCAGCCCACAAGAGGCCCACCTCCCTTGCAGCAAGGGTGCATTGCTGACTTCTGTGCAATTTGTTGTTCACCAAGACCTCAAATCTTTTTCTGCAGAGCTGCCTTTCCACCAGTCCCTAGCCTGTGCTACAGCATAGGATTACTCTGTCTCGGGGGAAGGACTCTGCATTTGCCTTTGAACTTCAGGATGCTCTTGTCAGCCTATTTCTCCTGCTTGTGGAGCCTCATGTGAGTGTCAACTGTGCTCTTCAGTGCACTGATGCCTCACCCTGATTTAGCTCGAGGCATGAGCTTGCTGGTGGTGTTCATCAATCAGGACGGTGACGAACATCGTTCAGGGCATGTTAAATGGTGTCAACCCCAGGACTGCCAGTTCACTTCAGTTGGACTTTCTCACATGCCAGCACAATGCAGCAAAATCTGAATTTCTCTGGGCTCTTTTTTCTTTGGTTTGGTGATGGTGGTTGTTGTTGGTTTATCTCTACAGTTCTAGCAGGAAACCCATGGAAATGTTTCTGCCATCTTTATTGTTTATAAAAAGCAAACTTTCTTCTGCATCGTATTTGGCCAAAACATCTGTTTAGCAGAAACATAGCAGTAACAGTAGCATTGCTAATGCTACTGAATGAGGTAGTTACTCTTTTCTTTAAGCTCTAAGCCTTATAGCAGTGTATGCTTAAGTACATTTCGGTACTTTACAAAGAAAATCAGCAAAAAATTCCCTCCTTACTAAAATGGAACATGAGGTATTTGTGGAGGGAAAGGCATTCAGTAGAGGCTGCTAAAAAGTTTCCAGAGGAAATATTTCCCCATAACATCCAACAACTCTTGTCCAACTGCCTTATCTATCAAGACTGCAGCAGTTGGGTCAATTGTATATTGCATTTTTTATGTATTCCTAATTCATTCTGCAAGAACACATACGTGCATGCACCCACACATGTGCATGTATGCTCACACTTCTCTCCCATTCTTTCTCCCCCTGTATTTTTTGTATCTTTCAATTGCCCTCATGTATGCTGAACTGTAAAGTGATTAATTTTCTCTGTTTAGTGCAAAACTACTTTCCATTTAGTCTTACTAGTCTATTCAAACTTTTTGGGTTTAGATATAGAGGGATTTTAAGTTTAGTTGGTTTTTTTTCAGGTTTTTGTTGTTTTGGAGGAAAAAAAGGCTTCTTGCAAGCTATTATTTTCTGTTTTTAACTATATAATAACAGTAAAGTTTACTTTTTAAAATTTGAAAGCCTAAAGCTTTCTTCTGATTTTGCATAAAATTAACTTTCTGCTTTCTTCTCTCTCACAAAGGATAAGAACCGCAGCACTCCAAAAGCATCCTCAGCTGATACTGTTCTTATTTTCAGTTTCCCTCATTCAAAACCATCTACATCTGCAGACTTCAGCATCTTTATCACCCACATTTCAGAATCTCTTACTGCTGTCTCTAGAGGTTGTCCTCATTCTCACCATGGGAGAGTTAAAAAATATGAGAAATCATCTACCATTAGCAACAACACAAATCTTGTTTGCTGAACACTTAAGAGAGGGGTTGCTGAGGCGGAGAAGGATACTTTCCGCCATTTCTGCAGCTGCCCAAAAGAACAACAGAATTGTTCAGCACAGGATGCACTTTGTGCCCTGATGGTACTGAGCATGCCAGGACAAGATGCAAGGCTTTATTTCACCGCTTTTCTTTTTTTAGTCTGTGTGCATAAATGTTTTAATTTTGTTTGTTTGTTTCTTTCTTTCCAGGAGCAAGTTTGAGATCCTTGCCAAACTGGTAAAGCCAGCAAGATTTCTAGGCAAGGATTTCCAGCAACGGCTCTTGAGTGCTGGTTGCTGACTGTGACCACCTTGGAGCTCCTCAGCAGCTGCCCCTTCCCAGAGGACTGCTTGTTCCTGGAGCAGGAATGTGGCTTCTGCAGCACTGAAAGAACAAACTTCCTGCTCCTCCCCTCCCCTCTCCTATGGGACTTTAGCGATGTCAATGTAGAAGTGGAGTGACACTCCCTTAACCCTAGTGAACTGATTTTTGTAATGGTTTTAGTCTTCCAGATGACTTTCACAAAGGAAAGGACTGGTGCTGTTTTAGACTGAATGATGAGACTTTCCACTGTACCTCCAAACAGAGTGTGGGTAGTGCAGCCAGAGGGTTTAGGGGCATCAGGAATGCTAGCAGTGAAAAGCTGACACACAGCAACAAGTTTTATAACCTCCGAAATCTTACCTTCTTTTCTGATTTGCCCTCAGTTTACTAAGAATGGAAAAACATTACTGCTGTTCTAGTAAACACACATCAGTCAAACCATATGGGTAACACAGCATCAGGTCAAAATATAACCTATTAAAAATGAAACAAATGATGACACTATCCTGAAGTCATAGCAAAAGTTGCAAATTAAAAATCCCACCTCAACCAACCAAACAAAACCTCCCCACAGACCAGCAATATCCAAGCAAGCTTACTGTTACAGCTGCTGCAGATACATGTGTTACTGGTCCATTTGACTTACATGTGGGACTGCAGCAAATTGAAAGGAAAATCGCATCGGGTTATGCCAAGTCAACCGGAGAAATGTATTGTGTCCTCTTAAATGCATCCTTTCTCCCCATTTCAGCTGAATAGTACCACAGCGGTTCTTATGCTGTTGGCAGTGCTATATATGTTATGCATTGACTTCTGCAAAGTGAGTTACCTTGAGGAGCTGCCCTTAGAAATGCTGATCCGCTGCTAAATACTGGGCCCTTCCAGGGCACTTCTAAGCGGTTGCCCTGAAGGTGGGAGACCAAAACTGCAATAAATCCTTCTGGAAATTCAGTGCAAGTGCAGCGCTGTCAAATGAGAGAGATTCAGCCAATTTAAAAGTATTAACTTGCTTGCCATATGTTTTGTGAGTATATAAAATAGTATCATTAACACTAATAAAACTGTCGTGGTTACAACATTTGTGATTATCTACCATATATGGTATTCGTTTATGTACATTATGAAGAGGTGTGGGAGTGTTTACAAAAGGATTAATGTATTACCAGCAGTGACAGCTACACTGAAAATTGTCTATTATCAAAGCCAGGTCTCCAGTTGCTTTTATCTTTTTGATCATTTCATTTTTTATGCCTGAAGCTTGATTTTGGGGGTGGGAGGGAGCAAATATTTCTGTTACCAAGCTCAGCCACTGATGAAGAGATTGCAGGAAAAATATATTTCTTTGCCCTAATTAAAATATTTTTTTTTAAACCTATTCAGAAAGTAATAATTCTATGGAGTATTCGAGGTTCAGACCAACCAACACATAGGACTATCCACTGAAGGGCTGGATAAGAAAGGTGCACTGAATATTTATCCACTGGGTGACCTTCCTTCAAGTGCCTTCACTGAGACAAGGAACCAAGGGATAATAGCATCTGACGCATACTTAGAGACTGTGTTGCAATGCTTATGTGGAAGGGCAGAGGAAAGGCAAGACTGGAAAGGCAACTATGTAGAGATACTTCCATTTTTTAGGTAGCTCTGGTCAGCAGACTTCCAATAATTTGTTTATTGGTTCAGACCACCTTGTAGGGACTTCTTGTGGAAATGTATTGATTTTGTCAAAACTGTCATCAAAAAGGCACCTCAGGCCTGAGGCTGAATTGTTCCATCACTAACCATCCAGAGTTGAAAAGCACCGGGAATGCATTTGCAAACAACCCCTAGCAAGACAGAGAAGACTTTTGCTAAGCAGTTTGCTCAGACAATCAGGTACGTGGAAGGTAGCCCGTTTCCCCCCATTTGCCACAAATATACAGTAACCAACCATCAACATTGCAACAACAACCAACAAAAGGCAGAAATTGAAGCTGGGTGTTAATACAAAGTTAAATTCTCTAATGCTTTCAGACACACAGAAAGAAGAATCCCAAGTTCCTGAAACATCTCGGTCGATGATGTACCAAACCATCGTTGCTTCCTTGTACTCTCCAGCTTCAAGAGGATGGAATTGAAAATCATGTATTCTCTAAAATATGTTGTCCTTTGCTATTGGTCTCTTGCATTTTTCAGTGCTTTCTCTCGTCATACTCCTTCCAGTCTGTTGCTTGCCTAATAACATTTCAGACTTTAGAATTTCGTTGAAATATGACCAGCTTAATGCCAGCATTTTCTGTAGTGACCTAAATGCCATGTGTCCTTTTGCTGCCTTCTGATTGCAAGAGGTTAAGTTTTAACCGAGCAACTATGCCTTCACAACATCTCCAGGCGGCTCCTTTTGTTTCCTGCAAGCCTGCACTGCAGTCAGAAGAATCTTCTGAAATCTTTTCTTAGCCCCATTAACTGGTGAGTGATAAAGAGCTATGCTCTGAAATATAATTTGTTACTTTATGAATGCTAAGCTCTTTCAGAAACAGATGGAGGTTAGCTCTCTGGGAAAAAGACAAAAAAAACCAAACCACAGCAATTTTGTGATGCTCAATATAACAATTCTTGGAAGACTCCTCCTTTCATATTTAAAATCATTTGCTATTTAAACAAGCTGGTACATTTAGAACCACACAGCTGACGACGAACCACTTCTCTGGAGGTACTGACTGCTTCTTAGACTGCCTGCTCCCTAAGTACATGTAGCAGTGTCCTTGGCAAAATTTGTTAACATAATTTTACCTCTTTGCCAAAAAAAATGCTAATTCAGTCCTAGGAGTTCTATTTACCTTTTGCTTCAGCTGTAATATTGTCAGTATAAAAGGTGGGGGATTTCGGATGTTACAAGAAATCACACTGGATGAACCATGAAATGTGGAAATCCAAGGACTTCAAGATATCGGTTATATAAAATACATATTTTTTTTTCTACTAGATGTTAGCCATCTGAGCAGCTGACATGAGCAAAAAAGCAGCCTTATAATGCTGTGAAAGGTAAAACTGAGTTCAAGTGGTGGTAACTCTGCATTTTCTACGTACACTTGGTACCCATTACTGTCCATAATACACGTTTGCAATGTTTTCTGATTTCATTTACCCCGATGTAAACTCCAGAGTAAATCTGTTACGAATATGATTATTTTGGCTTTGTCCCAATGTAAGTGAACAAAGGATTTATCCTGCTGTCTATTTTGTCCCTATAACAACAACAAGGATTACTATCACAAGATGATGGAGTGCAATGTTTCTGATTATACGAATAATAAACCCAAAAGAAATCCTTCAATCTTACATGCACATAAGCAGCAGCACAAATTTTCTTGCATGCATGTCAAACAGCAGTTTATTCCCTTTCTCTTCCAGAAAGGTTTAGAAGGTAAGCTGATACAACACAATGACAGCTGAATCTGTAAAGTCTCTGTCTCTGTTATCCATATCTGCCAAGATGCTTGTCTACTGCACCGATAGGTACGTAGGATGTATTGTTATGTCCTTAATACTGTTGGTTTTCACTACTTATCCAGTATCAAAAACATGCTTAATGCTCTCATAAAAAGAGTGATTCCACCCAAAATGTAAATAATTTGTAACTACGTACTACAACTGAGTAAAATGCCTCTTCTGTGTTCACAGAGGAGCTGTTCTTGCACAAGTAGCAATGAATGTGGTTTAAGCTGGTCTGCTCAAATACTTTAACCAGCAATAGTTTATTTTGTACTGGATTTTAACATAGTTTGCCACTGCTGGGACATGGCGTTCCCTGTCGCGTTCCCCAGTCTTTGCATAAGCAATCAGAAATGTTTCAGACAAGGCTCTGATGATAGCTTTTGCAGGAAGGACTAGTTATTCATATACATTTCCTGTGTACAAATGTGATAACACGAAATTAAATTCAACCCTGCAGTTAAATCTTAATGCAGCTTGGTTTTGCTTTTTTTTTTTTTAACCTAGGAATGATCCCTCCGGCAAGGCAAGTGTGTTTCAGGAAGGAAAAGGATTAGCATTGTCTAAAATTTCAAGTCTTTTTGTCTACCACCTTTTCCTAAATTGCTAATGCTTCCTCAGCTATTAAAGCTGCAATGGCTTCTCTAAATTCACTTTCTGACTATGTGAGTTAAGCTGTGCATTTGGGACCAAAAGAAAAGAAAAAAAAAAGCCTGAGTGAGTTATGTCATAAATTGCCTTTAGTGCTTCAAATCTGGACTATCAAATACACGGGCACATTGTTCAGGATTGTTTCAGCATTAAAAAAAAAGTATTATGAGGCCTTTAGAGTGGTAAATGAATTACTATCTTTTTGTAGGTGAGATACGGTTTGTGGGTGGGAGTAGCATCTTTTATTAGACCAACCAGTATAGCTGGAAAAAGTAGACAGGAAGAGCTTGTATGCCAGGAAGATTATCTCCTTTTTCCCATTGTATTAGTTTTTCCAGTAAAGACCTGCAAATTTTAACTTGCCTGTTCCTTTGACCACCACAGTTATAACCATAGTAACACAAGGCTTTTTAAAAGCAAGCTGCAAACTGAAAATAAATAAAATGAAAAAACAAGAGGACATCTTCAGCCTGCAATGTTTTTGAACTTTCTCAACTTCAGCGAGCCCATCGAGGTTATGGTAGGAATATTGGGAACAAGTGTTTATGAATTAAGGCCTGTGTACTGCATTGCCAAGAACAAAAAAGCTGCTTTTTTTTCCAGGTCATCTTCTTCCAGTAACACCAGAGGACAGGAGGGGAGACAACTGGCCTCTACAGAGCATGCCTTTGTGAGGCTGCCTGCATAATTTTGCCCTGGCTGGATGGATCTTTTTAGGAAAGGATATATTGGCAGACATTTCTATACCCTTCACGCTTCTGTACAGGATTTAGCAAGTATTCATTGTTCGTACATGTTATGCACAGTATTTGACAATAATGTTTTTCCCTTACAAGTTAAGAAGCTGTGCTGTGTCCTTCATTTCTTCTACATTGCTCTGCTCTATCCTTTCACTCAATTTCTCTTTTTCTAGGCTCCATCTCCATGTTTTCACTATTTTGTCTGCTTTCCCATGAGCAAAGTTGCTAGTATATTGGTTAATATATCTTTAAAAATG
Organism: Ibycter americanus; assembly: GCA_035590275.1. Lineage (NCBI taxonomy): Eukaryota > Metazoa > Chordata > Aves > Falconiformes > Falconidae > Ibycter > Ibycter americanus. The sequence goes on from JAVJGI010000040.1 coordinate 58,812,731, forward strand.
TCAGGGATTTTTGTCTCCAGGACCATCTTCTTGTTTCTCCTGAATATATTTTGCTTCTTGCCCCAGAAGCACAGAAAGTAAAACAAAATTCAAGTGAAGTGGCATAATTAGGCCACAATTTTATTAATAAAAATCATCTGGGAACAACTGTTAATAACTTGTGCAGGATAGGTCACAGTCTCTTTCCTAATTGTTTTCGCCTTCTGGAAAGCTGTTTCCTCCTTCCCTGTCACTCCACTCCTGCCATCTCCCTGCCTTATGGAGATGTCCTCCCTTGCTCCTTTCCATGGCTACTCTCCAGCCTCATGCTGAGGCTCTCTGATCATTCAAGGACTACAGGCCTAGGAAACGGAGATGGTTTCCTTCCAATGACATAGTAGGAGCTCTGCTTTCTGCTGTGCTCCCATCTGATTCAGCTTTATCAAGCAAGGCAGCAGATTCCTCGTGAGATAAGTGTATGAAGTGGTTTTCTGTCACCTGCTGAAATGGGCCAGTCTGAACTTACCCTTTCTAGTGACCCAGCCAGGTTCCTGGGAAAGGTAGAAAAATTCACCCCATTTCAATCAATCCAGTGATGGAGGAAGATTACCCAAGTCCTCAAAATGTGGTAATGACTGCAGCAGGCTAAAAAACTATCTGGATACAAATCCCAGTGTAATCTAGGTGTGAGGCAGCCTTCACATCTTTGCTGTTTTCTACCTTCCCTGTAATTGTTCTACTAAATTAATGTTTTAATTATGTCTGAGGCAAGTAAGCAGTGTTTTCCTGCAGCCAGGTGAAGGAATTCCCTTCTTGGTTATGGTGAAGTTGGTCTGGGACAGGGAGATGGCTTGGGAAGGAGTAGGCACCAGCTGCTGCCGGCAGCCCTCCCCAGCTGCCTGCACAGGCACTACGAGCATCCCTGTCCACACGCATCTTGCTGTGCCCATGGCTCAGCAGGAAGGAGGGGGTGGGCTCGAAACCCAGAAAATTACTTTCTCCCAAAACATAAATAGACACTTTCAGCAGCTCATGTTCTGAATCCTCATCCTTCATAAAATCCCAGCAAACCCCATGACAACATGAGACTGCCGAAATTAATGAGAGAGAAAGCCTGCCTGGTTTTGTAAGTGTGCCCTTTCTTAGATGAAATTGCACTGTGCTACTGTCTGTGCAAACAAATATGGAAAGCTTACAATTGAAGTAGAGTGAGCAGAGGAAGGGAAACGTGAGAAAGCAAGCAGTTTGGCCAAGGTCATGCAGGCAGCCAGTGGCAGAGCAAGAACTAATACCCTCAGTATCCTAATTCCCAGTCCTTTTCTCCTGTCATCTGAAAAGGCCTTATTTCAGGCACTCTCTATTTGCTGGTCTCAGTGGGTCAAATTGGACCAGAACATTTCAGCGAAAAACAATCATTTTTATGTTCCAAGAATCACACTGCACAATTCTGCAGCTGAGGTTTCTTAGGTAATACGGAGCTGTTAGATGGAATGAAAGTTTGCTGTAAGTGCTTGCTGCTGAAATGTAAGAATGAAAGATGACTTTGGAAAGCCTCAGGAGTAGCTCAGGCAATGTGTGTCCTCCCACAGATAGAACAAGGAAATTACATAGTCAGGGACAAGACAAAAATCATAACTGTTTTTTATTAGGCTCTGTCCTCTATTTGTTAGGATTATTGCCTTCACTGTCATCAAACTGTAAATCTGTTTTTTCTCTTTTACTCTGTAATTACGATCTTGTTTGGGGGAAGTAATATAGCTGGGGCTGAAAAAATACCCCCAAACCCTCCCAGTACCACTTGCTTAAAGGGAAAAGATACCGTCTTTAAATGACATTAATAATATATTTTGCTCCTAATAATATAGTACAGCAGAACAATCTAAAATGTATGGCAGCGGTCTGTCAGGAATGAAAACAAGAGAGTTAATTGAACATCTATCCCAGAGCATTCATTCATTCTCTGATATCACATTACATGTGAAAATATCAGGATGCTATTTCAATAACAAGATGATGTTTCATTAAGGCTGTGGGTTTTTTCTGTACTGTATATATTCCAAGGTCTGCAAAAGCTGGCGCAATTGTAAAACTATCATAATGATGAATGGATTGTGTTAATTGGTATTAAAGAATATTTATGCTGGATTGACTAAGTTAAAAACTTTAATTGGCCAGAGACACTTGGGTGATGATACCCAGGTAGTGCTATTAGCGCTGAATTGATGTAGGAACTTATCCTTGCAGTTGATGGCAAAACTGCACAGTGAAGAAAGTTGCAATGTAACAGCAAAATTCCCACCTTAGATTTATGATACTGAGAGGTACAAACCACACTCCATTCTGCATGGTCTGAATTACAGATCTCTGTTTAGCTGGACAACATAGACCTGCTGTTACAATTATGTCTACGATTACAACGCTCTAGAGTGTGCATTGCATTGTAATGCAGTAATTTATGCTGTACCTTTTTGCTTAAGGCAGTAATGGAACAGTACATATATGAAAGTCAAAGGAAATTGTTACGCCTCATTACTTGAGAGAACTTTCCTTAAGATAGATGCAAGCGAAACTCAAAGAAATACAAGTTTCTCCCTGCAATCATTCAATGCTAATGTGCATGCCAATCTTCAGAGAAGTTTTTCTTTCGGCAGAATGTGTTATTCCTGCAGTAGATAGTTCTGTGCCACTTCTATTCAGCATCTCTGGAATCTTCACTCACTCTGAGGAGCACACAGCTCCAAACCGCAGGAGCAGCAGAGCGAATTGCACCTCTCTGTCACAGACACTGGGCAGTGCAGATACCTGGAACACCACTGCCTTCACTGGCACTCCTCTAATTTGGGTTTCGGCAGATCTGCTTTACAAATGCAACTTCGTGTATCGTGAAAGACTATACAATCCATTAAGACCCCTTTGTCTCTGTCCGTCCCGCAGATCTGCCCAGCAGCAATGAGTGTTGGGGCCGTGGAGGGGCTGTGGAGTGACGGTATTTCCAATACATTTCTGAAGCCTTTCCAGGGGAGACTTTTCAAAAGCAGAGCATGTGCCCCACACTCTCTGTAAAGAAATAGATAAAAAGCATCTGAGTGCTCTGGCTACTTTAGAAAAAGTCCCATAAAAATTCACTTACCCTTTCACAGCACTGAGTAACTTCCTTTAAAGATGACCTCTACCACTACAAGCCAGGTGACACTGAAATCTACAGGGCTCTCAGGACAGATGGTCACCATTTCCTAAGCTGTTTCTCACGGCACCTCAGCAGTTGAAAGCCACTAGTTCGATGTGGTCATTGGCAAGAATTATTTGTTCAGCCTTGGTTGCACTGACTTGACTTTTGCTGAATACTGGTCTAGACGTCCTGGGAATGCTACACCAATATCCACCGTTGACAGTGATGTCAAAGTGTGGAAAGGTCATTAGGTTGCACCAAGCAAGGCTGGATGGAAATTTGCATGGCATGAGGTAGCCCTACTAGTAACACCTCAAATGGGGAAGCAACCCATATGTTATACAGGCTTGTCAAATTCCTCTGCAAGGTCATTCCATCTCAGTCACTACAGAAGTGTTCGGCAATACTTTGCTAAAATATAATAAGGAAGTTTTGGTTTAAAGTCGCTTTATTCACTGTTAATGTCTCATTAACTCTGATCAAAAACAATCGTACACTTGTTTCCTTAATATTATTTTGACAGAAAGCAGCTGCAGGATACCTCCTCAAGTCCACTCATGCTTATCATCACTGTTAGGACTATTAATTCACTGCAGTATACTTTAATGTACTATAACATTTAGAAATGGCATTTGGATGTGCAGTAACATTATTTTGCTCAATTAACCTCTGGTTCCCTTACATATAAGCCTGTTCTAAAGAAATATCAGTTATGCTGTGTTATTTTCAAATTACATTGAGTTTTGTGCCTTTTTCCTAATAGGTTGCCCTTTCCTTAGAGAGCAGTAACACACATTGAATTGTAATAACACTTTATTGTCCTTGCAATAAAACACTATAAATCACAGAGATACAAGGAGATGAACCCATTCCCCAGCCCGAGATCAGACAGCTCCTGACCACAGTTTTTAAAATCCCATAGTAGACCCACATGCCAGTTTTGCAAACAACAAAATGAGACAATATAAAGAAGGAAATCTTTCTCTTTGAAAATGAAAATCTAAAAAATGTGAATAATTCCACCTTAAAATCTGCCAAAGACCAAATTGTTCAGTTCAGGGCCATCCTAAGACAGAACTACATAGTTGATTTGTTTGCACAAGAAATGGGAACTAGAAGGCTCTGTTACAGTGTAGAGCAGAGGAAAAGTATGCAAGACGTTTGTTTGATAAACTTCATCTTCAGCTCTTTAATTCTTTTTCTGGAGCTGGTACCTTTCCAGAGACTTAGAGAATTACAAACATATGCATGGTTCTAAAATCATAGAGAAACATAGGGGTTTTAATTTCATGAGAATAGATATGTATCACTAGAACAGCAAGCTCCATTACAGTGTGATGGAGGCCAGCACTGAAACATCGTAAGTTTTCAGATGAGGAATATAACGTTTTAGTTTATTCAGGACATGGTGGGTGAAAATTATAATCTCATTTATTAATCTCACTAGTGAGGCATCACAACACTGACACACACACCAATGTAGCTGATCTCACAGAGTCATCCTTCTGGTGAAGTGAACAGGAAAAAGTAGTTTACAAGATCTGTTTGATGACTTACTGCTTTGCAGTTCTATTCTGCCAAAATGCACAAAACTCTTGACATAGGCAGGAATTTAATTTTTTTTTAACATAGGTTTTAATGTTTTCTTTGAAGACCTAGCATTTCATCAAGGAGAGTCTTTCTATAAGACTACAACAAACAGCTATAATTCTGTTCTTTTTTGCCAGCATATTGTTAAATGACAGTAACTTAGCTGACTGTGTTATCTCAATTATAATAATGTATCTGAGATCAAAATTTAGCCCAATTTATTTTTCCAGTGTTTTATGTTACTAAAATGAATGGATTTGGCTGAGTCAAATCATGCTTTCTCTTGTTTCATGCATAACTTCAACTGAAGACTATCAGAGTTCTATGTGTGCATCTCATCACAGAATTTGGCCCAAGGGTTCAGAGCTCCTAATATTTACAAAATAGATTATGTACAATTTACTGACATAAATATATAGCTTTAATACTGCAAGGCTTTAAAAATTTATATTTGTGCCTTGATGCAGGATAACAGTGGAAGTGAAATGAGTAAAATCTTCCTTTTCACACTGCTTGTTTTGTGGCAGAGTGATACAATTCAGTGAACCAGTCTCATCTGGGTACCTCTTTGCATTGGCTTTCATCCAAAATTATGAAGGTTTTCACAAGAGCATGCTCTTAATCCCCCCTGCTTCTTGCTAGATTTTCTAATCTTGGACTATTATGTTCGATCACATGTGAACACATTTCTCTGGCATTTGAGCTGCACAAAATCTTTTGTGTGTGGTTTCAAACAAGCTTTAATGTGCCGCCAAGTTGTTCGGTTTATTCAGTATTTCCAAATGGAGAAAAATAAGTTCACGGGAAAGAAGTGTTCCAAGGTCAGTGTTTATATCAAAGGAAGAGGTTCAAAAATATCATCAGAAAAGTTTTTCCCTAAGCTATACCTGGGAGAACATTTGGATTTGCCTCAAGTAACCAAGAGAAGAATCTGGGCTAATGAATTCAATCATGATTAAGAAAGCTATCTAAGGATTTGATTTTACACAGCACAGATGTGAAGTGCTGCACAAAGGCAAGGGTAAAAGAGATGCACAGGATGGTCAGTGTGGGAGAACACAGTCCAGCAGAAGAGGATGGGTGCTGGATGGCTGCCAATTCTCTTGCACCTAGCAGGAAAACTACAGGCAGCTCAAATACCTGTTGATACACTGACCAGCGGGCTGCAGCTCACATGGCGTCGTCATTGCTTGCCCTTTCATATGTTTTCAACCCTCAGCACATGTGAATAAAAGCAACTGTGGATGGAAAGACTTACTTTGCCTATGGGGGACTTTGCACAGCAGCTCACTCTGGTCCTGCAGACCATCTGCTTATATGGGGACATGGCAACTTCATGCACCATGTGGCTCTGGTAGAGGAGGGCTGCCTCTGAGGTTCAGACATGTACTTGGGGCTTGGGAGGCTGGGGAAGGCTGCACCATGCGTGTGCTGGATGGCCTTGGGCAGGATACTGAGGGCATTGACTTCTGCTTCTTTGTGCAGGTATCTACTCCAGCACAAAGCAGATGTTGCCTGCTGCTGAATGCCACAGGCAGCGTTTCACACCCATTCAGCTGATGAGATGCAGTGAAAGACGGCAGTGAGGGGAAACCCCAACTCCTTTGAGGCTTCAGTATCTGCTTTCTAAAATGGCATCATAAATCACACAGATACAGGAGTGCAATGAGGAAACAATGCCCTAACAGCTGGATGATGTGAATTCCAGAGTAATGTCATCCATTTAAAATAGGTATTTTTTTTTTTCTCTGGGATCATCCATAGGAAAGAGAATAAATAAAAAGTCTGACGTATTTTGATTCCCTAAAACTCTCTTTGTGTAAGATTTTTGCCCCCCAAGGTTCATTAGAGCTACTTCTCTCTCCTATTTCCCTCCCCCCTACTATCCCTTTTATCACCCACTTTACCCACCCATCTTGCTTTTCACATTCCTCTTCCATTTTTATGCATCCTCTCTTTCCATGGCTTTGGCTATCACTTCTGAAGAGCCTGGAGTGTGTCCCTGGGGCTGGCTTCTGAGCAGTGAGCTCCAGTGCTTCAGGAAGGTGACCTGCCAGTAGCTTTAGGCTTGACTGAAAAATCAGCCAATAACATGAACATGATAAGATTTGTGCTTTGCACCCCTACACATGCGGTTTGGGACTTTAATCCTCACTGGTAATACAGCACAGAGGTCTGTGCATGTGCAGGGGGAAAGAGAGAATTTATCTTCAGATACATTAACCCACGCAGAAGGGATGAACACACAACTTCCGCGGTTTACTGAAAAAAAAAAGGAAAAAGAACAAAACCACAAAAGAGATTAGTTAGGCACAGAATAATCTGTAGACTGTTGCAACCATGGAGCTGAGCTCTGCTGGCTTATTGGAAAGAGAGGAGGAGGAAAAAATAGAACTTGCTCTGGTATAGAAGAGTCTCTCATGCTGCTAATCAATTTGGTGGCCAAATTTGCTATTGTGATCTGATGGTTTAGCTCTGCCAACTCTTGTAATTATCTCTATTCCCATTCTCCATTAGTGGCCTTTTCAAAGGATATGAGTTTTCACAGTGTCAGATTATGCCATGCAGTGAATACCACACCATCAGAGCGTTACAAACATAATACAGCATAAACGCTTTACAAATATAGCCTCTTGCGACAGTAGGTGGAACACAACGGTTATGTGTTTCTAGGCCTTGGGGTTATGGTTTCCTAATGGGTGACCTTTCCTCCCTTCACATCCTTTTCCTCACAGATTATAGTGTGGCAGTCCCGTGCCATCTCATTAGCTGTGGGAAAATTAGAGCATACGAAAAGATGAGGAGGCATTCAGATATTTACAGCTGACAGGTAGCACAAAAGTACTGGAACAGCCAGAGGAGTCTGGCCGACCATTCACTCTGCTTATTGTTTCCCCAAACATCATTTCACAAGGTGCTTCTTCACCAGAAGAACATTACAGCAGCCCACTAGCATACCCTAGTCTTTGGTATGGTTCTTAGAAGTGCTGCAGCACAGCAGCAATATTTTTAGATGTAAACAAAACTTACAGAAGCCGCATGATGGAGCTATTGAAAGACCTGCTGCGGCTGAGAGTGAGCAGGTGGTATAATGATCAAAGGCAAAATGAAATGTCTGGTTTGACTGAAGGGATACGTGCTGTTTTCCCAGGAACTAAAATATGGCTTGGGGACCTTTTAAGTGCATGTACACATGCCAAGCACGGTATTTAAGAAATGCAACATCACATACAATATTTAAGAAATGAAACACAACATTAGAGAAAATGAGAAACACCACACTAAAAATTCAAAGCGACTTCTTAAAAAAAAAAAAGAAACACAAAACAGAACGACCAGATGATTCCCGAGAGAATCTGATGATTAACTAGCTAAATCAGGACATCTGCAGGATGTAAGAATAATAGAAGGAAGCGGGAGTTTTGGCTACGACTTTTATAATTAGCAATTGTAATGATCTTAGTGGTGTCCTCCTGAAAGAACTTGAATATTCATGTTGAGGCACAGCATTATGTTTCAGCGCTTTTGGTAACTGTAGCCACTTGCACAGAGTCAAGCACACACTCAAATCAGGAAGTCAAAATGAGTGCTCCAAATACTTTCTGTCGGAAATTGTAAGGAAAGCTGTTATTTGCATGCAGTAAGATGGGGGAGAGAAGCATAAAGTCCAAGAGCTCCCTTGGCATTTTCAGTTTCCTAAATCATTGTCCTGCTTCTGCTTCTTTTTTTATTTTTTTTTTTTTAATAGCAGATTAAATTCAAACTTGACTCAACCAAATGCAAAATACATCCAAATCTGTAGTTAGATTTCATAACATCAGGCCAGACTATAGCCAAGGGCACCCAAAGTAGCAGTTAGTATCTATAGAAAGCCACGTATCCATCCACTCTTCCTGACTGGATGCTAAAATTTCCTAACAACCTAGACTGAGCCTGTAGGTCATACAGGGTTATTTGCAGTCATACTTAATTAGTAGTTTACTGGATACTCTGACTGTGTCTCAGTTTTATCACCTTCACAAATAAGTTGGGGACATACCTGGCCAACCTCCTCTACCCTTTCTCTGTGTTCGTGCCACAAAGAACAAAGATGGATGAGATGCATCATCTTTGCAGAGAAACATTTAGACCAGTGGCACTGCTCTGAGAAGCAGTAGAAAAAGGGACTCCCACCTGCCTGCTGATAGATTTGGCACCCTCAAAATGTTGCAGGCAGCTGGACAAATTGGGGTGATCTGAGGAGAAATTACTTCCTTTGCTCTCTTTAGTCACTGGAAGAAGAAAGCTCAAACTGGCTCACATCGATATGAGTGTGTGCACGTGTGTGCTTTGACTGTGGACACTAGGCAAAATGTGCAAACCCCAGTTAATGACTGGCACACGATAACAAATGTCATTACACTTGTGAATTGCTCTTGGGCAACTAAACTGTTCACTTCTCTCCAGGGCAAGAAGGAATTCATTAGCAGAGCACCAAAAGGTAATGATCCAGGTGCACCCTGCATCCACAGGAGCAGACTGGCAGCTGCAGTGTGGTATCTGGGGCAGAAACAGTTTGGTAAATTTATGCCTAGAGAGGGTTACAGGCAAGTAACAGGCTCATCAGGTCAGATCCAGGCTTCCTTCTATCAATCAGGGATCACACTGATTTCATTTTCTGTGCTCAAGCAATGCGGTGGCTACACACAGAAAGACACTAATTACTATCAAATTCCTACACTGACAATCAATATTTACTCTTTCTTTCCCCCTGTTTAGTATGAAACTATGTGGGCATACAGCTCCTCCTGGGACTCCATTTACCAGTTTATCTATGCTTTTGTTGCTTCCTTGCACACAAACTTATGTATGCTTCAGACAACACCATGCCCTATGAAGTGCATTTTGGGGAGCCAAGTCAGCTTTCAAACACAGAGAATATTTCCATGGATGCATGTTTCTATGGATGCATGTTTCTCCCCCAAGCATCTATCTGCCAGAATGGAAGGGGCACTGCTGGTGGTCTCCCTTTCAGAGGCTGTCATTCCCTTCACAAGCAATCTGAGTTATGATGCAGTTGGCTCCAGCGATGCTCTGTACTTTGGATAGCTGTTGCATTAATTTAACTGCTCCTCTCCACTTCAGCTTTCAGTTTGGGGTTCATTTCCATCACTGTCAAGATGCTCCTCAAGTTCCATCAGTGTGAAGTTCAAGTGCCTAGAGGTCCCACTCTTGCCATGGGCTGGCCTCCAAATCTTGCAGGTGCTGAGATATTTTTAACGCTAGTACACAACATACCTTTTCAAAATTCCTCTATCCGGATCAAGGGAGTGGTTTAGTAGCACAAATACCACTGATGGCCTTCCTCTGTCATTTGTGCACCAGTATATTACAGTGGGTTCAATTAGAAGAGCATTTTAAATCAACCTATATTTAATATATAGCAAATTTTAATAGCAAAATACATCCAAAGTGAAGAAAGTTTACCATGTGTAAAAGAAGGTAATATAAATCTGACAGAGGTATACTCAGCAAGTCCAAAAATTTAATGCTTTATTGAAGGCCTTAATGTCACAAACCATTGCATACCATTCTTCACAGCAGGATCATAAGTACCCTTTTGGTACGCACTGGTGTGTGTACTCATATGCATGAAGTCTGGCATGTGCTAAGTTGCCTTGCCAGGCAGGGGGAAGAGTCTCTGCTTTAGTTGCTTAATCTTCTGCATCAACACTGTTGAATTTTGGCCACAACTTTTATAGATAATGACTCAAGTGAGCAACTCTCCATGCTGCAACTGAAGACCTAGCCTCCAAAACCTACTTTTTAAAGTCCAGACACATCTGTGAAGAGGAAATGTATGTAAAACAGGGAAATGTCGGAGACAGTAAACTGTATGAAAATCCTTTTTCCCCAGCATATTAAAATCAGAAGTTTGTATTTGCTCATATTTGCAGATCCACATTTATCAGTTTTTGTTTGTTGAAGACTTACCTTTAATTCTACAGTAAATAGAGTTTAATGTTTAGGTCCAACTTGTATGTTTTGGACTGCATTCATCCATGCAGATTTGCAAACAGCAGCAGCTGGACTCCTGAATACTGATGCACTGATACTGGAAGAGCTAGCTCAGGGACCACATTGCCAGTCCCTGTATTACATGACAGACAATGAGTAAACAAATTAGCAGGAAGGGGTTTTGTTTTTCTGGGTGGTTTTGGGTTTGTGGGTTTTTTTTGGTTGTGGGGTTTTTTTTTGTTGTTTTTTTTAAATTACAATAATATTTGTGCAGAGGAGGAGATAATGCAGAATTTGCATGGATGGCAAAAGCCTGTGAAATATCCTACTTGCCCTTAGATGTGTAAATCTTGGCCGATAAAGCCCAGCTGAACAGCAATCACAATGCTCAGGGAGCCCCCTTGTCCTCAGACAGCTGCCGGCTTGGAGGTCAGTGGGAAGGAAAAGGAGGAGCATCCTGTCTGCACACATTTCCCCAGAAGGAAAGCTTTGCTGGTAAAGCCAGGAAAGATGCTTTTCTGTGATAGCTCCAGTGTTTATTGTTTCTTACAATATGGCCAGGGTTTTGAAAGGCAGTATCTAGGTACAAAGGTGTTGTCTTATAGAAAACGATAATGAGTGGATCTGAGCTGATAAATGGCTTTGCATTTGTGTAGGAAGATTAAATAATTCGCAGAATACGCTGCCCAATAACATCTTTCTGCATTGAATACTTGCAAGCAGATTGTGTTAAAAAGCTGCAGCGAACTGCCACCAGCCTCTTGGATTACTTCGTTTGGGAATAACGTGGGTGTTCACAATTCCACACATGTAAAGATGCAGCAAGCAAAGACTGTTGTTTGAAAGGTGTCTCTCCAAATAATGGGGTAATACCTGTTTTCAGTGTAGGATTTTGTTGCCTGCTTGGTTTGTACTGCTATTTGTCTGCTCTCCTCTTAGCTCAAATACTAGGCGACAGAAAAAGCAAGAGAAGAGACATCAAACACAGATTTTTGTAACTGTTGACACTGATTCATGAACAACTCTGATATCATACAGTTCATGTGTAGACACAAAGGCAAAGGAGAAAGGAGCACTGGATCTGAATTTCAACAGAAGGCTACTATTACACATAAGGTGTGAATCAAGTAACAAAGATCAACAAATATAATTAGATTCCTACACTTATCCACGGTGCATGGCTCCTAAATGGATATAGAGTGAGCCAAAGGATACCAAGATCCCTTAATCCACTTAGGGCTCATGGTGGGAAAAGACATAGGAAAGCTGATCCAACAGCCCCAGGTTTCACCCTCCTTTCTCGGAGCTCAAGACCTATCAGCCAGTCTGTCTCCTACCGCAGGATAGCTCTTGGCTTGTGCTGCACGCAGTCATGACAGGTGGTGTACCACAATCCCCCAAAGTATAATTCCTGTCCTATAACATGGGATTTTTTCTTGGTTGGCTTTTTTTAAAAAATCATGATCCAAATAGATCTTTAAACCCCTTTCTGTCACATGGATGCATTTCCCTTTACTCTGAATGGTTCCTTGCATATGCAGTATCTTTCCCTGTGAGTCACCTCACCTCTTCTCATGCCTGCTGGCATTTTGACCTCTTTCCGATGCAGCTTTCCTGCTGCCCTCACTATGCTTCCCATCTGCAACACCCACTTCGGCAGCACTGCCGACCAGGGGAAACACGTGGCTTGCCTTATTGTCTGGAGCAGCCTGGCATCCCTTCGCTGGTCTCACAAACAGGTCTGCAGTGCTGCTCCCATCACCTCCTTTTCTCCAGGAGGACTTTTCCGGATTGTGCATGCCTTGAGGTGACCAAGCACAAGCTGGCTCCACTCCAGCCCTCCCATTGCAGCTGGCAGATGGACAGGTGCTCCCCAGGACCTCCAGCAGTGCACCCTCCTTTCAATTATTGCATCCTCTTGTGAGCCTACCTCATTAAACAGTGTCTGTAACTGCATGTTAAAGGTTTGCTCTGATTTCTCCTCTGCTCCTCTGATTGAAGGAGCCAGACAAACCCCCAAGTGCCATGTTGTAGGGGACCTTTCCTTTGTCTCCCTTTTATACTGGCCTTTCTACTTCTCTCCCAGGAGAATGAGGCAGTGCTGGCTCATTTACGGATCATCCTTTCGTCCCACTGACTGGGAATGTTTTGTAAAACCACCTTCCATTAAAAAAGACTGTTTTTTCTTACTGATGACTGCTCTAGTAGATACTGCGGCTTCCTTGTAATGTTTTGATAAAGGATATCTTAGCCCTGGGAAGGCTCATTTACTGGAGCAGAAATACCAATAAGGCATCACCTTGGGTAATGGTCGTAGCAATGTAGGTCAGTGGGTGAAGCAAGAATACTCGTGGATAATTTAACTCCCTATACGGGCACGCTTTGGCCAGGGAGTGAAAGAGTGCTTTAAATAAGGAGAGCCCATCAACTCTGAGGTAGTCTTCTGCACGGATAATCAGAAGACTGACACGCTAGGGTCAAAGCACAATCTTTTTCTCCTCAAATTGGCATCATTTAAGAGAGAGAGAATGCAAAGGGAAAGCACTATTCTGAATTGCCTGACAGTAACTTATCTAAGAGCTCAGCTGGGAGAATATTTCAGGGTAAATACTTTTTTAAATGCATTTGCCACTTTTTCCATTTGAAAATTGTCTATAAACATGTTTTTGCAAGTCTGTTTGTCATTCAGAATGATTTACAGTGAGTGAAACTCAAGTTTAGGTCCATTCACAGGCAGCTTATTGAAGGTTTTTGAAAAAGAAATTCAGTCTGATCCAATTTAACACAGAGATCACATGACATGTCTTCTTGCTTCGATTGGATAATCCTTCGATTCATTTTTTTGATGTGAATTTCAATTATTCATTTGAATTTTAACATTCTAGTACTACTTGATGCTATTATAATAGTATATGCTGTTTCGGCAAATATTTCTGTACAGATATTACTTGTCAGAAAATTTATGGCGTGAAAATTAAAACCAAGGAAATGCAGAGTTCCTTTCAAAATACAGATGAATATTCATAGAAGCATTACAGTGCTTGCCTCTCTCTGATGTTTAGTGTGGTTCATTCATCCAAAGCTGGAAGGATATAAGCTGAGACATGATACTTCAAGAGAGCAGTTAAGTGAGAAACAGGGGAGATAAAGTTATAACTTATAAGATTGTAAAACTCCTGGACATTTTGGGGCCACAAAGCTTTTATCAAAGATGAGAGAAAATTCTACTGGGTGTAATGTAGGCACGATGTAGAAAACTAGCCCAAAAACCAGGATATTTAAGTCAGTTACTGCAAGAGCCATGGTCCAACAGTACCTTGCAAACAGGAGTACATGGAGCATACTGAGATAACAAATTTTAATGAGCTTCATTTTTCATCAGCTTTGGGGGGCCACTTCTAAGGTGACAATGGGAGAAATCTGCATTGGAATCTGATACAACAATGGATGGGCCAAAGGCTTTATAGGAAAAAAATTTTGGGAGGAAATGATACATCCAAATCTCTCAGTGGGCTGCTTTCACAAGAGGTGACTAAGTTGACCAACGAGGAGCACACCTCTAATGGCAAAGCTACTCGAGAATGTATTGACTTTAATGTCTTAAAGTATTTGGGGTTTTTCTTGTCACTGCTTTTTGATTTGTTCTGCCTTGTTTTCTTCTGCCTAGGCAAAGTGTTTTGGGGCAGTCTCCCAGATGCAAAGGGGTTAAGTTCATCCCACAGAAAACTCAAGAGGTTTGACAAAGTCAAATACAATAAGGCTTTGCCAGTGGTTGCACTCTGAAATTGTTGGCATTTTGAGCCCCAAGTGGTAAAGGTGAAATAGCTGTGTAATTATACACTTGGTTAAGCCTCTTAGAAACCAGCAGCTGGGGGAATGTCTAATCACACTCCCCACTTCAATATAGTTGCAAGAGAACAAGTGAGTGGCTCTGATTTCTCTTACACATAGGGGAGTTGATACCATAGCAGCTTCACCTCCACACCCCAAAGATGGAGCACAGGCACCCAGAAGCAGAGCTACCTCACCCCTTCTCGTTCTGCTGGAAAAATTCTGTATCTGCAGGAGAAACTGCTGCAAGGACAGGTGCTGAAAAAAGGCAGGAAGCAAACAACAGACTAGCAAAGAAGAAACCATCAGGTATAGAAGAACAGATAGAATGGCTTCAGAGAAAAAGCCCAGAGAGCTTTTGGGTTGGGTGCTAGTTCAAAGACATTCTTTGTTCACTGCTCTGTGCTTTTCTTTCATAATTGTTGTTTGATTCCTGCTGTAATCAGGGAAAATAAATTAGAATGCATAACATAACTAGTTTCAGCATGAATTTCGCTTCCTACCAGACTGCACTTCAGTTAACTGTTCAGATCAGCATGCAGGTTAACCTCTGTGGAAACTGAAGGAAATGCAGCTACTGTCCTCCACAGAAGAGAGCCATAAGAAGCCGTTAATCACTCTTATGTAATCAGGCAGGTGATACAAAAATTTCCAGATGGTGTGTTTGGGCGTCATTCTGCCCTGAATTTAGGACGAACCTGTCCCAGGCCTCTGCTTCACTCAGTGTTTCATCAGCTGACATTTTAAAAGCTGCTTTTTCATCACAATCTGCAATAAACCAGTCATTCTTTAGGAGATCTGACACATTAAAAATAAAAAGAAGGGTCTTCTGAGATCCAAGCATGTAGGCATTAACTTGAGCCTATGGATTTGGACCTGTATCTCTTCTCTGTCCTTTCCCTAAAAGATCAAAGGGTGTGCATCTTAGGTTCTAGTCTCTATTTAAGTCTGAGGGGTGCAGGAAAAGCTGCGCCTTCATCTTGTCTCTTCACACAATAAACACTGGATGAAGTTCATACTGCAAGTGTTGGCAGTAGAATCTCTCGCTCACCAGCAAAAAGAGATTAAAAGT
Organism: Ibycter americanus; assembly: GCA_035590275.1. Classification (NCBI taxonomy): domain Eukaryota; kingdom Metazoa; phylum Chordata; class Aves; order Falconiformes; family Falconidae; genus Ibycter; species Ibycter americanus. The sequence goes on from JAVJGI010000040.1 coordinate 58,828,369, forward strand.
GTTTCTTGGCACATCTCATCAGGGGACTTCTTTTATCCCTTGAATCAACAGAAGCTTTGGATCAACAAAAAGAACTGAAGCAGGTGTCTCTTTTACCTCATGCCAATCTATCCTTCTATCCATCTTCAGAAAATTGTTCTTTAGCTCTCTCAAGGATACTCAGCACTTGGGTAACCATTTGTTTCTGCTTTATCTTGACAGTACAAACCAGGATAACAATAACCCTAGGATGCAGAAGGACTCAAAATCACCTATGCTTTTTTTTATTATTATTATCATCATCATCATCATCATCTACATGATATATTGTATTAGAAAATCCACATGCTATGTCATGTTATCAGATATGAAGCAGTATTCTTCAAGGTTATGTTTGGCATCTCTTAAATGCAGCTTTTAATCAGAAATTTCTGGCTGTCCACAAGGAAGTACCTCTTAGGGGGATATTCTCTTATCTTTACAAAAGGTCTTTCCTGAGCCATAGTTTCACACACACTCTAAGACTCTGAAGGAACGGTTTAACCTTCTGTCCTTTCCCCCAGTTACTCATTTACACTTGTTACACTTTCAAGCCTATGTTGGCAGGGCTATCTAGGGGTTTTGCACTGAATTAGATAGAGGAACTAGGGAGCACACGACAGGGAGCTGCTTTTTTCACTGGCAGTGCTAACTGCTCAAATTGTACATGGGATTATAACTACAGGACATGTTTTCTTGGGCTGACATAAAGCCAAAATTGTAGCTTGCTCCTGTCATGCTCTAGTCTTATCTGATAAGAATAAACACTATTCCAAAGCCATACTGTTCTTCCACATTAATGTTACCCTGTTGAAAGGCAGGATATGGGATCTGTCCTGCTACAGAGTGGGAGTAGTTCTTCTGGTTTCTGGGATTATTTTTTTTATTTATTTTGTGGAGCAGAGCAGCAATTTCCTGCCCTTCTCTCCCAACAGAGATGCTTCTGAAGCAGCAAAGAGCCAGCTGTTCTCCCAGATTTGTGCTGTCCCCTTTTCGTGTGTTTCCCTTTCGCTTATGTATTTTTCTTCCTGTTCCCTAACCTGCCATAACCTACTTCCACACTCCTGCAATCACTTAAGAAAGAGTGATCTCCCTCCCACTCCTTCCCCCTGCCTACCTCACCAACCTGTTGCTGGAATCTCAAATCCTCAAGCACTAAAAGAGGAAAGGCTTCGTTTCTCAGCTAAATTAACACCAATCTGCTCTTGTTAGCTTGCCATTCTCCTGAGAGCAGCCATACAACCTCTTCATTTAATTTCCCCTTCTCTTTCTGCTTAAGAAGTAGCACATCCTCACACCAAAGACACTTGCGTGAATCAATTTGCAGTGACCAGCTTAAACCTCTCCTGGGCCACTCTAGCTTTTTTCATTCGGAGTTGTACAGTGAAGAAATAGCTGCCCTGTGATGGCTGTAAAGGAAACGTGACTAGGGGCGGAGGTGAAGTGCGTGTGTCGGTGTACCGTGCTTGCTCCTCAAGTCAGCTCCCATCGCCTCAGCGGGAGCATCATGAGGCCTGCTAAGCACATCCAAAACATTAGTCTTTTTTATGATCCTTCCAGTTTTCTTCGTACGCATTGGACATTTGGGCATTTGTGTGTGTAGAAAAGCGGTCTGATTTCTTCCCTCAGGATCAGTTTCATGCCAGTAATCCTTGCCAAACTTGACACAAGCGATAGGTGAACTCCTGGCCCAGCTGAAGTCAATAGAAAAGCTCCTATGAGAGCCAGAGTCCAGACCATACTGTCAGCTGTTTCCACAAGAACCAGCCCTTCCATGCCTACTTGTCTGGGGGGCTTTCTGTCGAAAGAGATATTCCTTCGTCATGGAGGAGAAAGGGCTGGAAGGCAAGCAAAACAAACCCAGTGTGGAGAGGATCTTAAATGTGATGTTAGGGTTTTAAAGATGGTCTTTCTTTCTCTTTGAAAGGTGTGTTATAAATGTAGCTGCCAGGTGCAAAGCTCCCCCAGGTATCCTCATCACTCCTAGAATGACAAAACATGCTGTAAGAAGCAACGCATACATTTTCTCCCTCTGCCTTTTCTCCAGTGGGTACTTCTAGGACAGGAAATAACTTTAAACAAACTCAGAAACTTGGTCTGTTCTGAAAGTCATGCCTGGAGGGGAGGAGCTATCTAACCTTCTGGGTGATTATTCTTTTCTTTAAAAAAAAAGCATGCCTTTTTTTTAACTGTAGCCTTCATGGATAAACCAGCTCCTGACCAACATCACTGTCAAGCTGCCGCACCAGCAGCTATCCAATTTCTCACTAAATGTTTGCGAATCATTTGGTGTGTTAGAGATGATTTGCAGTAGGTTGCAGAACCCAAGTTAGTACGTCTTGCTGGAGAAATTAAAGCCTTCGTTGCTATAGTTTTGCTGACTCTTTTTCATCATTGTGTTTTGTCATTTCACTACACCCTTAAGATGCAAGTAAAATACAAAATCTTCTAAGATTTTAGTATCTTCCTGGTTCTGAAATATCCTGACGGCACAAGGAGGGGAACCTCAAAATACCACAGTAGAATTTTCAGGAGCAAAAGAGAAACTATGGAGGTTTTAAAAACAAGAAAAGGTCAGCGCTGTTAGTAACACTGACCTCCTTTAGCTGCAGTTTCAGATGAGCTGAAGACACTGTTTGTTCTATGGCTGGACAATCCTCTAAATTCCCAGAGAAGTTAATTGGCAGCATGAGATTTTCATGCCCAGTCTTCACTCTCCAGTAGGAATAAATAAGAGTAGCTATTTCCTTGTTCTTTGCCTACGCTATGCAGTCGTATACAAAAAGCTTACACACTCCACACTTGCAGTAATTTAAACTTTTGGGGCTGCTGGTTTTGTTTGAAGCCACATATTCCCACTAACTGTAATCAGAAATATACCTGCTATCAAAGGCAGAATATTCCCCTCCCTGTCCAGCAGATTGGTTTACTGCAGGAAAACTACATACACAAGCAAATCTCCCAGACATGTCAGACTTCTAACAGAGCTATGAATTCTCTTAACAGTCAGAGGTAGAACATTAATAACCACTACCATAAAACAAATCTAAAACCTGCATAATAATAGTAAAAAAAAAGATATTTATAGAGGCAATGCAGGAGATGCAATAGTAAATGAGCCTCCCTTTGGATCATCAATTCATGAGTTCTGTGATCCTGAATAATGGGCATGCTTCCAAACGATAAAATAAAACACATCATCTATTCAAAATCACTAACTTTCCTCTTGCGTTCCCTAAAGGTGAATTGCAGCAAATGTATAAATTTTAGTGTGTTGTAGCTTGTGTGTCTTTTACTACCATAGGAAGTGAATTTCACTGTATTTATTGGAAATCATTATCTTCCTGTGCTTTTTAAAATTTAATTTAAAATTTGTCACAGCAACAGCAAAGCTGACACAGTCTAATACTGGCAATTGAGTGATACTCTCTGAAAGAACTCCATAGGAAGATCTGCCATGGTTTGCCAATAACAGCATCTGTAATGATACTTGCTTATCAAAAATCAGTAGAGCTTCCAAAATAAAACAATGAAATGTTTGTGTCTGAAAAGGACTCATGGACAGGGATCTAAACCAATAATAGAAGAACATTAAATGATCTAAGCAGCAGTATCAAAAAAATCAAGCCTGCATGGAAGCAAAATACTCTGCCCTTTTTTAGTCCCCATTGGTGAATTTACTCTTTATTTTTTGCTAATAATTTCATTTGGGACTCTGAGAGCAGATGTAACCACTTGCTCAATTACAGAGTGTTTCACACCTGCTCTACCCAGGCTGAAGATGGAAGCAGGTGCAAATCAAGCTTCTGTCTATTCTAATCAAGGCATTTTTCAACAGAACGAGCATTTTTTATTGTTCAAAACCACTCCTGCAGGCAAAACTCTGTCACCACATTAACACATACGTAACACGGGGAAATCAAGCCCTTACTCTTAGAACGGTATCGAACACCTAAGGGTCATAACTGTGAAGTATTTATAAGCTCAGGATACAATTGATAAATGAAAACTAACAATCAAAGAAGGATGTAGTCAAATGCACATTAAATATGTGTCTGCATTTGTGGGTATGCACACATGTGTTTATCTGTCTCATCGTAGGTGGATAGGTAAATATCAAGTGTTCTTCTCTGATCGTCATTAACCAATTGATTTTTGATAGGTGTGATAGCAATGCTTATTGTTAAGTTGAATATTATTTTCATTCCAGCCTGAGGAGTGGTGAGGTTTTTCTCTTCTGACTCCTTTCACATGATCCCATGCTGATTTGAGTAAATGGAATTTCACCATTAACTTCACGAAGTCCCTAATATCTTTTCAGGGGCTTTCTGGCAAGTGGTATTCTATGATTTGCTCCATTTGATGTTATTAGATCTGTCCTGCAATCCACGTCTGTTTATGGGTTAAGCACCTGGTAATTGATTATTACTTCGTACAGGCTTACTGAAAAGGGCTGGATTAAGACACTATTGTATTTGCAGTGCCTTCAGATCAGGGTTTAGGATTGTGGACCTCCAGCCTAACTGCAAATAATGTTAAGGAAAAGCCAAAAAAGTAATACTACTAAACACAGGGAAACTTCAAAAACAGCAACAGATGGTACATATGTAACTACTAAGTACCCACCAAGAAATCCTTGGTCTATCTCCATAAATCCTTAATCCAGAGATACCCCCATAAGAGAGCCCCTAAAGAACCTTTTAATAACAACCACACACTAAAGAAGAGGCTCCATGGTCTCTACTCCATTTGAAACCTTCATCATTTGCTTCTAAACGAGCAGGAACAGTAGGACACAGTGCCAAAATGTATGTGTAGTTGTTCAGTCTCTTAAAATTTTTAAGGGCTAATGGCACCACAGTTAACAAATTCTGGCATTCAGTCTCAGATCCAGGCAGGCAAGACTTGATGTGGTCCAATTTAGACAGCTAAACTGTATGTTCATATCAAATGTATAAGGATCCTCATCTATGATCTTCCACAAGAATGTGTAAAATGCAAGCTAGATCTGCCAAGATTTTGTAGTTCATGTTTTAAAGAGGTAGACAAGGATTAGGCAGCTAACAGAGGAAATGAAAGATTCTTTACCATTTGATGTTTCATAAACTATTCTGTAACAACCTGTAAAAATGTCAAACACAGAAACCCCTTCATTTGGCATTTCCTTGCTGCGCTCTTGTGAGGAATCCAACTCAGCAGGGACTTAAGCCTGACACCTTTCAATCCCCCAAGTATTGGCTCCCTCTACTACCACAAAAAAAGGAACACAGCCAGTTGATGGTGGTAGAAAGCATTGTCATTTTTCAAACATCAGGCCATAAGGAGGAACAGGCCACAACAACCTCCCCCAGTTCCCAACTAGGACAGCAAAAGCATGAATCCCTGTGTGAACTGCATGCAGTTTATTTCTTCAGGGCTCCAGCAGCTGTTTCCTTTTTTCGGTTTATGTTAACACTACAATTTTGTGAGCAAGTGCTCAGGTGTAAAGATAAAAGGGTAGCACAGGCCCTTGGTTTTGACACTGAAAGTGGTGAGAAAGGGCAACAGGAGCTGCAGACTCCATAACAAGTACCAAATCTATTTCACTCCGGAAAGATACTTGCTTTCCTTTAATTGTGGGTGGTGGTACAGCCTACGTGTAAGTGTTTCAAGAATTTCACAAAAAATTTCAAGTGCCTAAAACTCTACATAGAGCTGTGCTTGGGTAGGGGTTTTGTTTATTGTGGAAAGGTTATAGAGCAGTACACAAAAGTATTTTGCAGATAGGTTCAAAGCAGCAAAGTGATTTCACTGCTTGAACGTTTCTTTCTGGGTATGTATCTTAATTGTACTTCAGCTTTCCTCTAGAAGAAATAATCTGTATATTTCAGGCAAAAACCAGAACTTCTTCAAGAAGAATAAAAAACAATTAATTTGTTAAAACTAAACTTTCACTTCTAGAAAAGACTTTGAAAGCAGCTGTCTGCTGCCTTGCTTTAGGCAGAGGTGCCTGTCCCATCCTTGAAGTGATGTAAACTGGCTTCTATTCAGACTTCCACAGAAAAGCACACAGAGCACGAAGGCATTTTCAGAAGCAAAGATGGTTGCAGGATTTTCAGCCTGCCAAATTAGGTGGGAAATTATGTTTCCATGAAGATTGCCAGCTTTGACTCATTCCATTCCTGACAGAAAACCCAAGAAGTTATACAACTTGTCTCCATGGCTTGTGAAAATGCAGGTACTTTCAACATGAATCTCCTGAATAGATGGCTCAAGCACCCCCAGCTGCTCGGCTACTGAATATGCCATTAGACTGCTTATTACCCCAGCAGGCTCACCTAGAGAGCCTGCACGCAGCGTTTCTGCAGGCTGCTCCTGAGATCTACTTGTTGCAGCACTACCAAACTAGCTGGCTGCAACAAGGCTTTCCCACGCAAGGTTCCAAAAGTTCATCTACTGTCCGTGCTGTTTCTTCATCCTCTTCAGGCCA
>JAVJGI010000040.1:58834955-58853904 GCA_035590275.1 Ibycter americanus
TGGGCTCCTCAGTGCTATTTAGCTACTTAGCAGGAACAAGCCACAGCTGTACATTATCCACATCAGCCAACCCACCAACCCAGAAACAAGCCCACAACCGTATATTATCAATGTTGATTAACCCTCTACAATTCCCCCTTTTTTTTCTTAATTAACTTTTCATACCTTGTGTATTTAACAATCATCACAACTTTTTCACAAACAAACCTCTACAGTCTACTGTCTAATGGGATGGATGGGATAGGGTAGGGTAGGAACAGAACGCAACACAACACAACGCAATATGTCAGTCTTCCAGCTCCTCTGGAGACATCTGCTTTAAAAGCAGGGCAGACTCAGCCAATAATTCACATTGAAGGAAATAGAGGGAAAGCAGAAAAAATGCTTGTTGGCTTGTTTTAATGAGAGAAGCCTGAGAATTTACTAGTTCTAGCCTAACAATGCTGCTCTCAAATTTTCTCCAGCTGTTGGCTAATGAAACATCATGCGCCAAATAGGAAATGAGAAATGGCAAACCAGTTCTTTACCTAGGGTTACTTTGAATATTTCCCAGAGGATAGCTGTGAGTCTTAGAAACTATTTGCACTGTGTTTATTCTGGGCTTTGGGAAGAAAGGAGCTGATAATTTGTTGTGTGGGTCTAGGGATTTGCCAAATGTGAAGAGGAGAATCAGACCCCTGAAACATTGCTGGAAAAATCACAGATATCAGGTACTAACTAGAACCTCAGCCTGCGCAGCAAAAGAATAACATAAAAAAAGTTACCAAATCCTATTTTATTTTGCCCTCCCCCTCAGGATGTGAAGAATCAATTTCAAAGGTCATCCGTCGTGGAAATAAGACAGCAGTCCTCTGAGGGTTGGCTTGGGAGCCTACCTGGGCTATGGTGATCATTAATTATCTACATTTGAAGCTTACTAGAGTAAGACTGCACTGACATAAGCACGATGATGTGTAGCAACTAACCTTTTCCAGTGCTTGGCTTTTGAATCATTTTCTCCATGCTTTCCAACATTTTGATTCAATTTTGACTTTGGTCTTAGTCACTTCAATGTATACATAAATATTGCTGTTGAGCTGTACCTCTAAGGAGTTTTACTGAATTATGTAATGTTTTTAACCAAGTTATCAAATTCCTTCCCAACAGTTGACATGGTGTTAGCCTCTGCTTTTGATGGTTATTCTGTGGAAAGTTTGCTCAGGCCTTTAAAACAAATTTCCAATATAGCACTACTTCAATCTATAGTTTTTGTAGCTATATATTGATCTCTCTTTAACATGAAAAACCTAACAGAGAACCACAGTTTTAGTCTAAGTTAGCATTACTAGGAGAAATATGATAAAATGGGATAATATAGCAATTGTTTAATGAAAGCAGTTTCACAACTACGTTAAAAATAATTATTCAACTATATTAAAGCTGTGCCATGAACTAAGTTTTATGATAGTCAGTTTTAAATACCATAATAGATTTTCTGTGAGCTTAGCGGTCTAAATATCCCAGAAAAAAAAAGCAGAAGGTATTGTAATTTACTCTCATATAATTGTATTTAACTTATTTGTAGTCTTGTACCTAATTAAATAACCCAAAGCAGGTATCCCAATAAATAACATTGTTTCCCTGTTCTGCTGGAAGAAGACCAACATATATCTGTGTATACAGATATATATAGGTACATATGCAGGACTGATTTCTGTAGAAACTCTTCTTGTAAAAACTGTTACAGAACCTGACTGAGTAGCCCTGTATAAAATGAGGAATTTGATGTTACTTACTTGTCCTTCAGAGCATTGGATAAACATATTAAACTGGACTTCAGCATCCCCCTTAATAGTATTCCTGTTGCTAGGAAACAGTTATCAGGACCCCATAAGCCTTGTCTTTGGGACTCCTTTCATACTTTTCCCAAAGCTCCTGTTCTGACATCCTTGAAATTGTGTTTCTATTTTTCATTGCCTTTCCTGCTATTTTTCTCCATTGTTTTTGGTCACAAAATCCAATTTTGCAAATGAGTAGATACATACCATGTAACTAACCAGCTGTGTAAAATGGAAATCTCCTTCAAAATGTATTCTCTTGTTATACACCATAGGTATTCCTGGAATAGCTTTTTGCTGTCACCATTTGTCCCGGGATAAGTGTTAGTGTGGATGGGACTACTCATGGAAGACTGCTACTTTCTAAGTATTTACTGAAACATCTGTATTTCTGTGTAAAATGCAATGCTTGCTTTCCCTTCACTGGTGAGGTATTTATGGCACCCACCTACTGCAAGGTTATGCTTAATTGGAGGCTTTATTGTTTCAGTTGATGCTCTTTTTCATGATTTCACTCTGCATATGAGACTTCTCATGGATTTACTAGAAGGAAAGGGCACTAGGTCCTCCTGCTTATCAAGCTTATAAATAGATTGCACAGTTTATCTTTCAAAAATCCCAGCAAAGCCAAAATAATAATTATAGCTATAGAATTATTAAAATGTGTTCCTAGCTGAGCTTGTTATCACCTCTCAAGAATCAGTGAAGGAATACATGCCGTGGATTGGGTGACAGGATTCCTTAAGTGGTTCTTGTTTTACAAAGCACAAGGAAGGAGGTGGTGAAAAGGTCACAGAAGGTGGCAAAAAGGGTGAATTCAGCATTCTGCTATAGAAGGCGCTCTTTAGTATCCTCCAGATGTTTCTAAAAAGCTAGTCTGAGATATATAAAAAAAGCCCAAAGCTTCTAGACTTACCCTATTTAACCTTTTACATATCCCTGATTCAACACAATCTCCAGATATACATAGCCAGGACACTTTTCCCTCAGCATATCAAACTTCTGACCTTGCAGCTGTTGTAAGTCAATCACAATGACATGTCCTGCTGTACCATGTTATAAATAAAGGTAACTTGCTCATCAAATGCCAAAGAGCTACCAGTACTATAAGGCCTGATCCTGCAGTTCTCACCCAGGCAAGACTGCCACTGAGCTAAGATTTTATTTATACTACTGATGGCCTCAGCTCCTTTTTATTCATAGTGGTATAAATCAGGATTCACCAAAATTAAATCATGGGTTTAGACAGAAAATCGAGTGTGAGTGGAGAGCCAAAGGACAAATTCCTGTAGGCACTAATCCTTCGGACTTCAGTGCAACCCCTGAAATCTTGCTCAATGGAGAGCTTGTGCCCCCAGCTACCTGCAGCCACTGAGAACCTTGCCTCTACGGGAACTGTAACTTCAATGCTACTGAAGATAATTTCTGAGTAATTTTCAGTGCTCGTTTCTTACATTGCTCTCTTATGGAGCTGGGTTGCTTTAGTCAGGCTGTAAGGTCTTCTCTCTGCTTCTTGCATACCGCAGTGTATTGCAAAGGCTCTCCCTTAGCCCTGCTGCTTTGCTTTTCCAAATGGAAATTCAGCTGCAAAAAAGGGAAGAAAAAAATTGATGTTGGCGACAAGTTGCTGCAAGAATCATCCCGCTGTCCCGAAAGGCAGATCCTGTTTTTCCCTTTCTGCTTATAAGCCTCAGATTAACCATTACTGAAATGCTGGAATGCTTGATTTATATCACTAATAAGTGATACAAAATTTGTGTTGCTGCCAGTGCAGGCTGCTCAGAATGCAGGATGCGAACCAATATACGTGTACCGTAGATCACGGTAAGCCCAGAAAAGAGACAACATTGTAAAACAAATCCGTCCTAGGTAGCATGGTCTTGTCATGCAAATCTCAGTAGCGGTGATAACTACCCCTCCGTGAATTCAGAAATTGCCCAGTGAGTCTCTAGCATCAAAAAATTAGGCATTGTCCTCAGATTTTACATCCAAAGCAAAGCATTCACTGAAAGCCCTGATTTCAGAAAAACAAATTGTTCCAGTTTTAAGGCTGCCTTTGGGTGAGGTTGTTAATAGGACAATGTATTTATAGGCCAAATCAAATACAGGTTTAGCCAAATTCTTGTTTTACTGTGGAAGAGCTGATCACAGCTTCATCACTTGAATTTGCTTGGCTGTCATTCATTAAAATATGAGTACCAGCTATTTCACTCTGCGCCCAGTGACAAGGCTAAATAGTGCCACAGTAAAGAAGTATAAAAGATATGCTCCAGCTGTCCCCTACATCTCCTCTGTCCTAAATATATCTCTTCAGTGGTGTGGCTGGCTTAGTTTCCAGGAAGACTAGCAAAGGTTTAGTTTACATATGGCCAGCAAACTGAATGGGCAATAAATAAAACAGGGTTTCTGGGGAGAGGTTTGTTCTTGCAACACAACACAGAGCACAGGACTTAAGAAGTAGCTTTGCTGTCCCTGTGTGTTGTGCTAAAAAGAATTTTTGAAAAAGCATGATAATCCAGAATATGGCCCTTTCCTTGTTTGCATTATCCTCTTTCAAAACCTCAGTAAAACTCTCCTTTTGCAACATACCTACAAAAACTTGGCAACAGTTATGTTTTTCTATGCTAAGAACAGCATCTACCAGGCTGGTGGGGAAGGTGGTACAGCCTCCTTACACTCCTCATCTTCATCTGCTGCCTAATAAGCAGCATTTAAAGCTCCTGTGGCAGGAAGATGTCTCACTGTTGCGGGTTTGTGCAGGAGGTACTGGTCCAAGGATAAAACTGTTAGTCCTAAGTTCTAGAAATACTAATTTTCAAGGTTTCTCAACTCCGTTGGCAAAGGGGTATTTCTGGCACTGATGGACACCTTCATACAAAGGGTCGAGGCACAACTCCCCCAGCCTGCTCTTGCCTTTCTCTCTGCTTGTGATTGCTTTGTGCATGGGCCTGAACCCACTGACAGCAAGGACAGGAGAAGGGAGGAGAGGTAAGAAATAGCCTTGAGAAAGTCAAAACTGTCCACCTTCTGCTCCAGAAGAATGGGAGTAAGCCACTGAGAAAGAAAGCAAGCTGGACGAAGGATGTTGGTTAGATGCGAGAGATCTGGAATTTATTTGATTCACTAGGGTATGTCAGGAATTACGAGACAGCTTTGGGATCTTATCGACTTCATGGTGATGGAAGTCTTTGGGCTGATGGCACTGAGACGTCAGGCTTGAAGGACCCCTTTAGGCAGGAGAATTCAGAGAACATCTGTCAGAGGAGACATACTCCTAGGCAATTTTCATAGTCATTGTGGACTAAAACTGGGGAACTTGGCATGACTTGGATGTATTGCAACTCCACCTCTCACTAAGATTTGCTGCTCTGAAGTCCCCCCAACCCTGCAGTTCCTTCTCACTCTGCAGGGGGCCTGAAGCAGGGCTGACTGCTCCTCAGCCCAGCCCAAAGGCGTTCGTGTGTCGCTACCAGAATGGCAGGGCCAAGGGACTTCTGCCTGTGGATTCACACCTCCCATCACTTTTGCACGCTGATTTTTTGGACCCGCTGCCCAGGTAACACTGAGTCTGCTGGGCACTCTGCCACAGATCCTCTCTCGAGAAAATACAGGTGGAAAGCAGCCATTAATTCTGCTCAGCAGAGCACTCATTTAGGCAGCACGGCTTCTGAGATGATCACTGGAGAGGAGGGCAGTTTTTTATGCTGTCCCTCAAGGCCAGAAAAGCCCCAAGTGATTTGTCATAGTCCTGAAGAAGGTATGTTGGAATCACTGGCTGAAAAAGACATTATTCTTTCTGATGCCTTTTCCCTGTAAGCATTCAGGTTAACAAGGAGAAGCTCATTCAATTGTGGAAGCAGAGGTGGCCTCTGGATTCCTGGGAGCTTCTTCTGCACAAATGAACGTTTTTAGTGAGGTAGCTTCTCAAACCTGAAACACATCCCTCTGAACTTTCACACTTTGTGGGCCAGTAATTAAAGATATTACAGGGAGAGGTTGAGGGAGGGCACAATTGCTTCATTTTGCTCGCTTGTTTGTCTGTTTGTTTGGAATTCAGCCATTGGAAGTGTGATTCCTCTGATGTTTAAAAGAAACCAGACTATAAAATATCCTATTGCTTTTGTGTCTTGGCTTTCTCGGTTGCAGAGCATATTTCTCAGCAGGAGAAAAGGAAGCCATGGCTTTCATTTTGGCATCTAGCTACTGGCACTTATGCTTATGTAATCAGCCTTTAGGAGCGACTACGGCATTTTAACCATTTTCCCGATTGCTCAATTATCAATCTGTCATTTCATCCAAATTTCAAGGGGGCTTGACCAGTTCTGTTTTCACCACAGATTCAAAGCTGATTATCTCTTCAGGATCCTCATAAACTCCATCTCTGAATCTAGTGTTTTCCTGCAGGATGGTCTTGTTCTTCTTTTCTTGTAGGCTCTTTGTCTGGGGTTATTACTTTGGCTGTCTTAATAAGTAAGAGCCATCTGGAGGCATGGTTGACCGAGTTTGCACCTGCGCCTACATCTGCACTGTCTGGCCATGTCAGGTGGATGTTCACTTAAAAGATCCATCTCAGTGTGAGAAAAAGGAGAAGAAAAGGGAGGGAGGGTGTAAAACACTTATTCCTGCCTCACTGCAACAGCAGGTGCACCAGATGGCTCACAAAGTAATTAGGGTGAAGAAACAGTGTCAAGACTTCGTGTGGTGTGGTCTGTAAATGATCATCAAATCAAAATCTTTATCAAATATGGAGTTTTCTCTCTCTCCCCACTGGCAAATCGATACACATTTGAAAAAGTACATGTGATCTGCTTTCTTACGTGCAGGCACCTGGAATGCAGACAGAGAAGCCTGGTCAAGAGACCATTCTTGTTAAGCAGCCATCTGTCCTAACAGACTGTCCCAAAGCATTCCCAGCCTGTTGAGTAGTTATGCTTCACTTTATTTGAAGACCATCTTTCCTAAAAAATATTTTTTTCAGCTCCTTAAGTGGTCACCTGGCAGAAATTTTGCTGTGCAATATGTAAAGTACACAGCAGAAAGCTACCTGGTAGAGTTATGCTTGGGCGAGCAGAACATGACCTTGCACTGATTTCACCTACAGACCTAATTATTTCTATAGCTTCTTGTAGTTTTCCCCCTTTTCTTAGCTTTTCACTGTGTTAGCTCCCTTAGACACAGGAAAGTACTGGCTCCTGCTTGAGTCTGCTGGACAGGTCTACTAGGTTATGATTAGCATATTAGTTATCTATGAGCATATGGTACCATCTCCATGTCTCAGTCTATGGTGCCTCATTACAGGACCACTGCATCTCTGTGCAGTCTACCATTTTGAAAAGGGCTGTTGCCGCACAGCTGTCTGTTGCCCTTCTCTTCATCTATCCTCTCTCTAACTCATCTGAAATAAACATTCTAACTACAAGTGTGTTCTATATTTGTGGCTTTGTCCCCCATTTCAAATCCCACATTGTGCCCAGGGAGCTCTGCACCATACTGGCATCCATGGGAGCAACATCGACAGAGACCAGAACCATTGGTGAGCAGTTTAATAACAAGCCTGAGGCTTTAAATACTTTTACAAGGATATTTCTGTTTATGTTCTGAAACACATCTCTTTGTCACACACAGCATTTCATCAAGTAACTACAGTAAAGCAATACCACATGAAAAAGAAGCCTAAAACTGAGCTTTCAGCTGGCTTCTCAGACAATCACAGAGAAGTGGGGGAGCAGCTGTACAAGGCTTAGGTACTCCAGGATAAATTCTGTAGAAAAACTTCACCACAGAAAGAAATTTTTACAATGTGCATAACACTAGCCTAGGATATGAATCTAAGAAAGGCAGTCTGTTGTCCTGCTGGCATTTACTATGAACAGAATAATTTTTGGTTTGACTGTCAGCATGTCTGGGTTTTTTTCCAAATGATATTCTGCTACGGTGAGCTTATAGCTTAAAATTGATAGAAGATTTACTTTCCCAAGTCTGTGATTTTTTTTTTTTATTTTTTTTTTTTTTTTTTTTTTTTTTTTGAAAGCCAGTCTGTAGCTGAATGTCCTCTGCTAAAGGATGTTATAACTGAGTTCAAGTGATACAGAATCCCTGTGGCAAATATGTGCCATATGCAGGAGAAGAAATCTCATGTGCAGCACAGGGGACTGTAGTGGATTGCTGTAGTGTAGGGGGTTGTAGTCTGGAAGTACAGTGCAAAGCATGTGATGCTGAACCCAAGAAAGTTCTCCAGAACCTACAGTTGCATTTGTAGCATTTAGGTATATAAATCTAAAACAAGGATTTTTTTTTTAATTCTTTTTTTTTTTTTTTAATCCACTCAGAAGCTAGCCAGCAGTATCTAAACTTGCTGGGCTTTTTTGACCAGACAGTTTGGCCCAGCTCTTACTCATTTTCCACTAAGATCCAAAAGCTAATTAGGGAACAGTCTAATTCCTCTGAGAGACCAGTACATCTCTGGGGCTGGACTGGGCTCCATAGAAATCAGAAGTGCTCTTGCTTTCTTTTGCAATGCTGCTCTCCATCTCCTCTCCTCTCCCTTTCCTCTCTCCTCTTGCCCCAGGCTTGGCAGGCCTCTGAGCCTGATTTCTGAGCACATGCTATTGCAGAAGATGTGCATGGTGGGCATATCTCCTTGTGTCTTCCCAGGAACAAAATTCTGTTCCACACCTGAGGTACAAGGCTCTGGGTCCCCACCAGATAGAGGGGCCTTCATTCCCTCGGACGGTTTGGCACACAGCCTGGAGTTTAGTCTTTCTTGCTAACTAGCTGAAAGCAGGTACCTGCTCAGGGTTCTCCAGACCAGCTGGATTTTAGTTTCTGCTCAGTGAACTGGATGTTCTCTGTTTTGGGCAGAGCAGTGCCTAATTTGTGCAGTTATAAATCCTTTACTGCTTCTAGCCCTTGGTTTAATACAGAGCCAGCAAGAAGTTCAGCTCTTTTAATTTCTGCACCCTGATCAAACCTAGATAATTACCTATCCCTGTAATTACAGTGGTAAGCAGTGAGTTAGTACCTTACAAGTGCATTCTTGGTTACTCATAGCAGTACTTTTATCCTCCATTCAAGTAAAAAGGAGCCAAATTTCCCCATTGGTATTGTTAAAATCAGCTTCGCAAACCAAACCTAAACAAATAAAGCAGTTTTTGTATATCTGCTCTGACCTTAACTGTTTCCAGAGCAGATAAGGTATTCTGGATCACTTTGCCATACGTCTGGAGTTTATACCATCAAATACATCTTCACCAAAATGTGAAAAAAATAATCTTTTTGTAAAATACCCACATCTTCATTTTCCTGTAAGAGGCAGTCTAGGAGTTTTAGTTTGCATTTTTGTCTTTGTTTTTGTAATATCTTCATAGGTACCTGAAAATACAGTTTATTTCCCTACTGCTTTTGATTACTCCTGGCTGGTAAACAATGAAGATTAATTGTTTTCTGATGTAGTAGAAGCAAACATGATTCTTATTCACAAGTAACCTTGGCAGTGTCAGAAGGGGCACACACAGCCCTGGGAACAACGTTCTTAGCCAGCTGCACTTAGAGAGCCACAAAGAAGCTCATGCTCTTGCTGTTCCTTCGGTAGATAAAACTATGGCAGAGAACTAAGATACAACCCAAGTTTAATATTCAAACTAATAGGTAATTAAGTTGGAATGCATCTTTGAACTTATTTTCCTGGTTTTATAAAGCTCTTAATTTTTTATGGAACATTTGAGGATCTGCTTGTTTCCATGTAGCAAAATCTCAGCTTCCATATCTTGCTGAAAGACCCATGGCAGGAACATAAAAGCAGTGATGGGATTGTTCCTGGAGTAGGTCTGCATGGAAAAGAAGAAGAGGAAGCAGACCAGCCCTGTCCCAGCCTGGGTCCCAGTCCAGCTGCTGAGAGGTGAGGCTTTACTGATGCTGGTGCAGTGCTCTGTTTTAGAACCGTTGCTTCCACTTGATGCTAGTACCACGGCTCTGTATAGCAACGTGTGGACATAGAGTCTGTGACGAAATCTACCTCAGGCATTATACTGTACCGCTTTGCAAAACACAAACGCCTTCAGTGATTAGTGGAAGACAGGACATGTAAATCTTAAGGTAGACATTTTTTCACAGAAGTATATAAGAAGCAGTCAGAGTAATTTAACTGCTTATAAAATGAAGCAAATTAATACATTTGCACTGATAGATGATGGAATGCAAAAAAATGTTATCATGCCGCAAATTCTATTTGTTACATGTTTGCAAACAGAGAAAGAAAAGAAAGAGTGAAATTATACCATTACCCTATTCATTTTTCTCTGTGGTAATGTTTCTTCAAATCAATTTATTCTATAATGATCTATTCAGTGTTTTGCATTATCTTTGAAACAAATAGTCTGTTATTTTGGTACTTCTCTGGCCCCTAGAAATGTGTCTCAGCTCTTCAAACATTGACGTAGGAAATCAACATTTATTTCTGTTTCACAAATAGGAAACTGAGGTACTATGATTCTAAAACTCTTAGTTACTGGTGGGAGTGGTCCCAGTGAATTCTTGTGCAGAAGTTTTACAGTGGCAAAGCTTAGCAGCAGACCAAGGTCAAACAAGAATGAGGACAGGACTGTGACTGAAGCTAGATCACCTCACTGAGCTTAGACTATCCTTCCTTACCTGCAGCAGGAGTTTTGCCCAAGCCATAAAATTAGGTCTCTATGCATGTTAATATTTTTGATAAAATCCTTTACTCATAAGTCGCAAGTGTAAAAGTCAAATTTGCAGTATTTAACAGTGGCATATTTACTTGTGTTCTGTTTGGGTTCAAACACCCTTTCAGTAACCTAATTCTGCATTGTGAGGATGCCAAGCCAAAATATTGAGCTTGTTTTGAGCAAAAAGCCAACTGTGATCAGTATAACTCTGTGCTGAAACCATTGTAGGACTAAGCCTGATGTGGCAGTTACACCATTTGAATTAAGAGACTCAGTAGAATATTTTTGCAGCTTTTCTAATTAAAATAATAATTTTGTAGTGTCTATTACCATGGAATTCCAAATGTAAGCCTCAGGGTCAAATGGCTTAGAAAACAGAAACTCTCTGCTCTCTTTGCAGGAAAAAAGGAGATGAGACAGTTCTGGGAAGCTTCATTTACATAAATTACAAATAACACCTACCAGTAAATCCATCTACTGAGTTCTGCTCTTCAGCTGCAATCTTTCTGCATAAATGACAAAAAATTATTGCTCATGCACCCTAGCAGCATGTGTCCCAGAACTGGTCAGTCACTCTTATCAACAGGTAACGATTTTATGTTTGATAGTAAGTAGAAAGAGTTCAGTTAGAAGGTGCATGGATAGTTTTCATAGGTCTGGTGCTCTTCAGTGCAGCAGGTAAAGCTCATATAACCCGGTTAGCTTTGGGACTGAAGAGAACACATGGTCAAGATAGTTAGGAGGCCTCTTTGGGAAGACAATACCAAACCAGCAGAAGCAGACTTGAAATCACAGAACTAAGCCCAATTAGCTGCACATCACAGCAGATGTTGGTGAAGTGATTTTCCTTGAACTGAAGCTGTGTGGTGGAGGATCAATCAATCAATTTATAAGCACCTCGAGGGTAATAATAGTCTACTGAATGTGAATTTGTCATGGACAAATTGTATCAAAACAATCTAATTTCTTTCTTTGACAGGATAAGTGAATAAGGGGGAAGTAGTAGACGTGATATATCTTGACTTCCGTAAGGCTCTTGAGTCTCCTACACAGCATTCTCGTAAGCAAATTAAGGCATATGATTAAATCACTGCAAAGGCAGCTCACAGCTGGTTGAGAAAACAAAATCAAAGAGAAACTATCAACGGTTTGTTGTCAAACTGGGAAGACATTTTAAATGGGCTGTTTCTGAGCCCAGTTCTATTCAGTCCTTTGCTGATCAATGATCTGCATGACGAAATGATGAGGACGCTTCTAAATCTGGAAGGGGTTCCAGAAACAGAAAAGTTGTTCCAAATCCAACTGGTGGAAATTTAATAAGGGAACATGCAATTGCTATGGAAGAACCTTGCATATGTTACATGGGGAAAAAACAGGAAGCAGTATAAGGCAGAAAAGGAATTAGAAATTAGGGGGACAAAGACAGTGACACAGTGTGACACTATGTTAAAAAAGATTCTTCTTATTCTCGGATATATTAATTTTCATTTGTAAAGGGCAAGAGGCTCTAGATGACCCTGCTTCAGTGGGGGAGTTGGACAAGATGACCTACAGAGGTCCTTTCCAACCCCAACCCTTCTGTGTTTCTGTATAAATCTAGCTATTTTTCAGGCCAGTGATATCTCAGAGTGCAGTTTCAGGCTTCAGACTATGGGCAAGAGGTAAACAAATACTAAAAGGGGGAAAAAAAAAAAAAAAGATAAGATAAATGATAGAGGCTTGAAAAACCTGACATCTGAAATAGGCTGAAAGTGAAGTAGGCCACCTCTGTATCATTTGTTGCACTGGGTAGCACAACCTGTAATGTCTTAGTGTCATTAAAGCACATAACTAACATTTCAAAATTTGGTGTTCAATAGACTTCTGATGCGTGTTTCATTTTGTGTCATTTTTTTGTGTAGTGTTCTTTATTTCTTTTTCTCCAGTTGAAGCTCCTCATGTTTATCAAGTTTTCTTGTTTGTCTTTTTTATGTTTAGAAATACACCTAGGCAGATGAAACTCTGCTCTTGATGTTGGCAACTAAGATTTACAGAAAAAAATAATTTCAGCTCTGTCTATTTAGGGCTTTGTAAATTTTATACTGTTACACCACTTCTGCACCTCTGTTCTACTGATTGGAGCAACACAGGTGAACTAAATGAGTAATGTTAGGCAAGAAAACACTGTGGCTTTATAGAGTAACTATTCATGAAGAAAAAGCCTTGAAACATTTCCAAAACTGGAGGCAGAGAATTTATTGTTCCTGTTGGAACCCAGAATAACTACTGCTTTGTGTCATCATTTTATAATCCTTGTCTGTCAATAAACATAACTGTAGCTAGCAATAAAAATGATACAGGCTCAGTCAGGCAACGCTACCATGGTAAAACAAATTTATGAGCCAGTTAATATTTTTAATCCTGTTACACAGATGACCTCAAAACCCAGACCATTTGTCTAAGCCTCTGTCCCCTAAAGGAGCACATGTGGATGTCAGATAAGTGAAACCTGCTTTTGAATCATGGTGATCTTGGGCTGAGGTTGGGCAACAAGAGGGAGAAAGGGTGGAACTATAGACATCTGTCTGCAAAAACAAACCAGCCCCATTAGTGT
This sequence comes from Ibycter americanus, assembly GCA_035590275.1. NCBI lineage: Eukaryota > Metazoa > Chordata > Aves > Falconiformes > Falconidae > Ibycter > Ibycter americanus. Next base: position 58,848,053 of record JAVJGI010000040.1, read on the forward strand.
CTGTCTCCTACCTAGTACAGAGTTGGTCAAACATTCTTGCAAACTCAAATGAAGCCGTTCATCTGGTAACATAAAATTCAGTATGTTGTATTTTTCCCTTCTCCGCATCAGTTACATGCCAGCTATTATTCCAGTTCCACCATTGATCCAAGATGACTTATCACAACAGGCAGTCATTCTGTTTATGCTACTTCAGAAATCTCTGAGATGTTATTTGATCTACAGCATCCATTAGACACACAGAATGCATTTCCTTCTCTATTGTTTCATCTTATTAGCAAGATATGGCAATGACACTGTCTGCTAATTGCTATCCAGCTAGTGCTTTGTGCCTTGTTAATTTTGACTAAGACACTTTTCCTGCATAGCACAGTGTAGATATTACTAATAGGGGAAAGACAGGTAGTTAATTGGTATCTTGAGTGTTACACAGACGAGTAAAAAATTGACTGATAATCAGCTTTTCTCTGATGGAAGGGTCAGCTCTTGTCACTAGTTCTTTCTCTCTCTGCTGTAATGTATAATGTCTTATACTTGTAAAAGGTATCCGTAATGGCTACCAGAATACATGCTGCTGCCCACAACTTATAATGAATCAATGCAAAGGAATGCTCACTTTTTAAACCTCGGCCGGGTATTCTCCTGAAGGTGAAAGCCAGGGGGGTCCTAGGTCAGAGAGTATTTTTGCACTGATTTTGTGAGTCTCCTAGAAAGACTGCAAGATATCAAGGCAAGACACACGGTCTTAACAACCCACTTACAGGATCCACCAAACTTAAAGTGAGAGGGGCTATAAAGATACGTATTGTTCCTGTTTAGGGAAGCCAGATGAGTCAGTCTAGCAGCAGAGGTTCTGCTTCTAGTTCTGGTCTGTCATATAAGGGAGGAATTTTTGATGGCTCCAGATAGCGATCCTTTGAGCCCTGAAAGAAAATAACTAGAATTGCAAGGAAAAGAGTTTTCTTTCACCCAAACTACTTAAAAATTCTATTTGTTCTTGGACTCAAACCCAAATCCAAACCTTCGGCACTGCCTCGTCAAAAATACAGGTTGGTGTTTCAGTTCTTATGTCTTATGTATACCAATGTCCTCTACTGCACACACAGAGATACATCTCAAGCAAAACAAATGATGGCTCTTACAGAGTGGGAGCTAATTGTTGAGATAGGTGCACAGGGAGAGCGTTCGAATATTCTAAAACTGGAGATAATGGAAACTTTCTGGTCATGAGGAAATATATTTACATACCTGGTCTTGTAGAAGAGGTGGATTGAATGTAAGTTATCTTTCTGCAGGTTGGTGGTTTGTGGAGAATTGGTGTCCTGCAGTCCCCACTGAAGGCAGAGCTGTAAGTATGCAGCATCTCTGATGTAAGGACAAGACTCTGATTTACATGCCTGCATTAAAGAAAAATTTGGTAACTGTGTGGAATGCTACACATCATATTCAAAGTCTGTTCACTACAAATATTTACCTGCAAGAAAATGTTCTGGTTTCACTGTTCATTTTATTCAAATTTCTGTATCTGAAGAACTGCCTTCAGACAAATAATCAGTTAAATGTAGCAGCTGAAAACAAATCCTAGCAAGACCATTGCATCAATTAATTTCTCAGACATTGGAATGGCTCTCTGGGTAACAATCAGAAGCAGCCAGACAAGAAAAATCAAGAGGTAAGATGAGTGCAACAAAAAGGCCCACTAAACTCAGTACAGTCTAGTGGCAGTCAAACTCTAGATATATCTTCCTACAGAACTGCAAGAAGGCTACGTGTGATCTTAATCATGTGCAATGAGATGGGTGAGCACAGCTCAGTGCAGCACACTTGCACTCTTCATTCTGCCTAACGTGCCAGTGCTCCAGCACACAAATGCTGATGAGTTCCAACTTCTCAAGCACTGTCTGAACTTACAGATGTTATCAATTTAAAAATCACACTTCTGTTGGAAAATATTTTACCTATATTGTTATAGTAACACCTATGATTAAAGAGGGCAAAAAGAAACCTATTGAATTTTATCTCTTCTCTCCTAGTTTGGTTTAGGGTTTTTTCTGTGCATTTGAAAGTAATCTTTATATTGTCTGTTTCAATGTTTGCTCAGTCTAGTCATTCTGCTATCTTGGGGGGAGGGAGCTAAGGGAGTGGTTGGGGAAGGAAAGAGAGAAAAGCATCACGTAGCAACAAGAGAAGGAATTAAAAAAGAAATAGGATAATATGATTTTAAAATCTGCAAAAAATTAACACAGGTGTTTCTGGATGCATCTAAAGAAGGTTAAGGAAAGTGTTTTAATTGAATGCATTTTGAGCTAACAGATCCTCTTGGAGAAAGGAAGGGCTGTGTCAATTTTCGCCCTGCAGGGAAGGCAGAGCAAGCAGGGGAGGAAAAACAGGTGAGAACCCTCCTCCCTCCTGTGGCTGCCATTCTGCGCCTGTGTTGAGATGTGCATGTGTTAAACACAGCCTGGACAAAATGACTGATGTACTTCTCTTGCAAGTCTGTGAAAGAGCAAGCGCTCTCCCAATCAGTTCACTTCCCTTTGGTGTCAAGTTTGAGAATTACAGATACTGCATATGCTTAAGGAATTGCTAACTCACCCTCCTGATTTCCTCCTTCCCTTCTTTTCACTGGGTGGGTAGTTTTCAATTTTCACATTCAATATCACTCCTTGTTTTCTCCTTTCAAATCTAACAGTGATGCAGGAGGAAAAATGAAGACGTCAATACTATAAAGAATACCTCATTAGTTTTGATTTATTATTTTTCCCTTCCTTTGCAGAGAAAACTGTGTATTTAATTTGAGGAGGACCCAACTGGTAAACTGCTACTGAGCAGGAATTCAGCTGGAGAAAAATGCAACTCAACAAGAGCAATTTTGATAAGCTTACTTAAATCCTTCATACACAAGCTCTTTCCTTCCCTCTGCTACACAATGTGTGTCACATTGGCTCTTGTAATACTGACTCCCCTAAAAGGCCACCTTGAAATTCATTTCACAAAATACCATTTCCAAAACATGTTTTCAAAACTTTATTTATGATTAGAGAGGGGAGCTGAAAATTTAACCTTTGATCTAGACTAAATAACTTTTTGCTGGTTCACCCTGAACTGTCATTTCCACTGAATTGGCTAAAAGAGACAGAACACGTGGGAAGCAAAACCCTGTTTTCTGAAAACGCTATGATTTTGCCAGTGTCTCACAGACAAGTTGGAACTAGTCTATATCAAGCTGGTATAAAAAATAATATTTGTATTATTGCAATATTTCTTTTTTGAAAAAAGATAATTTAATGACAGATTTTTAAGTCATAGAGGCGGCCATTTCCCCATCCTCTTTGCCACAATGCGCAGAAGCCTTTACCGAAACAGGCCATTGCTAGATACAGGCAGAGCTGATTCCAGATATCCTTTTAGTCCTGGACGCGGCTGAAGGGGTTTTCTACTCACCATGCAACCAGAGGTGACTGATCCCACAGTCTGCTATTAACCCCCGTTCCTTTTGCAAAAATACCTGGGTTTGGGCAAGTGTTTTCAAAACTCAGGTGCTGAAGCAAATTTTAGTTTCCTAAAGCTAAATGTGTGTTCTGACTTTCCATGTAACCAGAAAGGCAACACAGCCCAGGGAAAGGGGTGTGGGAGGGATGGAGGAAGAGGGAGGGAGTGGCAGGCTGGTCTGCCGTGTCTAAAATTGACACTGGCATGTCAGTTTTGTGGGACTGAGGCTTGGCTTGCCCTGCATCTCTGTAAAGTGCTTAGCACATCTTGGACCCTGCGAGCTTTTGCATTAATGATGACCTTGGCTCACAAATAACAAACGGCCTTAAGCGCAGTCAATATTTAACCTGGGATGGGAGGGAAAAGACAGTGGCACTCCAAGCCCTGTCCATCTGCGTTCCCAAGCTGCGAGGTAAAGCTTTCAGCCAGCAGGCAGACGTTCACATTATGTTCGTGCCTGCTGTTTTTTTCATTAGCACTGAAAGGGTTAATAGTGGAACTTATTTAAAATACTGCCTTTGGCTCCTGATCTTTTCTTCAGTGCTCTCTGCAGACCCAGGTCCAGGTCAAATTCTTGTTTATAGTCCCAAGGTTTTTCCTTGAAACAGCTGAGACTAGCAGAGATGGCTTAGGGAAAGACTCCTGAACATAAGTGTGGCAAAAAGGTGCCGTACCTCTTCATACCAGGACAACGCAAGATGGGTCAGGCCTTATCTGTAAAGATTACATGCTATGTAATAAGATGCTGTTCACCTGACATACGTTTCCTGTAATGGAAAAAGTTGTTCAGGAAAAATAATGCAATAAAAGAGAAAATTAAGTCCAAAATAGTAATCCGTGTTCTGGGCTTTTACGGTGCTAATGTAAAGTCATAGGAAAAGGATATGATGACATACAGAATTTATGAGCCACTGGAAACAACGTGAGATAGTGCAATAATGCTAGCAATAACAATCTGTGTCTTTGCAGTGCTCAGTGCAGGAAGACGATAGAAAATAATGTAATACAGTTTAACAATCAATGATCTTTAGAATGTAATATTCCTGAAAGTTTTTCCTGAGAGGATTCTATCCATGATTGAAGAGAAGAAGGGAGAGAGAAATTCTCTGTATTAGTTTTAGGTTTGTAAGGCAGTTTCCATTTTCCAAGGAAAATGCTACTGAAAGAAAAAAAAAAAAGTAACATTTATTCACCATTTTGTAACTATTAAATACAGATGCATTACAACAATACAAAATCTTTTGTTTCAAATTGTAATATATATGAGTGTTATAAATATGTTAAGCTTCTTTGTTGTTAAAAGTCCATCTGGACTAAAAAAATTGATTGCTAAAGAAGCTGTAGTCAATATTTATTTTGTACTTCCAAAAATTTTAGCCAATGGTTACATATTTGTGAATATGCATTTTGTAATTTATTTCTTCTAGCAAACCCTGTTTCTACAAATAAAGATTATTTAGTTCCTCTTTAGGGAGAAAGTCCAGATAAACAGAGCCATGTAATCGGGTGGGGGGAGCATTTGTTGTGAGGGGGTGGGTGTGAGGGGAGTGGGGGTGTAAGGCAGTTGCAAGTACCAATTAAAAGCAAAATGTCTCTAGAGAGACTTCATTTATGGTTTTTTCTCCTTGTAGCGAAACTCTCAAAGGAAGTGTCCTTTAAATTCAACACTAAGCACTGCTAGACTGAAGTGTGCATTGTAACTCCAATCTCAAAAACTAACAGATGTTTTAACTTCTGTTACAAGACAAAGCACAATTTTTTCGAGACTATCAGTGTTAGTGGGTGTTTGTTTACAGTTGGTATCCTTAAGGAAAACAAACTTCAACCTTGACACAATGATGGAAACTGAAAAAAGTAGTGACTGGCTGAATGACTCCATTTCCTTTCAAGGGCCCGGTGCAGCAGCAAAAGGCGTCTTCCTGTGTGACACGCAGAGGCTTTAACAATAGCACGTGTGGAAAACTGTTTAAATGATTTTTTTTTAAAATAGTCAATGATGAGTTTCTGAAACAATGAACGATCAGACCCAACTTCCTTCAGCCTTCTCCCTCCCTGCTCCTCATCCCTCTAGTAAATTTATGTAAGAACTCTATATCATAGCTGGAGATTTGGCATTTATAAAATAAATCAGGTATATGATGCACTGAGTGTCAATAGGAGCATAAAGGACTGGGGGGGCAGGTTAGGTATTTTCTTCAATTTCAAATAATTTTGTTTAACCGTACAAACCAGTTGACAAATGTCACAGCACTACAAAACTATCACACTGCAACAAGGCTTTTACACACAAGGTTCCAAAAGTTCATCTACTGTTCGTGCTGTTTCTTCATCCTCTTCAGGCCAGTCCACCCTGCTTCTTG
>JAVJGI010000040.1:58854004-58871348 GCA_035590275.1 Ibycter americanus
CCAACCCACCACCCCAGAAGCAAGCCCACAACTGTATATTATCAATGTTAATTAACCCTCTACAGTTCCTCTACAGATGAAGATAAATCTCTAGTGTGTGCCTTTTCTTGGCACTTAAGTTCTGTAGAACAAGGAGAACCAAAACACCTGAAGAACTGAGTCTTCATGTGTCATCAGCAGAGGGTATTTCTAAAGTATTTCTGAGAGTAACTTAGCCTGTCCTGAGATCTGTGAAGGATGGACACCTTTTTATCTCTCTCACCACCACCTCAGTGACTATATAAGTTCAGTTGGGTTGTTTACAATGCTCCAAAGTTAATTTGGTATGTCATTACAGTTAGGTGACAGAAAGTCTACCTATATTCTTTGTTGTCAGTTATTTTTTTTCCCCCCAGTAGCTTAAAGTGAGTCTGCAGCACTGCAGTAAAAGCTGAAGTTAGTGATAATTTTCTTGGGTCGTATTCACTGCATGGTGTTTTTGAGGAGCACAGAAGTGATGCAGGGGCTCAGTTCCTAGGTTATACAAAGTGCCACTGAAAACAATACTGAGCGAGGAAAGCAAAATGTGCTCCAGAGCATGAAGAGGATATCCTACTTCCAACAGCCATACGTGGATGACGAAGGAAACAGGATTTGACTGAAATGGCACAGCTAGTAACAATAGCAATATAAATACCTATAACAGCAGTATAGTTAACATATAAGCAATATTTTGGTACCGTTATGAGTAAAGGATTTTTCAAACAGGAATATCAGTTGATTTACCTGGGAACACCTGAGCACAATGTTCAGTGTGTTGCATGATCACTTTAGGTTTTTGTTTTAAAAGAAAAGAAGTAAAATATTTCTTGTGAGCTGTTGTTTTCACTTAAACCATTCTAATGAACATGCTCGAAACTGGTTTTCTTCACAATTTGAGAAGAGAAAAGCTGTTAGCTGGAGTTTTGCTTGTTTCCAGATACACCTTCAGCATTTCCCTGTTCCTTGCAAGTGTTTCATGCATTGGCAGCACCTCTTTAAGACTGCGCAGTGAAGCCAAAATGTTCCTTTGCAATTTTTGACCTCCACAACTTTTCTAAACAAGGGCATAGGAAGCTTCAGGGGCAGCAAATTTGGAGTTGCTGTACATTGACTCATTAGCTTTCACAAAAACAATGACCTCTACTAACATCTTCTCTAACATGGTGCTCTTCAAACTAAATACTTCCTCTGTCCTGATAGATTACCTCATCTGGTGTACATCAGTCTGCTTCCTCCCTGGTTACTTCTCTAATTCCCATTTGGTGCTGAGCACAGACTAGGTTTCTATAAGACTCTTTAGTCTGCTCTCTTCTGGGTTGCCAGGTCTTCTTGTTTGTTCTGGGACATCCTTTGCTTTCTGTGCCTCTGCAGCTTCCGTTCTTTTTAGAAATGTCATGGGAGTGACAGCGGTTAACATGAACAATGCACAGAATTTTTTGACGCAAGAATTATGAAAATCTACTATTGATGGTATCTTTCCATTATTCACTATACAAAGTGCTGAAGTAATACCTCAAGGAAAATTGTTGGGTTTGGGTTTTTTTCCTTGCATCATCCCCAATTTCAGCTTATCATTGATTTCTTCTGAGCTAGGATTCAAATATGTTGGACTCCATTCCTTCTGGCTCCTGCAGATCTTTTGAGTGCCATCTGACCAGGGCCCCCATAGCTTTCATCTGTTTTCACTCCAAATCCTTCTTCTAAAATGTGAAATGATGGCCTCTATCCAGCATGTCGCCTTTTACTCTTCCTGTGGCCCGGACCTCAGCTAAAGATTTAACAAAAGCAAAAAAGCTCTGTTTCAAGCCAAATAAAGGAATAAAATCTAAAAGTTTTTCCAGATGAGAATGTTGGACTTTTCATAGGCAGCTCGTATATACTCTTTGGCAACTGAAATCTAGCACAAGCTTTGCTCACATAATAGGAAATAGCTTTTTTTTTTTTTAATACAAACTGTTTCTGGAGCTTCCAGTTGTTGTCTTTTCTTTTAATACCTCTTATTTTATAAAATCTACACGAAAGATGAAAGCAAATGAAACTTTGCACCTGTGGAGGCAGACTTCCTGGGTTATCATCTCTAGTTCTCTGCCGGGAGTGCAGGATGGCGGCAGCTGCTTGTAGTTCAATGAACACAACCCCACACAGCTTCCACTTGTAACTGCAATCAGTCCCCGCAAGGGTATGCAGGGCTGTCCTGAGCCTTCCCGTACCTGTGGAAGACCCTCTTTTTGCAAGGACTGATATGCCCGGTGGAACACGTGCATCTTGTAGATGATGTATATGCTTGTAGAGCAGTGTTTTCTTTTGAACACCAACAGTAGAGCCCCCATTAACAAATCACTCTGATAAAACTACGTTATGCTCAGGGGAATCTGCTATTTAAAATCCAGCGGGAGTAGGGGCATTGAAAGCTGATTATCTTCATGCTTGTTGCACTGTGAGCTTTTATTTGCTATTGACATGACTTTACAAGGGGAAACTCAAACGAGGGATGGGGTGGAGGAGAGGATAAACTCTTTCCCTCCCACTTTCCAAATGACAGGCCTGCTGCAACGTAGTTATATACCATATTCATGCTAAGCTTTTTCACAGTACAAAGTACTACTCAAACACAATGGGTAATTACTACAATTTCCTCTCTTTGGCTCACAGATATTATATCTGTAAGCATCTCTTAATTTGCTGTTTGTGATGATAAGTGCTGGACAGGATTTTCCTCTGCCATTTATGTTCCCGGCAGAATTTCTCCTCACTGCACAATTCTCATCAGTGCAGTGTGAGCGTGTGCGTCTACCGGGGTAACCCAAACCCAGGCTGGGCTGCTCTCAGCCTGCTGGGCAAGACAGTCCTGGATGTACCGCTGGAAGAGATGATTCAGAAGGACTCATGACATTAAAACACTTCTGTCCAAATATATGACACACATTTGGAATGTGTGACACACAAATCCGATCCAGCTGGAGAGTGATTTTAAACAGAAGATGGTGAATCTTTTATTTCACAGATGCCTTTGAGAGAGAATGGATTTGCCTCTCCTCCCAAACCACAGACTCTTTCCTTCCTTCTTAATTCTCAGAACATCTTGCTTGGTATAGGCATTTGTGAGCCATCAGTGTAAAACTAAGTTTAGCACATTAAAACAGAATCACAGCAATTACTGGTTATTCTTTAAGACTTAATTTCACATAGCGAAACATATGCATTGGGTTAGGGTTTTTTTGTTCCACACGTTTTACCTTGAACTTGTTATATTTCATGCAAAAAAATATTCTTTCTGTTTTTCTGGGAGGTTGTTTTGTATGGATTCTGGCAGACACTTTGGAACTCTTAGTACCAGCAGTATTAACACACCGAATTGTACCAAAAATTTCTCTCACTGTTCCAAGCGCAGCTAGAGTCCCAAGGTCCCAAATACAGATACTTCCTGTGAAGTTCAAGGGTGGCTTTTAATTAAGCTGAGGAACAGGCTGCCAACTGCTGCTTGAAGCCTAATATTGCCATAGCGGGTAAGGAAGAAAGTGTATGTGCAGACAGCTTTCGAAAGCAGTGGTGAGACAGAAGAGTGAAGAGGTGGGGGATGTAGAGATGTGCTGAAGTGGGGAGACAGGCATATATAAATACATACATACATAATTATAGAGGTATCAATGTGAAATAAAAGAAAGAAGAGGATTAAGAGCAACAAGGAACCCAGAAAATTTTGAAAATGCACCGTGAAAAGAGATCTCTTCTTACTTAAGTTGTGACATGCACAACTTAGCCAAATGAAGACTGCGTGCATCTCTGTCTATAATTTCATAAGGGCATGCACCAGGGAGAGAATTTCTGAAACTAAATGACTGAACTTCCTAAAGGGGAAGAAACTTAATCATTGATAAAACCAGCATTTGTAATTCTAAGAAAAGGAGGCTTCCTAACAACTAGGCTCTGTGGGAACTCTGAGGTAAAGCCTCCACCTTTGTTTCACTCCGTGAAAGCAACTACATGACAGGAATCTCCCCAGGCCTCTACTTCGATAATATATCAGCTTTACATTCACATTCGTACAGAACTAGATGAAACGTGAAATGGATAATATGAAAGTTTACATGACCTTCATCGGTGTTATTGTGGAAGCTGCGGTAATACCACCATAGCAGTAAATGCTCATTTCATTTGTGTTTGGGGAAATCGTTTCTTGAAAACATTTATTGTCATGGAGTATTTCACCTGAGACATTTTCAATAAGAAACAAAATGTTCTATAAGCAGAATGGATTTAACATAGCATTGCTCTCTGAAACCGAAATATCTGAGGAAAGACTGTTTCTATAGTAATAAGTTGCACAAGAAAAAATGGTCTGAGAATGTTGGGGGAGGAGGAAGCAGGAGTTGAGTTTCCTAGTCAAATTCAGTGAACTACTGAGTGATGTTGACAAGGCATTTAATGGGGCAAATTTTGATTTTTAGAAGATATACTCATAAATATGAGAAACTCATTGCAAGTGGAAGTCTCCAGTCCCTACGTGTGCCAGTGAGTGGCTCTTTTATGTTTCAGTGCACAAATTTGAGATGCTTCCCAGGGTCTTGGAGGCAATTCCAGATTTCTGGCAAATTCATCATTACAGAAGTGCAGCGTGTTGGGACAAACAAAAAATTAATTTGCATCATTAAGATTTCATTTGTACTGTGGTCACCTCACCTTCCTGCTCTTTGTTTTCATTCTCTTGATCCTCTGATTCATTCTTCTGACGCCGTTTCTTTCCTTCAAAAGCCATTAATTTTCATTGTCTTGGAGACTGGCACATGCTGGCTCACTTTCCACTCCAGCTCTGCCTTCTTATTGTTGTATGGCTTACATAAAACTGGCTGCACTAAATAAGAGTCTTTAACTTACTGAGTACAGCAGGGGAAGAAGCAAACACTATATAAGAAGGCCTGAACAATAGCTCTGCTAAAAGTCTTGCACTGATTTCACAAGCATTACTAACTTTTCTGTACCTTGGACAGCATATGAAAGACATATAAAAAGTATGTGACAAGTGAAATAAATTAATAAATACATAAACCCACAAAGAAACAGTAGCTTTAAGAAAAGAAGACTGCTTAGGATAGTCATGGTAAAATAAATGTAGTTTTTAAAAAAGGTACATTTTGTACTCATCAAGGGAGATGGTAAAAAAAATACTGTTCAGAGTGTTTCAAATAGTTTATTACAGCTAGTCTTCCCAGTGCTTTACAGCTTCTCTCTCCCCTCCATAGATAAGTAGAAAAGTATCTCTAATGCCTTGTCTTTGTGAACGAAAAATAACACATCTTAGATAGCTAGACCTTTAAAATATCATGAATAAGCACTTACAAATGTCTCACCAGCTGAAGAGAAAGAAAAGTAACTTAGAGCAGAAATGGATAATTTTCAGAAGTTGTAGTGATTAACATCATATTAAATCTTAAGAAAAACATCCGTGAGAAAGATTCTGCCACCTTTATGCAGGCTTAATAATAACTTAGTCTGAAAAAGAAATCCCAAATGGAAATTAGTGAAGGAAGATATTTGCAGTCTGTTTAAGTGTGTCAAAGCCTGAGCCAATAGTAGCAGAACTTTTGAGATGCTATTTTTGGCTTTCTTAAATATTCGTTCAGTTTGGAAGAGAACAATTTAATAAGCATGAGTCATCATGGATTTGTGAAAGGTAAATCATCTCAGAGAAATCATAGTACTTAATGAAATAACCGTTGGCATAGACAGAGCCAGCAGATTTAACATATTTGGATTTTCACAAACCTGTGTTCAAATTTAGACGTGATGGATTATTGTGGCATGATCTTTTCAAATATAGGACAGGTAATAAAGTACAATAAAATAAAACAGGTAAGAAACATCAGGGAGGTGGAAAGTAAATGGTTGAGATTACAAAGGCCTTAGCGTTTTCAGAAGAGCAAGGTCCAAGAGAGATCTCTACTGAGATCAATGCCTTTTAATACTGGCTTACATAATATTTAAAAACTGATGTCTTCTCATGGCAATTCATTAAATTTTTGCCAATAGTATTAAGTTGCTTTCTGATCTCATAATCAATTTATAGAGTATATGAAATCACATCTTATTTGTTTTAGGATGATCTTGCAAGCATGGCCAAACCAGAAACACAACAGAAAGAGTTAAAAAGCATCTTATGTGTAAAAGTATGCATTTGAATAGAAATAAGGCCTTCAAAGTAATACGCCATTCAAATGACATTTGATTTCCTAATATGATTGAGACAAAGGCTTCATGTTTGACAGCACAGCAAGTATTTCCAGGCATATATGTATACAACAGCAGCTGCAACAGCCAAGAGAATTGGTTTTAGCCTTCTGTGTATGTTCTGTCACTTCTCAGTGCTGTTACCTGTGCTTGGGGGTGTAGAGGCAATTCCCTTCTGAACTGTGAACCAAATGCTGGTGATGGAAAAGACCCTTTGGAAGAAAACTAATTTACAACTTAAGTCTGAATATTTTTAAGACCTCCAGCAAGAGATTCACACTGTATATTTTTAGCTGCAGGTGACCTAAATCACTGTCTGGTGACATCTCTTAATATATAGAGGCTTGACGGCTCCGCTCAACATGCTCTGTACTGCATGAAGTAGATGGTGTGAACGCCTCTTTAAGGTCATTCAATGCTGATTAGTAGAAAAATTAAGATTCTTAAAGTGACATGAAAAGTATAGCAGATACCCAACAAATAAAATTAAACTCTAATTTTAGAGATTTTTGGACAGATAAAAGCTTGAAATGAAATATATTCAGAAGAAACAAATGTAGAAAAGGTTTCTACGAGTTATGGCTTTTTACTAGCACTGATATATTGAAATCAGGAATTTTTAGCATGCTTTAAAAGGCACTACGTGATTATTAAAGTTAATATATTAAAGATGTACTGATCAATCTATCATCTTGCAAATTTAATCATTGACTTATTTTGCTTTGATTGATTTGAGTAGGAAAGTAATGAAAGTATCAGCACTTAACAGTTTTGTTCTTTGGAATAGTCATCACTCAGCCTTTCTTTTGGTTGGTAGAAATTTGGCTGCTCTTGAAAAGTCTCATATTTTAATTTGTGATGAGGGTGTATCATACATGTATGCCTTACATACTATCACCCTGTATTGTATTAACCTTTTTTTTTTTTCTTTCTTCTTCCTCAGCTTTTAGACACTTACATATAACTCTGTGCCATAAAAATGGTGGCAATATGAAATTTCACTGGTGAAGGCTAAGAAAGAAATATAGAAATAGTTTTAAAATCTGCTAAATTTACAAATTATTACTGGATATCTTGAAGAGGATGTTGAAAGACAATACCTTTATAGATTAGCTTATAATGGCAAAAGGTCTTGGTCCCCACAGAGAGAAAGGAAGAAAGGAAGGAAGAAAGGGAGAAAGGAAGGAAGCAAGGAAGGAAGGAGGAAAGAAAGAAAAAGAAAGAAAGAAGGAAAGAAAGGAAAAGAAAGACACTTAAAAATATAATCATCTTATTAAACTACTTACATAAACTTGCAGTTGATGGTTAGCCATCATTGTACTCCTCTAAAGTAAATAAAAAAAATCATGAAGAAAAAGGAATTTTTTGCTTATGTTTATCTAACGTTGGCACAAAAAATTCAGTTGCAAGGAAAACAATTTAAAGATGTCCTGAAAGTACATGTTGCATTTTACATCTCACGTAATGCAAACATTTAGATTAACTTACATACCATTGGTATTACATTAGCAAATGTTTTACAGATTTTTTTTTTTAAATAAATACTGTTCTGCACAGACTTGTTCCATGCAGCTCCCATGGACTTCAGACAGAGCATGATATGGCTCACTAAAAGTTTTGCTTTAATAATAAGTGAATAGAGAACAACTCAGTTAGGTAGCTCTTAATTAGCACACTGTCTGCACATATAGTAGACTACCAGTTAATATTGCAGAATTCTGGATAGCACATCAGGCCCACAACCCAAAACCTGAATGTGCATATTTGAAATCTATAACTCTTCTTACTAGGATAAGATAAGAAGCATAATACTGCATTTTTAAGTATGGTATTTCGTTTTAATTCAAGATCTATAAAAATGTGTCTATCAAACCCTGTTTGTGTGATATTTCACAGCAAATGACAATAAATATCAACTCAAAGGAATTTTCTTCAAAATCTTGCCTCCAGGAATCCCACAGTCACTACAGGGTAAAAGTCAGAGTAAGCGGACAAGATCTCTGTGCGCCTGAAGGTCAGCAAATTTGTGCTTGTATCAATTAATAGCGAGGTCATCAACTACAAGTACTCTCTGCTGCACATCCAGAGTATGGGCTCCACTATCAGAAGCAGGTATCTGAACTGCAGTCCTGGCACACTGGAAGAGGCCATATTTTTCCTGCAGCTCTACTGTGGGCACTGAAGTTCAACAGAGCAATATGCACTTCAACCTGTCTAATAAATACTCAAGGTTGCCAGATGCTCCGTGATGTCCCTCTGTGACCGATGCAGAACAGTTGCGATGCCTATGTTAGACACCTGTATGGTATAAATATATTCATTTTGCAGACAGGACACAAACAAACTCTATCCACGCTCCAAACTCCAGGTCCTACTTCAAGTAACACCCTGCAATTGTGCCTGATACAATGCTGAGACTGCCCACAATGCCTGCTGGGTTTTCAGATTCCCTAAAGGATGAATAATGGGAATCTGAAAACCTAAATCTATAGATGCTAGAAGGGTATAAATCCCTCTACTTAAGAAAGTAGAGGAAGTAGCTATAAAAATAAGCAATAAACAACAGAGGTAGGCCATACGGAATATGAATTCTCTACTAATTTCTGTCAGTGTTTTAAAATTGGACAATAAGTCATTCAAGAAAACCTTCTTCTACCACAATACTTCCTTTTGCTTTCTGCATTTATTTTTTCAAACTTACATTTGGAAACAGCTAATCATAATTTTTCACTGGTGTTTTCCCTCTAAGGAAACTTCCACTGTTCATAGCAGCTAGCATTGAATTCTTCTAGTCCTCTAGAGGTTTGCTTTCATTTTCCCAGTAAAACCTTATGCTGTCAATATTGCCCCTTGGTTCTTTAGAAAAATGCACCTAGAATGCTCCTATTTGTTTATAGTGGAGATTTGATTATCTTGTAATTTCCTAACATAGTCTTCTGTTAGGAATAAATCCAGGTTATATTGGCTCTATTTCTTATGATTTTGTGGATAATGTCTTCCCTACAGTCTAAGAAAACAAAACAAAACACAATTCATATTTTTCTTGCAGTTCTGTGAAATATTTTAGCCACTTTAATCCAATTTCTTCCACATTTTTAGTCTTTTACTTGGGAACATATTTTAATGATTTCATTTCTGAAATTAATATCTGCAGTATGTAAATTGTGATAAAGAAAAGACAGATATCGGACTTAGCTCAAGTCTTTGTGGGCACAGCCAGGGAATTTAATCATTATAGCTGCAAAAACCTATATTTGCTATAGAATTTGTGGTGAAAATAGATGAGGCAATACCGAATAACTGCTTATATATATTCCTCAAGATATATCCTCAATCTACTTAAGGAAAGGTATAGTAAAAGAAACAAACAAATGAAAAGAAAATTAAAATTAATTCATATATATGTAGGTACTAAAACATGTTACTGCTTCAATTCTAATATATTCCTTTGCACATCTACTGCCTTCTGTATTTATAAGAAAAAAGATATGTATTGCCAAGATGGTTTTCATTAAAAAAGTAACAAAGCTACTGCTTTATTTTTTGAAATATCTATGTTCAGAGAAACAATCCATTAACCTAACTTCAGTGCTGATTGAAATGCAGCCCTGCTGTCTCTGCTTTGAACATAAAACATGCTCATTATGGTGTAGCCAGTTTTCAGATAGTTTTATCTTATAATATACTTTGAATGAGATACAGTAGTTTTGATTCACAAAAACATTTCATTATGTGATTATAGATCCTGCGGCTCTGGGGGAGAAATGGAGAGGTGCACTGCTCCTCTACAGCTCCACCACAGAGGCTAGGCAACATTTCAAGTCTTACTATTCCCTGTGCAAGCCACTCAGAATGAGGGCCACACTGACACTTCTATATTAAAGAGAAGGTTTTTGTCTAGCCCTTTCGAAAGATGAAAATACTGGGATCTTGACCGTTTAATGCTTGCAAATGTGAAAATTGGTACTCACATATAGACTACTAATTAGTTGCAAAATACCTGCACAGGTATATTCCCCAGGCACCTGGGGAGCCCAGGTCTGCATGTAATGACTCACAGGTAGTCAGCAGCCCTTTTGCAACCCCCAAAAGAACACATGTTTAATTCTGCAAGTCAGATCACACATTTAGATCACTCAACAAGGGATCTGCAGTAGCTGAACAGGAGTAGCCCCAGAGGCCTCGAGTAGGTACCTCCTGATGTTGCAGTTCTTGTTCTCTAGCCACGTACTGGTGGGCAGTAGTTGAGGTCAATCGCTGCCTCCCTGAATACTGGTGCTGTCTCAGTTAATATCAACGCAAGACCCAAGTAGCCTCGGCAGAAGCAGAGATGTTTTTCTTTCCTCTTCTCTCCTAGATAAGCTGACAGTCAGTCTTCCCTAGATGCTACAGATCCTGTCTAGATCTGTCCTGGGAACCACATCGAACTTAAGCCATGTGCAGTGCTCAGATCACTGTAGAGTCCTGCTCTCAGCATTATATGTTGATTAAAGGGCTGTTAACACTAGCTAAACACATCAGTGCAATGAAAATAGTCAGGATCATGCCTGTTCATTTTCTATTCCATGACTCCAGAGAAGGCTTTGACTTTAAGAGAATAAACTGCAAGTGGCAGATCTCATAGTTCTGTGTAATCAAAGCTGATTTATAACACTGTTTAAAATTATCAGTTCTAATTAAAACTTCCTTCCTAATACACACCAAAAGCTGGAAGGCATTTGCTTACACAAGTCCACTATGTCAGAGGAATTGTACCTGTTTCATTAGAGTATAATACCACCCTTTAGCTATTCAGTATTCATGAAATTAACTAACATAGTGAAAATGCATGGGTTTTTTCCTCTCTCTTTTTCAGAGCCAAACCATTTAAAAAGTGGAATGAATTCTTGGTAACTTGGTAACTTCGTTCTTACAGTCATGCCCTAGTAAATTGTTATGACCTTGAACAAAGTTCAATGAAACCACAAGGAGTCAGACTATTCATTCTGTTCCAGTTCCTGGAAAAACAGCATCCAAATATTGCTGCATTAAATAAATTAAAGAAATAAATAAGATAGTGCAATAAATATTGAACAGCCGGCAAAACCTGAAAGTTAAACATAGAGCTTACCCTATGCAAATAAGTACCAACTATTGTTTATTGAACCTGAATCAAACAAGGACTTCTTTTATATGTCTCATGCCAAGAATTAAATAGGATTCTCGCTGCCACAGGGTCCCATAGGCAAAGTTCCACAGAAATGCTTTTCTTCACAAAAAAAGGGACAGTCTGGTTCAAACTCTGAATACATGATTAAAAGAAGCTCTTGGAAAAAAAAGAATATACAGAGAATAGGCATTAGGCTTAACTTCTGTTAAACAAGCAGTAGAATGAAATGCTAGTAATTAAGGATGGAGACCAGTGGTTACATGCGATAAATTATTTGGCAGTGGTTATTTGCTTTAAAGCATATCCCCTTAAGAGGATATTTATTATTCTTGAAAGCTTATCTGGGAACAAAGACAGACTTGGGTAGGAAACTGGATGTAGTAAATGAAACAACTTGCTAAATGATTTACTATATAATAGTTGTGTACAATTTAAAATTTGTACAGTTACATCAATTTTGCAGAGCAATTGCTCTGTGCAATTTTTTTGTTTATTGTTACTTTTCAGTTATGACTAAATAACTTCTATTTAACTTCATCGTTTCCATTTTTTAAGCACATTGTTGCTACACAGAGAGGAGGATTTTCTCCTAATTATGAAAAGAATGGAAAAATCAGATGAATTACTTGGCTACCTGTTGCTGAAATTTGGCATGCTTCAGAACTGAGTCAGCAAAGACACATGAAGCAGTCCAGTTATTTCACATCCAGCTGCCAAAATGGTCCACCTATTGAGCAGATAGCTGCCATTCATAACTCACCAGAAGCATTTATTTTTATCTAACTATGAATAGTATTCTATTGAAAAAGTATATCAAAGGTTGCTTTTTTTATTGATATAGCAAAGAGATTTTTGCAGAACTTGGGAATGCAAAACATCTTTTAATGTTCAGAGTAACTTCTGAATAGACATAGCTCTACATTTCTTCTCATCCCCTGTGCCAGTCCCATCATTTTTGAGAAAACTGGGTCACAGTGAGCACAGAATCAGTCTTCATAATTCAAAGGGAAACAATTTTCTTGTTAGTATTTAAGACACAGAGGCCCAGACTAACCTTTGCACATGCCTTCTTGACTGATAGCAACCTCACTTGCACTCCTTCCACGATGGCTGAGGCAGAACCCATCTAAGCTATTAGCTGCCTGAAGCAGCCACAGTAACCCTAAGATGTTAGGAGAACAAAGAAAGTTGTAACTCCATCTTCTACACTAAAAATAGCTTAGATAAAAAAATATTTCTCCAATGTTTTATTTCACTCAAGACATGGCATGGTTTTAAAAGCAGCAGAATAAAACCCAAACAGCTTTTGATTTTACCATATCTGGGAATGCAGTTGTTGCCTTAATTCTCCTCTGAAACACATTAGTGAGATAAACTTCCAGGCAAGCTCTCACAGGCTCTGAATAGCCCATGATCTCATCCTCCGTGTTTGCTTACCACAGAATGGTGGCAACTCGGATCACTGAAAGTGCTTGCCTCTCTATGTATCTTTGGAATTAGAGTTAAGTGCCAGCTGTAGATTTTGGGGGACAAGAGACTCTACATTTTCTTCTCACAATAGCGATTTATTTCTTTACCATGTAACATTTTAACCATTTTCTCTCACCATAAAATATGATTCAATGACAGGTATGAAGTCTTCTGTCACATTCTGTAGGTCTGTTAAGGCTTGTTTTCTGCTTCCTAGAAAACAAATACAAACCCCCCAGAAACCTGAATTTGAAATGTGTGAGTCATTTTGAAAATCATTTTAATGACTGAAGTAGAAAGAATAATTTCCTACTTAGTTTTTTGAAGAAGAACAATGCATGTTTATGACCTTAAACATACAACAAAGTATCCATGCTGACTTTACAAGTAAGGAAGGTGTTGGAAAGAATCAAACACCAAAACAGTTTTTACTTAAAATAGTCTGTTTATGGAACAGACATTATTTTGGGGGGAAAATTAAGAAATTGTTGAAATGTCTACTTTCAGCATTTTCTAGAATAAAAGCAAACTCCCTAAATCCTCTAGTAAAATTGTTTCATTTTACCTGGAATACTTAAATATTCATTACACAAAAAAACCCAAACAAATAAACAACCCCAAAAACCAAACCCAAGCCAAACTAAAAGAAACAGAAAGAAAAAAGCAAACAATCATTTGACAGTTTAGTTGTTAAGGTATCCTTTTACCGTAAAGTTAATTTGGCTTCCAATCCTTGCTCCACAAAATGTCTAAAGGTGAAATACTGATGAATACAAGAATTCCAGATACGAGTATTCCCTTTTCGTGGATCAATTTAGTTGTTTCTTTAGATGACTGTGTAAAGTTTCTTTGAAGTCCCTTGAGAGATTGTGTTTAAATCCAAAGATTAAACTTGGCTATGAAAGCAAGTTAATATTCTGTGTCCTCTTCGTTTGTCTTTTCTTCATGTTATTTCAAAAGAAAGTAAAGTAGAGAACTGATCGGTCTAATAGCCATAATGTCTGTAAAAGTGCTTTAGATGCAGACTTAAATGAAGACATCTAACTGGGATATTATATAACCTATGATAATTCTTTTATTAGTTTTCCTCTAGTAGCAGAAAAAAGAACAAATTCAGCTGCTAATTATTTTTCCAATAGCTGAAAGAACTCAACCTGATTCTTCAGTGGTCAAACTAGATTTTCCCCCACCTGCAGTGATGCACTTATTTTTCCAAAATATACATCAAAAGATGTACATGCTAAGTCAGATGCGGTAATTATATACTTATGTAAGAGAATAGTTGGTATATAGACTGAGGTAAATGACAATACTTCCACAAAAGTGTAGAAAAAAACCAGTTCCACAGATCTCCCAATGTTTTGGACAATAGGTGGCTTCTGTCTTTTTGCTGTGGTTTTCTCTTAGTTCCAAACCATGACCAACTTGCTGCGTAATGGGTAGTAATGTACATACTGTACTAACAGAATGTGAATATCTCATTAGCATCAGGACTTAGGTGACCTTTTAAACTCCCAACTTGCAAGTGTGTTCAGAAGAGGTTCAGAGGACATGAATCTGAAATAACGTTAAAAATGTCAGCAGTGGCCTGCTGGCTCTTGTGTTCTAAGCCAAACGGAGTTGAGCTCATTTAGGAAATGGTGGGATGTTATTAGGAACCTTTTCTTAGAGAAGACAGAATCACAGCTACAGGAAGCGAAGAAAGGAGAGAGAAAAATGAGATGACAGGGCAAGAGGGAAAGAAAACTAATGAAAAAGTGAAGTTAATATAACCTTAAAGCTATAGCCTTATAGCCTTAAAGAAGGTTAATCCAGCCTTGCACAAAAAGGTCTTTTGAAGAAAAAGATGGAAATCGGTCTTTCTGGTTGTGTCTAAACTGTTGGTCTTGTGAGCGTGTCCATCACCCTGTACTGTCACGTGAGTCCTGGCCATAATCATCCAGTAGCTTCTGTGCACTTTTCCTTTCAAAATAAGGAAAGTTTGCGTGGGCAGAAATGGTATTACGTTGCACCCTGGTTTGCTGCTGAGCTGCTGAGGAACCAAGAGGCCAGGGCATGCCATGACCTCACTGTTTAGCAGACCTAGTTCTGTTATAAATTATACATACCTGGAGAGATGAAATGTATAGCACATTCCTACGCATGTTATTTACATGGTAGCACTAGGCAGCAAGATTCCCTCCCCCATATTATAAAAAAAAAAAAAAAAAAAGGTGTACTGTAACAGTAGCAGAGATATTAAAAGAAAAATAGATCCAATGACTGTTGATGTTGATTGAACTGGAAAACAGGCCTCAAACTGTAAAATCTTATTATCCCTATCACGAAGAGTGCTTCAATGTTGTGAGTGACCATGACTCTAGAGCAATCCTTTTAACATTTCTGACAATGGTGTTTTGTCTCTGAGAAAGCAGAACTGGAGAAAATAAACTATTTTAAGTCTCTGACCTGAGAACAGTTGGGACAAAAAGAAGGTGCATCTCATAGAGGCTCTTTTGAGGTTTGTTCCCAGAAAAGGCCTCAGCTGAAGGGCTCAGTCCTTTCTTACCATGGCAGTGGTTCCCTCCCTGATCAGGTATTCCTATAGGAATATATGAAGCTCCATTCAAGTGCCAGCATACCACACCAAGAGGATAAAGACAGATCTCTCTGTCTAAGGATGGAGCTGAAGATTTCATCTGTTATCTTTAGGACTTCCCAGTTTTGGAATGTAAGTTTTATAAACATAGCCATTAGAAAACCCTTTGTATGTTGATAGGTTAAATATAAGTGTCTAGTCTTAGAAATGCCAAACAGCAAAAGGCTTAATTTTAACTCTTGTCCTCCTCCTTTGATTATGTAAATATGCTGCAGAAAATTAACTAAATCTTACGAAAACCAGCATGATTCTGACCAGAGAATGACTCCTTGATTCCCTTCTTAATACCTGATTTGGAGGGAGAGGAAGGAACCATGCTGTGAAAAGCACAGCACAGAGCAAAGGGTGCAGCTGGAGGCAGAGACACGGAAGGAAGGGCTGCAGCAGTCAAGACAGCACTATAATCAAACACGTACCCAGAGCTTTAGCAAATACTCCAATGTTCCAGCTACCTTGGCCCCTTGGGCCCTCATAAGCGAAATAGTCAAACGCATGTCTCCATTCTTTGGGAAGAGCAGAGGAGCCCTTGGTTTCACCAGTGTCACTTTCACATTGGCAGAGGAGTGCGTGTGAAATCCTGCCAGCCCCGTCCCAGGGATGAGTCGGGCTACTGGAGTTCCTGCTCCTTTAGAAGCCAGATCCCTGCCATCACGTCCTGCCTAGCCCCTCTCTGGAAACTGTGCACTCTTTTCAGCATACTACCATTGCTAAATATTTTAGCTGTGATACACAACGTGCTTGTTCCACCAATTGAACTGCATCAGACACTTGGCCCACAGGGCTGGAGGCTAGATGGCCATTTAAAGAAAAGTATGCATAATTAAATTCTGTCTCATTTTACGCCTTATCCTCCCTCTCCCCTTTTATCTCCAGCTACCATTAACAGGCTCCTTTTCATTCTCCCCCTTCTTATCCTTTTTCCTTCCTTCCCTTTCATCCTTGTTTGTGTCTTTTTCATTTTCCCTTACTTTAATTTTTTTCCAAATCCTTTTGATCATCTGTCTTCTTAGCCCCCCAGTTCTTTACCCAGCTGTGTTCATGGGCTTTTCGATTTTACATCAGCTTCCCCCTCTCTTCTTTCTTACTATGTTCCTACTTCTTCAGACAAATTAAACTTATTCCAGCAATCCCAGGACCTGATCTTCAGCATTGTCTGTAACAAATGTTAGTCACTGTTCCTTAATGAGCAGATATGGATGGAAACAAAGCATATGGCTAGAAGGAACAGTGTGGAAAATGGGGTGATAAAATCAGTGGTATGAAAATGAATTTAATTACATTATTCTTATCACTGTGTCATCCAAATGCTCATTTGCTTTGACAATGATTTTCTCTCAGCATGTGTGAAATCTTAGCCATATACTTAATGTGTAGTGTTGTCTCTCATTTGTTATTAAAAAGCAGTGAAAGGTTTGTCTGAATGAAATCAGATCTTCATTCTACTAGCAGGAATATAATATTCAGAGCAAATGATCTTGCCAAGAATGCCTGTGCAGGTCATGTATACATATATCTGTTTAAATTATTCCCATATATACACACTTATTTTCTGTGGCTGTACCTAAGCGCATACACAGCAGGAAGGTACACAGGAATATGGAATAAGTTATCCAGTTACAAATTAACCTCATTATCCATTAAACTGGTGCAAATAGAGTAATTTGTTCACTTTCACATGCTTTCAGGCAAAGTGCCTCTGCTTTGAGTCCTCTCACATTTTTTCAGGTTTCTAGTTTGAAATCACAATCTTGAACTTAAGATTTCTTGTCTAGCATGCTTTTTTCTAAAAAAAAAAAAAAAAAAAAAAGTGGCAGCGCCCCAGCCGTCCTTACTGCACCATC
>JAVJGI010000040.1:58871448-58888118 GCA_035590275.1 Ibycter americanus
GCCCGCCGGTGCGGCTGTGGGGCGGCGGTGGAGCCGGCGGTAGAGCCCCGGCCCCTCGTTTCCAGCAGCCCCGAAGCGGTCCCCTCGGCGGGCAGGGCAGGGCAGGACACGGCAGGGCAGGGCAGGGGCTGCCCGCGGCTGCGGGTGTCAAGATGCGCGTCCCCCCAGGAGCCCGGCAAAGCGCTCCCTCCGCAGCGCCCTTCTGTTCGCCCAAGTCCCGGAGCTGCCGACGGTTAGCTTGGGCTCCAGTCCTCTGCCTGCACCCCGGCCTATTTCTGTGTTGAAGAAACCCGTGATTTTAGACAGAAATTTGGATTGTGAAATAGCTCTGTGTGCTTCACTGCAAAGAGTAACCAGATTTTTTGTTTGTTTATTTTGTTCCTAACATGAAGTTAGTGCAACTGAAAAGCACGTTAAATTGAAGACATCTGGTCTTCAGTTCATGTGAAGTGTGCTTTGATCTGGTGGGAAGTGATACTTTTGACTTTCCTCGTTGCTCAGGCTGCAGAATAGTTCACATTTTGTACGTTACGTGCTGCTTCTATGCAGCACTGTAGCTAAACCAAGTTTGATGGCTAGGAATTGGTGGTCTGTTTTAAAGCTTTTTTAAAAATGCAAAAATGATGGCTTTATGTTAGGTTCCAGGGACCTTTTGTATACGCAGCTGCATTTCCCCTAATTTCTCTCCAGCGTTTTTACTGCAGATGAGACAGAAGATCCCTGAGCAGAAAAATGTTTTGTACCGAGGTGATCTATAACAACGATGAAATCTTTTTTTAAACGCTCATGTTAGGATGAAGCTATGCTCTGTAGTGAATTATTGAACTGAACTCATGTATATTAGCCCTATAACTCATTAATATTGGAAGTCTAGTGTCCAGGCTTCAGTGAGAGCTCTTGCTTTATTAAGATAAATCCGTAACTCATTGCTGACCTGTGTGAACTGTCTTGTTTAAAGTTAAGCTGCGGCAACTCTTCTTCTCTTGGATATTAAATGACTTGTGTGTGCGCGCGATATGCTGATACTATACTCGGGTCAGCATTTAAGTCCTGTTCATGTTGCTGAAGAACAATCCCACATTAGTGTTAGAAATGAATACAACAGATAAAAATCTATTGCCTCTCACACTGTGGAAAGAACTGTGATATAAACGACAAAAAGTCACAGATGACTTGTGCATACAGTTATTAAAAAGGTGTGTTTCTAACCCTTCTGAATTACTAAATAACAAAGGCCGCAATTTACACACTTCAGTGAGATTGCAAAGGATGTCACGGGATGCAGAATCTGGCCCGCTTTCTCCCTGTGTGTGCATATACATGTATGTTAAATATTGAATGTAAAGATTATTTGTGAAGATGCACATACACACTTTTTTAATACTGATTCTTCGCACTGGAAGCAAAACTGATGAAATTTACATTTTTGTACTTTACCATTTGAAGTGTGTGCCTGGGAGTAATTTTTGCTTGGGGGAAAAAATTGTTGTTGCTTTTGTTAAAAGCTTGATGCATCAGTGTCATAGAAATTAAATTACAGGGAAATCTGTCCTTGAGTTGGGTAGTTATCTTTTGTAATACCTGTCTCTTGGTGCAGACGGGTGTTATGTGACTAACCTATAAAAAGTTTAAAAACAAACAAAGAAAAAAGAAATAAAACCAATTCCACATACATTCTAAGCAAAGAATAGCAGTGGGTGAGTTAAGTAATCTTTTGCATTTCTAGTTCCATTTTTATTTTTACCCTTTTCTAAAATGACTGATTTGTTTTACAGAGATAGGTTCTAATGTTATGTTCGGCTATTATTTTATCTGAGTTTCTTATTTAGAAAATAATCTTACTGAAGGATCAGATCTTGGCTTTTTAAGGCCTGGAAGCTTTCAATCTTTTGAAAGCAGCTTAACAGTTAATAACAATGGGATTTTCTCTGAGTCCTTAACTAAATAGTTTAAAATTCTGGATTCATCAGTTCAAGAAGCAAATGGTCTCAAGAATTTGCATTCAAGAGATGTTACTGAAAACATTGTCTTAAATGGATAATGCTGCTAAAGTTTTTAAAAGTAGCTGAGGTCTTTCTGTAAGAGTAGTTCTGATTTTGGGTTTGTTTTTTTTTTTAGTTTCTTTCTGAGAAACTGTAGCACACCTAATTTAGCTGGTTTTGTTTATAATTTTAACGTAAATGTTATTGTGAAGACAATGCTAATATTGCAAAAGTTCCTGAAACATGGTGTTCCTGTCATACAAAATGCCACCTGACTCCATCATGTTCCTTCTTCCATCTCCTTGGCAGATTATTCAGGCTAGTGAAAGCAATCCACTTCTGTAAGGGAATTAGGTCAAAAAGAGATGTGGAAAGTTAGAAGGGTCATTGTAAGCCTAAATATTAGGCCTTATGTAAAATGAAGGGTCTAGATGAGATGCGTTCTGTCAAATACCAAAATAGGGAGCTGAAATTGAAGGCAAGGAGATGTGTAATAGAACTCAGAAACTGTGTTTTTATGAAGGCATCATGTTCAGATAGATGTAAATTTGCACACAGCCTGAATTCTGAAATTGGTGCTTCTTGTTTATAACCTGAATCTGACCGAGAGAGGGCTATTATGAGGCTGCTATATTCTCTATTGCTGTGGAAAGCAACAAGGTTGTATATTAACACACTCTTTTTATGGTACTGAGTTTAAAAGTTTTAGTTTTTCTCTGAGAAGGGATGAGTCAGATGGACTGACTAAAAGTGCGTGTAGGAGGCCATTCGTAATGAACTCTGCACCAGGACTAGTAGCAATTATGAGGAGAACAGGACAAAAAGTGCTGTACAAAAATTGAAAATTACTTTTCCTAGTGACTAGTAAAGGTTTTACATGGCAAATAGTAGTCCTCAAGCTATTCCATGGATTAAAAATACAAAAACTTGCATTCTGAATAGTTGTTGTGCCTTATATTAACCTACTTCATTTTTGGACGTAAGCCCTCCAAAACCAAGAATCATATTTTCCAAAAACAGAGTCAAGGAAGAAGTTTGACATGCTGAAGTTCAAACTTACTGTGATGATGTTGATGTTTGGGGACTGCAGAGAGGGAAGACAAAAAGAAAGAATATAGGTTAAGTCTTCACAGGTCCTATCGCAGCTGAAATGAAGCTCCTGGCAATCAGAGCAATGTATAGAATATAAAGTTTCTGGTATGATTAACTGTGTTTAAAGAGATTTCTCAGAGTATTCAGGATCTCTGTTTGGAAGACTTTAATAGCTATTCTGATCACTTTACCAGCAAAGAGCTCTAAGTGCGGTTGTATCTCATTTTAACAAATTCTGCTTTTGCTCACATTGCTTATTCCAGCAGCTTTCCTTCCTCTCCACCCATCCATCAAGCCTGTATTCCTGCACTTCCTAAGGGAAGTAACATATGGTAGTGAAAGTGCAGCTTTATTAGCGGCTGACATAGTTGTCAGCTCATCAACAAAACTATTACAGTTCAAGTTCATAGCATGGACTTGGCTTTGTTAAATAGTGAGAGCTGTGGGGCAAGATGCTCAAACCAAACTTCCCGCTGTCAGAGATTTTTGCTGCTGCTATTACAGCTGTTAGATGAATAGGTGAATGACTTGTGTTTTACACCTAAGACTATTTATGTTTAAAACAGTCCAACAAACTAATGGAAGCATGTTGAAGAATTGGCTTCTAAATAGGTCTGTCTTTTTTTTTTCTTTCTTTCTTTTATTTTCTTTTTTAAACTTTTGACAGTAAGATGAAATAAAGCTTGTGTTCCCCTGTAAACTGGGATATACTTCAGAGTGCTTCAGGTCAAAATGAGCATTGGGGCTTTGGAAGTGGCACAGTTTGTCAAAAAAGAAACTGTGTGGTGGGTATGTGGGTTGCTTTTTAAAATTTAATTTATTTAGCTACTCTGATCTTGTTCTGGTGTCAAAACTAAGTAATAGAACCTCATCAGAAGTTAAAAATAAATCCTACAAAATATTACAAGGATGTAATAACACTGGGGAAAAAAATCCTGTGATGTTTATTTGGTCTCACGATTTAGCAGTTGTCAGAATCCATGTAGAAAACAAATCACAGTGTCCTGAAACAATATAGCAGCATATAATTTATGAAAAAATAACATATTTAGTGCTCGCAGAACTTGCTAGATTGACAGCTAGAGAGACCAAATCCTCAGGCAAATCACAAAACGTGTTAGGATGGAGCAAGTAAGCTTCTGAACTCCATCTCACTAATGTCATTTGAGTCTGACCTGAAGAAATGTGGAGACAGTTTATTTTTCATGTGTGCTCACTCATACACTGAGATGGTCACCAAATGTGTCAAACAGCCTAGCTGCCAGTGGCCAGGTCAGTTTTACACGTTACTGCTGAGGCAGTTGGTTCTATTTGCATCGTTAGATTCAGCTAGAGGAAGATAATAGGTGCAGACTTCGTAGAACAAAGTCCAGTGATGTTGTGTGGTCAGGACCTGTGAACTGATCCTGTATTTCCCATGTGGCAGCTTTATGCTAAAGGAAATGCCATTTGAGAGGGAAATCTCTTGTATTTAAACCTCGTTAGTAGCACTGTCAAACACGTATTTGAGGTAGCTACATCACTAAGTTTTAAAGATGTTTCCCCAGAAAATTACATACATTTATGAATACCTTTCAGCTCACATTTATGACTTTTGTGTAAAGAAGTAGTTCTGAAAATTTTCCCAGGAATAAATTGTTCTGTTGATGTGTGCATGCAGCTGAATTATCTGCACAATTTCTTTAGGAAAAATTGAGAGTCCTCTTTATTTAGTTTGATTTTGCTGATAACTTCAGATCTGTATTTCTGATTTAATCTGCAATGTTACCAAAGTATTAAAAAGGATTTCAAGAAAGCAAAACCAATTTGGAGCATGTGGTCATGTGTTTAGGAGGGAAAAAAAAATTAGCAAATTTTACAGTGTGACTTCATTCATCTCACTATGTTCACATACTTCTCTCTGATTTTTGTAGTCTTGGTGAGTTTTGCCTGCTGTGATCTGCTGCTGATCACTAGGTGTAGCTGCATCTCTAAATCCACTTTTCTAAGCATAGAAGGAGGAAGGGCTGTAAACTGGCCTTTTTGAGAATGTAGGTGTATTTGGAGCTGGGGAGGTGTGAAAATCTATGATGGATTTTTGTGACCTAGAGAATTTTAATCTATTGGTGGCTTGTTTGCACCAGTTTGATTATAACACAAATGAACTTTTAATTACTTGTAAAAAGGCTGATTTCGGTATCAGTGTTAGTATTCAACAGAAGGATGAATGAATGCTCTAATATAACAAAAACACATAATAAAATGCACGAAATCATAAAGAAATTGTCAGTGCTGTCTTAATGGTTTAAATGCAAGGGCTCTTGCTATAGAGATCTGATAAGGTTATATCTTAACCATCTTGATTGATCCTTGTCTTAAAGAAAAGCTTAAGTGTTGTGTGAGTATGTCTTCTCACAACCTATTAAAAAGCTTTCTGTTCCATTCATTTTCAGAAATGATGTTGCTGTCAGTGCAATTCTATACTGCTTTTGGAATAAAGTGTTGTGTTGGTTTTTAAGCCGTGTGACTTCCATTAATGTTATGAGGAGATGCAGAGGATAAGTCCTCACATATGCTTTAAAAATGAAGGAAAGACATTTTTGTGCCAGGATTTCTGAGTAATAGCAGTAAAAATAAAGGTGTATTTATGCCTGTAACACATACTCATGCTCAATAGCTACAAGGAATAAGAAAGAAGTGTCTCAGCCTGAAGTGTCTGACTCCAGCGACCCTTTGCCATGTAAGGAGCGATGGCAGTAAACAAAGTAATGACCACATTTGTTCAGACAAATCCATGGCAGTATTAACAGGAGGGATTTCTGAAACCAGGTTAGAATTAGGGTGTATGGGGGTAAAGGTGGGAAGGAAGGGGTAACATTTTCTGGAAGAGTGTTAAGAGGTGAACCTTACTAGAAGAGAAAATGTAGAAAAAAGGCTGAAGTCCTAAAGGCAGCTAAATTACATCTGGAAGACAGAAATGGATATATAATTATTCACACTTTCTTATTCTTGAACATGTTTGTCTTTAATAATATATTCAAGGTTTGAATCGGTCTTCTGACAGCTTTACAGAGCAGTAGTTGATTCTCTTTACACATATGATTAAGTGTAATGATGTTAACGAGTCTTTAATTTTTTTTTCTGTGGAATAGTGTAAACCCAACATTTTGCTTATAAGTGTGTGTGTGTCATTTGTGTCGCACACACCCCCACCCCCACCCCATGTAATCTGCCCTGATTTAGAAAGCAGTATGTTTTGGTTACAGTAGAGCCTTTTGAGGGGTAGATTGGCTTCCCTGCCTCCCCCCACCTTTTTTTAATAAAATCTTCTTCATTGTTAAGCTATTACAAATATCTCTTACAGCACTGTTTTGTTAATCACGAGAAATATGTTTTTGCTGTGGAATAACTAACGGCTAATTACCTCTTTCATCACTTCAGCTTTTCATCTTCTAGGAGAATGAAATAGAGCATCACATGCTTGTATTAGAGCAGGGGTTTTGTTGGTTTGGTTTGTTTGGGTTTTTTTCTGTGGAAGTTTTGGGTTGGTGTTTGTGGGTTTTGTTGGGGTTTTTGTTTGGTTTTTTGTGGTTTTTTTGGTTAGGTTTTGTTTTTTGGGGTTTTTTTTTGAGGTTTACGGCACAGTTATTTTGGGGAAGTTTTTCAGAAGGACTGTGCTTTGTTATCTTGAATCCTATTGCCTCTTTTATCCTTAACTCTGAAATCAAACATTGTTTAGAATCCTTATTTTTCTAAGTAATACACTGGATAGAATACTTTTGTCTGTGGCCCTTTTGTTGTAGTTCTGTAGTGCATACAGGTAGGCTGATTAGATGAAAGAACTGTGGAGTTGTGCTGACAAGATTCTAACATAAGATTGAGGAGGATGTTACAGGAGTTCCTGTGCACTTCCAGGTAGATGGATAGTGGACCAGTAATGTCTTCAGGTTTTCGTAATGGAATTGCTCTTAAAGGTAAATTAATAGAGGGGCTTTTCACGTTTGTTTTTCTGATGAATACAGACTACACTGAAGAAATAATTTCCATCCATGACATGTGCACTTCTGTACTTGTGTATATGCTTGTAATCTCTGTACTAGTTTGTATGTCTGTGTCTTTAAAAAGTTGATGAATTATTACCTTTTAGAAGACTGTTGCATTTTTTGTGGTGTACTCACAGCAGAGGTGGTTGCAAGGGGGCTGTATTACCCTCCCGGCATTTTGCTTCTCTCTCTAAGGTCAAACAATTCCTTATTTTGGGAGCTGATGCTTAGGAATTCCACTATGGCTGACACAGTAATGTATAACCAAAAAATGGTCATCTACATGCACATCTTAAAGCTTTGGTTACCAAGTCTACATAGTTTCTGAGGGTATGTAGAGAAAAAGGGTCTCCGGTTTTGAAAAAAGAGTATTACCAAGTTATGTCTCAAGCCGAGGCTGAGATTTCCTGAAGTGATTCACATGGTCCTCTATCTGCATAGAAGCTCCCGTTCGCCTCACTTCTGCTATTTTCACGTTCATGGCCTTTTACTGTTTTAACAAACAGTTCAGTTAACAATTGAAAACAAATACAAAAAGTCAATTGCCACGTCAGTTGTGTTAGGCCCCAGATCAAACATAACTGTTTGTTTTTGTTTAGTTTGGTATATTTGCACTCTCTTCTTATGTGATTTGTATATTTGTTTTGTTTGAAAAGAAAATTTTCATTATTACCTATTCCCTTTTCCATCCTTCTAGTAAGTAAAATCACTGTGAGAAGTCCAATGTTTCCTAACAACTCTGCAGCCTGTTCGGAGTATGCTCATAGGCTTGGTACAAACTTGGGAGGAAATGTATTTGTTTGAAGGCTTGACACCGTTTGCATATCTGCACAGGACTATGTATAATCTATTGTAATTACTGTGATGTTTCTATCGATCAGTATAATTCAGGATGAACAGTGCTCTGATTATTACAATTTTTGGAAGTTATTACTATTTTGATAGTGTACGATCTCCTTTACTTAATTGTTTTAAGATGTGTCATATAATCTTAACCAGGAAATTATCTTCTCTCAGTGGAACTTTCTGAGCTTGGAGATTTTTCTGGTTCCATGTTCAGATGACATAGCCTAACATGAATCATACCACTGGAGCACAGCATGAAAAAGACATATGTATTATAACTGCTGTTGTAATAGTCAGTTGCTTAGTGATCAGAACTCCTACATAGGTGTGGGAGACCCAGGTTTAAGTCTGTGCTGTGGCATTTGACTGTGACATGGGTGAGGATCTTCATAGCCAGGCTCTTCTGTTCTTTTTATGGGGGTTTGTTTAGTTTGGACCAGTAGAGGTTTTTGTTTGTGGTTGGTTTTTTTTTTTTTCCCCCGCGGTGGAGAAATCTGCTATGTTTCCATTTAGGAAGGGGGAAAAAAAAAATATGCAAGTGACTGTTCAGAACCCCCCAATCCCCCATATTTAGAGAAAATGTACAGCAGTCACGTGTCACGACCTGTAATTTCAGTTTTCCCTAGAAATTCAACAATGTGCTTAAATACTGTCACATGTTTAGGATATAGAGACAGTTGTGGACATTTCCAGGAACCATAGTACTCGGTGGAGTGGTTCTTATGTTAATGACTGAGAATTGCTACAGCCTTTTTTCCTTTAATGTTACTTTTTCTGAATTCTGCAGAGTAGATGAAGATTATTTTACAAAGCACTGCATTCAACACTTTAATATAGGCACTTTACATAACACATCACTTAAACTGTTTTTCTTTTTAACTTGTGCAGAGACAGCTGTTACTGAAGTAATTTCTCAGTTATGTAAGGTAAATTGTTGTCCCAGTAATAATTTTAAGGCACCATGCTGTGATGCCTTCTTTACTGTGTCTGAGAGATGTCATCTTAGTTCAGTTCTAGCTCGGGATAAAACCTTTGCAAGCAACTTTAAATATGAACACCAACAAAACCAAAATACAATTAAAGTTAATATTTATTTAAAACCTTAGAGGTTGAAAATGCAAAGCCTGTATATTGCCATTACTACCTTCTGTTTATAGTGACAGCAAAGCACATGGATTGAAGCCCACATATAAAGTTCATGAGGTGTGCTTTATTTATTTTTACTTTAAGAACTGTCATTAGAATTGCCTACATATATCTAGCCTAGTAAGGTATATATGTGAATTAGCCTAGCATTTTCATTTGGGGATTTGGAAAACACTGAGGTTTGAACGTTTTATTTATTTAAAAGTGTTTGAGACAAGCACACGCCCTTTAGAGCAAAAATGTATTGAAATTGTGTAGGGCCCGGGAACCCTGGACAAATTGGAATACACTCTTGACAAATAAAGAACTGGCTTCTGCAGCAGCCATGCAGCAACAACAGATGTGGATTTGAGTTTTTAAACAAGTCTTGCAGAAGCTTCAGAGCTGGATCTTTACATGTACAGTTGCTTAACAGAAAGTCAGTTTGTCTACTAGAATCTGTTACTTCTTTGCATCCTGAATATTGGGGAGTTAAATGTTACCCACGTTAAGAACTTTACATGACCGCAAAAAGATGTGAACATAAAAAGCTGTAAAATGTTCTTCAGGTTGTAGCCCCGTATCTAGCGTAAGATTATCCATACAGGGAAATGACATGGAAATAACTCCTTAAGAATAATATACCTTACTAATTCTGCTCTGTTTTCAACCATAGACAAACATGCTGCTGTGCTTGTGGGTTAATTCACCGGCAGATCCATTGCTGAATGTACAATTCAGCCTTGTTCACCTGTACCTTCCTTCGTCATATAGTGGACTTGGAGTCTTGAAGTGCAGATAATAATTTTGATTTGGGAGCAGGGGTGAAGCCTTAGGTATTGCATATGTTCAGACTGAGAAATTCGGATAAAGACTGTCTGGGCTTGGTCTACCTGTATTGCCAAGGTCGCTTCGAGGGGAATTAGGGAGCATAAATCGTGCATGCCTTGTCTGCTGCTTTTGAAATTCTTTCTCTTGATTTCTACAGAGGAACAGATACAGTCTTCGGAAGTCTAAATTCTTATTTTGGAAGATACCTGTTACGAGTCAGTGATGAATGGAAATAGAAAGCAGCTGTGGACTCATTCTGGCATCAGTGAGGAACCACTTCAAAGGTCTTAGTTACATGTGCTGGGTTGCAGTTTAGGCTGCAACATGGAAGCTTGTATTTTGAAAGCTATTGCTTGCCTGTCAGTTCTGTTGTGTTCATTGCAAAAATGGAGTCAGTTTCTGATGTGTAGCCCAGACTCTAAGACTTTGTAATGAAAACTGTCTATATTTTTGAAGATCTCAATTTCAAAATGAATATAAACTTGTGGCTTCCTGAATTGGTCCACAGTAAATCTGCTTCAGTGAAGTGGTATCTGACAGCCTTGTTTGCTTCAAATCAGTGCTCAAAGTGGGTAGGTCACAGGAGTTTTGCAACTGAGTGAGAAATTGCATTTTTCCAGAACTCTATCTGTTAAAGTCTTCATAAACTGCAGAGTGCTATGCTAGATTTGCAGCAGTGAAAAATTAATTCTAGTTTGTATGCCAGGATTAGATGATGTGTATTTCTGGACATTTGGGAGCAGAACTGGAAAAAAATCAGATCTGTATGCTTGAAACTGGCATTGAGCAACTACGTGACGTTCATCAGCAGCCCCATTCACATGATTTCAGTGCTTTGACCCTACACAGTGGTCTAGCAATAAGAGAAAGAATTGGCCAATTATAGTAATCTGCCAAAGCTGTGTACTCTGAAATTTTGTGCAGAGGAAGAGGGAGGGTTCTTACCTATTTTCAGTTCCATCTAAAATTGCACTTTAGTACCATCTATTCCACTGTGAATAACATACATATTTAACAAAGCTATTAACTGCCAGACCACCTTGAAGAATATATTGCTTACCTGCCACCTCCTGTTCTCTCTCCACCTCCTTTTCTCAGTTCATGTCTGCTCCTCGTCACCATGTTCCACAAATCGCAAATCCTTAGTGCCTTCCTCTGCCACCTCCATCCTTTGGGCAGCTGTGACTGAGCTGAGGAGAGAGCTGAGACTGGAGGATGGTAGCTCTCGTTAGGAATATCCTGTGGTGTCACGGGCCACTCTGTTGCCCTTCCAGTTTGGAGATCTATGTATCTATCTTTTGAGAAAGCCCTAGAGCCTCTGGGCGGTCTATAATAGAAGCTTGGGGATACAATTTCTGACTGCCCGAGTATTATTCATAACAAGTTAGGGGGTTTGCCCTCCCCCTACCCCCACCCCCCAAGACAAATAAGATCCAAATGGTCCCATGCATGGGCTAACACACATGCCAGCAAAGCATGTGCTTAGGAGTGAGTACTATAAGCAAGTGAAGTTTGAGACTCGGTGCATTCACACTGAAGACTCGATAGCAACAGCAGGCAGTGCTAGTGGAGAATGAGATACTGTGGCCACATCTAGATCAGACCAGATGGACATTATTCATAATATTGTTTGGGTGTGAGTGGTTTTTACTAGAGTGTGAAGTAAACTGATGAAGATTTTTTGTTTGTTTTTCAAGCTAAAAAGAAGTAGTAATATTGGCACTATTTATATAAACACAAGCTCAAAACCTAAAGAAGAATATGGTCAGTTTTGGGCGTACTGTGAAAGTAATTACAAAAAGCCTCTAGTGACACAATAATTGCAAGTAAATCAGGTGTTAACCCAAGTCAGTCTGAACACGTCAATATCAGCATTTTGTAGAAATGTAGTTACACGTATAGCGTTCTGGAAATCAGAATAGCACCTTTTGCACACACCAAATTAAATTTTAGTTCCTTGGTAATGACTAGGGTAGATTTTGCCTACTCAGCCTGCCTTTGAAAATTCTTCTGGAATATTTTTTCTGTGTGGATGAAGTGCCATTAAGTAGTACACTAGAGGTGTCAGCCCTTTTCTAAATCTTTGGAGTGCTGTTTATGGGGAAAAGATGATGCAGAATCTTGTATTACATGTCTGCTTCCTTTCTTAATATATATAGAATAAATGTATGCCAAGATTTAGAAAACAGTTGCTTTTTTTTTGCCTTTTTTTTTTTTTTTTAAAACCTGCAGTTAAATATTGTATAATGTCCATGCCTTGGGGTAACCTGTGTTTTGTCCATGCTGGCATGTTAATTTTGGCCCACGTTTTTATGTGTGCTTCTAATGTCTATAAATGCATATACAGTGTATTCTGTGCTATCAGTACGTATTTTTACCAGTTAAAATTGTGCTTTAAGATAAACTTGAAGGTTCCCACTCTGTACTTTCTGTGCGGATTATTAACATGGGGTTTATTGATGAAAGTTCAATATATGAGCAGTATACTGGCCATGCTCACATCATTCTATACAATGCAATATAGATTCTTCTGTGCAGAAGCTGAAATGGTCTATTAAAGCATTCAAGTTCTTACTCCATATTGAGAGCAGAAGATTCCTTCTTAATCCTCATATGGCTGATGTGTCTGCTGGAGTGTTAATAGATAGTCTAATTTGTGAGCTAAATTACTAATTGTATTATGAGTCTAAACCTTATTAAGCCTTTTGTGTAGAATTAGATCACAGAGCTTTGGGAAGCTGAATACTGGTTGGGTTCTGTCTCCTCTGTTTAATTCAGGAGCAAGTTTTACTGGCGTCTTTTCTTCAGAGCTGTATATGTCCGAGACTGCAACTCATTTCTTTTGCTGCCTTCTAGAGTATCGACAGAATTGTAAGTTTGAAAAGCAGCGTGACTTTAAGAGTAGTTGAAGGTATCCAAGCAGGGTCTCCGTTATCTGAAAGCAGTAATATTCTGTGTTTAACTGAGGTGAAGCCAGGACTGGGAAAATAAAAGGGTTACTCTGATCTCGTGTATATACACTGTGTGGAGGTTCAGCTATGTGGGAATTGTTGAAATTGTGCAAAAGCTCTAAAATGGCTGCAGTTATATAACAGGATAATTAGTAGAGGTGTATTCCTGTAAGAGTTCAGGTAGATGAACTCTTCAACAAATCACTAGAGTTAGATTTTTATTTCTAAAGATGTTCACTACCCACCTAGAGATGGAGGATACCTCCTTTATCGCTCAGCTGTGCTGTTAGATTTCACGAGTGCTCTTCATCTTTTTCTGTGCAAATCTAGCTGGGTCAACTGAGATTATTTGCAGAGGTGGTTCATGCTCCCCACTCTGACTTTGCACTGGAGTCAGCCTGCTAATGCAGCCTGGTTGGAGACAGAGCTGATTGCCTCCAGCGGTGGATCGGTAATAAACAAGCAAAGGGGGACTTAATGGATTTTGACATCACTTGCAGTAAGTCTTTATGGTGATGTGGAAGATGGCTGTGAACTACTGTGCCTTTGATACAGGAATATTGCACCCATGGTAATTAATTTTCTTTAGGAGAAAATATTCATAGCTACTCTGTACATTTTCCTATGTATCCACAACATAGAATTGCAATGGTATCAAGTTTTACTCTTCACACTTTGTATACAGCAGCACTCTAAGCTGTTGTGAGAAACTCTTATTTTACACCTGAAGCTATCAGGGCCTTGTATCTACTTAATGGCTTTGCTTTTATCCATTGTAAATGAATGCCATTTGAAATGCATGGATAATAAATGAAAATACTAGGATATATAGCTTGTGTCACATCATCTTATATTTTTAAAAACCTTTTCCTATTTCTGCATCACATTTAGTAATATATTTTATAGAGTATATTAATAAAAAAATCGTTTTCTGTCCTGTGAGAGAAAATTCAGAGGCATCTGCATTGTTCTGTTCCATGTACGTTGGTTCTCTCAGCCTGCACCTGTGTATTATGTTGCTGCGAATAGAGCAGCCAAAAGGCATCGCTAAGAGCTAATTGTCTTCAGGTGTGTCTGTAGAAGCCTGTATTTGTTAGAGGTTTCTGTGTAGTTCCCAAATCTGATTATCATACTTGTAGAAGTATTTTGGTAGGTGAATAGTTCTTGTACATATTACAAAAAAAATTCTAGCATTTACATATTCAAATGAAGTATATTGTGAGACCAAAGCTTAAGAGCACTACATTCTAAACTTACACTGAAGGGGGCAATCATGCTGAAACTCACAATTTACCTATCTGCCTTTTGGTAACAAATGATGTTATGATGAAATAATTTTGGGCTCCGGGAATGGCAGAACTTAAGTGCTTTTTGCAGGCTTTCAGAGGCGTGGCTAGGAATGCAATGACTGTACTGAATCAGGCTGCTACTACTGTAGAAGAGAATAATGTGGGTCATGGAGCCACATACTTTCTTAGAAAGGCTGAACTAATGTTGTAAACCTTAAAGTCCTAACCTGATGTCCTGGGAGGGACTAAAGTAATATAATATGCTATATATGTGTTTAAAAAGGCGAGTGAATGGCTTGTGTGCCCATCCTGAGAGCTCTAGTCCCTTGTAAGAAAGAACTTCACACACCCCCACCCCACCCCCACCCACCGCACCCTTCTGTCAGGTAAAGCACTGGTGAATGTTATCCAGGAAACTGGTTCTCTTGCTGTCCCCTTGTGTTGATGCTGGTTTGTAGGCTGACCAGGCAGATGCCCACTTGCTGTCTTTTTCTCCATCTCTAGGCTCTGTGCTTAAAAAGTACTTTATCAAGTGTGTCTTTCTACTCTGATTTTTGGCAAGTAGTCTTGGTAATTTTCTCAGTCTGGCTTTGGTTTAATTTATTTGTTGGGTTTGTTTGGTTTTGTTTTTTCCCGTAGGATAAGAAGTGGTAACTGAACATAGGTAGCATTCCTATGGTTGTTTTCTTTGTGCTCTATTTGTACCAGAGGCCAGGTTCCCATAGAAAATAGGAAGATCAGATTAGAAGGGTCAGCATTATTTCACATCACTGTGAAGTTCAAATGTCTTTTACTGGAGGTAGTACAACAGAAAACAGCACTGAGTCATGGTTTGTATCTTTCAGGGGTGCTAGTACTGTGTATAACGGCTTCCTTTTCAACTGCAACTACTGATTTAAACAAATAAAGTGGCCTGTTAATTGATTTGAGAGAACTTCTGTGCTTGAATGTGTTGTTACATTATTCCTGGATATGGAGAATGGAATATGGATCTCATGTCTTCAAATGGCAGCATTTTGAATTTTTATATTCTCTTGGTCATCTTCAAAGCATTTCTGACATGATGCCTGATCTGATAATAATCTGATAACTAGGTGTGAAAAACTACCTCCATTGAAGTTTTTGCTGCACTTTTTCAACTTCTTGAGGCTGGGAAGGAAAGTTGATTCCAGTAAATAGCAGGGGGCCATGAGAGCTACAGGTATGGCATAGCTGGGGGGTTTGGTGGTCAGAAGTGTCTTCGTATGTTTCTGCATCTGTGTTCCATGTGATGACTTAACGAACTGTGATAGAAATAAAATTTCAGAATATGAGTGTTAGTAAATATGCCCTTTGAACCCTCAACACAAGCGGCTGATTATGTTGGGAGAGTACATGAAAGATAGGGCACTTTATAACAAGGAGTTACAGTTTTAACAAAATTTGTCCTGAACTCAGTAACAGTGTCCATCTGGATTACACCCAAGTCTACAACTGGTCTAAGTCCTTAATCTTGCGCATATGGTCCCACCTTGGTACTGTAGAGCCTGGACTTAAGTTTTGAGATAATTTTTGGGCAAAAGTTGCTCCATCCACAACCTATTCTGTCTTTTTACAGAACATCCACGCCAGCAAAGCTTACTACTTCCTACTACTGCTCTATAGGAAGAGTTTACTTTATGTTCCTTCCTTCTCTCTTTCGATACCTGTCTCCTTACTACATCAGTAAGTGTGGTGGGAGCAGCATAGCTGTCTAGTTTGGATTGTAGGTATCTGGGAAGAGGGAGACTTAATGGGTGCTTAAAGAGCAAGTTATCAGTCCCCTGTTAGGTTGTGCCCATCCAGTGAGCAATGGCATAGTGGTGACTGAAGTCAGGAATGAATAGTTGGGGCTTTGAATAAGTTGTGTGGGTTTTTTTCTTTTTTTTTTTTTTTTTTCCTGTAAATAAAGTCTTGGGATTATGAGGGAGGGGATGGGAGGACAGTTGTGAGATAACTACCTGCTTTACAGTGCTAATTATGGTATGTATTACATATTAATAGGGAACTTTCCGTTGCCACGGGCAGAATCTTCCAGTGGGAGGTACAGGAGAAAGCTGTTTCAGAAGCAGAGAGGGATGGAGAAACCTGGCTTTGCTCTCATGTGTGGCAGCATGGGAGCTGGTATTGTTTGTTGAAGCTGGGAGGGCTGCTCTGACAAACACTGAAGCATTGCATCTTTGCCTTAGAAAAAGCTGGTGCTGTACTGGCTCAGAGGGAACTGAGTTTTGAGCTGGGGAATTTGTTCTAGAAGTTTTCCAGGGATTACTACCACTGTCACTGCGTGAAATGTAGGGACAGTTTGTGCATGGACATGAAGCTATATAAAAGCGTTGCAAAGTAAGAGCTTTTCAAGGTACATTTAGTTGCAGTGCTTTTCTGCTTAGACTTGCTTATGGTCTCCTAGATTGCATTTATGCTGTGGGAGTTAGAGAGCTGTGGCCTTGGTGTTTATTCCTAAAGGAGGGAACAGTTGCATATTTAAAAAAAAAAAGCGCGGGGGGGGGGCGGGGG
>JAVJGI010000040.1:58888128-58919314 GCA_035590275.1 Ibycter americanus
CACAGAAAAGCATAACTGTGTGGTTGTTATGTTAAATGAATTTTAAAGCTGGTGAGAAGAGGCATTCAGAGATGAGAATGCTTGGGGGGAGAAATGAAAGCACATTGAAGCCGTTTCCCCTTGAGGGCTTCAGGCAGGATTGAGAAGAAGTGGTGCATACTGAAGCCTTGTTTATAGTCTTTCACTTACTGTTAATAAAACAGGGATATTCTAAAAGGTTTCCATAATTAAAATGCAGTCCTTGAGTATAGTGCATTTTCTGAGTGGTCTAAAGCCCTGCTGCTTCTCAGACTGCTTAAATCATTATTTATAAAAAATGCTGCAGTGGACTTTGTGCTTTGAAGTTGTTTTCAATCAGAACGATGTTAAAAATGTTGGGTATTGAATAAATGAGAATAAGAACTTATGAGGAAGCTGATAAGTGTACAAATTGACTGGTTAGTAACTAATTACCAGTACAGAGATTGTTTTTGCCTTCTCTTTTTTTCTTAATTGGCTGAATATTAATAAATCAGGTTTATTTCTGGAAAACAGCAAGTTTTAATGGTCTGGCAGAAATTCATAATAAAAAAGCTAAAGAATTAGCATAATAAATAATTATTGCTTCCAGGGTTTTTATTGTTAAGATAATAAAATGTTAAAAAGCAAACCACTTGAGTAGAAAGTAATTGCACTGACAAGCACCACACAGCCAGCATTCACAATAAAGTAAACCTTCCTTCAATGTCAACCTGATTTGCTATCCACATAAATGCTTCCTCACATTATGGAAATGTACTTTTTCTATCAACAGAAAAGAATAAAACTCTAGGCATCTAATTAATCTTGCCTGACATTTGATTTCATACTCAGGTTAAAACATGAGGCAGGTGGGTCTATTCCCCCCCCTGCCCCATGTCCATGACCACAGGCAAATCTCGCCATTAATGTCAGGCTGCATCTGTGTGTCTGTCTCTGCCACATGTCAGTCATTAATGCATTAGCGTTGCTTGTATTTGATTCATATGCACCAGTTTTCTTGTCTGGAGGGCTTGATAAATAGGGAACTGCAAGGCTTCAGCTCTACATCACAAACATTTCACCTTGACCCTCCCTGTAAAGGAAGAGGGACTCTGCTGAATAGAAGGATTAAAGTGGTAATTTGCAGCATAGGGAATTTCCAAGCTGGTGCAATAAAGTAGAAAAAAGAAGCAAAACTGATTTGGCTTTGACAATTTTATTGATTAAGAAGGCTTTTGTAAAAGACTAAGAACTCTTAATAATGCCTAACTGTATTACCTGCAGTAGTTTGGACTTGTTGATGGCAGGATTATTTTTCTAAAGTGCACAGAAAAACTCTACAAAACTAGTTAGTTGCATTATGGATATTTTATTTTCCAAAATTTTAGTTAATGGCTTTTGCCAGAGGCAATGTGCAGCACTTGAAAATGTGGTGGCTTGACCTTGTATGCAAAAACCTGTGTAATTCCATTGTATTTTTACATACTTAGGTAACACAAACATTCAGAAGGACACAGCTAAGAACTTGGGTTGAAGTAGTAAACTCTGGTTGTTCTTAGAAGAAAAGCAGTGATCACCTTAAGCAGTTTCATAATTAAAGTTAGCAAACTGGAAAATATCTTCATGAACATAGTTCATATATTAAAATATCTTCCTGTAGTGTTTGCATGCAAAATCCCTTGGCGCTGGGGAATAAATATTTGTTTATGGGGTCAAAAAGTAATAGGAAGACTCAGTTTTGTTTTGCTGACTAAATGCAAAAAGTAAAAGCATCACTGGTGAATAACGTCTGATTTTTTTTATTTGTATTTTTTAGAAGTTAAATTTTAAACATAAACTTTTGTTTCTACTGTCTGTCTACTACCTAGTAAGTGTAAGTGCAATTGAAATGTTTTTTCTTTGCATTCTGCATGAAAGTCTGGATGCTGTTTGGAAGAAGTGGTGTACAGCAGCTCCTAGCCACAGCTGTATAGCA
Source organism: Ibycter americanus (assembly GCA_035590275.1). Lineage (NCBI taxonomy): Eukaryota > Metazoa > Chordata > Aves > Falconiformes > Falconidae > Ibycter > Ibycter americanus. The sequence goes on from JAVJGI010000040.1 coordinate 58,890,104, forward strand.
GCCCGTTCTATAAATCACTTACTAATGGTGCTGAAAAAATAGTGTACTAGATCAAACAAAAATGAATACATATACAACTTCGATGTTTATGCCAAATTGGTTGTTTATGAATCACATGCTACTGGAAGTTAATAGGCAAAAATTGTAAATGAGAAACGTTCTTGCTGTGATGAACACTGCATTATGTAGATGACTACTTCACGTGTCACCTGCTTTTGAACAGTGATGGGTAGAATCTGATGCCAGACAAAGTAGCATTTAGACCTAAAAAGAGAGAGGTTTACTCATGATTCAGTTTTGGCGACTGTGGCTTTCACTTTTTGTTGTATTGGTGCTTGGTTTGACTGTCTTCCTGTAATCTTGAAAGGCAGCTTCAGCAGATGGAGGTAGAAGATGGAACCAGGAAATGCAACTGCCTGCTAAATCATTCTCGACTATGAGGTTCTTGCTGTCAGCTTTTCCCTAGATATTTCTTGACAGACTTTGCCGTCAAGAAGCAGGACTAGAAACCAAGAGGAGGAGCAGTAACATAGCTTTGGTCCAGTCCACACTTACTAATTTTCTCCACTGAAACAAAATAATATTGCTGTTCTAACAGCTTTTAAGAGACTATATGAAGTGCAGATGCGTACTTGGGAGAAATGCCTTCCTGCTCAATAGCCCATGTAGCGAAAAGCAGCAGATTTTGTTAAGAGGTTGACTGTAATGCTTCGCATCTGTTTATGTGTGGCAGTTTCCTTTTGCATGCTTTTGGAAGGGGTTAGTGTCACGGAACAATTAAAGTAGGAAGAAGCTTCTGTAGATTGGCCAGCCCCACCTCCTGCTCAGTGCAGAGCATGTTAACTTCAAAGCCAGACCATGTTTCTCAGGGCCTTGTCCAAGTTGTTTTGGGTCTATTTAAGGATGGAGGGAGGTTCCACAACCTCTCTGCATTATATGAACTTGTAAAATATGAGCTTTAAAATTCTTTCCGTATGTTAGTGTATTATTTTTATGCAAGAGAAAAAGTTGAGAGACGATATTGCAGAGTACATTAAAACATAAAAGATAAAAGCTAAAGGATTTTTTTGGACTTCTGACTGCGCTGTGTTTGAAATGCATCTGTCAGGAAGGTCTTTCTAAATACCTTTTCGTAGTATTGACAAATACTTTTAAGGTGCCAGTAATGTTAAATTCCTGTTGCTTTCTGTCTAGTTTTGTTCAGAATGAATATGGTTGTACCAGTGACTGCTTCTGATAGTGTTATTTTTCAAATAATAAAATGATGACCTATATCAAGTAAGAATAGTCATTCCAGAAAACATTTTAATTTAGTTTTCAAATTCACATAGCTTAAAGGCATACACCTAACTACTTTCATAGCAGAGATTTTCATTGTAAGGTACCAGCATTCTTGTCTAATAACAGAGAATACTGGAGCTCTCCCTAATGAAGATGCTTTTTTCAATTAAAAACTTCAGCAAAGAGAAAATACACACTGATACTAAACAGAAATCAAATTGCAAAGCCACTAAAATGAGAAAAATATATTAAAAAAAAAAAAATCCCTGTGGGGGGAACTACAGATTTTTAACTGAGTTTTGTCCCAGATACTGGCAGTGAAATAAGTGTTGTTACTCTTAACTTTGAGACTCCATGGGGAGTGTTTGAACAGTGGAGGGAAGGAGAAGTGATGCCTCTAGAGAAATTTGTGGAAAGGAACAACAAGCACACACTTTTTCCTGTTGCAGGGAATTAGAGGTTATTATACTGCATCCAAAGATTTTTTTCCTATACATTTTCCCCCCTTAATTTATTTAACTGTTGTTGACTTTCATTTCAGTTGGGTTCTGCTCATTCCAAGTGCTGTAGAAACCTAAACCTTTCTTTCTGTGTTTGGACACCAAATTAAGAAAGACTCAGAAATGGGCATGACTAGACATGCTTTGGATCCCAGGCATGGTGGTATTCACAGGGGTATTGTTCATTTGAGACTTATGTAATTACGTACCATAAGTCTCCATTGCCATCCTCTTTCCTCATTTATCCTTTTAGCAATAAATTTTGTTCTTGCTAGAAATGTGCTAAGTAATGAGATGACACATGCTGGTCATTTCCAGGGGATTAAAGTTCATGTTTTCAGGGAATTCTAGATTTTATAGTCACAGTAAAAGCATCTTGCTAGTAATCACTGAACAGTGAAAAGGTTATGGGTTATTCCGTGTTTAAATTAATTACCATGTCAGACTTCTAATGAGGAGCTGGTGTATTATGGTTGAGATTTCACGAATGACTGAAATAAATTTGTATAGTCTTTCTGTGTTTCGGGAATCTCAACAGGCTCTGTAGAATCGACACCTGAGAATCTAGATTGCAGATGCAATTCTTCCCCTGTTTAAAATGCATAGTGTTTTGGTTGTTGGGTTTCTTTTGGTTTTTTTGAAGTTCTTTACAACATTGCAAAGGGATTCTTTGTTTTTTTTTATTTAGTTACTGCTGGTTTAGCTAACAGCATGCTGGTTTTTGTCTTATCGGGAGAAAATGCAGAAGACTAAATAGCATGCTTCTGCATTTAGTCATGTAGCTGCTATTAGCATTTGAATCTGTGTGTACATGCGTATGGGCACATAAGTGCCATTTTTAAGAACTGTCAGTTCAAAGCAAGACAAAAATAAGTAGTTTAAAACAAAAACAAACTACTTCACAATTCTGTTGATCTGCAAGTGTAAATATTGCAGTTGGTATACATAAAAGGGATTTGTGAACATTTCCCCAGAGCTAGCATATTTGACTCAGGCCAGCAGGGATTTAAAGACAAACCTCCTGAAATATAGATCCTCTTTCTTCATTTGCAGCCTCATTATCTGACAGTACCAGAACTCAACACACTACTTCTAGCCTTTACTTTGTTCAGCATTAACATACTTTCTACCATCCTCCTCGCTCTGGTAGTAATGGTGGCTGTTCGGTGGAGTATTGCTTTCTGTTGGGAGGAGTAGCTAACGCTGCTACAACTTGAAGCTTCAAATTCTAGCTAATTTCACAGTGGCTTTTTTATGCCACAGACTTATTGTAGGAGTGAAATTTATCCCTGCGTGGGAGAAATAGAGTAGGCAATGTACTGTGATCTGCATTTCCATTTTACTATTCCTTTGGTTTCGTGTCAGTAGTTGACCACCGCAATGCCTTCGCGGAAGTGTTGGTGCAGCGCGTTGTGTGTGTGGTAACAGCCTCACGTTTTTGGTGCTTGGGGGAGAAGGGAGCTTTGGGCTGGGGAAAACTTGGCTGTTGATGAAGGCTGCTATTGGCAGAGATGCATGAACCTCTGAGCACTGGCAACAACAGTTCCACTATTTTTGGCTATAATTACCTTATGTTAGAATACTTTAAATAAGTTTGATAAAATGTAGTGTTACATCAGAGGCACTGTATTTGCAATATGGAGAAGCTACTGAAATTTAAATGCTGAAAGGGAGAAACAGGATTGTAATCCTGGTCTCGCTGCTGTCAGGACATCTAATCAAGATTTCACAAGGCAGATGTGCCTCGTTTTTACAGAGGAATCATAGCAGTGGGATGGTGAGAAGGTAATACAGGAGGGACATCGATGAAAGCAGCAAGCAGAAGGCACACAATTAGAAACTAAACTTTTGTTTCATTGCATGGTTGGAAACCCACCTGATTCTGATGAGCAGAATGCAATGCTAGGCTTGTGCTAGGTCAGGATCTTCACAATTTAAGCTAACATGAGTGAAGGAGTGTTTCTAGACGGCATGCTTGGAAAGGAAAGCTTGAAACCATGAACTGCATGCTAACTGCTGCAGTGGTGCTCAGCTTACAGACACTTTCTTACGTGGATGCTGATTTTAGTGTAACGTTGTGTGCACTAGTACAGCCGTCGATTATCAGGTCAGTTTTGCTCTCTAACTATAAATTCAGAAGTAGGCACTGCAGTAGTTTACTGTGGAGCAGAAATAAAAAATACTGGTAGGCTGTGGCAGGCAGGATGCAAGCGTGCAAGTCTCCACACTTGCAGTGTACATCTTTCACAAGTGCCAGAGGGCTGCAGGAATGGGGCAATGAAAATACAGTCTTTTTTTTTGTGTTTCTCCATTCTTTTTCGTAGAATTTCAGTGACTTTCCTTTTCCTTTAGTAGTTAAAACCTACCTATTTGCTTTCCAGCGCATCATTATCTAGGGTCTATACTCTTAGTTCTTCATATTAGCATTAGTTATTAAGAATGTAGGAAAACCATCCTAGTTGTGAAAAGAGAAGTTTTGTAAGAGAATCTCTCCCTTTCTAGTTGTGTAAGGGAAAGATTGCAGGGGTAATTGAGAAAGGAGACCTAGGGAATTGTGTAGGGAGATTACGAACAGACCTGGGAAAAGAAAGGACTAGAAAACACAGGATGGAAAACCCTGCAAAGCAGAAGAGCAAGAAATTGTTGAGAACAGAACCAGAGAGAAGAGAAAGGAAAAACAAATGTGTGGGGAATGTGGAACATACGGAAGTATTTATCTCATTCATTATGTGTATGCAAGGGGAAAATGAAATGAGAGTCAGCAATGAACTCAATGTTTTCAGTTTATTTAATAAAAACTAGTTACAGTATGTTGCAACTAAACAAATTACATGATGTCTGAAGAGCTTTTTTTATTTTTTGTGCACTTGATGACACATGCATTTTTCACTCTAGCAGGTAGATTTGCTTCTGTAATGGATGTCAAGTACCTTTTTCAGGTTCTTGTGTGCATATCAACCATAAGTAGGTACTGTGTTGTTTCTGTCTTTGCAATGGCATTATGTAATAGTTCACGAAGATAGTTTGCCCCTGAAAATTCTTAAAAATTTGGAAACTTTATTTTTATTTTCCACACACTTGTCAGTCTGGGCAACCCACTGTGTTTTTAATTGAGCATGAAATTAAAATAGATTTGTTTACTCACTTAGTTGGTGTTATCTGGCCTATCAATACTGGCAAAACTGCATTGGGGCAAAGTTTGAGGCTAATGTGTTGCTCTTTTTTTCTTTCTGATATCCTCCAGAAGCCATAGTGTTTGTAACTTAAAAAACCCAAAGCAAACAAAACCCAAATGAATAACCAAACTCCACACAGTGAGCTTAAACAATATAATCGTCGATGCTTAATTCAATTCTCAAGCAGCCTAAATGTATAAGGCAAATAACTGATGTTTTGAAATAGTCTGTTAGATCTGTATATATGATTATGTGGGTTGTTGCTGTCATTATAAAGACATGATATATATATGTAAGATATACTATTAAACTTTAAGTAATATATTCTCATACTTATTTTAGTGAAATATAACATGCATTTGCATTATTAAAATGAATTGCTACAGCTATGAAAGGTCTGTACATTTATTTTAGGTGTTTGAGTTCTTCAGACAAATGTGGTAAAATGCTTTAGTCTTGTATATTGCCACTTCATCAGTGAAAAATACTTCTATGGTGTATGTATGTTTAGTGATTGAAACATGATTTTGGATCTCATCTGGGAGATTGTACAATGTAACTTATTTAATTGGTCTCTCATTTCTTTGCAGCTCTGTTGGGGAATGTGTGATTGAACTGGTGCTGTTAATATGAATTGGTGTTGCATATAGCTTTTTATGGGTACATTTATATGAATGAATTATTTAAAATAGAATTCTGCCTTTTGCAGAAAATGCCCTATATATTATGACTAAATTATCTTTTGACTTTAAATATTTATTAAGTACATAGCGGAATTCCAGTGGCTCATTGGTTTTGCTGCAAATGCATAATGTAATTTGAAGTTAGGAGGAACCATTAGATCAGGATCTCCTCTGATCTCCGGGGCATAGATCAAGAATTGCTGCTACAAGAACATGTACCTGTGCGCATCAGGAGAGGAGTGCTCAGGAGTTAGCATGTGAATTCAGATGGCACTAATTCCCTTTTGAATACACACTGATGATGTGGATAACTGTTTGAAAAACACAGTAAATTATCTTGCTTTTAGGATTTCTCTACGAATAAATTTACTGCACACCAGGTTAAAGTGTGAATTTACATTGTACATAGCTGCCAAAAGGAGATTCTTGAAAGGCTCTGCATGTGAAATAGCAGCATGAACCACCAGTACATGCAAAGCAGAGTAAACCGCCCAGCTTGAAGGTATTCAGACTGCACTATGAAAAGCATCTATGTAATCTTTATGGTGGTTTATACTGTAAATTTCTTTTCTTGGGATTTTTTTTTTTTTTTATGTATCTTGTGTCCTATTTTAAATTGATTTTAAGTTCTGATTTCATCATACTGTGTATTTATTATACTCCATTTCACTCTTACTGTCTTCTCCAGTAGATTCAAGGGAATCTTTTGAGTTGGTCAAAAGATGATGATTATAATAATAGATTTCCATCCCTGACCCCCTGCATCTGTTACTGGGTGGCTTGCAGTAGCTGCTCCTGATGCTGGCATCTTACTAACTTGAACAAAAAACCAAGAGACAGTGTAAAAGATGTACACACAGAGACAAGAATTTGTGGCTGTTGGTACAAATTAGATTGCCACAGCTGTTCAAAGTTAGATGACCATGCATAAATGACAGTTATTGTGATGGTTTAATTTTTTAATATTTTTTTTAGTGTTTAACCTTCACCAATTCTTTTGCCCTCTGTGGTCCAGTTCTTATCTCTTGAATTCAGGTGCTGCTGCTTAGGGCTGTAATAGGCACTTTTACATGGATTTGTTCTTACTTTGCACCAATATATTTCTGTTTTACTCATTAATTCACTTTTCAGAAGCCAGGCAGTGTCCTTTGTTTACTTTTTCAGAAGATTGCAAAGCAAGAATATTAACTATAGTGCATCATCTACCTCCCTTGGAAGTTTGTGCCTAAATTGTAAATGGAGCCCAGACTTTTTGTCCCCTAATACTAGCCTAATATCATATCCATATGGTTTTGATTGTGTATATTTTTAATAGGCTCTAGGCTCTATTGCATTCTGCTCCCCCCACCCCCCCCTTTTTTTTTCTTTTTTGGCACGTTCTCAGACACTTTCAAAATTTATGTTAACTATATGTCCTGTCATTTCCTCTCAGGTAGTTGCTGCTTCATGGGCATAGTGCTTGTTGTGTGCTTCATTGCTGGTAAAGAAAGCATAATTTTTTGTATAATTGAAATATTTCTTCACTCTCTTCCTTTTACAGTTATGCTGGATGCAGTAGGAAAAAACAGGTTCTCGATCAGGGTGATGTGGGTGAAGCAGAATCCCCTTAGGGGTCACTGCAAATACCTGTTTCTAATGTCTAGAGAGACAGCTTTTCATTACCTTGGCTTAGCTAATATTTGCAACTGAACTGCTGCTTTCTGAATGCTTCTTAAATGTTGATGATAATGTAAGAAGAGAATGGTAATGTCTCGGTGCTTTTCCAGTTTTCAGATATTTTGGTCATATTGTCCTACTTAAGACAGAATTCTATATGCACGTGCAAAATGTTTATAACTTGTAGTACAACCCTGGAATAAGCAAAACATTGTATGTTGCTATTTGTTGTCAGGGTGTTCATTGTGAGTGCTTAATTCGGTCTACTGATAAGTTATCAGGGTTAATTTTTAAATATTTTAATTTTAAAATAAATACATTAAAAGAAAGAATGTACTCAGTTAAAGCCAGAGCTATTTTTATTTCTTTAAATATTGTTGAAATGGTACATATAAAAAAAAATACATCTTAGGTAAGCAATATAAATCCATCACAAGATTTGAAAGTTAAAAAATATTAAGCAGGTGTGCAAAGCTGAAGAGATCTCAGATAACAGCAGTAAAATAGTTTCACTTGCTTATTCCCTCCACAATCATTGTCTATAGCTATCTTTCATCAGCAGATCTCACAGCACATTATAAAGGAAGATATGTTTCCTCATTTTACAGAGGGGATGTTGATCTTCTGCCTTATTAATGCAGCACCTTTTTTTTTTTCTTTTTTTTTTTTTCTTTTTTTTCCTTCTCTTTCTTTGAGGGTGGCAGGACAGTGGAACAGGTTGCCCAGACAAGTTGTAGATGCCTCATCTCTGTAAGTGTTCAAGGTCAGGTTGGCTGGAGCTTTGAGCAACCTGGTCTAGTGGAAGCTGTCCCTGCTGACTGCAGTGGGGTTGGAACTGGGTGATGTTAAGGTCCCTTCCGACCCAAACCATTCTATGATTCTATGATACGATTGTATGATAACAACTATGAATGTCTCAAAAGCTCCTGGAGGCTGTCAGTAACGGTGAAAGATTTTCTTGTCTTCTGCAAGCATTCTGGTACAGTGCCTCTTTATGTGATCAGATATGGCCGTTCTATAGAACTTTCCCTTCTCCTTACCCAATGCAGAGATAAAATGGACAAAAGGAAAGACTTCTGTTTTTGTGAATATTACATCTCTAAAAGTTCAGGTATATGAGCTGAATAAATCTCCATGAATTTAATGCTTGATTTCTAATGTAGCATTTTACTTCTGTGAAATTAAGGCAACGTAAAAGGCTTATTTCAACTTTTCTTTTTGGTAGCTGGCGTAGCCTGACAGTACTGTAATGCAGGAACTACAGAAAGATCTGTATCACATAGTGTTATGAAAGTTGCAATGTTGACCTGTTACACTGGTTATAACATTCAGAATTCTGGGCCTGACCTGTTGTGGTTGTTTGGTGGGTATACCTAATGCCCCAAAACTCTCTTTGAAAACAGTTTTGATTGCATTTTGCCTGCTCTGGTTTTATGTTTCCTTAAGTGTTTTCTTTGATAAAGAGATGTAGACTACCATATTTTTTTACTGGATGACTGTTATGCTTTTTATGTAAAAAATGCGTAAGGCATTGATCGCAGAATTATTTAGGACTTTCTTGAGACCTAGCTATTCTTTGGGAGATGGAGGATCACGTTAGCGCAGTTACAGGGACTGGCAGTGCTTCATCTTTAAGACTAGCAGCAGTCATCAATGCAGCAAAACCATTCTATCTTCTGTTGGTGTAGTTGTCTCAAACTGCATGAGGAGATCCCCTTGAGTATACCTAGTGGTGGTCTTTTGAAGGAGAGGCTCCATCTCTGCCTTTGGTTGTGCCTGCAGGCTTAGCTTTAGGTTACTGTATGCTCTTGAAGAGTCTGCTTGGGAGGCCGTGTGATCTGATGCAGTTATGGCTAATGGCCTTGAAATAGCACTTGTAGCATGGCATTACAGTGTGAGTGACAGGCGTTGATGATCCAGAACCATCTTTAGTTTGGGTCATAATGGTTAGTGAGGGACTGGTTGCCAACACATAGCATAGACTATTAGCATTTGTACACACATGAAGCTTTGCTTGAACCGGAGTTGGGAAGTGGTTGGTGAGGATGGAAGCAGATTGTGATATACCCTGTAGGCACAGGTGGGATTTGAAGGTCAGTTTGATGAGGATGTGATGAGACAACCAAGAAGTTAACAGCAGGGCAATTTTAAGTGTTCCTTTCTCGGGCAGCCTTGATCTCCAGTTCAGTGGTAGTATGTACTTTAAAATTCTTCATTACTTTCCATTTTTCAGTATTTCAACTTCATGTATTCCACAGCAAAAAAGGTTGCAGTTGGCAAGTGGCTACCATATTGTAGGAAAAGAGGGCTGGACTTCCAGTCTTCCACGTGGCAAAGGCCTGTAGAATTTGATAGGAAACTCTGTCCCTGCCATCTAATTCTGATGGATGATTTACTATAAGAATTATCTATTTAATTTGGAAGATACTGTAGAACAGCTTACTATGCTTTCCCAGTATGCCCAGTATGCCCTTTTCTAGTTGATATCCCTATTATGTTCTACTGAATGTGTCAAGACACATCTGGATATGTGATACAGCTAGGAAACAAGTCAAATAAAAGTGAGTGAGTATGTGTGTGTGTACATGCACAACTGGCTCTACAGACACATATCTATCTCCAAATTAAAGGCAGGCTTTTATAATAGTTTTATCTTTTAAGTTTTTCTCCATTCATTAAGCATGTTCTGTTTAGGGGAAGGTTGTGTAAACTTTCTCAAAACAACTTCTATTTGAAATTTGTAGCATTTAAAAAAAAAAAAACAACCAAACACCTCTCAGCAAATACTACACAGTATAGGTTAGAATGCTTATCTGCGATGTGTAGATTGGAGTGATCTGGGCAGATAGAAGAAAAAATTAGCTTAATTTTTGTTTTAATTAAACAAGACATATCAGTTAGGAAGCTCCTTGTGCAAATAATCTTCTGCTTAAATATATTTCTACCAGTCTCATTTAAACTATCATGTTCAGTATCACTGTCTTGTAATGCAACTACTGTGACTTACTAATTTGCCACTAATTCTTTATTAACATAATGACAGGAAGTTCTAATAAAATCAGTTGGGCTGACAATAATTTGCTATGGCTTTGGTACCCTGTGTTAGAGTATATAAAGTTTGTTGTGCTCACTTTCTGGTACACAACTTGCTGAGAGTGTTTTCTGTTTTCCAAAAACTGTGTACAGACAAAACCAGCCACTTCTTCAGAAGTAAGTTCTGGTAAAGTATAGTTGAACTACTCGCAGTTGGTCTTAATTATAATTGGATTATATGTGGAGATTTCTATGCTAGAATGGTAATTTGTTTTAGAAAGGTTTTATCCCTCATCTGTTACAGAATAAAGTCTCTTTGTTATTTTTACTCTTTGTTTGAATGTGTTTAAGCTAGGAAAAAACAGTGAACAAATTGCTACCTCCTCTGCATGTTTCTTGTTCTGCAGAAAATTCTTGAAAACTCTGGCTGTGTGAGTACTTCTATTGACCTAAAAAGGGACAGAGATAGGAGTTTATGGGAACTACCCAAAGATGGGAATACCTGCAGTGCAGTTAACCTAAATAAAGCATGATGGTTCACAATGAAACTGGTTATGAAACAGTTTTGGCATAACTGGTTTGGGGTTTGTGGCTTTCTTTTCCTGAAGCAGTTTCTGTGACTGGGCACGTAGCCCGCGTGTCGCTGCTGTGCTTTGAAAAAACAATTGTCATAAATGTTCTAAAAGCTGAAAAATATTTGTTGTCTTTACCGTATGGACCTTTATTTTACTTTATTTTATTTTATGTGGCGTTTTCATAACAAATAAAGATTTTTTTTTCTCTCTCTCTCTTTTTTTTTTTTTTTTTTTTTTTTTTTTTTTAAGTTGTGGCAGCCTTAATGGAGTAGCAGCTTAATTATTGATAATTTACAAGGGTGGTACACTGGCTAGATTTCACCCATGTAAATCTGCTGCTGCCTTAGCAACAGTTACAGTGTATCATTTAGTGCTTAGGCTGTTTGTGGACTATACAATATCATAATTACGGAATGAAATGCACAGATGCAGGGGCTTGAATATAAATGAGTTGTGCCTCATAGAGTCTTGAATTTTTTAGGAGGGATATACATGACGTGTGCGTGCCTAGTTCTCAAGTTTCTTGTCCCCCAATGATGTCTGTAGTGTAAAGGTACAGTTGATTATTGTTTGGGAATACCATACTACAGCATAGAGAAAAGGAGCATGGAAGCAGATATAAAGCAAGAAAGCGGTTATCATTCGTGGTGGGTAGCAGGACGGTACTTCAGAACTGAACAGGTATCACGGCCGGCACTGTGTAAACAGGGCAGTAAATGTTTTTGACCCAGGAGAAGCCTACAAGCTGAAGGTAAGGGACGAGGTCAAAAATGCAGAGAACAAAACACCGATCACAGCAGTCTTGTTAGAACAGCTTCTGAGAAAAAACACATCTAAACAAGATTCTGGATAGCTTTATATCCTGTTTATAATGTAGTAGAAGTCCCTGTCTAGCAGTAACCTTCATAAAATTTCAAGTGTGTCAAGAATGACAGTATTGAGTGACTGGTTGTTTATATTTGTTGACAAAGATACTTTTTGTTTGTTTTCTTGCTCTGTGCTTGACTACCGCATACGTGTGAAATATTTTATTACACTGTGCAGTGTTTTTAATGATTGTTGCTAAATATACGTGATACATTATGGAACTTAAGAGTATGTACAAATGGAAAAAAACCTTGCAAATACATCTAAGGAAGATCACTTACTCTCCATCATCACCTTCCTTTTCCATCTCCATTTGAATGAAGGATTTTGCTGTACACATTTATTCTATTTATTGTTGCACTTAGTTTACCACTCTTTTCCATAAGAATAGAGCTTTGCTAAAAAGCAAGCTCTTCAGCAGCGCAGTATTTCTCAGGAAGAATAACAAGAAACTTGAAATATACCAAATATATTGAAGAAGTCTCAAAATATTTATTTAAGTGCCAGTTCACATGAGTCCTCATTTGAGCTTCTTCATAGACATGGATGGGATGACATATTATTAGTTATATTTTGTTCCCTTCAAAAGGTAGCAATTTAGTGCACTACTGTACTCAGATGTCATTGTAGAGGAAGCATAGGTTAAAACAGATGTCATGAATTAGAAAGGAAGAAGAATGATGTGTTTAATGCCAAATTGGTTTTAGAAGTTTCCAAAGAGTTGATGTAAGAGAAAAGTAATGGCTATTAAGGTACTACCTTTTAATGTGCTGATACAGTCATAGTGTGTTCAGCAGTGCTTTAGTACTGTGTTAAGCGCAACAAGACATCTGTAGAGACTTGACATAGTGAAAAAGCTTAGAAGTAATATAAAGGCTATACTGTTCCCATTTCCTTAAGTAACACAGAACAGAAAAGGGAATTTATTATTTAAATGTTTATGAAAAGAACAAGAAGTTTTAATGTGTGAATGTACAGAAAAAAGGAGAAAGCTTAATTGAATGGTGGGGAAAGCTGCAGCTTTCAAAGCTAGTGGTGGCTTTTTTTTTTGCTTCTTAAATTAAGCTAGGAAGAATGCTTTCTTTTCCATTAAATAGCATAATTAGCCCTAGAATAACTAACTGTCTTCTAGTCTCATGTTTGTTTTCATGACCTGCTTGTTTACTTGTAGGAAGTATTACTAATGAATGACACCTTTGCTTGCTAAGGTGTGTGTGGGAAACCCACGAAAAAGTGGGGAATGATAAATGACACACAGTATGATAAATGGTCTGGGAGTTTTATTTTTAAATTCCGTCATAAGCATTAGGGTCCAAGGTTCTGATTTTTGGGTTTAACTTCCCCAGTGATTAGTTGTCCCATGTCAATGGAAAGAAACATACTAGGGTTTATCCAATTTTTGCTTCTTGGAAAAACAGGGATCATTGTCAAACAAATCCTCTGACAAGGTATGATTGTTACTAACTGCATAGATTGTTTTGGACATATTTGTTGTGCTGTATGTAAATGGAACTTTTGCTGTACTGTATATTCAGTACAAATCCATGAAATTTAATAAGAGATCTGGATTTGGCCTTTGGTTTCTAATGTCTAATGAGTTGCCCACAGTCTTCACTGTATATTGATAATTTATTTTGTCTGCTTAAACTCCTGACTTTAATATTAGTCCAGGTTTTGTCTCCAGCGCTGCATAAAACTGCAGTCTGAATAAAGCTGGTGTGCTTGAAATGTTGTCTGCTTTTTGGGGTTGTTGTGTCCCTCTTTGCGCACACCTCCCCCCCCCCTCCCCTTAAAAAAAAATTATTGGGTTAATACATTTATTCTGTCTCATTTATATCTTTGCCTTGTTTATGTTCTCAGGGAACATTTACACTCATGTTTTAGTTTGAATTGGGAATGTACTTCTGAAATGGACTTTGGGAATTGGCTGGGTTTGTGCACCTCAGTTGCCATTGCTAAACTGTCCTGGAGCTTGCAAATTTGGATTCTTTTTGGATGAAACTGAAGTGGGAGATGTAACACAGGAGTTGCATCACCTGCTGATGCTGATGGGTGTCCAGTCCTTGAGACTGCATTGCAGTTACTTTGAAGTCAAGACCAGTGTGGACAATGGCTCAGGTCAGCTGTTCTGCTCTGCAGGACCCTCCTGCCACGCAGCACCATTTTCTTTTGAAACCCTTATGGGTGCAATGATGCTGCAACCAGGACTATGGCAGCTGTTTGTCGTGTCCGTGCTCCTTTGGTCAATTCGTGATTCTGTGTTTATTTTCATTTAGTCGTTATTCTGTATTTATGTCGGTTAACATTTTTCATAAATAAGAGGGATTAGACAGTGAGAGCACTATACATCACTAAGAGAGTAACAACTTGTTGGGCTCTTTGAAAAACTTTGAAGTTCTTTCATTTCAGAATTAACCTGACCGAAGGCTTGAAATTTTCATTTTAATGCATTCCAGAGTGTATCTAAGCAGCTTTCCTTGATATTCTAGTGTTTTAGGAAGATACATACTACTCACCCAAAAGAAAGCTTATGTAAATCTGCATATGTAGTAAAACTCGAGTTGTTGTACTCTGTAAAAGATCAATTTTGTTTCTTTTAATTAAAAAGAAAAATATTTATTGGCAGATTGAATGGATTAACAACTGTTTTGGCTTACCTGAAAATCCTAACTTGAAATAAAATTCCAAATCTCCTTGCATTATTAAAGTTACCTTTGCAAAATCTCTAGTGTGTGTTATAGAAAATAGAGTTGTTTGCTAACCACCGCTATAGCCCTTATTAAGCTTTTTCAATTCTGTAAAGGCAATAGCTCTGAAATACAGAAGAGATTGCATTAAATCCTTGGCTGGCAATTTTGTGTGGGATTGAGTATTGAAATGCAGCAAAGCAAATAATGAAGGCATATGTTTACCTATAATTCTTTTTACCTTGGGAGAAGGATTAAATAGGAACAGTTTGGTTGTTGTCAAATTCTTAACAGTTGCTTTCAAGCATGAAACAGTCCCTGGGCTCTCGGAGGATTTACTTAGCAGTTTGAATAGAGAGGTCTTTACTGCTAATGGAACTGAGATGGCAGGCTTAAGCAATGGGGTGCTTTATAGCCTCTTTAACCACTTGAGAAGATGTAACATCAAATAGCTGAAATTGTCTTGGTCTCCATTGGTATTTGGGAAGTTGCACAAAGATTGGTGAATAAATAATTCAGAGTTGTATGAATGTCTTGATGCCAGAGCATTGCAAGTATCTAGAAGTTTGATTCACAGAAGGTTTAGTATCAGGAGACATCCTCTAGTTTTTGGTTGGGCTTTGCCCCAGGGAACATTTACTGATGATTAAAAAAAAAAATATTAAAAAAATCTGTTGGGATTCACAGGTTTGTATAGACGTATTTAACATTCAGAAATGTTCTTCATAAAAAGGAATGTGTTATCTTTGTGGTGATGGCTTACAATTCTTGAATTCTTTCATAATTTTTAATATGAAAAAGTTGAAATTAACATTTGAGATGTTTGCTGTTACATTCCTTTACTGTATGTTGATTTTGATAAACAAATAGTATTTAATAAAACCTTTACTAAAATGTTTAGGAAATGTATATAGACAATCTATGATTGTGGATTCATCCCCAATCCTGCCTATAAGTCAGATTCTCAGTTTTATTTTGACTTTTTTATTTTGTTTTGTTTGAGTGTTTTGGTTTTGTTTAAGATTTGCTTAGTGTAAGTAGTGGATGCTTTCTTTGAAAGGAGGAGGTAGAAGAAAGGCTACTAGCACTGGAAGAATGTTAGGTTTACATATCATAGGATTTACCTTGTTTTCTTCCATGTGGGACAATATTATTTGTGATTCCAATACTACAAAGTACAAAACATCCCCCCCCCCCCGCTAAATATCTTATTAAACCTGCTAATGAGATATCTAGAAGCTTTACTATGGGGATCAAAATGTAATGTGAGAAACCATTCTGGATGAATACCCACGAACTTGGGATAGTTTTCAGTGCTTTGAAAGGGTTATTACCTACTCAGTTAATCTAATTTCTGCCAATGCTAATTGCCTTGTCGGTACTGAAATCTTAAATTTCAGCTTCTCTAATTTTTCCTCTGAAGGCTATCAAGTCTCTGCTGTGACTCATCTGTAAAAAGGTCCAAGAGCAAATAGATTAATTTATAGATTTGTAGATTTTAATCTTCTCTGTTGCCTACATAGGCTTTCCCATTACATTTTGCACTTTTTGGAGCCTGTATCTGGAAAGGTACTGATACAGAGTCTCTCTGATGGATAACAAGCCAAATCCTGAGGGACATGGTTTCAGTGGTATATTGTGGTCACTTAAAGAATTTAAATGAATGCCTATTTCTAATCTGAATTTGTCTGAGCTTCAAGGTCTGCTGTTTTATCTCATCATGCATTTTTTTTGCTAGATGAAGAAGTTGCCTGTTATCAGAAACCTCATTCTTTTAAAATTCTTTAGACTATGAGCAAATCACCTCTTAAATCTTTCTGAAATAGAGAAGAGACCTATGAAGTCTAAGTAATTATCAAATGGCAGATTTTTCCAGACCTTTGTTAATGCCTGCAATTCTTCTAGTGATTCTTTTTCTTCTGCCAAAGTGTCTGTTGTGCACTGAAGTCTGCTAATGTATGTAGCGAAAATAAGTGATATTGTATTTTATTGCTGAATATGTTGATCGTAATATCAGCATTAGAAGCTTTTTGACCTTGGCTTCATGTTTTTAATCCTTTACATTGTTATTTCCCTTGGGTTAGATTTCTTCTTTCTGCTTCCCCTCCTCCCCAATCATCCTGAGATTAGCATCCTGAGACTTCAGAAGCTGAAGTTCCTGTCTGACTAAAAAGCTCAACTATTACGACTGCTAGTGATGACGTCATGAAAGCCAGTGCCCTGTGTGTGCTAGTGGTCCCTTCCAATAGCTGATACATACTCTCTCACCTAATACATTGCTTTTAGTCTGCAGCAGAGTCAGAATCAATCTGATTACGTTCCCTTGCAGGTAAAAAGAACATCCATTCTGATCTGGACTTGTCTTCTGCAAAAATTTGTCTGTGGAATTTAACAACAAATAGTATCTTGAAGTCTACTGCCAGGATAAGAGGATACTGCTGTCTTGAGCAGAACTTAGGGAGGCTGAAGCCATAATAGAATGTGTAGCAGTTTAAAACTTTTTTGTAAATATGGCTTTTTCTCTAGAAATGAGGGGCACCCCGAGGAGAAGCCAAAAGCCTTCCTCAGAAGGCTTTCAGATGTCCAGCTGGACATGGGCTCTGTGCTGTTCTGTCAAGACAGTGGACGAATTAACAGTTTCCACAGGAGTATGGGAAAATGACGTCCATCTCCCAGAGTCTTTCAAAAAGTTATGTCCACTGATAGCTTTTGTTCACTTTCTTGCTTTTCCTTTCCTTCTTTTTTTTTTTTTTTTTTTTTTTTTTTTTTGGTCAGGGCTTCCTTCGATTAACAATCCATTTAGTGGTCTCTCGCTGTGGAGGGGCACTTTTGTTCAGGTCAGCAGACCTGGTCCTGTGATACCGTTACATTTACTTGCCTTTTAAAAATTACTATCTCTTCAGGGACTTCCTTAGCTAAACTCTGAAATGGTCTTGGAAACCTGAAGACTGGTCACCTCCTGTTATCTGAGAAATAGTGTACTTGCAATTCTGCTCATGTTTTCCAGCACAGCCTACTTTTACAAGCTTCTCTTCCCATTTAAATGAAAGGTAGGGCTGTTTTCCAGGTCATGCACCCATTTTCCTCGTCTGTGAAGTGATGCACAAGACTTCTGAAATTAAGTATATTAAATGGGACAGTTTTGTTCTGCTTGAATCTTTTCGGAACCAATACAGTAAGGTATTTTGTAAGTATTTGCTAATATCACTGCGAAGTGTTTGGGATGAATTCCTTGTGGATTAGAGGTTTGATGAATCTTGGAGTCAACTGGAAAGTAGAGTAGTTTCTCAGGTGGCTGATCTTCATAGCTCATAGGCAAAATACAATTTCAGCAATTCAGTCGCATGGATTTGCAGAGGGGTAAACTATCAGATTATTGGCATTGATGAAATAACTGGATTAATGTTAAGGAAACGTTGGCAGAAAGATGATGTTTTGGCTGCTGTGAGAGTACATGCATGGTAGAGAATTTATTTTCTTAAAGATATGCAAACTTCTGAAATCTTTACAAGAACAATATTCTGTGTCCTTATGTAAGACTGGGTAGTTTAGTGATCTGATCATTACAAATGCCTGATGTTCAGTGTCTACCTCTACACGGTGTACTTGTAAAGGTAGGGATGGAAATCTGAAATCCTGTGGTGAAATTCCAGCCGTATGTGCAGAGGTCATTGCAGTGGGGGTTGAAGTCTTCCACAAATAAATCATGGCAACTAATGGTGCTGAAAGGAACTTGGTTAATTCAAATATAATGGTTATTTAGAGACATCAGATAGGTGGATACTCTACAGTGTTAAGTACTTTACAAAAAAACAAGTATTAAGTGAATTAAAACAAATGAATTGCTCTTTACTCTGGAAACATAAATTGCTAGTGTATGCAGGTTAGCATGCACCCTTTTGCAAATATTGGGCTCGATGACTGTTTCTGTAAAATACGGTAATAGAGTTCCTGTGTCTGCTGGTAATCACCAGTGAAGGTGAAATCTTTCTTTACCGGTCTTGAGATGGTCTAGGGCAGACTGAGTAAGCGTCATCGAGCTTTTTTTACAAAGAAATCTACTCTTAATGGCTCTCACAAAGAGGTCTTCTGGGCCTTCTGCGTTACGAGCACATAACAGGGCATGTTGGGCTTAGGGTCACCCCTGCTGAAAGGCAACTTGGCTAGACAAGCTCATAGCTCTCTTTGTGGCTGTTGTCAATGTCTAGTCTTATTAGCATTGGATCTAAGGAATAAATCTTCACCTTTAAGAGAACCCCGTCTTCATTGTGTTGCTTTATGGTTTCTGTTAATATTTTGCATATATTTATCAGTTATTTTGTTTAAAGAGTGTCAGAAGAGTGTTTCAAGAGTGTCTTTTATCTGTGCTTTCCACACATCTGTGTTACCTGGCTCATTTGTTGCCCAGCATTTTAATATTACTCAAGTAAACTCATAGCTTAAAATTAGAGAGATTTTTTTTTTATCCCTCTGTACAAATATTTTTTAAAAGGTTCATGTTGTTGCTGTTGAAGTCATGTTAAAGATATTAACAGTGTTCAGAACCTCAGAAGTGGGTGTTGCTTTCTCATATCCATACTCTTAATAGCCGTTACTTCACTACAGAAATAGTGAATTTCCATACCTCTTTGCCTTTGTAATTTCTGTTGATTAAATAAATATGTGTATAACTATGTTTTGGTGAAGCAGAAGTTTGTGTATATATGATGTAATTAGTGTTTAGTTTCCATACAACACAGTAGCATATGCAATGTTGGAAGCTGCTAGAGCTCATGAAAAAATCCAGAGAATACCTATTATATTTCTGCCAGTTGAATAGGTATAATCTTCAGGGCTGCCCCTCCTTACAGCTTTTCATTTTTCTGTTGCTTTAATAGTATCCACACATTTGACCTCTACACCCTGTATCAGAGCTTTACTGAAATTTTGTACTGAAATACTGCTTTAGTAGTCTGTATCCTTTGCTATGGAGATCTTGTAGAGATCTTTTTTATTTAGAAAATCAACATAATTTGCTGTTGTGGAAAGCTGATTTTGCTAGGCAAGGACTTTCCCTCTGTTTTAGCCTTAACAGTGAATTGAAACTGAAAAGGTATTTTAGAACAAAAAAAAATCGGAGTCTAAGAGATTATTAACTCCCTGTTAAAGGCCAGTTTCCTTCTTTTGTTTCCCTTTCCTTTAAAAGGAAGCTAACTTGGCTTTTGGGTTATGGAAAGTTTTACATGATTTGTAGATTATATTACCAGAAGGAACTGTGGTGTGTGTGGGTTGGTTTGTCTACCTCTAGGCTGTAGCAGGTTCCACATTTAAGTCCTCCTTGAACTCCAGCATTTAGCATTTAATGTCTGGGTATTAACTCCCACTTGCTCTTCATGTGTGCTTCTTTGGCCCCACCATTCTCTGAAGAAGCTACATTTGGTTGATTGTTTCTGGGTGTTGGTTGGTTTTTAAATACTTTAATTTTTTTCTTCTAGGCCTTTCTTCCTGGCATGGAGGCCCTCATTCTCCACACTCATCCTTCGCTTCTAAATACAAGTTTTTGTATGTGTTTTTCAAAATGATTATTTACTAGTGTCTGTCTGACTGAACGTTACTGAGGTTGTTTTGTAATGCTCTATTACTTAATGTTTCTTTCTCAGCCTTTCTGTCATCTTCAAACTCTATTTGGGAATGGTGCAGTGTTCTTAAGGTTGTTAACACTGTCCTATTCCCACTTCACACCTAGTTAGTTGTGTTTTGTCGTTTTTTGTATGTCTTGTTTCGTTTTTTCCCCTAAGTGGTTACCATTTGAGATGTCTGGCTAGGTTTTGGGTTAATTTAACAAATGTAATGAAATTTTTTTTAGTATTCTTATTTTCTTGATATTGTAAAGTCCTCATGAAAAAAATGCATCAAAACTGTTATATTGTGATAAATTTGCTTTTAAGCAAACACTTCAGTTTTTCACGGTGTTCTCCATAAACTGGTGAATGATCAAAAGCAGTCAGTAACTTCATCAGTTTCACTGGGCCTTCCTTGGTGCTTAGTAATACAGCTGGTTAATTTTAACCAACTTCCTCTGGAATTTGACCAGGGAAATGCATTGGAAGCAAGTGAAGGTGTATGGGATTATACCTGTGTGATTAATACTGATATAACTGTAATGAAAATGGGCTTGTAATCTTGCACCCTACTGTCACCAAGTGTGCCATTTGAGCACAAAGATCAGGAAACCTCAGGCGTAATTAAGCGTGGGTTATCTTGGCTGTATGCTCTTTTTATGTAAACCTTGAGTCAGAAATGAAAGCTTCAGCGTTGCCAGATGCACCGTATCTGCAGCTTACTGTCCAAAGTGGTGAGGTTAACGTGACTGCTCTGCTTGTTGCTCTGTCAGTCCCTTGTTGTAACATTGGAACTTCATGAAAAAACATCAGAGGTAATTACTTAATGTTAGTTGTGTGAAAATGGGTGACTGAATAAAGGAGAGAGATTAAAGTTAGTGCGTTCCAGGGGAAATAGCTGCTGCAGAATCTCAGATGTAGCCTGGCCAGCTGCTTGTACACCTGGAACCATCACTGTGGGATCCTCTGTCACAGCTAATGGGAGGCAGGAGTGAGCTTAAGGGGTATTGAGGGAAACCTGAAGATATCGTTTTGAGGAAGCTGTGATAAGCTGTGATAATTTGTGGCAAGAAATCCTGGGCTGTTTCCTAGAACTTTTATTTGTTCCATGGTGGAAGAAGCCAAAGTGCTGATTTTCTTTCTTTAACTTTGATAAAACACAGATATACAAGTTAAAACTTGCTTTTAAGTGTCATGCAGTGACGAGGGCTTCTGAGAAAGATAATTTGGTCCTTCACTGGCATATTTTCTTTCAGAGCTGTTTTTAGTGTATTTAACATTCTACTGTGTCCTAAGGACAGGTCTTAGGCTTATATATGTTATAGTGAATTAATTATTACTTTTATTTGGTCTTGATGAAACTTTGCAGTGTTTAAGGTCATTTGCCTGCAGTTGTAAGTTGAAGAATATGATTAGCTGGTTGGTCTGTCACTGCTTTTTTAAGTCTTGGCCTAAAGAGAAATAGGGGATCTGCATGACAAAGCATGGATTATACACTTCTGTGGTAGTTAAGAAAAAAAGCACAACAAAACCAACAACACCACAAGTAGCCAACAACAAAAAAAAAAACAGAGGATAGAAGAAGAAATACGGAGGCTGCTTGCATTCCTGTCAATTTGCATCTCTTTTAGAGCACCACTTTTAGTGAGGTTGCTTCCCCCCTGCCCCAAATAATGAGAAAACTAGAAATGCTAAGGTCTGTCCTTTTTTTTTTTTTTTATGAGCAGAACTAATTCTATATTAATCAGGAGAAGTAAAGGTCAGCTAGACTTATTTTCAGAAGTCAGTTGTTGCTCTGAAACTAGATAATTTGGGCACTATCTGAAATGAAGTTTTCATGTAAGTCTTGATACATATGAGACTGAAACACAGTAAAACATTCAGTAAAAGCAAGCAACTTACATGCTGCTTAACAATTAATGTAAAACAAGGTTTCATGAAAAAGTAGTGATACTACTTTCAGCATGGTTAAACTTAAATATTAGGTAAATGATCTGGCTATTAAGTTGTTCACTTTCTTCTGTTGTGAGTGACATGAAGTGGAAGAGTTGAATTGCACGTTGAAAGGGACAGTACCATTCAAGACCTTCGCCCTGACGCAGCTTGTCACCAGGATGCTGGCTCATCATTTTTGCTTGTGAACTGAATGGCAGCTAATGAGGGTTCTGTGTGGAAGTTGAATTGTGATGTAGGAATTTCTAGCTTGCTTGTATTTTAGTTCATCCCTGAACTGAAAAAATGCTCAAAAATGCAAGAGGCTCTGAAGTCAGATTCTTCCAAAGAAGAAAGGCAACTTAGGATAGTTGAAATAAGATGATAGTATCCCAAAATATTTACCTGACCAGCAGTTAAAATGTGCTATTAACTTAGTGTAAGAAACAAAAATATTAAGAACGGATGTCTTCAGCAAAGCTACAGGGCTTTCTGATCTGCTTGTTCCTTAATAGCTGTCCTCTCCTTGAAAAATCCTGATAGAACTGGAACATTTTGCATCTTTTCATGAAGGTCAGTGTTGTGTAGTTTTGCAGAATCAACCAATTTCAGAGTTAGGCATCCCCTGCTGAAAAGCTCTGCCAGAGTATAATACAAAAAGAAATGTGTTTTCCTAAGTAGCTGACTCAAAATTAATTTCGGTGTTACCAATCCCCACGCCTCCACCTCTCTCCCCCTAACAAATAACTCACTGAACCCTTGGAAATCAGCTGCTGTACAGCAAAAAATCAGAGGCCATACGAGTAAACAGATGTGTCACTTTGTGGCCAGTATAACATCATGACTTTTACCAGAGCTGCATTGTAACATGGAGAGAAGGCAGGTGAAAGTGAAACATGTGAATGAGGTTCTGGCCAGGACAGCATCAGCTACAAAGGTGACAAAGATCAAGGGAACAAAGAGCAATGTTAAATGTAATGACCTTGGTAAGAGCACCAGTTATGAAAGTGTCATTTAATGCTTACTGCTGTTATGAATATACTTTTATACTTGCTACGGAAGCAAATGCACTATCTTTACGAAAAACAGAAAAAAGCAACTAAAAAGCCAAAACCAGTTGAAGGCTGCCTACCAAGTACAAGAGGAAGGAAAAATCCAGCAAGGAACCAATAATTAAAGGCACTAATTGGGGGCACTAAGCCCATCCATTAATAAACCTACATCAACAAAGTAATCAGAAGATTAAAGAACAAATAATGAAAACATTAGGACTGCAATACTAATTTAAAGAAGTAAATTAAGGAAAGGAGACATTGCTGTTGTCTCTGAAGATTCACTCTGTGCCTATGTCCTCAAAAATTAAATTGAATTTTAAAATAATTAAATATCTTTTACTGGCCTGGGGGGGCGGGAGGTGGGGGGGGTGGCACGCGGGAGGAGATTTTCAGCTACATATATTTCAGTTTTGCTGAATAATACTGGATTTGTTATATTCTACCCACAAACTTTTAAAATCCAAATGTAGTCATTCTAGTCAGGAGTAGATGTCATACCACAAGTAATTACTCTAAATACTAGATTTGCTCTGTCAGAACAGTAGTAAAATAAGAAGGAATAATATCCTTTCGGTAGT
The DNA here is from genome assembly GCA_035590275.1 of Ibycter americanus. Taxonomy (NCBI): domain Eukaryota; kingdom Metazoa; phylum Chordata; class Aves; order Falconiformes; family Falconidae; genus Ibycter; species Ibycter americanus. Next base: position 58,913,727 of record JAVJGI010000040.1, read on the forward strand.
TTACAGTTGGATTTTGACTAATAGATGTTTCCCAGTAGAAAAGGTATTTCCATCATGAGTAATCTGAAAAAGCCTTAAAGAGAGTTATAGCAAATAGTGCATATTATTAGTCTTGAAAAAAACCTTGAAAATCTGATCTTTCCAGAATGACAAATTTGCCATTTTGGGATGATAATTTCAGTTAAAATTACTGTTACTGCTTTATTAGATGGAAAGATTAGCTGAAATGCAATGACACATTATGAGTGTTCTACTAATTTATCTGTTGAATAAAAAAAAAGAGACGGGATGAGTTTTTGAAGCAGTAAAATACATTGCCTTATTTAAGTATTGTAAATTACAATATTTCTGATTTAAAGCCTTTTTTTATAGCTTAAATGACATTGTACAGTGTCATTTTTCTAGGGTTTTCCTCCCCCCCTTTTTTTTGGTCCTGAAGATTTTTATATGACCATAAGTTTTACTCCTGTCTATCAACAATAAAGCAATACAATATATATAATTAAGTAAAACTTACCTATCATTCCAAGCATACTAGTATAACTTCAGGCCTTCAGAAATCTTTTTTCAGCCTATTATAGTACATATTCAAAAATGTTGAAGTACAGCAAGTCTTTGGCTTTTTCTTTTCTTAGAGCAAAGCATCTTAATCCTTTTTTTAATCTTCAGATAACATCTGATCTTGCAATAGGTGATTTTAATGATACTTCATATTGGTTTCTAAAACGGATGGAGTTTCATCTTTGAACAACAAAAAAATGGGAAAATAATGTGTAAGAGCATGTGAATGATACTTTAGTAGAGATGTGTATGGTAAGAGAAATCAGAATTTCAACATACTTCTAGTTTTGCATTATTCACTTTCTTGTTTTAAATCTGTGGACCAGTTAAGTTAGCAAATACTTTTTCTGCCTGTCCCACTTCGAAAATTCTTTAAAACACTGACAAGAAGCAGCGGCATCTACCATTTACTGTGCAATATCAGTAAGAGGTGGCACATCTCTTTAAGTATCACTTTTTCTAGAGTTTTAACACTTGGATTTTTGTTTAATACCATTAGACATTCTTTGAGATAAAATAGAAATGCTCTCCTAGGACGTCTATTGCTAAATTCAAGCTCTTACATTCAGGGAATGAGTTTTATGGTCAGTAATCTACTGGTGATGGGGACTAATTTAAATTGGTTTTTGTCATGGAAAGCTAGTAGAGTTTCTACAGCAAACCACAGTAACTGCACTGATAACAGTTGTGGGATACCCAAGCATTGAATGCTGCGGTATCTGTGTTTACTTCTCTTTGACTATGTGGAACAGGTTTTGTAGTGAAGTTAAAAATCAAGGTCAGTGCTGTGCCCTGGCTGTTGGAGGCTGGGGTGGTGCGGTGCAGCCTGCAGTAACAGCATCTGCACATGCTCTGGCTTTCTTTGGAAACACTGCCTCTCGCTGCTGCTTCATCGTTCAACTTGCAGGTTTTGGCAGTTTGAGAGGTTTCTGAATTTTGGAAATCCTAAACTGTGTATGGTACCGGAAAACAGCTGTTACCTTAGCTTTTCATTAACTGACATTCAGGAGTGGATGTTTGTATATTCAGGTCGTTGTACAAAATCATGAACTTAATTGGTGAGTATTTGTCTTTAACTTAGAAGCAAGACACATAGATATTAAAATTTGTTTCCGGTCAAAATAAATGTTGTCAGCTCTCTAAGTTTCATCTGTGTGTTGCCTTGTCCTCCCATTACAAGGTCCAGTCTTTTCATTGTGCAGGCAAAGGAAGGGGAATTTTTAAAGCATGTTTCCTTGTAATTGAATAGCCACTTAATTTAGTGCTTTACATTTGTCCAAGAGTGGCAGACCATCTTTTCTGTTCACCTGTGTGGTTTTTTTTTTGGGATTTGGGTTTGATTTTGTGTTTTAGTTGCTATCAGTTGTGATATTGCAAGTGAACGTGCATGTTGGTGTTTGGTGGATTACAGAAAATGACTGATATTTTTTAATTAAATATAAAGAGAATCTATTGTATACCTCTCTGTAATCTGTGTATTCCCATCGCGGGTTTTTTTTGGTTTGGTTTTGTTTGGGGTGGGGGGGAGGGAGAGCGTTTTTAAAGGGACTTTAGAGCAAACTTGATTGAAATTTACAGAATTTCCTAAAATTTTATGTTGTTACTGGATAAATTGGTGAGAACGTGGAAGAGCTCAGTAGGTTGGTCATCAACAATTGAGGTGTTTGTGTATTTAGGGGCTTTTTCAGGTTGTTCACTCAGAACAAAACAGAATACCTCCACCTCTTTACCGGTCTTGACAATGAACCAACACTGTTTGGCAAAATAAGCTATGGTTTCTGCTGATTTGTTTAATACCACACGGTTTTTTATGCCAGTAAAAGTGAGGATAATCAGTGCACTCTTGCAGATTCTCCAGAACTTTCTCCTAGGGAACGCGCACCAAGAGTTTTCTCATTTTCATTAACGCCTTCCTGCATTATGCACAGTTGTACAGGAAATCAACGTAAAAGCATTTCTTTACTCATCTTTTGCTTTGTGTCAGTATTTAGTATCTTTGTTGTTAGCTGTACAGCTGCTGAACCAAAGAACACTTAATATGGAAAAGACTTGCTTTGTTTGGGACCAAGCAATAAAGCCTACGTTTAGTGATCTTTCACAACAGGACCTTGTGTAGCTGATTAATGTACTGCAGAGGAAGGCTAGGAAGCCCCTCTCTTTTTCTTTCTTTCTTTCTTTCTTTTTTTTTTTTTAATTATTATTTTTATTCCTGTGATTGCCTCAGTGCCCTAAATACTCCTGTGTCAGCAATTAGCAGTAGCAGTGTTTCATTAATCCATCAGATTTCTGATGCGGCACATTCTAAGGCCGAGAGATAATAGGGAATCATTTGTTTAAACCTCAGGATTAGCCTCTGATGCATCAGGCTGCAGCGTGTCGTTAACAGCAATGGTGGTAGAACTGTAAACTAAAGCAGATACACGGTGCATGGTTGATACTTTAAAATTAAACGACACCTTTGCTGTCTTGTATCTTTAAGCTGGCAAACAGGAATTGCAGTTTACATAAACTTGAGTAATAGCTGCATATTTTTGATAGTGTTTATATTTCCCTCTTGTATGAATCACTTAATGCACTGTATTCCCTAAATATGTTTTACCAAGTTAAAATAAACCCAACTCTACAAAGTAACTTTACAAGATATCGTATAGATGAACAGACTCTAAATTTTCAGAATACTTGCCAGCATTCATGTTGGAAAATCCCTATAGGACTTAATTCTGAACAGCTTTACATGCATACATAAGCAAGAAACATCATGGGCAGCTATTTTAAATGTAGCCATAACACATCTGCTATCAAATTCATACTGAAAGGAGCTCAGTTTTGTTTTTCAGTTAAATGCATCTAGAATATTAGTATTATTAATGCAAAATGCATTTGAAATGTCTGATCCTTATAAAACACAGCAGTTGTACTAAGCCAGAGGAGTTTTTATATTCCTTGTAAGCTTTTAGAAGGAGCCGTTTCATTTCTGTGCTGAAGCACTAGCTTTTAAAAATGAGAACTCTTCAAAATGCTAGCAGTTGATTTAATTTGTAACTTACACAGTATATTGAACTTGCAAATTATTGTGCACTTGCAGAGATAAAAGAGGATTTATAGGTGCTTTCTCCTTTCGATTGTATAGTACTTTCAGGAGAACACTGTAAGTGCAGTAATGGCTGAAGTGATCAACCTTGCAATCCTGTTTGGCTCATATGCAGAGATGGGAAAGATGGAGAGAATGGCATATAGCACCTTGTCTACAATATAACCACAGCCAGGCATAAATGAGCTCTAGTTCATCTGCACAGACAGTATTAGGTCCGTTATCAAGAAATATCAAAGTTTCATGTAAGGGTTGTGCTGTACAGAGTTAGGAAAGGTTGTCCACTGTGGCCAGATAGTTTCTGCCTACTTTTTCTAAAGCTTAAAAGTTTATCAGGCTACTTCTTGTTGCAGATCAGGCGCTGGCCTTGCCTCCAGGTCCACTAGCCTCTTGTATCTTTTGCTTTTTAGGTCAGTTGATTGCCTTTCAAACTCCCTCTGACCTTACCTGTAAGATATTTGATGGACCTGCGTAAGTTGTATCAAAGAAAAATTGCGACTTCCAGGCCCGCATTCCTTTGCCTGCTGTGTCCAGAGGAGGACGCTGAGGGAGCCACAGCCAACGCAGGGTGTGCTCCGTCATGGAAAACTTTTTCCTGAGCTGTCCTACTGCAGGGTGGCTGCAGGGCTCATAGCATGGGTCATACTGGTGGCTGTGATGCACAGAAAGTGAGGAACCGAGGATGTCCTCCTGATTCTGCTGCCAAAATAACACAGCCTCCAGGTCAGCCATGAAGCCATGACCTATCTATTAATCCACTTGCCAAAATGTACACTTGCCTGATCTCCTATTACTGGAAGGATTGCGGGGACTGAGGACAGTCCTATCCTGGTCCTTGTTAGGGCCAAACAGATCCCTGCTTGGATGCAGTATGGAGGTGGGTGGGAGAGAAGGAAAGAGCTTTCCTTTTCTTTCTTACTGTGAAATTTATCAGCTGATGTGAAGGCATAACTACCCTGCAAAGCCAGGTGGAATTTTGTTAGTGTTTATTTCAGTGCATTGGCTTCTTAAGTACCCTGTATTCTTAACTGGCAGTTAGCAACAAAAATTGGTGTAAAAATTGACCCCTTATGTGAACTTTTTACCAGTGATAACAAATGCCCAAATGTAATTTTATCATAAAAATGTTTTAGGTCTTCTGTGCTTCTGGCTATATAGTGACCTTGGAGTATGCGTAGAAAATCAGAAAATACCATGTTAATTGTTCATCCACTATGTACCTGGAGCTCTGGCTAGAACATCATATTTCTTGCAGCTGCCATAGTATGACTTAAGTCTCCCTCGAAGGAAGGAGAGCTTTCAGATAAATAAGGGCCTGTCTACTTTGGGAGTATGTTAGTGCCTTGGTAGCCAGTAGAGCTACATTTTTCTGGTGTAAGGGCTGCAGAATTCTGCACAGTTTACAGTCATTTCTTATTGTGAGCTACCTTTCAGCATCAACTGTCTAATATGGAGGAGCAGCAGGCACAGATGGTTAAGTGTTTACATTTTAAGGAAAAATTAGTACTGTATTTTGGCCGTGACCATGTGAAGCACAAAGCTGACTTGGATGTAGTTTGTAGCTTGCCTTCCTAACTTGGGTCTGAAGCATTCTGTATCTTCGCAGCTTCTTTATGTTGTATGTGGATTTTTTTTTTTTTCCCCCCCTCAGTGGAAGGACATAGGAAGAAATATGTAGAGGAACTGTAGTGGGTTAATTAACATTGATAAAATACTGTTGTGGGCTTGCTTCTGGGGTGGTGGGTTGGCTGATGTGGGTAATGTACAGCTGTGGCTTGTTCGGGCTAAATAGCACTGAGGAGCCCAGAAGAGAAGGAGCACTGGGTGAAGAGGAGCACCAGGTGAAGACAGAGGAGACCGGATGAAGAGGAGCCCAGGGATGTAGGAGAGGCCCTGGGAGAAGCTGAGAGAAGAAGGGGGCCTGGATGAGGAGAGG
>JAVJGI010000040.1:58919414-58962385 GCA_035590275.1 Ibycter americanus
GAAACAGCACGGACAGTAGATGAACTTTTGGAACCTTGTGTGTAAAAGCCTTGTTGCAGCTTGATAGTTTGGTAGTGTTGTGACAGAAATACAGTTAGTGCAAGCTGAACTGGGTTAGAATGTGCTAGCTATGGTGCCCAGTTTCATGGGTTCCATATTTTTGAGTGACCATCTCCTGTTACCAATATTATGTATAAATATGAAGGTATAGTAGTTTATAAAGATTTCAATCTTTAAATTGGCTGATTTTGCCTTCTAATTATTTTTTGCTTCTTGTAATTTCTACAGAGGGTAATTACAGTGTTTAGCAGCATTTTCCAGTCCACAGGTAGATGAGAGAAGAGTCAGATTAAGAAAGAATAAGAAAGTCAGACTTTCTGGGCAAGGAAGGCTAATTTACTGTTCTGTGTACTGAGGCAACTTGGAGGAGTAAAAATAGCATGAAAAATGGATGGAAACTCTTTTCAAAACCTCTTCCAAATTTCTTATTTTGCCACTTATCTACTCATATCTAATTACTACCTTTCTTTCAAGAGAATTGATTTAAAAATAGAATAAATTATAATAAAAATGCTTATTATAGCTGAAGTTGATAGTGATGGCACCCTTAATTTGAGTTGCTACAATCTCACTCTAACCCTGGTGCTTTGACTGTTTTTGTTGGCTGGTGGAGAATATCCTCTGCATTTCTTAAATAGCCAAATGGCATCCTGATATTGAGGTCCTGCATGAGCTAGTGAGTCTGAGTTTATAGCTGTGCCCTATAATATAAGGAGATTAGTGAATAATGGATAAATACTTGCTGAAATGTAAAATATCAAATGAACAAAACTTCAAAGCTCAGGATTTTATAACTCAATTCTTCTGCCATCTCAAAGAAAAACCAAGATTCTCCAAAGGAACTGGGTAAGATGTTTAAGTAAAACTCTTGTTCTGCTTCTTTTCAAATTTCAAAATTCAAAAAATTTTTCTTTGCCTAAATTACATGCCATTTTCTTCTGGTTCATATTATTCCATTTTTTAAATACTAGAAATTGGAACTCTCTTCTGTTGCCAGTTTTCCTCACCTTCTGATTTGCGTAGCCATAAACCAGGAAATAAGTAAAGAAAATCAAAGCTAAACTATCTTTTTGTTTAAAGATAATTATTTCTCTGGGCTCATTAATTGTTAAAGAAGAAAAAGAGAAGTTAACTTGTCTAAGCAAACACTGTGCTTAAGTATTTTATATCTAGGTTATATTGTAAATAAGAACTGTACTTTCAGGAAATAAATAACCATCCTTAAGGTTATGTTGAGTCAGCGGGACCTAGGTATGCTAAGAAGTCTTACTGGCATGCATTGTTTTCAGATAGCACTCTAGCTGTTTTATTCAGTGAGACTTTTCTGTCTGGAAATCATTATTGTGCCAAACCACTTGTCTGTCAAGTGACTCTTTTTGAATTATTCTGCTTAAATCATGTGTGCTTTCAGTCCTTGTCCTCTCCAAGTCTCCCATCTTCTGATTTGGTGACATACTAGATGATTAGTATATGCTACAAGCCAGTAGAAGTTTCTGGAAAGGTGATGTTCATTTTGCAGTTTTTTGATGAGGGCACTGAGAGCATACCATTGTAGCCCTCCAGTAGCTCTGTATGAGTCTGTACAGTGGACTCATCTTCACCTTGGGGACCAAAAAGGTTTGGGTTCTCACAGATGCCTATCCCAAGCCCAAAAAATGTTATCTTCCGTTCTGTGTTATGGCATTTGCAGAGCTCTTTGCAACAGCCCTGGGGATTCTCTGACATTAAAAAATAAAGAAAAAACCAGCAACAGTGACCTTTTATTAACTAGAACCTTAAGCAACTTATCAGAGCTGCTGGGGTAAAAGCAACACCATAGTGTATTCAAATTTAAAATTGGTACAGATGCATTTTCATTTTTGTGACTATTAATGCATACACTTATGCACTGGCTGGCTATAATTGTCCTAACAGGAACCCTTAGCTAAAGTTTTGTAGAGACTATCCAGTCCTGGAGGACAGTTGACTAATAATAATTTATTGGGGAAAAAAAATAAATCAGTAAAAAACCCAGAATATTTTTATGATCAGAATCTGCATATACTGGAAAAGCTATCAGGACTGTTTTCTACTGGGCTGAATAAAAAAAGCTGCGTTTCCTCTTCCAGCTTTTTGGGGGCCTTTTTTGCCTTCACTGATTGGCATGTGGGGGGCAGGGGTGAGAACCCATTTTCATTTAGAAAACTCTGGCTGACTTGAGTGAGCCACTCTTTCCATGATTGTTGCAGTTAGAAGGAACAAATAAGCAATTTGCTATTTACTTGTATCTTCTGGGGCCTTCTCTTCCTTTCAAATTAAATTATTTTAGCATCATAAGATCATTGCAAATTCATCTGACCTGAGGCAATCTGACCTGTGGTCAATGATGATCATACTGTTAAGGTAGATATATAGTTATGATGGGATGAGGGTGAAGCTGAATTACTTTTAAATTTGGGATGCTGTTTCTGCACCTGGGAATAATCCATTAAATAAGAAACAATCTTATTACAGGTATCCAGTAGAACTCCATAAAGCTATCAGGCTTAAAAAAAAAAATAAAAAAAATTGTCTGTGATGGATGGCGAATCAATAATCTCCTGCTGTATATGAAATGTTCCATAAAGAAGCTCCATCTTAGTAAAGTAAATTAGTCCTGCTAGGAGAGAAATTTTGTGTCGTAAGTCATCGAGGCTCCTTATTTCTTTTTCTCCCTCCGTGCCCCTGCTGCCCTGTTTCTCTCCCTCTTCCCTACAGAGAATATTGTGCTGGTGGAGGGACAGTGGCAGTCCTAGCTGTGTTACTACATTTACTCTTGTTTTGTGAAAGTGAATATTGAGACACTGTTGAGGAATTCCTTAAAAATAATTTTGTCTTCGGAAGACTCTTCCCCTCCTTCCCTCCTCCAAATGTTATTATCAGTGGGCCTTACGGAGCATAATTTGCCGTATGTGCTTGTGCAAAAGCAAGTCCTGGGTGGAGCTAGAAAGAGGCAGTGAGAGGTAGAGGGGCTGCCGGGAGGCAAAAAACCTCAGCTGGTGAAAGGTCAGAGCCTGGGCAGCTTGGAAGGGTAAAGGAGAGCAAGCTGGGAGTCATCAGGGAGAGAAGGGCAGTGGAAAGTCCTCTGTAATCTGGCTGGTCTTCTGCTAGGGCTTGTTTTCCAAAGAGTGGGGGTGTAAGGTGGGTAAGTTCATTTTGAACTTTTTTTGGGGAGCTTGTTATCACACCAAATAATTGATTGGTGAGGATGGAGATAGAGCCACATACAGACACACAAATATACATATATATAGCATATATGTGTGTGTGTATATGTGGCTATAAGTGGAGAAGGCTGCAATCCGAGATATTCAGACAATTCTGCATTCAAAAACAAAACCAACAAAAATTGATAGAATTTGCTGAGTCTGCATCTTCAGCTGCTTTCTTCTGATGGGATCAAATAATAGGACTGACACTGCAAAATCAAAACCAGTGTGTAAATAGCCCTTTCTTTGAATTACCCTCCATTTAAGCAGTTTTTACATCTTTTAATACCTATAAAGAAGTTGAAAATTCTTGCAGGAATACATAAAGTTGACAAACTAAGCTTTACTGTTTTTTCCATACTTGTATCAAACAACATCGTTAGAGGAATCCAGGACAGATATGCATGCTGTGTGACAGTCTTCCGCCAACCATTTTTATTTGCTGTTTATGTATGGATGTTAGGTTGGAAGCAGTGCTCACCATGTAGGGGAGAAGGTAAAAACATGGCCTGGCTTGGCACAGAACCTCATCAGAAATACACAGTCAGCTTCTGAGGACCGTATGAAACTTAAAGCATGCACCTTTGCCAAGGTGTAACCTGTGCCAGCAACCACTTAAGGTTCTGGAGGTGATTCAGAAAAATCTTCTTGATTCTGATGCAGTTGCCCTAAATACAGTAACTGCACTGGGTGCAGTTTGGATTCCTGCTAAAAGTATCTGGCAAATTGAGTATGAACAGCCAGAGCTAGTGTGTTCATGCCTGTGTTTTCAGCATCCTTCTCACCTGTTCTTAAATTACCAGCATACGTTTGCCTGGGCTTTGATTTTTTAAGAGGACACCTAGGTTTGCTCAAAAGTAGCAATAGACTGTTGTAGCACAATCTTCAGTCCTAAATATATTGCATGTAAAAACCCAGAAGATTCCGATGTTCATCCTTGTCATGTGGATGTAGAGTTCAGGTTTCAGATGCTTTAAACTGATGTAACTGTGCTGCCATTCAACTCGATGGCTGTGGAGTTCAGTTAAAAACAAAAGTAAGTCTAGGATGCTTCTGAATATAAAATTTATGAAATTTTATGTTGTTGATTTTAATGACTATAGAGGTTATATAAAATGATTTTTTAAGTTTGTAATCTGACTGTAAGTGAAAGTCTTTATTGGAGATCTTACAAACAATGTGGTTGGTTTAATTGGCTATACAGTAAATTAATGAGAACTTTCTGTAATGAAAACTTTCAGTGCAAGACCCCAGTGTGGTCTAGACTTCATTAAAGGGATGTGAATTTTAGAGTCTGCTGGTAAAATACTGTCAGATCCTGTGTGAACCTCATGAAGTTCAACAAGGCCAAGTGAAAGGTCCTGCACCTGGACTGGGACAATCCCAAGCACAAATACAGGCTGGGAAAAGAATGGATTGAGAGCAGCCCTGAGGAGAAAGACTTCGGTGTGTTGCTGGTTGAGAAGCTCAACATGACCTGGCAATGTGCACTTGCAGTCCAGAAAGCCAACCAAATCCTGGCCTGCAAGCGTGACTGGCAGGTCAAGGGAGGTGATTCTCGCCCTCTACTCCACTCTCATGAGACCCCACCTGGAGTGCTGTGTCCAGCTCTGGCGCCCCCAACACAAGACAGACATGGGGCTGTTGGAGCGAGTCCAAAGAAGGGCCACGAAGATGATCAGAGGGCTGGAGCACCTCTCCTATGAAGACAGGCTGAGGGAGTTGGGGTGGTTCAGCCTGCAGAAAAGAAGGCCTCCAGGGAGACCTTATAGCAGCCTTTCACTACTTAAAGGGGCCTGCAAGAAGGGTGGAGAGGGACTTTTTACGAGGGTGTGCAGTGATAGGACAAGGAGGAATGGCTTTAAACTGACAGTGGGTAGATTTACATTAGATATAAGGAACAAATTCTTCATTATGAGGGTGGTGAGGCACTGGCCCAGGTTGCCCAGAGAAGCTGTGGATGCCCCATCCCTGGAAGTGTTCAAGGCCAGGCTGGATGGGGCTTTGAGCAACCTGATCTAGTGGGAGGTGTCCCTGCCCATGGCAGGGGGGTTGGAACCAGATGATCTTTAAGGTCCCTTCCAACCCAAACCGATCTATGATTCTATGATCTCTGCTTTGACTTTGTGTCTGTGGGTGACTGAGGGATGATGTCCATGGTTTGTGGTACTATTGTAAGCATTCCAGAATATTTAATACTAGTAATGTCCCTCCATTTATAAGATATTCTTAGCAAATGTAATAATAACTCTTTAAAATCCCCAGGTATAAGAAAGATTTAACAAAATAAAATCTAAATCACTCTTTTTATGATGAAATAGGATATAATCCTTTCAGTGAGCTTTCATCCTGTAAAAGGGAAATGGCTGTTCTGAATTGAATGTGCATATAGACCTCTTCCGTTTGCCATGTATGCAAACACCCAGCATCACATGTAAAAAATAAAATTACTTTAAATAAAAAAGACAAAGCAGAACTAGGGTAAACTGGGATGTCCCTAATGTTTTCACAATGTTTTGTAGAAGTAGGTGGCCTGTGGTCTTTCAATCAGAATTGTTGTGTTGCTCATCTCTTGAGAGCAATAGTGAGTATACAACCTGTTAGCTTGCCTCTTGTTTATCATCTCTTTGCTTACTGTGAAACAGGGGAGATGAATTGACATATAGAAACTTAATCATGTTTCTGTGTCTCTCCTCATATTTAACTATTTTGATTGACTTTCTTCTGTTATTCCAGTCCTTTCTTACTGACAGTAATGGCAGTGCTGCTTCTCTTTGTTTTACATTTCCATTAGGAGTTTCTTTCAAATTCTAGCCCATATTTCTCTTTCATGGTCAGATGGTCATCTGGGCCAACTGCTTCCAGTCATTCTCTTTTCTATCAGCATCAGTCTGAGTAAAAGTGGAGCAAGTTGTATATTGAAATGTGTTTCCCCTCCTATGGTGTGACCCCTCCTGAAAATGCTTGTAATCATCATTCTAACATTTGGGAAAAAAAAATAATTATGTATAGTCTTTGTTTTTGAACGCTTCAAGTCACATCGGATTTTAATATCTGAATTTTACATTGACAGGAGGCAGATTGCAGTGAAGACCATAAACTGACAGTTTAGGGCAAGCATGCTATTGCCTGAGGCAGTCAAGGATGTAGACCACTCCATCCTTCAGACTTAGGACATTCATCCCTCCTGAGGTTCCTTGTCCTTTCTGATGAGAGATTGAGAAAGACAAGCAGCACATGGGTAGACAAACACCTCACCCAGGCACTTGGTGCCATTTAACAGTTTCTTCCTGCATTTGACATTTTCATTTCCCTTCTTCACCTCACTTATCACTAACTGTTTGGGTCTTGTTTTCTGTACACAACACTAATAGAGAATGACAGAATACAAATACAAGCGCCATTATTCATTTTATGTGTGGTATATTCTAGCAAAATTATATAGGAAGCCTCACCAGCTGAACCATGAAAAGAACACTTAAAATTTAATTGACGTTGACCTTATGCGACTATCGTTCAGGATAAAGTGGGTTTTTTGTTGTTGTTTTCTTGGTTGGGTTGTTTGGGTTTTTTTGCTTGTTTTTAATGAAGAATTGATACCCAAGAATGTGCAGGTATTCAATTTACTGCTGTGTAATTTTTTTCCCCCTGAGTTTACTACAATCACAGTACCACTATCAAAATATGCTTTGCATATAAAATAATCTTCCAGACTTTCATGTTTATTATGTCTTATTACTGTGTTTGCTCAGGTGGGATCTTAATACAGAAGCTGGAAGGTGTAGTGTAAAGCAGATTCCTTTATAGACCAAATACATGGTGTGCATGTATTTTCCAGATGGGTGTTCTGCATGTTTCCTGAGAGGTCTGAGAAGATACGAGCTCACTTTGCAGAGGAAAGCATATTTTGGGGAGAATATCTACGTATTTCTTGCGTATTCTACGATTGAGAGACAAGGAGTTAGAATGTTGGCCAGCTTGGTTAGAAAGTGGAGAAAGAGAAGTGTCTTGGTGATAATCTCAGTTCTGGTCCCTGACAGGGGCCAAAGTGATGCATGGCTTGATGTTCTTCGTAGCATTGTGAGGAAGCTCTCGGAAGAACCACAGCAGCTATGTGAGTCACTGCAGGAGATCAGTTCCTAATTTATGTTTTCACCAAAAAACCTAGCTTTCATCTTTTGATACCAGCAAGCAAAACACGCCTTTCCGTTGCTGTACTGTTGGCATCCAGCCTCAACCTCTGTTTTTTCCAGACCTTTTCTGTGAAGATGGTAGAAGAGGCTCTTCTGTTGTATCTTCAGTAACTCATTGCTGATACTTTTCGTGCTCTGAAATAAAGCTGGATTAAAATAGATGTAATTCTAGTTGATGATACCGGTATATAGATTAGTGTGGATTTTTGATTAACAGCACTGATACCGTGCAGAAATTTTGGCTTGAAATCTGTTGTTACTTAGGGATACCTTTAACTGGGAAGGAGATACTAGAGATCTCGGGTAATTCAAATCACTGTCCATTTATACATATTCATTGTATGCTTGGATTGATGTTTATATTTTCATTTGTTTTTCTGACAATGATTTCTATTAAGAAGGAAATACTGAGCTCATCCAGAAATCTATGGTCAAGTGTTCTATCCCATGCTGTGAGTGTGGGTTTATCTTTGAAGTTTTAATCTGGAAAGGGAAGGAAGGCAGTCTTTTGGAATTGTAAATAATCTTTATCTACTCAAACCAACTGAAAAGAAGATACAAATGGCACTGGTAAGGGTGAATTAGAACAAAACGAGGCTTCCAGTGTTCTGCTGCTTCTCCCTTAAGGTGCTCCTGTGCAGGGTTTGTGGAGCTGTGGTAATGCACTTTATTTATGTAATTCAGAGAAATTTAAGTCAAGTTCTACAGGATCATTTAAACTGAGGGTACCTACCTGCAGGCTGAAGACCAGACAAACCGTAGCTTACTCAGCTGTAAAGTGAGTGTGTGTTTATTTTGTATTGTTTTATATGGTTGAATATAACGGGAAGTGAAAGCTCATCAGTTGTGGATTTTGATTGCTGAAGAACTGAGCGATATATATTCATTTAATCAAGGATCATGATGAGCTGTAATGGCTTTGCTCTTAGCAGGACAAAAATGTATGTCTCTTGCCTTCTGTCATTGTAGCCTCCTGACCATAACATGGGCGTGTCAAGAAATAGTGCAATGAAAAACTAAGCTCTGGTTTTTACTGCAAGAGGTGGTTCTTCTTCCTTTGTATACAACATAATGCAATTAATGTCCAAACTGGGGTTTTTTTGGGGCAGTTGTTATGTGACAAAACATGTCGCTCTGGCTAGGTCTTTGTTTTCAGGTGTCTGTGTATTTTTGCTGTTTAATCCTGTTGTGCATTGAGCTGCTATGGGGCAGATCATGAAGACAGAGAAAAGTTTGGGCATTATATAGATATTGCAGGTGTGTGTATTTTTCATTTATCTCTAATCCACTGTTCTTGAAAATATGAAAATTCTCATAATGTTTATTATATTGAGAAATTCATTATACTGGGTTATGAAGCTCTGCTGACCATTGTGACTGATTTGTTCTCCAACTTTATTTTATGGATAGAAACTGCATGTAAAAGCATATATGTTCCCCAAAGGGTACTGCTATTACATGTTTAGTATTAATGCAGGAAAGCTGTCAGTTGAAAATACAGAAAGAAATATCATGAGTATTTGCAGATGCTTTATTGTGAGTTTAAAAAGAATAGTATGCTGGATTCCTTCAAGAAAAAAAAATTGAAAGGTTAATTTTTTATAACCATCTATAATGTTATTCATAAATTTTCCAATTTCTCTGCTACTTAGCTACTATACATTATTTAGAACATAAAAGATATTAATTTGAAAGACTGATCTCTAGAGATAAGCCAGCTTTCCTTTTTAATAAACCATTTAAAGTACAGGGTGCTTAGCAAGAGTTTTGCAGATAGTATTTCTGATTGCATTAAAACAGTTACTTATTTCAGATTGTATTATTCCAGATGTTTGTACTCTGAGGAGTACACGACAGGATTTAGACTTCATATGTGATGGTATAGCACCAGGTTCCCGTAAAGAAAATAAGGATTTCTTCTGGTAAATTACTTGTAATAGTTCTTTGTATTTATGCAGTAAAATATTGTATGCCATAAATGTATCATTCTTGTGTTGACTATCCTTTGGTTTAAAATATATCCCCCCCTTAAGCATTTCTCTTTACTCCATTAGAAATGTATATTAAAAACATTTTTTTTTGTCTGCTAAGTGTTTTTCCTCTGCTTTGCAGCAGGTTTATCTTTAAACATACGTGAAAATGAGGGCAAGATACTATATTTGCTTAATCATAGCTGGTCCAATTAGACATGCATACTTCTCTCTATATAATGCACATATATTTAACTTCCAGGATATAGAGATTTACAAAAATCATCCTCTTTATTAGATGAATAATATCTGGACAAGAAAGCAAAACCAGTCTATGTTAAAAAGATAATTCTGAATTCTAAAGGAGGTAGCAAAAATTCGTGGTAGTTAATACTTCGAGAAAGTTTCAAGTATCATATTTTTCTGTAGGCAGATGAATCTTAGTACCCCATGCAAATAAAACTTCTGTGAAGTCTTCAGTTATCAAAAGTTTGCGAAATTGATTTACTCTGTAACTGCCTTCATAAATACTTCCCAGTTTGGAAGACAGGGGTTGCATGCAATCGTTAGCGCAGCTTCAATCTTCTTTTTGTTTGGTATTGTGGTACTTAGAGCATTTCAGATCCAAAAACATGCTGGACTTCGCTTGCCCCTTTATGTCCCATTTCAGTAACTGACTGTTCTCTTTCCTAAGTACGCTCTACTGCTGACTGGCACTTAACTGGATTGTCAGTATTTTGTGACCTTGTGCGCTTTCTGAAATCTGTCTGCTCCCATATCATTTCTTGCATAGGTAGTTGAAGACTGGCCAATACTTTTCTCAGGGAACAAGATAATATTAAATGAAGATCCAGTTTGGTGGAGTCTTTCATGTGGAATAACCAAATGAATGAAATACAGACTCCACTCCCAGTTAAAATGGTTTCTTTGATTGCTACACTTAAACGGTGGTGAGGTGTCAGACATGTTTTCCATTGGATGGGTGGAATCCAATGTCTCAATTTCCTCTTTCAAAAATAACTCATGAGCAAGGAGTAGTAACTTGGTTTCTCTCTTTCCCTAGTGTCTCCTTGCAGCTAAGAGTAGGAAGGTGTGGGTTGGTTTAGTAGTAGAGACCAGTCTTGCCTAAGTAGTGGATGAAAACTACATGTTTGCTTGTTGGGAAAGAGCTCAGCTGGTTCTGGGACAGTCCAGAATGCTGCAGTGCTTTGTTTTTATAGAAATTATATAGAAATGATGGATGGTCAGCATCTGGCATGTGATATCCAGGCCACCTCCTAGGTCTGGGGCTCTTCTGCTAAGATGTTTTCAGTTTTCCAACCTGTGTCAAGTGTAAAGGCTGCTCTATTATATATGCTTGCTAGCTGATTTTCAAGCAACAAGTAAGTTCTTTTGAGATTAGTGGCCATTCAATAAATGAGTTAATTCAGTAAAGATGAAAAATCAGTATTTCTGTAAGAAATTACATGCTGTTTGATGCCATCTATGTATTTTATAAAACAGAAAATGTTTGGCATCATATGTTATAGTTCCCATTTCAATTGTAATTGCAAGGTGATATCAGAGGAAGAGCGCATTGTGGGTTTGGGGTTTTTTGCTATGTAACAGAATTGGCATTTGTGTAAGGTTAAGCCAAATTCCTCTGAATCATCTTAGCATTTAATGTTCTTTTTATACTGGCATTTGCTAGAATATGCCAGAACATGGTCTTTTTTGGTCTTGTCATCTCTCCTTTTGACATGCCCTTTCTGCTAGAAGGGTAGGAAATCGGCTAAGGTATACTGTCAAGGGAATCATTACATGCAACAGCATCTCTTTCTCTCATATTAAAAGTAATATGCAGGGACATCTTGCCCATAGAAATTTGTTCTAGTTATTATATGTGTATTATTAATCTTGATGAAGTTTTCTTGTGGTGTGCCACTGCAATAGATACCAGGGAAGGGTGGGTTAATGTGAAGTGTGGATGCTTGCATTGCTGATTCAGAATTAAAGCAGAATGTTTGGTTTTGCTGCTTCTTCCCCTATTCAAAATTAACTTGTTTTTCCTCATTTATATCACACGTAAGTGCTGTGTAGCTGTGTTGTTTCTCCTCTTCCCTTCCCTGAATGGGTCTCTAAATTAAGAACTTTAATGTTTGTTTCATTTATAATGAAGGGGATACTAAAACTTTGATTATCAAACCAGCTAGTGTACTTTAACGTTATAAGCAACTTACATCATATCCAAGCATATGCTTAACATGTTTACGGAAGGAGAATTTTATATGAGTAATTGCTTTTGAAGCAAAATGGCAAACAGTAAAGTCAAGAAAGGACACCTGGAATTGTGTTCTCTGGCCAGTGACCTTTACTTTATCATAAAGGAAGCTGATGTACTTTTCAAATACATCAACAGCTTCCAAGTAGGGTAGGTGTTGCTTGCCACCCCTTCCTGGCAGGCATAACAGTTAGTAAGTTTTGTCATTGGTCCAGTACCAAATTTGTTTGTAAAAATTGGTATTTTTAGTACGTGTGCAGTAATTTAAACCACTAGTAGGATGAGAGTGGCTCTGGATGAAGGTAGGCAAGATGCTTAGTGTTACTGAAAGATCTTGAAAGGGAGAAAATATCAGAGATACAGTAGTCCAACCTCAAAAGGCTATGTTTTTGTTGGAGAGAAGTAAAAGTACATGGTAGCAGAAGATGGAGGATGTTAGGACAAGGGAAATTATTTAAGGGGAGAACTTTGAGTCATTATTTGTTATTCTGCCCAGGCAATTTTCTTACATCTTTGACATGAAATTTTGTGTCCAAACCACCCTTTTTCTGCACAGAAGTTCTTGGCATACAGTGGCTTCAGTGCACGTTTGAAGCATGTCTAATCTTTACATACAATTGAGCTGGGTGTCAGTAGTTGCTACAAAATTCAGTAACTCTTGATTCCCCTCCCTCCTGGGGTTCCCTTGCTTGCTTACCTTACTCTTTCCCCTGGCATTCTGACAGTGTCATCTGCTCTTCCTTCTCTGTCTTAAAGAGAACTGAACTGTTGAGATATAATTAGCAAAATGTAGTGGGTGGAAGACAGAGGTATGTCAGTGCTTTGGGTGGTTGTCAGGAACATGTTTCTTGCTTCTTTTCCTTTTTTTTTTTTTTTTTTTTTTTTTGATTTCCAGGGAACAGTGTAGTGTACTGTGAAGATAGGTTCGGATGTACAGGTGAAATATGGATGAAAAGACAAACTCCAGTCTGTGAACTTAAAAGTGCACAAGAACACAATAGACGTATTTTTGAAATACACAGTTTAAGCAGAAAAGAATTAATGAGGAATACTTACAGGCTTTGAAAATACAGTTTCTGTTGGTGGTTATTATTTCTATTCCATCTTGAAAAGGAAATAACAAAATGTACTATAAAGACAGTCAATGTGTTAGAAAGAAACAAAGCTGAAAAAAAAATTACTTTAAAGGCCAAAATTTATTAAAAGGCGCCAGTATTGTGAATGGATAATTTATACGTAAAGACTGAATTGTATTTTGCAGAATGTCTTTTGTTCTAGTTTATCTTTTTATACAGTACTCCTCTAGTCATTAAGTATAGTTTACTTATGCTGGAAGACAAAGTATTGCATGTTTACAAATCTGCATAATGATCTTGAGGGAAAAGAATGTGTAGTCCTATTGTACTCTTCCAAGTGGCTTTTTCATCTTTGGTCAAGACCAAAAAAGAAAAAAAAGAAAGTTTTTTTGCATATTCTTGGGGTTTTTTTAGTATGTGTACAGTAAACTTTTTCTTGGCAAACAGGACTTTCAATAGAGAAATTGTATGTAATTGTTTTAAATGGTCCCCATGTATTCCACTTGGTCAGAAAATAGAACATTAGAATTATGAGTCAGGGTTTTGTTTTTGAAACAGTATTGTGCTTTTAAAACCAGCGCGGGGTACTCAGAGTGGTTTGGGTTTGGGCTGCACGACATAATTTGTATGCTGCTGGGAAAAAGAGAATATTGCCTTTACCAGAATTTCATCTCAAGTGCCTTAAAAATTTAATCACTGTAAAGATCAATATATAAAGTAGTTAGTCAATATTTTGCAAAGCTTAAAGGAAGTTTGGTGTTACAAGATTTTAATGAACTATTGAATGCTACTTGCGAGCGAGGGATTTAAATAAACTAAAAATACTTTTTGTTTTGTTTTGTTTTCTTTAAATGGAGTGCCTTGCTCTGTTAACAGAAGCTTAAAGTATCCTAAGGCTGAAAGATTGTTTGTGCAGAAGTCACTTACCAGGCATGGTTTGCCCCAGAATTGTTTGGAATGATTGTATTATAAATGCGTAGACTTTCAGGGCTACATGTAAACTGCATGCCATGTCATAAATTATTCATAATAGCCCACAGGTATAATTATTCAGAGATGTGAAAATGAAGAAAATTATTTCCTATTAATGTTTGCTTATTCAGATAATTGTTTTACTTATTTTTATTCAGTTTTTAATCCTAAATTATCCGAATCCAGCTCACATAACCTATGTATACTTTGTATGCATTTTCTTTGTGACCCAAAAACCATGAAAGATGCATGCATCATATGTGTTAATATTTCTTCACCAAATTATATGTCTTATTTCACTGTTCTATGTTGTGTTTTCAAACAACTTTCTCCTTTATCTCAAGTGCAGAATACAGAATTGCCATATTCTGACACGAGTTGTAATACATCAGAGAATTTCAAAAAGGTGCCAAGGTTGATGAAAGTGGGGCTCTCCAAGCTGCCATGTATAAAATATGAGTGGTGTATATGAAAAATAAAAGGCCTCTGCATGAAATAGAATGTCAAGGAGAACAAAATTGCTTTAGGTCTCATCCTGCAAATAGCTATATATACAAATGTTTTTGCTAATGTGAGTAGTCGCATTGAATAAAATTAATCATGTTTGGTGTTTAAGATAAGGACTCAGTCCTTCAACCTCTCCAAAACAAGGGCAAAATTTATGAGAGCTCCTTCTGTGCTTTACAATAGCTGGTGTAGGCAGTGTCCATGTTGCCTCTCAGTTGTTGTAAAAAGCATTACATAAACCCAGGAAGATTTTTTATATATATATAGTGTGTGTATATATATAAAATTAATTTTGGCCACTGTATTCTGTGACTTTTATAGCATTTCTATGAATGACAAGAGCCTTGAATTGTCATTATATTTTTTTTTTTTTAAGTATGACAAAGAGCTGGAACTAATTTTTAAATCAATTCCATTGTGTGCTTTTTGGTTCTTTTAAAGCATTGTCTTCTGTTTGTGCATAGAGCAGATCACAAAAAATAAGTTCTTCAATTAACATCAGATGAAGCCTCTCAACTCAGTCTAGTGAAGAGGGGACTGATTTATTTCTTCTGACTTCGTGTGTTAAAGTCAGATGCCTTGTGTAACCTAGTTGTTTAGGCTTCTGCAGTTGTTAGTGACAAGAGACCTCTTGCAGGGTCTCACATCTCACTTTTCTTGGCTACCTTTCTTAGTATGGGATGAATTACCTTACAGAGTGACTGTCTCCTTTGTAATATAGAGAGAGTGTAAATGACTAACTTAATGACTTAGGGAGCTAAAAACCAGTGAGTGGTTACATTGGTATTTTTGCAGCTCAAGTCATTGGGAATCCTCTTCAGATACAGTGCTGCAAGTGCGCCGTGTCACCACCAGTGCTGCCATCACTGTCACTGTCGTACTCTAGAAAAGCAGAAATATAATGGATGCTCTTTGCTTTTTCTTGATCTGTCCCTGACCCTTCCATAGCTTGAATTAAAATGTGGTTATTGTGTAATTCTGTATTAGTAACTTTTGAAGGAAAAAAAAAATAATTCGTTAACATATTAGTATCTACACAGACTAGTAAATAATACAATAACTCTGAAGAGTCTCAATAAAAAAAAAAAGCCAAAATAATAATATAATGGTCTTGGGAAAACATGATTTTGTGCTTCAGTCTTATCATAAGTAGGTTTTGTTGACCGGTTTGTAGTCTGGTACGTGTCCATAAAAATGCGTACCTGTGAATTTAAAAATTCTGAAACTGTTCACGTCAGTAATTTAAAAGTTCATCAATAGCTTCAAAAGGTAAAAAACCAGATTGTATTTCAAAATGGAATGGGTCACCTTGCTGTAGTCCTCGTTTCTTTGTTGACTGAGACAACCTCAGTTTAGCAGAGGTAGAATTGCATCTCCTTCCGTGGGGAGAGGCTGTGCTCAGCTCTCCGTGGCAATTGCAGTAGGAGGGCTGCCAGATGTAATGGCGCATTTCTGCCGTGGCGAGTTTTGGGTAGGGTAGCACTGCATCACTGAAACCAGCACCTCCCGCATACTTTGACAGAAGAGAACACAAATGAGAATCAAAAAAGACTGCATGATAGAAATAAATCTGGCTCTTGCATCTTTACCTCATCAATTATAAACTGCTTGTGTTTGCATTCAGGGACCTCAGCAGCCCCTTATGATACGTCTCCACCCTGTGCTGTCTTCTCTCATTCATATAGACAAGCTGATGCCAGATTCCATCATCGAATGAGTAGAACTGTGGATGTCAGTTTGCGTGACAGTTTATCCATCTCTGTTCACTCCATAAACCTAATTGTCAGTAGACGGCTGTCATCAAACTTGGATATGAAAATGGGAACATAAATAAATAGAAGAGTCACAGGGTTTCCTGCTGGCAGTTAGATTTAGAGACTTTCTGTAGAAGGACCTTTGAACTCCTGGATCAATAAATCAGTTGACTCAGATCTACTAAATTCTGCGAACGAGAAGCTCTGGCAGCAGCCAGCCTGTTCCATATTGGAATACCCCTGAGGACTTCCCACAGCATCTTTACATTTCATTTGTGTGAAAACGAAACCAAAAATTACCATTAATGCTATGAATGGGGGTCATGCCTGCACTGTGTGGTATTACCAGAGATATGCATAGAAGGAGTGTGGATCCATCGCTCACATCATTGAATGTCTAATACTCTGCTCAGCTCCACTATTCCTGAACAGTCTTTGTGAAATGGTGCAGGATTCTGCCACCTTGTTTTACTTCATGACCTTTAGCTGATATTTTTTTCTTCCTCTCGTTATTGCTTTACTTCCTGCCCCATCTGCTCTCTTCACTCCCTGCTTTATCATTTCTGTATTTCTATATTTTGTGGAAGGCTTGATCTTAGAGTTTTGTTAATGGTGTCTGCGTTTGAATTGCTTTGAGTTGCAGCATTTGAGAGCTGGAAGCAGGATACAGAATCAACCTGGCATATAGTCAGGTACTTGATATATCTATTTTTGCTGCCAAATGTAAGGTTTTTTCCCTGACATCAGGATTTGTCAAGTTGCCCGTTTTGATAATATTGGGAATCTTTCAAAATACTTCACAGTCTCTGTCTGCTATTGAGGATGGCAGTTCTTGAACAGGGGCTCCATAACTGTTCTTACTCTTGCTTAAGCTGATACTGTGAAGGATATTAGTAAACTGATTTTTCTTGAAGGAATGGTATCTTACTTTTCTAGTACTGCTTTCTAAAGTCCATTTAGTCAAAGGTCTTACTTTTGTCTGAGTTGGTCAGGTTTTCCAGCAGAATTTTACAAACTGCTCTGTAAACTTAAGTTAAAAATCTGCAACTGTGTTAGGACATAAAGGACAACTTAAATGTGCATCTTTAAAAAAAGAAATAATTTAAGAACTTTGATTGAAACACATTCCTAAGTTTAGGAAAAGAAAGAAGATAGTTTCTCAGTTCTTTTCCTTAAATAAAAGCCTTTAGAGGAAAACAAAAGATACTTAAAAAATGCAAGGTATGAGAAGAGTTTTTTAGATTTCTAAACTTTAACGAAATGTGAAGGTTCATCCTTAGGGATTAAAATCTTACTGTGCCTTGGTCTGGTATCTCTCATTTGTCCACTTCTTTTGCTTTCCTCTTCACTTTAACAAGTGATCACATGTGCACCAGCTAAATGTCTGATAAATCTCCAGTCAAAGCTGGGTTGACTTGTGTGGACTGACTTTAAAAATATTTGATGGAACATTGCTTCAGTCTCTGAATACTTGTCAGCTTAGATTTATTACAGCTGCTCCCATTACAAAGATGTGCACTTTGGTCCTTAGGGATCTTTCTCTTTCTTTTGCTATATAGTCCTAGCTATTGCAGTGTCACAGTCGATCAATTATTCACTTCAACACTTTGGGTCCAGCAGAACATTGGTAGAGTAACTTATCACCATAACGTCCTGATTACTTTTCTCTTGTATGTAGGAATATAATTTTTTTTTTGAGTGAAATCACTTGTGTATTACGTTGGTGGCTTTTTTTAAGTGGATGGGTGCATGTTACATTTAATTCATTTGTGGGGAAAAAAGCTCTAGTGTCTTCTGAAGGATCACATAGTGTGTATCTGTGAAATAAATACATTGAATATCAGTAACTCTCCTGAACATGTATTTTATTTACATCTGATTGTATTTTATATAGTCATAGCCCAAGTTCCTGTATGTGTAGGTGGGTAACTGTATATGGTGATTGTGGGAATAGGAATGATAAGAGATTACTTTGGAAGATCTTTAATGAATACAACAATCTTATGAAATTATTTTCTTAGGGATAACTTGTCCTGTATTTTCAAGACTTCCAACAGGATAGTTAGAATTTGTATAAAATTATAGCTGGCATACCATACTGGTATGTAACTGTGATTTGTAAAATAAATATTCTTAAAAATACCTTTTAATATTTTGAAAATACATATAATCTCAGTGGACTCTGATATCAGCAGGAAACAATCATTTTACTCCAGTAAGAGGAGTGTGTCCTTAAAAGGGTATGAACAAAATTGATGATTGAAGTTACACATCTACTGTTGATGATAACACTATGAATAAGTTGTTTTTAAATGCCCCGAAACTTGACCAAACTTCTCCTTAAAAAAATCAGTGCTGCAGACTTGTAGAGTGGAATCAATTGGAACTGACAATAAATTAACAATTTTAATTAAATTGGAAACCTTTGAGCAGTTATATAGCAGGAAAAAAATTATAGCCTATGTATTAGCATATTTGTGTCTCAGGTGGTTTGAGAAAAACTTCAGTAGTCAAGGTTAAACATGCAGTAAGTATGTTTATTGCTCTCAGTAACATAAAAAAAAGTATATTCTCTAATGTCTTAAGTGGAAGGATCATTTAAAATTTCAATCAGCATCTCTTTCCTGCCCTCAGGACAAAAGCCTTCCCTCTCCCTTTGCCTGCATCTATACAGGAAAAGCGCAGGTCAAAACTGCAGCACCTTTCAGTGTTAGTGGTCAGCTGTGCTATTTATTTTTCTAAGTGGAGCCCCATAGAGCTGGTCATTTATCACCTTAAAGTGGACTGAGTTAGCACTATGAGGTCAGCTAAATGTTCTTTCAAGAATTTTCTTTGTTTCTCAGCCTTGGGGTAAAAGAATTAAAGTTGACTTGTTACCAGCCCTTGTCAGAGAAACTGCAGTTGACAGACTTGAAACTGTTTACCATCCTGACACACAGCAACTGAGCCATCCTCTGCTTCATGAACAACTGAGATTTAGATTGACCCACTTTTCCTTTATCTAACAAATTCCTGGTTTTCATCTGTTCAAACAGAACTAACTGAAAATTCAGTTTTAGGGAGAGGGTAGGTGATTCTGGTTTGGAGCCGAATGATTTTGATTGCAAATACATTATTGTGTATTTTTCTCAAGGCATTTACTCAATGCTCTAGACTTTTATCTTGTGAATAAAAGAATGAATACAGAAAAAATTCTCTAACAAATTATTTTTTTCATTAGTTTTACTGAATGAATGTCTTCAGCAAATATGATAAATTCAAGGATTTCAGGCCACGGAGTAAAGCTGAGGCAAGGTAGAGGAGAAGGAATTAGATCTTACATACAATTTGTAAAACTGCAAGAAGAAAGCTCTAATGAGGAATGAAAACAGAGAAAAAAGTACCAATATTAACAGCCTTTTACAGTAAACTTTGTCACATGAATTCTTCTCTGAGGAGAGGGGAATTCTTACTAGAATGCATCTGTTATCTCAGAGGAACCCGGGATGAGGAGGGCAGGTGATCTGTAAGGTAACTGGACCATTTGAGGGTTTTAATAAAATATTAATAATCTGAATTTCAGCTGAAAATGTAGTGACTACCTGACTGAATTTCATGGTGTGAAGCTCTGTTTGTTAAGCAACTGCAGCATCCTATGCAAGCTTCAGTTTTGCTGTTGTCTTGGTGTGCTGAGCGCACTCTGGACTGAATCAGTCATTTTGGCACAGGTGCCCAGCACAAGCCTAGGAACTACTAATGCACCCCTTGGAAGTGTGACAGTGGGCTGTTTAGTATTAATATGCTCTCAGTGGTGAGCATTAAGATAATTGTCACCATATTTGCACCTGCTTCTTTCAGCCCACAGTTATAATTTTAGATAGGTATTGAGTCAATCCTGTTTGAGAAGGCATGTGATTTAGTCAGTTCCCAGTCTTCATTGCTTCTATGCTATGTAAAATAGTTCATTGTGCTTGAGTTACAGGTACCTTAGGTTTTCTGTTGTATGACATGCACTTCTCTGCATATTTCTTACTAGTGTTAAGAGCAGGCTTACCTGACCTGCTGTATCATGTTTACATTTTACTGCTGTCTCATTTTTTCCAGCAAGATTTTAACTGAAATTCCTATACTCACAAGATTATTTTACTCTATTTAATATTTTAGTAGACTTTTAATTTTGGCAATGTAAAGCTGTGCTTTAAAGTTGATTCATCTTACTATCTCAGCAGAGTTCAGGTTACTATTTAGGGAGAGGCTTCCAACCACTGGAAAGCTTCTGCAGACTGCAGGAAACTTCCTGTGCGGTTCTGTATTCATGTTATTGGGCTGGAAGTTCTGAACTGCGTTCAGTTCTTTTCTCCAATTTTTGAAAAACTTGAACGTGCTACGTGATGTTCCTTGATGTTGGCTGTTTTTTTTGGCTGTTGTTTTTTGATTCTGTCTAAACCACCTTTGAGAGCTAAATGTCAGGCTTAGCTTTAACAACTAATGGTTAGTGACCCAGCTGGGCAGGGAGAGGAGGGAAAAAAAGAAAATATTCCTGTTCAAATAGGTCATTCCTAAAGAGAAGCATTTCTTATGATTTGAAGGCATTTATGTATTTGATGGTATCCGAAAACTTACTTGGCAAGGTACTTCAAGTTTGAAGTTCTTCAGAATGCGTTTAGTTTCATTAGGATCTGGGACTATGAAATTATTTTTAAATTACTCTTTCAAGCCATAGAGGGGCTTTTACAGGTCTCTGTAGTACTATTGACCATCATGGCTTATTTCAGTTATGCAGATGAAGTTAGTAGTCAGCCAAGAGGAATGATAACAGAAATTTCTGAAGAGTGATATATTTCTTAGTAGGTAGTCAGCATTATGAAGACAAAATTTGGTATATAGTAAAATTTTACTGGTTTTCAGCTCTGATGTGAGAAGCAGATGCTCAGATCTTCCTTGGATATGCTTACAAGGCAAGCTTAATTAGATAATAATTCATCTGATATTTGTGTAACACTCTTATAGAGTATCCTGTAGGTTCCTGTGCTGGAGTTTTCTGTAGTTTGTTTAGTGGCCATTTTTATACCTGTAGTGTAAGTTTCAGTTGCTTCATGTCTAGTTTAAAATCATAATTAAGTAAATTGGTTTTGGATTTCACATACTGAGCTAGCGTTTAGACTGTATTGTTCAGAGATCAGTGCTGTCTGAATGCTGCTTGATTAATGGAAGTGACCAAGTACGTGTTAGATTTCACTTTGAACCTCATATCTAATATGCCCTTTTCTTTTCGGTTGACACCCACCACTCATCCACAAAAAATAAAAATATATGTGAAGTCTTGACTAAACAATTTCCTTTAGAAAGGAGAAGCCATTTATTTTCCCTTCTGTAAAGTTCATTAGCTGAAGGCCTCTCCTTGGCTTTTAGCAGGCTGCCTTTTGAAGAGCAGATGCTGAAGTAATAAAGCCCTCTTTCCTGCATTGTGGAGAGGGTTGTCCGCGCGTTCAGGGGTCATGGTAGTTACTGCATTTAGAGGTGGAAGGGAAGGCTTTTCCCCAACTTCCAGCGGCTAATAATTGGTGAGTGTTGCTGGGATATGTTACTCTGCTAACCTTCGTAGGTTGTGTGGCAATATGTTGCTTATTCGGTTCTGTGCCTTGGTCGTTAGTGCCAGTCTTCATAAACTTCCCAGAGTAGCAGCTAGATTCATTGCGAGCCACACCGATTTTATGCTGTCCATCATCTCTTGAATACGCAATATAAAGACTGGTCTAATATGTAACCAGTCAGCAAGGAGAAAAGTGTATTTTATGTAACTTAAATTTTAAAGAAATGTTCAGACTTAATTGCCTGAAGTATTGAGGGAAAACAAGGAATATAAAACCGACTGGACCACTTACCATCTTCCCCTTTGGTCTGTGCATGCTAAGTAAGTGAAAAGTACTCTGCCAAATAAGATCTCTTGCAGATGGGTGTAACACCAGTTTTGCGCTTGCATATTCAGCATATTTAAAATTGGAAAGTGGGCTGAAGAGCTGTTTGGAGAGTTACTGTCATGGCCACTGTCCAGTGTCATTGTGGTAGACAATTAGGGGAAGGAGAGAGAGATTTTGTACTTAACAAGAAAGTACTGATACTTTTTTACTGATATGGTACAGATGGCTGTAAGGCCATCTACTATTCACTTTGTCTATCTGGCATCTTCCATAATCTTTAATGTATCACTTCTCTAGAGCTCTTTCAGTAAAAGTGCTTGGACTATTAGTTTTTTTAATCTGAAGCCAAGGTATAAAGGTCTAAACTCAAAATGTTTTCAAAGGTAAGTGTCATCTAGAAAAGTGAGATATGCTTATTTGCATATTTCAAAGTATGAACAACTGTTTGCATTATGTGGGCTGCTTATTCTGCAGTGCTTAAGTCCAGCATATGTTACACTGGAATGAAAATGCTTTTTCTAACAGTTAGTTTCCCGTGCTGAAAGAGTGTATTAGTATATATTAGGGCTTTTGCCTGCAGAGCTACCCCAGCAAAACTTTAATCTCTGGTTTTCCTGGAGGGCATGTGGGAAGCATTTTGCAGTGTGCCATACGGAGCTGCAGGTTCCTGAGTCCCCAGTCGCACACACTTGTGTGTTTATTCTCTGTACTGTTTGGAAAAATCAGGAACAAGTGAGAAATTATATTGATTATGCTGAAATAAGTATGTGCTTTATCCCTGCATATGAGTTGCAGAAGGTAGCTTCTGTGCTTACTCAGCTAAGGATTCTTTGTGTATTTAAGTTCTTGCACATCTTTCGCCTCTCTCCAAGACCCAAATTTAAATGCAGCACTTGAGGATATCGTGCGGATTTGTACACTTGCTGGTGGATTGTGGTTCCATAAAACAATGAAAAGATTATGCTTATCCATGCTTATTCCATCTGTAACAGATGTAATATTAATAATTTTTTTTTTTTTTTTTTTACTTAAGTCACTCAGCTATAATCCAGTGCAAATTAACTGGAGTTAGAAATAGCCTTTATTTTAGCATTTCAGAGCAATTCAGGCAAGAAAATGCATCTGAGTGATTATTGCTTGCAGAAGATACTGAGATAGGTACATTCTTTTTTGCATACAATGTGATTTTCAGTGAAACAAAATCACATTGCAACATGTTCTTTCCACAGACACAGGCTTGCCAGCACATTGACCGAAGTGTTGCTTTGGTAGCTTGCTTTATTTTTTGCAATGCAGAATTTGGGGCTTTAAATGCATAGTATTAGGTAGTGATAGGTGTTGTTTAAACTCTCACTTAATGCTATGGAAAATTCCCTCAACTGTGGAGACTTTTCGGTAGACAAATTGTTAGCGAAGTTGTCTCTTGCAACTACTTAGGCTATTCTCCACTTTATGGGATAGAAAATGTGTTAGGAAGGGAAATGAGTGTGATATTGCCATTATTTCCAACTGATCACCTGGTCCAGGTTAAGTCTGACTAGGATCTCACATGTACTTTGAATTTCTAAGATTTCCCCAGTTGTTTGTAACTGAAAAGCCTGAGATACTCTACTGGTGCTCTGATAGATCAGCAAGGTTGGCTGAAGTTGCTCATTTTTAAAATCAAAGTATGTATGTATTTTTATCACTAAAGAATTATCTGTGAGTTTCTGTTTTGAAGCATGTGTGGAAGCAAATGTGGTCCACAAATACACGTTTCTCCTCTGTTATTGCATCCATTGGTTAGACAGATCTTAGACATTAGCACAGACATGCTATATTATGGTTAGCATAAACCATTTAATTACTGTCCTAAACTTCCAAATTGGTCTGTAGATGAATGCCTTACTTCATCAGCAGCTAAAGTGAGTTAAAATGAAAGGCTGGTACATCAGGAACACAGATTTGTAACTCTGCAACACTAGAATGCTTCTCTAGATTTACCATTTTCTTAAGAGAGCTTCCTTTGGAAGTAAAAATTCAGATATTATTTTGAATACGCCGTAGAAGAATGATGGTACAATGCGTATAAACAACAAACAGCATTTCCAATGTCTGTATGCTGTGCTGAGAACATGGCCACGTTATTGTCTGCTTTTTATAATAGGATTGCATATATGTTTAGCAAATGTTTTAAAATAATCCTTTTTTATTATTTTGTAATACAATAATATTTCTTTTTAAATGAACAACGTATGTTTAACATGCATTTTTCAAGAGTCCACAATTTCTGTGAAAGCTATCATGGTATAATAGCATTGTATGAAAAGCTCCTTTTCTTCATAAACCCTTATATTTAATCCCTCAAAGCAGCAAGCAACATGCTGGCCAGAGAATTAACTTGAGATTGAAGATAAAGAGGAGGCCAAAGTTAATGACAGCTGCAGAAAGCTGTAAGATAGAATGTAATTCAAGTAGGAGAGTAACAGCTTGCAAAACAGGTTGCAGTATTTGCTTTATGACTAATAACTAGTGCAAAAGAAAGTGCATTTTCTGTGTCTACAGAAAACCACATTTTCTGGTAGATAGATTCTTAAACTAATATTTCTGTGAACATGCAGGAAATAAGTTAGATGGCTTATGTTTGAGATGATACTGGCTAGCTATTTGACTTTAGAATATAAATGGCAATGCTGTATAATATAACATTAATTACAGTGGTTGGACTTAAAGTTTCTATTACACATTATGAGATATTCAAATAGAAAGGAAATCTGTTTAATGAGAAAATAAATATTATTTGCTGTTGAAACTCAGAATAAGAGATACCATATTACTAAAAGTAAAAAAAATACTATGATTTTCATCACTTTAACGATGTTCCCACAGGAAAATATAGTAAATATTCTGTAAGGTGCAGGTACTTATAAATTGTTTTCAGTCCCATTTAATCAGGTAGGTGCTTTAGTTCTGTGTGAATCTCATTGAGGAATCACATCAATTTTTAGAAATTCAAAATATGCAAAAAGTTAAAGATGACACAGGGATTCACAGCTGTCTTGGAAAGATTAATTTCTTCCTATGATCATTTAATTCCATCTGATTGGGGTAATATAAAATACTGTATGTGTCTTTTAGCAGTGAAGATGTGGAAGAATTGGTCAGGTCTATAATGGACATTTTAAAAGAAGTGTTCTTGTCATTTGGGTGTTACAGGCAAATCCTGGATCAGACGCTATTGTTGGCCTATATTCTGCCTCTACATAACTTAGAAAATCCCGGAATGGTTGAGGTTGGAAGGGACCTCTCAAGGTCATCTGGTCCAACCCCCCACTCAAGCAGGGCCACCCAGAGCTGGTTACCCAGAACTATATCCATACGGCTTTTTAGCATCTCCAAGGATGGAGACTCCACAACCTCCCTGGGCAACCTGTGCCAGTGCTTGGTCACCCTCACAATAAAAACGTGTTTCCTGATGTTCAGAGGGAACCTCCTGTGTTTCAGTTTGTGCCCATTGCCTCTGGCCCTGTCACCAGGCACCACTGAAAAGAACTTGGCACTGTCTTCCTTGCACCCTCCCTTAGGTACTTCTAGACACTGATTGAATCTCCTGAGCCTTCTCTTTTCCAAGCTGAACAGTCCCAGCTCTCAGACATTTCTCATAGGAGAGATTCTCCAGTCCCTTTATCGTCTTTGTGGCCCTTTTCTGACTCTCTCCAGTGCGTTCATGTCTCCCTTGTACTGGGGAGCCCCAAACTGGTTACAGTCTGGTGTGAATAGTTGGAGACAGAGAGGGAAAAATGGTGGTTTCCAACCTGTTGGTGATGCAGTAACACTGAAAGCTGTGGGAGAGAATCTGAGGTTATGAGACCTTTCCTCTGCCCTAGCTCAACTCTGTACTTCTGTTATAGGCTTCCAGCCCGAGATTTGGGAAGATTCAGGAGTTTTTTCAGTTGTTCATGGCTGGATGTTTGTATTCAGCTTTCACTTCTGCTGTTAATCAGTGCTGCAGGAGACTGCTTTGTTAAAGAAGACAAGCACTTTCATCCTTGCTTATGATGCAGTCTTAGTAGTGTGGTGCTGCCGTGTACCCCTTCCTCTGGGTGCCTCTGAGGCTGCATTTGATCATGTTCTGGACACTGATTGTGTGGGGAAATAATACGAGGTTCCCTGCAGTAAACTAGAGTTGTTCCTTATAACATAGTACAAGTATGTAGTACCAGTGTTCAGCTTGCATGGGTACAGCACTGCCAGGGTAAAAATGAAATAAAAATTTTATTTGGAAAATGTACACACAACCTACTGGAACCATATGATGATGTAAACACATAACAATATTCAAGCAATACAGCTGTCATTTTCACATGCAGAAAGAAAGACACTTTCATCAAGTCTCCTAATAATTCTTCGCATCACATTGCATTGAGAGCACAGGAACTTTGTTCAAAAGTACTATTTATTCTTTTGAGATTAGAAGCAGGGCTTTCACATCTTCATAGTTTACATAGAGTTGTCTGTGTACCATAATTTGCTAGAAAATGCATCATAAATTAATGCTGCATTTTTAAATAAGAGTTATAAATTACCTAAAAATGATGTGACTTAATCAGCATTATTGAAACCTTTTGAAGAATGAAGCCTATACAGTCTTGGGAGTTAAGTAGGGCAGTTTATTAAAACAAATGTAAGTGATCAATTCCAAGCTTTCCCAGCCTCAGCCAGTATACTAGAACAGGAATAAGCACTGCATGAGGGAACACTTTAATGACAGAATCCTCTTATCTCAAAAACCAAGTAATAAAAATAGTTATTATTGTCTGGATGCAGCTAGCTTAGCTTTGGCATTAAGTACTACAAATAAGAATCTGCCTTTTTTTAAAGAATGGCCAACTGGTTCAGTGCCATGTGGGCCAGGAGGGAGAAAGCCGCGGCTTTTTGTGCACACCTTCCTACACATTTCAAAAGGTAAAAAGAAGTAATGATACTTTTGAATAATTCATTAATATTTCTTTTATAAACTTTTAACACCAGCTTACTTGAAGCTTGTACTGAAATAGTTTCGATGATTATACCTGGTAACGGACAGTAGGTGTGGTCAGTGTTTTAGAAAATTCAGGATATTTTTGTTTGCTGAGGAACAAGTGAAAGCATAGGCTTGTTGAATATTTTATGAAAACAAACAAAACTATCTCTCTGAATTCATGTCTTGATCCTGTGAAAAACCTTGTTTGGGAAATATTTCCAGGCATGGCATAAGCTACCTATTTCTGTCTGATGGATTTCAGAGTATTGGCTTCTTTCTGGACAGTCATCTTAAACTGAGATGTTTAAACTCTACTGTTAAGCAATTTTGAAAGGAATTGCATATAAAAAGTTTTTTAACAGAAACTTTTCGGCTGTAGAAATTGTTGTCTCACATAGCACTTGGTCAATTTACTTTCAGAGAATGCAGTGGGGTTCCTGTTTTTCCTCGCATTACTTCAGCCTTTACATCTCAATTAAGCAAAGTAGTCTAGCACAAGCATATTGTTATGTAGGCAGCCCTGTCAAAATAATGATGCTCTTTAGGTCCTAAGCAAGCACATGTTTATATGCTGTCTTAGTAATGTGGAAGGCTTTACTTGAAGAACAGAGAGATCAAAAGGTAGTTCTTCAGCTGGAGGTGGTTCTCCTTTTGGAGAAGACACAGAAAATAATACTGTAGAGCTATTTCAAATGGGTTTATCCATTCTGCATAATCAAATGTTCCTTAACACATAGTTTATTGATTTCCACAAAGAGTTGTCGTTACTGTTTTCTCTTCCCATGGCTCTTCCCTCCATTTCATATAGTCAACATAGAAGATTTAACATTTTTATTTTGCATGGTGTGAATATTTCAAAACAGGTTGATGGCCTTGGCTATGGGAAGACAAAACTCTGTATGTGCCTCCGGTGTGTCACTTTGCACTGCTTCTGAGAGATTGAATTTATCCCTCTCCATGATATAGCTTGAAGATGGGTCATGAGGATTAGTGTGGACAAAGGGAAAAAGCTTTTCTTTGAATTTCATTTGCCAGCAAGTCAGCTTTGATCTAGGTCATGGAATCATTCACCTGAGACTTCGGAAAGTCCTTACCAGTGCTGTGCTGGGCTTTTTGTCCTGTCTGTAAGCAGCTGACTGTCTTTGTAAGTACAGATGTAGTCATGCAGACTGTAATCCCTAGCGTCAGCTCTTTCCTACTGACTGGTTCTAGGCTTCAGCCAGGTTTTTCTAGAAAAAAACACGTAGAGTTTAATAAATCTTCTCCATTAAAATTTTGGCTTAGATGTGCAGCATTATTTTTTTATTTCTGAGTTTGATCTTCTGTTCAGTCAGATACAGCAGTAGTGTCTTAAAGTCTGCAGTGTCTGTAATACCTACGTACTTGAACTTTCTGAATCATCAGAAGCATTTGATACATTTTTCCTAATGTTTCCCCTTCCAAAATACACTGTTCAGTTTTTGCAGAAACCCTTCCCTTCCAGGTCTCTTGAGTTTTTGTTAGTTAGTCCTTTTCGTTTGTCTCCTTTCATCCAACCAGGAAAATAGAACCTACCAAGTAATTAGCACAATCTAGGTTAAATAAAATCACCTTATTAAGACATTTCATATACCTTGTTATGAATGACAGCATTGGCTCCGATTTGCTTCTTTCACTTAAATGCTGTGGGTTTTGTTAACAGAGTTCATGTGATGAACAAACTGAGATGTTCAGAATTGCGGATAATGATCCTCTGACTTCTTTTTACCTTTCTTCTCTCATTTGATGGGGCAAGCTCTAGTGCATGCTTTGAGATACTAAAATGATTTTTGTAATATGTGAATCTCTTTGAAACATATACTTCCTTATTTCTTACAAAACATAATTATCGCTTCATTAGTAAACTGCAGTCATGAGATTTTGCCATGGGTGGTCAGTTAGTACTGGTTTTCTTGTTTGATCATTAACTGAATGTTGTAGTTAGACAAACATTTTGCTGGCTTAAATGCCGAAAAATTCTTAGAGAAGTTCAAAACTATTAACTGTTTTGGGTGACCTTGAGTTTACAAAAGCACATCCAGTATGCTGCATGTGCTTTTGTAAGAGTCTCTGGGTTTTTTGCCATGGGGATGGGCAGATGTACATGTGTCCACATATTTCTGTTCAGAACACGCTTTTGTTTCATGTGATGAAAATGGTGGCATTGTATATTGCAGTAAACATCAGTAGCTTCCTGCCTTTCAATTAAGAAGACTTCAAATTAGCAGTCACTTAAGTTCCTGATCTAAGTGACTTTGGCTTAATTTCAGCCCTTCAAAGGTCAGTAAAGTGACTTTTACATTATTCTTACTTTTTTTTTTTTTTTAAATGAAAATTGTTTTCTGTTGATGGGTATGTCCTAAAAGTTGCTTCTTAGTGATGGGGTTTAATGCTGCTAGGTAGTCATAATAGTTAATAATTAATATGTTTGTTTAATATAGCTAATATGGTTGTGTAATGTATAGGGAAGCTATAATCACTAAGAACTTGTCAACACTATTTGAAAATTTATCTGAAATAAAATAAAGTTGGCAGACATATTGGCATGATATCTTACAGCTTAAGATCATAAGAAATGTTTATTTTTAATACAAAATTAACTCCTGCTTAAATTTCTTTTCTGTGTGCCTCATACAACATTGACAACACTACTAATACCTGAAATTTCAGGCATCAGTAGCACTTGTGTACTGATTTAATCACTTTATTGTTAGTGTTGGCATTTAATATGGTAATTAAAAAACCCCAAGAGAGTAGTATGAGCTGATGACTTCTTGAGCAGGCTTATTTACTTATATACAATGCAGAAACTGTACACATCTATAATATACCTTCCAGAATCTGTGTTCTCTTATGATCACATCTGCAAAATTCAAGCTTTCGGATGAGAATTATTTAGCCACATTTTTTGCCTAAGCACTTTTAATATTCAGTTTAGTTGACGTGACAATATTGTAGATAAAATAAGTATGGAGTCTTGACTTCTTAGGTTAGAAATTCCATTGTGCATCTTCTCATACCTTGTTGGCAACAGGCCTGTTGTGTCACGTTGTTTTGATTCTTTGAAGCAAGAAAGAGGTTCTGTCTTAGACAGTGTTACATTATATTGATAATGCTGGTACTCTTGTCTTTCATGTAGTCGTAAATATCTATAATATTTGAAAGGGCATCTCTATTAAGCAGAAGAGTGAAATATACTGTATAACTGCTAGTTTTCTCATAGAAACTTGTATTTCCATATTTAGCCTGTTTATGCTAATCATGCGATTGCTGTGTATTCATTTTAGCAGATTTTCATTCTGTGACCGTCGATTTGGCTGTTTTAACTCTGTAGTTTTTATGTCTGAAGATGATCCATAGAAATACAAACAAGGAATTGTATCAGCAGTATTTCATTACCAAAGCTGAGAGATGTCAGACATAATTACAGAGACTAACATCTGGAGTGGTTTATTGAAGGGAAACCTGCCAGGATTGTTAGTACATACAAAGGAGCATTATCCATATGTATGAAGCTTTATAACTGGAGCAAGTTGGGCGAGTACTGCAAGTGAAAGGTATAAAACACAACAAAGATAATTTATGAATGCACCTACTGTGGTGATGTGTTTGGGTAAACTACTCAGAAAAGCTGCATCTCAGATCTTTCAGAGGTAATGAGTACTGCCTATCTCTAGGTGATTTTGGCAAAATCCTTAGGATACAGATTATTTGAGCCTGCAGTGAAGAATAGGGTTAAATGACATGTGGGACTCTTCATCAGAAAAAACGTCCAAGGCAGCATGTGCTTGCAGAATGACTGGTTGGATTTTGTGCCCTTTTATCAGGCCACTATTAAGCTCTGTTAATGTTTACTGTAGAAGACAGTTTTGGAGCACTGAGCGTCTTGTTACTGGTGGTGCTTCTGCCAGGAGCTTGACAGAATGGTTTGGAAAAAGTGTGACTTGTCTATGTGCTCCAGCCTGTGTCTCTTCTTAGTCTCTCCCTGCAAGCAGAATTGGGGCCAACGATCTATGAGTATCTGATAATTTTAATGGACATAAATCCTATCACTTTAATGAATGTAAGGTATATATGGAATACTGAGGTGGTCATTGAGAAATTGTGTTCTCAATCACTTGGAAATTTCCTACCACTTTTAAAATGTTTTCTACATGAGGATTCCAGTAATAGATGGGGTTTTGTGCAACCTCTGTGCAGCACAAGGCTTTAATAGTGCATTCCTGTGTTATAAATGCAAGCAAAAGTATGCACGTATTGCATCTGTGTTGGGAGTTTTATATTGGTTTTTTTATGGTTTATGTTTGTATTGTGTATTGTTACTGAATAATATCCCTTTGTAGCAGGTGTATTAAGGTAATAGGTTAAAAGTTCGGAGTATTGGAGGGATAAAACTGATATTTTAAGTAATGTTCCCCTGTTCTCTCAGTATTAATTGTAAAGCTTTTACTTTATCTGGCTTTCTTATACATCTCGTTATTGTCACTCATATTCACCTTCTGGCCTTTTTTCCCCTTATTGTCTGTTAGGTGACTCAGTAATTAGCAAAAAGACTTAAAATGCTGATGTCAAATATCTCTTCACTAGGACATCAAAGACATGTATGTTCTTGATTTCTGGATCTTTTCAGTTATTACATAATTTGTGAATATATTTTACGTGGATTATTTTGAAAGTTAGGAAAAAAAAAGCTGGGCACAAAGTGTTCAGCTAGTTCCCGTAGCAGTTTTGGGAGGTACTATGATACATAATATGAGGTGTAGAAGAATTACTTTACTATAAAACCTTTCCTCGTGTGAACTTGCAAAATAACCTGCTTTTGGAAAGTGATAAAATTATCTCAATTTATTTTTCAATGAACTGCATAACATATTAGTAGGATAATTTGGTATGTGTAAAATGAAATACATTTACTGAGTACAGAATAAATATTTGAATGTAAACCCATGTGTTGCCTTAAAAGTTGCTAGCAGTTGCTGGCTGCAGAATAGACACTGTCCTGTTTTCTTGGATAGCTATGGTAAATACTTGTTTACAGATCTGCCCTCAGCAGGAGTTTCAATTCATGCTTAATTATTAAGAACAAATGAGTCCCCAAGGAGATGTCATGTATTTTACTATATCTGAAAAGCGCTAGAGTGCTCTTGTAATTACTTTACTCATTTTTTTGTATATGAACTATAGCCAGTACACAGAGAACATAAGTATTTTGTTTAGAATCAAATAATGTTTTTTTATTTTTCCTCATTTTTAACAGTTTTAAGAAATCAGATAGTTCTTAAGGAAGCTTTAGTTGTAAAATGTACAGCTGCATTAGAAGAAAGTAATAGTCCATTAGTCTAATACCTTACATATCCAAGGCTAGTGTTTTATATTTAATAAAGTCAGTTTAACTACACTGGAAGTCAATAAAACCAGAGTGGGTATGGTGCAACCAGTGCTTGTAAATAATAGTAGTAACTCCAAATCATATTGAGGATTTCCCCCTTGGGAGGCAGTTACATATTCTTAATTTTGGAATTTTCTTTTGGGGATCTTTTGGGAATGAGCTGAAATTTGATGATTTGAGCTGTATGAGAAAACTCCAGGTTTTTTTAAAGCTATTTGCTCAAATGATGAGTTGCATTTACTTTCAACAGAAAGTGAAAATAAGAGGCCACAGTGGTTTTAATCTTGGTCAACTGTAAACTTAGGGACACTTATGCATAATGTATATGGATGACATGCGTACATTAACAATAGTCACTTATTTAGTTTAGAAGTAATAAACAGCATAATTCATTACACTGGTATGTCAATTTTTACTTTAGACCTGTTTTTCTATAGGAAGAAACACTGAAAATATGGTGCTTGACAGTCTTTATGGATAAAAATGCAATATATAACATGCCAGTTCAGAACCGAAACCTCGTATTTAATGAAACTGTGCCAGTGCAACAGATTTATATTGCAAACAAATCTTTCTTGTGCATTTGAAGATCAAGTTAGGCACTTACTTCCTTTACATATTACTAGTTTAAATGTTTTTGCTCAAAAGAAAGTGGACCATTTATTACAAAATCTAAAACCCAACCTAACAAACTTATCTTTTACGTTTCCAAACAGAATGATGAACATTATTTAAAAGAGCGTGCATCCTCCTCCATCTCCCCAACCCCTTTAATAACCTTCATGTAATCCTTTAATCCTGTAAGCTTTTATCTGGGGCTTTGTATATATTACCAGAGCAACTTTCTTTCATTACAGCATCATCAAAGAATGGATTTCTGCTGTTCTGTAGTGTACAGGGAGCATTAAGAATTTTTAAAAAACAATTGCTTTCTGTCACTGCTTTGCCTTTTGGATGTAACAAGTTATTGTTCCCCTGCTTCTCATAAGGTATTTGAAAGGCTAAGCTTTACAGTTTGGCAGTGTAGTTATAAAGATCTTGCATTTTAATGTTATTCTGCAAAACTTCTTAGTGGGGAATAACTTTAAGGCTGATAAGGAATGTCATGTAACTCACTTTATTAATTTATGGTATAAGAATTTTTTCCTTAGTGTATAACAAGATGACCTTTTGCAAATTGCCAAGACAGGAGGAATAAATGATACTGTTACAATGAAAAAGATGCATAAAGTAAGTGTTGCATTTTTAGGTTTGAAGGCTGAAGGTCTGGTCATGTTATTTCCAAACTTTATTATTGGTTGATACAAAATTAACTTTCTAATGTTTGACTAATTTCCTTAAAGGCTTAACTGCTATAAAAAGATTCCATTTAAAAAAAATTAACATTTGTATCAGTATTCTGAACTTTATTAAAGATGAATCTTTAAGCTATTCAGGCAGTTGTAGTTATTTTAAATATAATGTGTAGATTATATTTTTGTTAATTAGATGGAAGTTAGCAGTAATGTCCAATTGTTGTCACTGAATAAGCTGCAAATTATTTTTTTTTATGCTTTGAAGAGTGTAGGCTTTGTACAAGTTGTCTCAGAAGAGTCTTGGTGTGGGTAAAGTCCAATATTTTTTAAACATCAGATCATAGCTTATTTTTGTATGGAAACCTATACATTTTTAAGTTCTCTCCAGTGACTAAATTACTGAGGAAATGTCTGTATGCAGGACTGTAAATGCCTCTTCCTGGATTGTTCTTGCTGTCATCCACTAACAGCAGGCAGAAGGCACGGAGGAGCACCTACTTCTCACCTTGTGGATATTCATCTTCGGAAAGACTGATTCTGATTTTTAACTGCCTTTCTCAGGCACATGTATAAAAGTTCTATGCCTACCTACATCATAGGTATTTCTACATGATTTTATGGGGAAAAAAGTAGCTGAACTAAGAGAAGGTATAGCATTCTATGCTAAATCTGATAAATATTTTATGACCACGATCTATGTGAAACATAACTAGCGGTATTTGTGAAAAAAATTGACCTCTAGTTTCTTTATATTAAATAAACCTGTTTTGAAGGACTGCCAATTATAATCAGGCTTCTTTTGAAGAATATACTGGGGATTGCATTTTTAAGAGAGCAATTTATTTGGTGAAAACATTTTATGTTATTTCCTTACAGTGCTCTTTCCATTATTTTACTGAAAATTCTGGCTTAGTGTTTGTCACTGCAAGTGTTCAGCCCATAAATTACTGCAGTGAAGTGTAGTAAGTATTGAAATAGGAATAGGTTATTCACAATTAGATTAAATTAATTCTTATGTCTCTGGCTTTTGGGAGGAAGGAAAAAAGTAATATTGACTGTACATACAAAGGAGGAAGAATTTGTATTAAGTCTTAATAAAATTCACATAATACACTATTGTTGATAGTATGTTAATTTTAGTTTTAGTTCAAGTTTAAAAGAATGCAGTGGTTAGTTGGTGTTGGTGCATTTCAGCGACTGGTCTTTGCAGAGGGAGAAGGTACTTGCTGGTTTTATTCCACGCATATCCTCTTCCTTCAGAAGGTCTATGTCAAAGCTAATTAAAATAAACTTATCTAGAGCTATATGATTGGAAGTTGGAAAGGAACAAAGTTAATACATAATTTTTAATTCATTCTAATAATAATCATGATTTTATCCATCTTCACTCTTTGTGGTAGGTTTCAAAAATTCTTATATTTCTCTTACAATTTCTGAGAAAATGTTTTAACTATTGTTTTGAGAATTGCTGAATAATTGCTTTTCATGCTTGGCTTTTTTGGTCTCCCTCTGCATTCTTAAGAAAGAAAGGATCTGAGGACTTCCCTTTATTTTTGAAGCCAGTATTATTTTTTAAGTATTGGTGTCTGAGCTCTAGCAAGAGTTCTGTTATTTAGCAGTCTTGAAATGTACTTGCTTATTAAGGTCACTGGCCCTTACTTCCAATATGCCAGAGTTATCAAACGATTTCCCTTTTATTTATGGTTTATTTATTTTTATAAGACTTCTTTCTGTTTCACCCTGCCCTGTTCTTCAGAATAAATAAGTTAATGCCTTCACATTTAGCGACCTCAGTTACAGGAATTAAAGAGTTGCTGTTTGTGTTTGTTGTGGACAAGGAAGAAATAGTGCACACTCCCCAAATACATAAATAAATAAATCAAACAGAGTTTACTATTTCTATCTCAGTGAAATTTCAGTACATTCACTTGTAAAGTGCAGTCCAATCAGTGGTCTAGTAACTAAGTCTGGTGAAATGTGGAAGCTGGATAACAAAATCGACATGTTCATGATCTTGCGTATGTGTTGTATGAGAACTTGCCATGTATGTTGGATTAAATGCAATGTAGATGCAGTAAGATGGAAAGAATGGCGGTTGATGTTTTTGTCCCTCTGTTCTTCAATCAACCTTGACAATTACAAAGGCAGTTTTGGTAAGGAAATAGTTATTGCATATTCTGGGAAGAATTTTAATGTGCCTAAACAGACATCATTTCCTTATTGACTTGGCAATTACTGAATGTGATTGCCAGTGGGGAAAAAACCTTTCCTCCTTATAAAAACTGCACTTTTGGATCTTAGTAGGGCTGATAGCATCTGGCACAAGTTAGATTTGTGGAGAAAGAGTGGCAGGGCTCAGCTCATGCCTGAAAGTTCAGCTGAGCTTTCAAAAACAATCAGACTGCTGCAAGGAGTCGAATGCAAGCATTTCATACAGCCTGTTTGGGTTCATCATAGCTTTAGCTCTAGGGAGTACAGTTGAAATTCTGTCACTCATTGAGTTTAGGCAGACTGCCATTGGGAGACCTCAAACGGAGGGTGCTGAGAAAGTTGCAAGAAACTGAAAATGGTGTTTTAGGTAGGAATAGCTCTTTCAGCCTTAAGTATAGCATCACTGCGGCTGCACTTTGTAATTACAATGTCACTTGAGAATTGCTTAACAATTTGGATGCTTTAAACTATGACAGACTAATTCTGAGAAATGTTATTTTAGTTCTGTGGCGTTTGCAGTGTTGCACAGCTGCTTGAAATTTCTGAACGTATACTACCTTCTGCTTAGAAATTGGAGACAAAAAGGAACCTCTGAAACGAACTGTCAAGCTTCCTTTAAGGAAGATGATTCAGATCTAACCTTCCACAGTAGGTGGTATCACTGGGCATGAATGAAGACTTCTGCAAGATGTAATGCTGTTTCACCAGCAGGAAAACACTTTGTATTTAAGATAAAAATGCTTTTTGAAAGCTCCTGGCGGTCTCAAAGTGACAGGGTAGTTCTTAGGCGTTAGGTCCATATTGGGATAGGAGACATAAGAACGGCATGGGACAATATATTTAAGGAAATCTAGGATGAAATGGAGGTAATAGAGGCTGAATTTGTTCCTGAGGATTTTTGTTTAGAAATCTTGTAAATGTCACACTTTAGTTTTTGCAAACTTTCCTTAAAGTAAGAGTCCTTGTGCTGCAGTGTGTGTAACTGTCAGGATGTGTTTGTGAAGCTGTATACTTGTCAGTTGGACTGGATTGCTGAGATAAAGAGAAAGAGGGTAGATTTAGATTAGATATTAGGAAGAAATTCTTCACTATGAGGGTGGTGAGGCACTGGACCAGGCTGCCCAGAGAAGCTGTGGATGCCCCATCCCTGGAAGTGTCCAAGGCCAGGTTGGATGGAGCTTTGAGCAACCTGGTCTATTGGAAGGTGTCCCTGCAGCAGGGGGGTTGGAACTAGATGATCTTTAAGGTCCCTTCCAACCCAAACCATTCTGTGATTCTGTGATTTGACAGAGCTGTACTTTCATATGTCTGTACTTTTATAAAATTTTCGTAAGTCTTTTCATCAAATATTGAGGAACTTGCTAGTGAAGTTATTAGTCTAGCTTTTTTCTTTCTTTTTTTTTCCTGTCTCTTTTTCCTTTCCTTATTCTTTAAACTAGCCATTCTAGGTTGAGTCCTTTTCCATCTGTTTGATGAAAACCTACTGTGGAAGGTACTTCAGTCTGGTAGTGTGAATTGTGTGCATAGTGCTGTTCTTCAGCTGTGTTAAATTATACCTAACCAACAGTTTAACTAATCTTTGAAATGTGTGGCACTTTGCCAAATCAAATCCTTTTATTTTCTTGGTTTAGTTTACTTCTTTGTAAGTCTTGAGGGGATACATTTAAAACCTGAGTAGATTTTCTTGTAGACTTTTCTTTCATTGATGTACCTCCACTGGTTACATAGACTTTCTCCTGACACACATCAGCACATCTGAAATCAGAAGCAGTTTCTGTTGATCTTCCAGTACATCTGTCAGACATTTTGAGTTGTGGTGGTTTATGAATACATAAAGAGTTACACATGGAGACATACACTGTCTTTTTCTAAAGAAAACCTCTGTATCAGCCAGTTTCATTTTATCATTTCCTCCAAAGTGAGGAACTTAAGACACTGAACATC
The DNA here is from genome assembly GCA_035590275.1 of Ibycter americanus. Taxonomy (NCBI): domain Eukaryota; kingdom Metazoa; phylum Chordata; class Aves; order Falconiformes; family Falconidae; genus Ibycter; species Ibycter americanus. The sequence goes on from JAVJGI010000040.1 coordinate 58,957,193, forward strand.
TGTGGTTAAACGAAGACCAGTCCAGTTGAAGGAAATAATTCAAAGTAAACAGGCGTTCTCCTGAAACGCCACACTGGTTGAGCACAGATACTAAAACGGCTGGAAGTCAGATGCAGTCACATGCAACAATTATTGCAACATAAAGATCCTTTGAAAAAGTTGATAGTATGGATTTTCTTCTTTGAAGCTTAACGCACTGGGATTTTGTGGAATATGTTAAAATGACGGTCTACATCCTAGGAGTCTCTGTGCAGATGTTGTCAAAGAGCAGGTGATTACCCAATGGCTGCTCAAACAAAGTTTTCTTAGAAAATGTATTATATTTAGCAATATATTTCTTGGTTTTCTTCTTTTATGAAATAATTATTTTTACATAACTTTCAATATGTGACTTCAATACCATGTTAGCTAATTGCTTAAAAAAAAGGTGCCTATGTCTTCTTGGGGGTTTGATTCATTAGGGTCTTCCTTCTCTCAAAGTTCTCGTTAAGTGCTAATAACAAACATTTTTACCAGGTGTAGGTTCAGTTATTTATTTAAAATAGAGATAGTAGCAAGCGTTACGTTGCACGCATACATTTACTTTTGCTCTTAATGTCAAGGGAATTACTCTAAGACATTTTTGGCCTTCAGCTTCTTTATTGTAGTTGTAGAACATGGTACAGTTCTGATCGATTTACATTGTTTATTGACTGGATGTTTTTCATGAAACGGGTGGTGATCAGAAAGAATGCATTGAAATTCAGTAATGTGCATAATTCATCTATCATAATTTAAAGAATGGAAAAGACTAAGACAAGCTGCCATTCATCATAATTATTTAACTGCACTCCAGGGTGAGTTAAATTGTATTAAACAACTTTTGGTTTAAACAGATTTGAAGAATTGTATTGAGCAAGTTGCATCTTCTCTATCAGCTTACTGCTACTGTTGAGTGATTTACAGTTTTGACATTTTTACAAAACACTTAATTTAAACTACAGATTTTTCAAAGCTGTTTTAAAAACAAACTTAGATAGATAAAGCATTATATGTGTCTAGCATGTAAGTAGCGGCAACCAAGTAGCTCAACTGGAAGCAAAACTACTGTAAATCTGAATCGTCATTTAGAGGTATCTGCTTTTTCCCTGGGTTAGATGGTGGGGGACCAGGGCTTTAAGGGAACTGATTTTCTAATTTGGGCAGTTGGGCCCAAAATCAAGGGGAGGTAAATCCTATGGCAATCCTGAGACTTTTTAACCCTTAGGTTTGGCAAGTGCTTCAATTTCTTCCTTGCCTTATTAAGACAAATTATTGTATGTTGCTTATGTGACAGTTTAGCCAAACTGAACTTTCACTCCATTAATAAGAAAAATGCTAAATGAAGAGGAAAATCTAGTTAACCAAGTAGTTTGTTTGTACTTTTCTACTTATGTGACAATTAATGGTTTAATCAGATTCACATGTGGTGTTAGGTGAGAAGAAGCTAACACGTTTTTTCTGAGTTCTGGTACTCCACAAGAAATGGTCACAGAAAAGAAATAATGACATGCTAATGCTGATTTTCAGGCCTTGGCACGTGATGGTTTAGAGTGAGTATTTGCTTCTGGACCACACCACCATCACTGACTGTGATGGAGACTAGCAAAGATCAGTAGAAATTACTGAGAGGATACAGTAAAAGTAGTGCTGGTAGTTGAGTCCGCAGGGCAGGCTGCGCCAGCTGTTGGACACAGCCCAGGTCTGCAGCTTATGGACTGAGATGTTGCACCACTGTGTTAAGTCTTTGTCCTCTGACCATCTTAACAGGATCTGAAATACAACAAATTTAAGGGCTGTCAGGCTTTCTACTTTAAACTATTGGAATGTGGCTGCCATCAGACCGAGGGCTTCAGCTTGGAGATTCTAGCTGTACTGTAAATCCACATCCTTGGCTGCTGGTCAGTATAACTTAATGGGTATGATTCAGTAGCATTGCTTTGCACTGTATGGCTTGGCTTGAATAAGCTTAGGACCTGCCCCTAGAAATGCTAGATGGAGCAAACTGTTGGGCTGAATACCTGGGAATTCTGCTGGGAAGCTGTGCTGAGCACAGATGTTATTTCGGAAATGTTGCAGTTATATTTTCAAATGAGTTCATAATTTCGAATGTAGTACTGCAGTTCCTTCTGTACTTAGGCACAAAACAGAAGTAGCTCTGCAAGGCATTTTAGTTAAGGAAAAAAATAACAGTAAAAAAGAGGGGACAGAACCACAACTTGTGGATATTGAGCTTCCAGTGTTCCTTGATATACTAACACAAAATCCATAAACTCAAATTAACATAGTTTTGTTTCATCTTAAAAGTAAAAAGTCATCCCCACAGATCTGCTTTGGTGTCAGTTTAGTGTCTTTGCAGTACTTACTCTATTGGTAACTAACTACTGAATTAGCAACATCATAAGTACATGTCAGTGAAATACTCTGCTGCATTCTTCACATGTTCTGTACTGCTTTCAAAATATCCAGAGAAATCCTTAAGATATTTCCACCTGGTGGAATTTTTATTAAGTCACCAGAATATTTTTCTAAAAGCTTGTATTGTATTTTGTCTCTCCCTATGTGTAATAATATGATATAAACTTAATAGTTTTAAAGCACTGTTTTTTAAAAGTGTTGTTTAACTTTTTTGTCTGATTGTTCTTTCTCTTATTTTCTGTCATGACATCTGTTCTTTGCAAAAGAGTCTGAAAAGAGTTCCATTCCTAATCCAGCTGTTTTCATCTTTCCTGGATTATCTCCTTTACTCTTTAATGCCACCACCGTTGTGCTGAGGAGGTCACATCAGGGCTGAGTTGGGGGGCAGTTAACTGCTCTTAAGTATTGTTCTTTCCAGTGTTCTTCTTTCTGCTCTTGCCCAAACTCCTTCATTAATCAATCTTGTTCCTTTTTCTTGGGTACATCTCTGGTGTTTTCTCTCATATATGAGAATATTTGGAGATGGTATGCATGTATTTCTAAAATCAGATGTGTTCTTTCCTTGCCTTTGCAGAATACCATTATGTATGCCTTCCTCTCCTCCTCCATCAGTTACGACAGCATCTGCTGCTGTTCCTTTGTTTAGCCCATTTGAAATCCAGTTGCATTCCCTGCTGCTGTACTAGAATGAGCATTCATACTGCAGCCTTTTCCTTGACTTGCTGCCTCCACTAAAAGCATCCTGCTGTTGGCTTTTGTGGATTATCACGTTTGTAGGTTTGCTGTTGGCGGTGACTACATCTTTCTTCACCCCTTTCTTCCCTTAAGCAAGGCTAGTTAGCTTTACCTACCTGCTACTTGGTGGTCTTGTAGCTGTCTGCAGGTTATCTTCCACGCCCCCTAGTCATGGGACTTCTTCCACATGCTTATCTTCATTCAAAAAACATCTTCTAACCTGACACTGAGATTATGTGCAAGTAATTAGTTAACTGATTAGGAGCAGTGAAAGGCAGCCTAAGATGATACTAATTAGGGGCTTTTGGCAATGTAGTGAAAGATGAACAGAGATGATTACAGAGATGGGCCTTAAAGGCAAGGATTTACAGTTTTTAGTAAAGGATTTCTACAGAAACTGTTGTTGATTTACCATCTGTGAGAACTGCTACAGCAGTGTTAACTTGATATTATCTTGAGACTCTCTTCATGAGTAACTTGTCGTAATAGTGATGTGCCCTTTTTAAAATAGTGAAGCCATCTTTGTTGCTTCATTTTTTTGTCTGTTTAGGGTAGACCTTCATGGGGAATATTGTTTGCAGTACCAAAAAGACCTCAAGATATCTTTCTTGTTGGGTTTGGTGAATGTCAAATGCCTCTACATAGTGCTGAGGATATTGTAATGCAGGAATTAATTCCCCGCAGAGAAAATGCTAAAGTTGAGGCATTGCCATATATAAGCCATAACATCAACAGCAAGCAAGCACATAAGGAGGCTCTAGTGCCTTTCCTTAGCAAGGAAACATGTGATCAGAGGGCAGCTGAGTCAATGTGCAACATCCCCATTACCTTTGTGACCTGGCTCTACCTGGCTCTAAAGTATGGTTGGCTGAAAGGATGGTCTGTAAGTAGGCCATTTCTTCTGTTTTAATATGCTTATCTTAGGAAAACTAATCAAAACAAAAACCAAAAAAACTTGCAGAGGGTGGAGTGGGGTATGGGTGAATGCCACTAGTCCTTTGGGACTGAAGAACAGATCTACTGCTGAAAATCAGTGAAGGAGAAAAATGACTTTAGTATTAGTATTGCACTTACCTTAGATAAGACTTCACTATGCATGAATTTGAAGCTAGACTAAAATACTTTCCTAAAAAAAATTGGGAGGTAAATATGCTAAACAGTAAGAAAAATGAGAAATACAAATTTTATGTCATTGTGGTTGCTTTAGTTTAATTCTTGGTTGCTGTCAGGTTTACCTGAGGTTAGGGGGAGAAAAAACAGAAAATTAAAACTACCTAAGAACATGGGAAAGTACGGCTGAATGTAACATGTATAAAATGTGGGACACTTGCCTTGTAAATGAGGTGATTTTCTGCAGAAAGGAGATCCGTTATTTTGTACTACTCTTACAACTGTGGAGAAACAGAGGTGTATTTTGTCAACTATAGTTTCGATTTTACATCAATAAAATAACCTTCTAAGGAATAAAAACTACTAAACACAGTGAAACTGGCTATTCATCTTGCAACTACTAGTCTCAATTTTAAAGAACAAATGCTTATTATAAATTTTTCTCCAGAAAGTTCTCAGGCACAGAATTTCCTGTCTCTGTGAGTGTTTTAGTCCTTTATTTACTTTTCTTGAGCTCTGTTTCTGTAGCCCTGTTGTTTGCAAATCAACGCCTTTCTAAATAAAATACCGTATTTCCCAGAACACTGGTAATCGTTTCATGTCATAGGTGAATTATATTGCAATTTCCACCCCCCCAGCCTTGCAAATAAAACAGTGTGTGAGAAGGCGTGTGTGTTCCTAAAAGTCTCAGTCCAGCTTAGTGGAGTTATTTGAAAGGGCTTTTTTAAGGGTTATTTGAAATTTGACTTCACTGATGGTGAGGATGTTTCCTGTTACAGGTGATTGTTTTACATCACTGCTCTGAGTGTACTGCTATGTATGTTACTTTCATGAAACATTTCGGATTGGTAGGTTCTATATAAAAATACATGTATTATTGTTTTTATGTTTGTGTGGGGGGGTGGGGTGTGT
>JAVJGI010000040.1:58972923-59009108 GCA_035590275.1 Ibycter americanus
GGGCCAGGCTCTTTTCAGCGGTGCCCAGCGACAGGACAAGGGGCAACGGGCACAAACTGCAGCACAGGCAGTTCCATGTGAATGTGAGGAAGGATTACTTTGAGGCTGACGGAGCACTGGCACAGGCTGCTCAGAGAGGGTGTGGAGTCTCCTTCTCTGGAGACATTCAAAACTCGCCTGGATGAGATCCTGTGCAACCTGCAGTAGGTGACCCTGCTTTAGCAGGGGGTTGGACTGGGTGATCTCCAGGGGTCCCTCCCAACCCTGACCATTCTGTTACTCTGTGATCCCCGCACTATTTTTTCCTTCCTTCTGAATTGTATTTAATTCAATCTCATTTTCCACTGTATCAATTTCTTTCTTGACAATCATCCATGCAGTTTTGTGTTGTTCCCCAAATGCTTTCTTCTGCTCTTCTATCCCCTCCCCTGGACAAATCTTTCTGGGACAGCTGTATTTTAATGCTGTATGAAGATACTGGGGTACTCAGGTGAGGTGAAATGGAGTAAGCAGGTTTTAGGATAAAAATGTGGATTTAATATGAAGCTACTGAAAGCAGACAGAAGTCCTCCTCCCTTTTCTCGAAATTTGCTTGTCTTCAACAGATCAGTAGAACTGCTCACATCCATCATAAATATCGTATTGAGAGATGAATGGTGAGTGATTCTTGAGTGTACTGCTTGTCAGGGCAGCACTTTACCTAAGGAAACAGTCTAGGATTTTGCCTCTAGGTCTTGGTAGTGCTATAGGAGCAACTGAAATGGGGGGGGGGGGGGGGGGAGAACTAAAATCAGTAAGTTCTTACTATGTTTAGAAGTTTTCTTCTTAATTCCAGCTTCACATCACATGCTTGGGCATGTTTTGGTGATAGCTCTCCTCACTGAAAGATGTGAAGGTAAAATTGCAGTAAAATCCAAGTGAGGAAATGATAGAGGCATTCTACATAATAAATAAATTAATAGGGGCAGCTTCTGTTACTGACATAAGAAATCACAAATAGATGTGCTGAGTGGAAGAGATACACTTACGATATGTATTTGGTCCCTTGGCTCACAGAAGGGTGAAATGCTGCAGACTACTGCTTCAGAGTCACAACTGGCATGTAATGCATGGTCGGGGAGTTAGACTGAAAATTGCCCTCTTTCTTTTCTTCCCTAGGAAAGAGTACAGAAAACATTGTCATGTGTATTACTGTAGTTTTTCAAAACAGAGGTGTAATTTCAGGTCCTTCAAGTGGTACTGCATGTTAACTTGTCAAAAGAAAGTATACCCAGTTGTTACCTACTGTATATATTATTGCAGTATGTACATCTGTTTCCCACTGTCCCAGTATGTCCTTATTAGTCTCCATTTCAAGTAAATGGGGGAAAGAAATCTCTCCCCCACATCTCTGTTCTGTGGCATCTGCTTTCTTTGCCAGCCAAGATGATTGAATGCTTTCACACATTTAATAAAGGGGTTTTGTGAACTCCTGGGTGGTAGCTATAAAAATAAATTAAGTGAATCCTGTGATATAAATTATATGAAAGAGGTGTTCAGTTGCACTTTTGTTTTTTCTCAGGACGCTTATTCCACTGCCAGATTATCTTTTGAATTTTTTATTCTATTTTAAGTATGTGAAAAGAAGGTTCCCTTTGTTACTTACTTGTAGGTCAAAGCTTTATGTTCAAACATTTCAGGCAGTTTATGTAAGAGACTGCTGCATTTTGAAGCATGGTTTTGTCAGGTATTTGTGAAAAGAAGCTACAAAACATATGGGGAATCTGCCTCTTATTTATTATTTTTTGTAGTGGTTTTGGCCACAGTCCAGAATTTCAGCAGGTTGAGTCAGCTCCAAAACACGTGTACATCACCTGTCTCCTTTTTGCAACTGGTATGCCAAAAGTGATCTGTTAATAAGCTATATACATCTGTAGGTTGAATGTATGTTACAGATAGGACTTATAGTTGTTCTTGAAAAGTCATTCCAAAGTACTTATCATATGGAGGTTTTTTTTCTTATAAGGCTTTCTTTAAAAAAAGTTATCATAACAATATTTTATTACATTTGTAAAGTGAATTCCCTGATCTAGAACTCAATTGAAGCATTAAATTAATAATTAAAAAGGTGCAACAGTATGTATGCAAAAAGAAAAGAAAACTAAGAAAAACAAAAAACCACAAACTACCAAAAGCCTCTCAACCACTGGTTTATCTGTAGTAGCTATTGGTACAAGAAACATCTGTTTTAGTATTAACTTCTGTTGTACTGGAAGATCAGCTAGTTTTACCACCCAGCATGATTTCCTTCCCTGTTACTAAAGGACAGAATCCAAATTACTTTTGCACATATGCTTGTTTTAATAATACCTTTCAAAACAGGGTTTCCTAAATATATTTCTGCATAATCCTGTACTTTATTGGATTGAACACTCATATTTCTTTTGGTAGATGTGTTCTGATTAATGACAACTGCAACAGGAATAGAATTTGTGTATTATTATGTAAGCATGCATGTGCCCTCGCCCATATAATCCATGCCATACACTAAGAAAGCTATCATTAATATTGCAAAATCAAACACTCTGGCATTAAAAATGCCAGAAATCAGTTTGCTCACAGAATGTTAATGTGCACCCATTTTCCCACGAGCCTCGTAAATATTCACTGATATAAAAATGACACAATTGTATAGATATTTTTTGCTTAAATGAAACTGGTGATATTTATTTTAGGAGCCCTTATTCAGTGTCTTCTCTTTTATCCTTGGTGAGTGGTGTCTATGTACTATGTCTTGGTATCTAAAAGGAGTTCAAATGCATGTTTTGAGAGGAAACTTTTTTTTTCAGGGCTTTTCACTAGAGTTCAGGAATGCAAATTTTGAATTATTCTCAGTATCTGTCAGGCAAGCGTAATTTTTTAGAAAACATTTTATTTGCCTAACTGTGGGTGGTTTTCCAGGGGAAGTGAGAACTGACATATATGTCTTCCATAAAATGCAACTTTGCTACAGTGTCCCATGTCACCGAAACTGCAATGTTTTTGGAGACATTTGTGTTGATTCAGTTTCTGTCAGGTAAGTGGAGGGAGAACAGAGAGAACAATTATAAATGTTTTATGAACATGTGGTGAGCTTTTGAAGTCTCATAAATAACAGCTTTAAATGTTTATCCAAAATGATTTTTTCTGTATACTGTCATCACCTGCAATACTGCTGGAATTGGGTCCATGAACTGGGAACTCTTGCATTCTCACACCACCTTTTCCACACACTCTTAGCACAATTTTGCATCGTTTCTCACCTGTTGTTCTCCTTCACACCCAGAATTAATATCTGGCCTTTCTTAGTTGTGAAACACATCCTTTTACCTCATTATCTTCGCTCATGAGATTTTTTTTCAGATAATTCTTCTGTCCTCTATCTTTTTCAAAACTTTTTCTGAGCAGAGCCACAATCAGAGAAGTTCTTAGTTGTAAAATCTGTTTCCTATTGCTCTTTTCCTTCACCCCCATGCATATGCAGACTCAACAAAATGTAGATAGTATTTTAAATTAGATCGACTTTATGCAGCACATGGTTTTTCAGACTCCCTGACCAGTAATCTAGATTACAGTATTATTTTACAGCTCCGAACGCCTGGCTCTAGTATAAATGAAAAACTTGGTATATTTTGAGAGAAAATAAATGTTCTATTTTAAAACAGACTACCCACTGTTGAAAGCTCACTTGTAAAGCCTGGATAAGAATTTTTGGTGTGTGTATGTCACTGCAGATACGTGGCAGCTCTGCGTGAGCTTTGGAGGCACACAGAGAAGAGTTTCTTTTGCTAGCTATCTCTGAGCTAGCATGTCTGGAAAGTCCTTTTAATGTGTAATGCTGTAACACCTTTGAAAGGGCAGGTAGAGCCTTTTTTTGCTGAGAATCTACACACAAAGCAGAATCCAGGCAGGCCGTTACGTCCAGTTTCTAGTATGTTCCTTAAACTGTCCATTTATGTAGTTGCAATTAGTTTACTTGAAGCTTTATTGGCTCAACCATTTATTGATTTCAGAGAGGTAAACAGTTTTGTATTAGGCAATTTCTGTCATCACTCTATCTTTAATAAAAGTTATATGGAAGACCAGACCTGTCATACAGCTTTAGAGACAGCATTTTCATATTTTTATGTTAAAAATTGCCTATTGATTCCTAGTTCTGCTTTCTGTTAGCCAGTTTACAACTGAGGATGTCTTTTTATTTTCCACTTCATGATGACTTACCTGCCCCCAAAACACTAGTTGTTTGTTCTCTGATTTGATGGTTTGTCATCTTAGGTGCTCAGGATCACATTTTCCTAATGCTGTGTTTCTGAGGTAATTTTCTAATTGTCATGGGAGCGTCTAGATAGGATGATTTCCCTGAAATTTAGAACTTTAAAAATGTAAAGGGAAGCACAAGGCAGCATTGCTGTGACAGTTACTCATTGTCCCGAGCAGTAACCCTTGGGGATGAATGCTGACCTGTTCACAGTGTACTCAAGCTTAACAATTGTAGTTTGTCAGGGTTTTCAGTTATTTCACTTTCCGTTTGCTGTGGTATGTTGTCCATGTGATGTGCTTGATCCATTGCTGTTGGATGCATGGTATGTTCCTGAGGACAGGAGGGCATGCATCTGGCTGAGGAATGGTATATTTTTGTTTGGGCAGAGCCTTTTTTTTTTTCTTTCTTTTTTTCTTTTTTTATAGACAGAAAGAAAAGATCCATTGCCTAACAGAAGATTAATCTTTCACTGCATTATCAAACCCCCTGATATTGACATGTAGTCTAGACACCTAGCTTTCAGATCAGATATCAAAACCTTTATCTCTGTTTCAAAGAATTGCTACATTGTACTTAATCAACATAAACACATTTCCAGTATGAAACTGAAAATGCAGAGACAACAGAATTTAAAATACTTTTAAATGAGATAAGAATACTAATAAAATGTGGGATTCAATAAACTCATCTTCTGGGTTCATCTATTCTGCCACAGAATGCATGGTACTATGGCAGACCAGGAACCACAGGGTTTTGCTGTAAAAAAAAAAAAATGTATTTTGTCCCAAAGCAGGGCCCTTGTATCAGTTCTAGTATGCACATATGTTCCCTGGTAATGGCAATGCTAGCATTAATACTCATAAGTGTTACAAGTTTTAGCTGTTGTGCATTTGGCAGGAAATTTTTGATAGAGAGTACACATTGATCTGAATCTTTGCAGTATATAAGACCAACAAAAATAAAACAGTGTCCAGTGTACCTTGAACTTCTTTCTATGTTAGTTTTTGTCGCTTAACCAATTTTATCTTCTATTGTCCTACTTTTTGCTAAGGTATTCTTTGAGAATACTTCATAACAAATGTAATAATTATAGTCTGTAACACAGAATACTTTGAATAAAACTTTATTCACATTAGGAATAATATAGTGTATTCTTTGTTCCATTTACTTTAATTGGTTGCTTTCATCTTAAATTATATTCCTCGTTCAAGCTTATAGATTTTTCAAGACCTAAGTAATTTAACCAAATAAAAATAGAAATGTGTAAAAAGTACTACATTTGGACAATGGCATAGTTATATTGAACTGGATTCATGATGGTTAAATGGATAATTGCAGTTGAAAGAACCATAGGCTGTAATAGGCTGTGTTGCATCTTATGCATTTATAAATTCAGTTCCTCTCAGGAATCCATAAATATCTATAAAATGTAGCGTAAGCCAAAGAATCTTAATGGGGTATGTATCTCTTGTTTTACTTAAATATTTCAGTCAGCACAGAATTCATTCTTTAAAATATGGTTTGTCTATGCAAACTTTAGTGCCAGTATAACAGGCAGGGAATTTCTTTGCTTGATTAAACTATATAGCCGACAATATGTATTTTGATTGTTATTATAAATTCTAATAGCAAAAATGGGCAGAATTTCTCAAGTGTGCTAGTTGATTAAACAGTTGCCTGCCTTGGTAGCAGCTCATGTTTCAAAACAGTGCAACAATGAGAGACATTAAAGACCACTGATGATTTTTCAGATTTTACCAGCCCTTGTTGATATCATACGTGGATATCTATGAAGTGGAAACCCTGTACAGTAAGAGCATCATGACTAGAGAACAGGTGAAGCACTGCAGAAGAAGGCAGGTGGGCTTGAGTAGATGCAAATGTAGGGTTTTGTCAAATGGCATGACCCATTTCTAAGGAAATTAATCTTATTTGTAATACAGTCAGATGTGAGAGTCAGAACTTTGGGAAGCAGACATAAGCTATTAGGACTGTTGATGACTCTTTAGTGACAGTAATTGTTACTTGACTAATTTGGCTAAGCTTTTTTTTTGTTTTGCTTTGTTTTGTTCTACTAAGATGTTCTGTGTTATTCTTAGTCTATATACTTGCTTATATTTCCAACACCTATATATGCCATGTATGCTATTTGAATCTACAGAAGACTTTCCAAAAAGTCATGGCTGTGCAAAGCTTTCATTAGTATTCATGTTATTCTTCATGGCTAGCTGTAGAAAGAAACATGGCTTGGCATCTGTGCTGTTAAAGATCTTACGTATGGTGGTCAGTTCTCTGGATGGGTGGCTGTACAGCTTGATTACTCATAGTAGTACTTGCCACAGGTTGGTTATTAGTTGTGGGTGGAAGTGACTTAGGAATGGAAGGAGTTCAAAAGTACCTTTTAAACTCTTCCTATAGCAGATGTGAAGATTAGATACCCATTTTGAGGAAGTTATAAGATAGTGAATTTACAAAGGTTTGAAGGATGTAAATGGCAAAAATAAAATTATATAAAAAAAAAATCCTGACAGAGTGATTTAGCAACAGACCTGCCAGAGAAATGAAGAAAAACAAGCAGTGAGAAACAGTCCTGTGTTGACAGACAAATGATCTAGATAAGTAGAACTGCTGTTCGATTTATCCATGTTTTTGACAACTTCCTAGCTAGTGAGAAAGGGAAGAGTCTTTACTAACCATCTGGAATCACAAACTCTTCCCTTTTTTCCAGTATTGCATGTTTTGCAGCACTTGGCTGCACTTCTGGGTTTCAGCAAGAAAACACCTTAAACTCTTCTATGCCTTCTTATTGCTAGAGATATGTATGATGTAGTGAAGTATGGGAGCTATTCTGTACATTCATTAGTCCTGTGTTTGAATTGTAAACCCTGATTTAAGCCAGGTTTTATTACGGCGTATATTTTTTGCCAAGCTTGACTACATTGGACAATGTATAACTTGATGTTTAAATTTGTCCTAATATCATTTGCAGTACCTTTGCAAGGAAACTACATTTTGCTTTACCTGTGGTTTGAGTTTTTCTATTTTCTTATTAAAAAGCACAAATAGGTCTGTGAAAGTTGTTTCGCTTTTGTGTCTGAAACTTAGTTTGTGGCGTATTTTATGAAGCTTGAAGTAATATTTATGCAAGTACTAGAACAAATGTGTACATGGCTGCCTAATTTTCTAAGCCTTCCCACTGGAGATGTTGCAGATGTTATTTGATATACTTTATACAAGCCTCTTGTATTTTTGAATTTGTTTAACTTCAATGATAACAGATATAAATTATCTCTCTCCTGAAGTGAAATATTAGTTTGGAGTTGCAAGTTCTCTGATGGGTTTTCTGTTCCCACTGGATTACCTAATTGAATCTAGTGCACTCAAAATTGTACATAAAGATGCAGTTTAGAACATTTTAGAACAGAGAACATGCATTACCCATTTTAGAATAGAGAACAGTATAGGATGACCTATATCCAAGGGCACAGTAAACATGGTATGTCTATAAAGACCAGTGGTGCTGTAAGAGAACAAAAAATGAAATTATTTGGTGATTGTATGTAAAAGTAATTTCTACTGAAGATTATATGCTTGCAAACTGCTTGTCATGAATCTCAAATATACACTGGGACTAGCTATTAGGAAGGCTGGACTTAGGTGAAGCTTGTCAGGTATAATGAAATTTTGTCTTCTACTTTTTGATAAGGTGTTCTGTAATGCCACTTACAATGTTCTAGGAAAATTTAGATTTTTAAAGTCATATTTAAAGCTAGATTTTGTCTGTGTGCTATTTTAATACAGCTTGGCAAAGCTAAGCCTATTGTGCCTATGGACGGATAGCAAAGATGATGAATAGCCCTAAATTTAGTTTTGTTTAAACAGCTGCAGAATTTACTTTAATATGGACAGAAATATCCATGGCTAGGGTTACATTTGTTTTCCTGAATAGGAAGGATGTCACTTTTCACTGGAGTGAAACATCAAACATCAAGAAAACAGAATTTTGTAACCCTCTGTTAGTCCCCTGGTAGAAGAGGATGATGTTGAAAAGCTAGAAAAGTTTCCTCTGTACCACAGGAAAAAAGCAAAGCTTTTCAATTTTCTTGTGGATAATGTTAGATTGAATTCTAAATTCATGACGTTAGATTTTTCCGTGCCCCAGCTTGGGATAGTGTGAGCTTTTATAACCTGTTATTCTTTTCTAAATTACTTAGAAGAGAGTGAGGAAAAGATAGGAAACAATTCTGTTTCCTTTCAGAGAGTCTGAGGCTATGCATGGATTGGCATTTTGAGATGGATGTGCTGTATTGTACCAGAGACGCTGCTCCCACAAATACCCAGGCTGGTACCTGTCTGCAGCGCAGCACACCTTGGAGCATCTAGGCCTTCCCTTATGTGGAAACCAAGATAGAGGAATGGGAGCTGATGTTCCCACCTTACAGTTTTCTTCTAAAATGTAGGTTCTCAGGCATGGAACAGTTTGTTTTTCCTGAAGAATGCTAAATGATTCAATCTTCCAGTGTTCTGAGTTTTATTGCTTTTTTATTTTGCTGGTTTGTTTTTGACACCTGATGATTGTGTCATAGGAGAAAATTTGTCTGCAGTTCTAAATCTGCTATTTTACCCTTGGGATTTTGTTTTCATGACGAGAAGGTTTTATGTCCTTTCAAAAAGTGATGATTAATGAATATATAATAATTTGTATTAAAACATGTAAAAATTACTATTGTGTTATGAATATGAGCCTGATGCGTGGCCAGGAGGAAAAAGCCCTCCTGTTGAGTCACGAGGTTCAGAAAGAATCCCCTTGCTTTCTAAACTCCCTTCTCTGAGAGGAGTCTAGGTGCAGCTAGATCCAGTCCTAGTCTGCAACTTGGTCAGTGGTTTAGGTCTGAAGGATTAATACGTACACAGCCACTCATCAGAGTTAATGTTTGCCTGTCAGAGTCCTCTCAAGGACTTTCACTGAAACAGTTTTGCAAAGCTGAAAAGCTAGATGATTTATTAAGGTGACAGATAAAACAAATTCAGAATTGCTGTTTGATAAATGCACTTACTGCAAAAATTGAGCTCCAGTTAAGAGTTCAGTGCTTTTTGTTAATACTTTCCCAGGTAACATCTGACATAGTTGGAGGCGCAAGTCTTACTAAAGAGGCGTCCCTGCTTGGGGAGGAGAGCGGTCCAGGCCTGTCAACCCATCCAGTAGTTGGAGTTCTCATCCTCAAAATAGAGGATTCTAAATGCCAGATTTATAGTCATGACAAAGTGGGACTAAGTCAATCATTGTGTGCTGACTGACCCTTAGCAAGGATTGTGAGCTCTGGAAGGCCCATGGGGCCCGATGGCTCAGCATGGGGCAGGGGATTCGATACAGATGTGCAGGGGTATTTCTGGCTTTTACTGAAGCAACACCTGGGTGTGAGGTCCCCGCCTCACCCCAGGTGACACTCAGTTTGAGTGCTAGACCGCACCCATCACATCTGTTTTGTGAGATAAGCATGTCACTCAAGTCAAACCCAGCTACTCACTGCTAACTCTCAGTAACTTCTGTAATAGGCACCAATAATTCCAGTGTCCCACAGTTACGCAGCCTGCATTGAATTATCTGGCAGTTGTTAGGATTAGAGATTCATAGTCTGTTTTCTGTATGCTTTGTTTAATTGTTATCTTTGTGTTTATTTTACAGGATGCTGTACTTTTGATGAGCCTCTCAGTTCCTGTGGCTATAGTCAGTCAGATGATGATGATCTTAACTGGGATCAGGTGAATGCACCGATAAAGCCCTCCT
Source organism: Ibycter americanus (assembly GCA_035590275.1). Classification (NCBI taxonomy): domain Eukaryota; kingdom Metazoa; phylum Chordata; class Aves; order Falconiformes; family Falconidae; genus Ibycter; species Ibycter americanus. Next base: position 58,982,991 of record JAVJGI010000040.1, read on the forward strand.
CAGGTCAAGGGATGCCATCTGGTTGGTCTTTTATTTTGCTTTGTTTCTCTTTGATGTTAGCTTATGTGTTTATTCAGCATTTCTTGACAGTACTGTTGTTAGAATGCTATTTCATCTAAATCTGTTTAACTGCAATAGTCAGATCTTCCAGGTGACTTTTGTGAGGGATGTTTTGCAAATCAAAGGTTTTCTTCTTTTGTGTGGGGAACGTAAAGGTTAGAAAGTAGAAATAAAAACTTGGTGTCATCAGGGAAGGCAGAAAGAAAACAGAATGATGGCTTGAAAATTAATGTGAAGGAGTGCTAGAAACAGGCAGACAGCACTACTCAGGAAGACCCAAAGAAAGAAGGAATAGTAAGAGATAAAGTAATGATGGCCTTAAAATTTTTCATTGGAAGAGATATTAGTCAAAATCTGTTCTGAAAAGAAATGGAGAATGAAAAAGAGGTGAGAGAAAAAGGAGAGAAGTATCCCAAAACAAAGGGCTTCAGTGATATTATGCCTGTGTTTAAAAGAGAGTTGTGATACTATTATTTAATGTACTGTGTGAACTGCATGCAGTTGGACCAGACTCCATAGCAACAACCCTTGTATTCTGCTGAACTATAGACTTTGGTAATACAGTCATTCCTTTACCACTTCACCCACACAAATACATAAAATTTGACCATTGGTTTTAAACTGTTCTCTACCCTAAAATTTATCAGTTATTATTTTTTCATGTTTTACCTAGGCATGTTAAGAATTCCCCCCATGTACTGATTTCCATCTCCTGGGGGATGATTGCTTGCAGCCCAGCTCAGCATCTTCTTTGGCTTTTAAAGACTGAGCCTCCTATGACTATTCTCGCCTAAAAGTAGCCAAAACAAAAAGACCACTTCATAAAATCACTGACTGTAGCATCACGGGACTTCTTCTGCATTAGCCTCATAATTTTGTAGAAATATATGCAGAACACTTAAAAGCATTGCAGATAAATGTCCTGGTGTTCCACGTCAGTTTCAATTAGTTCTTTAAAGCACCCATAATAAACTTTGGCATTTTTGTAAGATCTCTTTTAACAGTTCTCCTCAAGAAAATGTTCCTCCCTTATTTTTGGATAAGGGAATTAGGAGATAAGCAGTTGTGAATCTTCATAAGTGACCATTTAAACAAAACCTGAATGTATGCACTCATCACGAGTGGGCTAATAAATGCACTAATGTACAATATGCGCTAATCAGCCTTAGGTATCATTCACTTGCAAAAATGTTCTCAGTGGTCTTCACTGTGGATTTACCAGTGTTGCCATGTGTTGTGGACAACATCTGAGGCTGATGGTTGAACTGAAGTGCCGTCTCCTTCAGCACTTCATTTCTTCTGGCAAAGGTAGAACTCCCAACTTCAAGATGAATGTTCAGTTTGCCTGAGTCCCGGCGCTTGCACTGTCATGCTAGATTGAGTTCATCATCCTAGATAAAGGAGGTTCTTGCAAATTCCTTTTTGAACCGGTTCGTGTCCAGTGGTCTTGGCACACACACTGCTAAAAATTTTCTGGACTATTTCATTAGTGCTTAATACTGTTTCTGAAGTTGAAGCTAACACACATCTTGGCTTGCAGTACAAGCTATACATTCTTTTCCTCAATCACGCCACTGAAAATTCTCTTTCTATTCCAAATGTCATTCGTTACTCTCCCCACTTGGATTTTGTGAAAGAAGTTGTCAGTGTATGTTGTTCAGTCTTCTTGGCAGATAGAAGTACTTCAAATCTACGTTCTTGTCTGTGATGACCATAGGCTTGTATATTTTTTCATTTGTTTTGTTTTCCCAGGGGCAAGAGTCCAGACTAGGGACTGGTATTTTTATGGTGGGAAAATTATATATATGTAATTTTATTTATCAAATGTCATACAACTTGTTTCTTATTTGTCTTCCTGCCTTTTTAACAGAAGACTACAGTAATGTTCTGATGATCAAGTAAAAAGATACTAAATTTGGTAAGAAATTATATTTAGAGTTTAGGGACTTTTTTTTCTGACCATAAAGGAAGTGAAATATGCTTTGGGGGTCTTGGGTCAGAAGATGAACGAGTCAGTCTGAGGAGGGTTGTGGATATTGGTGCCTTAAAAGGTCAAAAACCCCTTTGAGAGGGAAAGAAATGCCCACTTTTTTTTTGCAAATGAGAAGCAGTGTGTCTAAGGGCACGATTCACTCAAGTGGTATCTAATTTTTCCTTATATTTTAATCTAGACAGTTTTTTTCCTGTTCTTGTTCAAATCATCTTCTTAATGATTTTAATTAGCTTTCAGTTAACCTTATTGAGAGGGTTATGTGATACACTTAGAAAAATTATTTCAAGTAGTTTGTCAGCAGTTTCTGAGCTACATAGTTTAGAAGAAATAACTTCAGATGATAATGAATAGAACATCTTAGATTAATGGTTTGTGGGAAATTCTTGGCTTGAAAGCAAAATGCTTTATGCAACAATGTTGTAATACTAGACTGAAACAAGAACTCTGAGTTCAGTAGTCCCTTGTCAGTAGAAAAAATTAATACACATAACATTCTTAATTTCAGGCAATATGCTCCAGTGAGTGAGTTGATGTCAATATATAATATTTTGTATAATTTGGTGGCAGTCAGGAGGAAGCACACTAGTTATGGAATTTGATTTATTTTAATCCACATGAGACTGTTGAGAGCATAGCTGTGCTTCAGATAAGTATTTTGGCTTGAAATGTTATTTCAGTGGGACAAAAGAAATGTCCTGTAACATTCATGCATATGTGTGCATGTATTAATGTACACACTATATATTTACATGTTAGTGAACTTTAATAGTTGTTTGTGAGGTCTAGTTTTAAATGAAAATTGGTAAGTTGTATCAAAGAATAATAAAATGTTTCTAGAAGTGCTTCTTATGGTGGACTTTAATCCTTTTTGGATTGTTACTGTAGAAGAAAAATATGAAGTTATTGCTACCAAAGTAAGTAGGGTGCTAGTGCTCTCACTTTCTTGGCAAATATAAGCATAACCTTTAATAAGTCAGTACTAAACAGACCCAAAAAGCAATGATGTGTGTATTTCTGTATATATTGTATGGATTAAAGGAGAGAGGTTAATCCACTGCTCTTCTGTTTCAAGTGTCCTGTGAGTCAAATGGAGTAAATGCTGTAGGAAGAGTGGCTCTTTCCTTTTCTGAGCCTCTGTCTTGTCTTTCTGTTCCAAGAATGTATGTTTATAATAGCATTCAAAACTACAATTATAGAAACACTTAGTCATTATTAATGCTATCTTGCATTGTCCTGTGGAAGAGTTACAGCAGTTTGATACTAATGTGTTTATATAATACACATTTACAATTACAGCTAATTGTAAACCCTCTAGCTGTGCTCCAGTAAAGATGTCTTCAGAAAAATATGCCCAAACTACTCTATTGGCAAAGTGTTGGCAGTGGGGATGGTGGGGCTTCCGGGGCAGCTTCTGTGAGAAGAGACCAGGGGCTGCCCCATGTTGAATGCATCCAGTTCAGCTGGCTCCAGTGGACCCACCACAGGGCATAGCTGAGCTCCTTAGTGATGCTGGTGGCACCTCTGGGGTAGCATGTTTAAGGAAGGGTAAAAAACAGTGGGCAGCAGCTGTGAGAGAGAGGAGTGATAAAAATGAGAGAAACAGCTCTGCAGACACCAAAGTCAGTGAAGAGAGAAGAGAAGCAGGTGTTCTAGGCAGGGAAGCAAAGACTCCCCTGCAGCCCGTGGAGGTGGTCCTGCAGTCCATGGAGGACCGCACTGGAGCAGATACCCATGCTGCAGTCCATGGAGGTCCCCATACTGCAGCAGGTGGACATGCCCTGAAGGAAGCTACAGTCTGTGGAGAGCCCACACTGGAGTAGGCTCCTGGCAGGAGCTATAGCCTGTGGAGAGGAGCCCATGCCTGGAGCAGGTTTTCTGCCTGGAGCAGCCTGTGGGATACCCACACCAGAGCAGTACCTACCTGAAGGACTGTACCCCATGGAAACGACTCATGCTAGAACAGTTCCTGAAGAACCCACGTGGGAGGGACCCATGTTGGAGCAGTTTGTGAAGGACTGTCTGCCATGGGAGTGACCCCACACTGGAACAGGGGAAAAGTATGAGCAGGAAGAAGCAGCAGAGATGAGGTGTTATGGGCTGACCACAACCGCTATTCCCCATGCCACTTGAGTGGGAAGGAGGTAGAAGAGTTGGGAATGAAGGAGTAATCTTGAACATGGGGTGAGGGGGTGGGGTGGGGGGAAGGTGTTTTTAGTTTTGTCTTTGTTTCTCATTATCCTACTTTTCATTTTTTAATTGGCAATCAATCAAATTAATTTTCTCTTAAGTCGAGTCTGGTTTGCCCATGACAGTAATTGGTGAGTGATGTCCCTGTCTGTCTTAACCCATGAGATTTTTTTGTTCTCATTTTCTCCCGCTTCCTGAGAAGGGGGAGTGAGAGCACGTCTGGGTGGGTGTTTGGTAGCCAGCCAAGGTCAACCCACCAATGAAGACATTCCCAATTCAATTAATCACTTGGATGAGATTTTTTTTTTTTTAATAATACTTTTGATCAGTGTGGCCAGTAGCACCATTCTTCTGATCTTGGTTATGTCACATTGATGGCATCTTTGGCATCTTCAGTTTTGGCTTTTTTTAGGAAATAGAAAATTTAGAACATAATAATTTATGCCAAATTCTTGCAGATTTATGTCCCGCAGGTATCTACAAACCACTTATTTGCATTTGGAATGTAGTTGCAAAGATCCTTTTCCAAACCAACTGTTTTAATCTTTTTTTTTTGTATTTCAGTACAGAAAATCAAATATGAGGTACTTACCTCAGTTCTTTGTCGGTTACTTCCCTAGTTATCTCACATTAGCGTGTCATTTTTTGTTTTTTTGCCACACTATGATAACAGTCTTTTTACCATCTAGTTGGTAAATCTTGAGGGAGAGACCTTTATTCTTTCCTCCATGTTGCTTCACTGTTGGAAGGCACTCTAAACATATACATAGCCTTCTCATTGCTTTTAAAACTTTCTTTTGTCGTTGTGTGTATTAAAAAAAAGAAAGTTATGCCTAAATCCCTTTGCACTGCTCTGATCAGTACTGCTTCCTTATCTTGTTCATTTGTCCCATTTGTTATTTTGTGTTTACCCAGTAGTTCTGGTCTAGTGCTCCAAGGTCCTGTGATAATGAAAGTAAACATAAGCAGTCTTCTGGAGCTTTTCTTCCTGCATTTCTGATGTGATTTTTGGTTGATCTCCCAGATGTTGATTTCTTCCTCTGGCCTACGTCTGCTCTACTCACTCCATAGTCCCATTTATGCTCATGTCCCATTCAGCTCATCGTGGCCTGTCGGCGTTTTGACATTGTGATATTCCCACAGAGTACTCTGATACTTTACATTGAAACTCAAAACTATAGCTTCTTCTGAGATGTTTGTAGGAGGGAATGCAGGCTGAGTGTGTGAGTGCAGTAGTGAAGCCATCTGTCTGATACCTGGTAGTGCATCCTAGAAGAGAAGAACAGAATAACTGAGAGCAACAGAGGTGCTGGTATGATTAAAAGGGGGGGGAGGGGCAGGGCCCAGAGCACGAGGTGTACAAGATGAAGAGTTAATATGTGTGTAAATGTATATATGGACACATATATGTGTATGCATGGATGCCAGTTTACTGATTGAGAGCAACTGGCACACAGCAGTGAAGAGAAGAGAATGCAGGGTCAGAGCTCTGGAACAGTGAGTTAGGTGGGATCTGTAGCCTGAGGAATGAGTAGAATAAGAGTTGAGAAAACAGATGAGTAAAAAAGAAAAGCAAACTAAACAGAAAAGTATGCAAACCACATCAAAACAGAATTTTTGAGATATTTTGGTGCGTTGTGTTAGTTTATATACTGATACAGTAAGTCTTGTTACTGACAGTGATGCAATTAGAATTTTACAGATTACTGAAAGAATGCAAATACTGTCAAGAGTCTGCTCTATTTGTCATTTGCTGGATGTAGTTTCTGTTCATGTCCCGTGTATTTTCTTACAAAACACTGTGTTCAATTGTGTAAAATCTTTCTACGGTGTTTCACAGTTCCAGTTGATTTCTAAAGGACAGTAAGCATTTTTCTTTGATGCAGTGGTTGGTTTGATATCACTGAAGGGATGTCACTGCATTTGCAATGAGTCACTGGCATCAGCCTTTCATTCATTTTAGAATAGTTCAAAACCAATTATAAATCAAATCTTCACAGACTGCCATTCAGTGTATTGAAGGGATGTTTTCAGCAATGAAGACCTCTGTGTCTAATATAGTGCTGGTCAAAGCCAGGATGAGGATTCTGTTTGTGCTATTTGAAGTGATAATACATGATTTTCATGGCTATATGTAATTTTTTGAATGCCCTACTCTTGTTTTTTGTATCCTGAATATCTAGTGTTGCTTAATGTTTAGTAATGTCTATGCAGTGTCTGCAGAAAATGCATATATTGCTTATATTAATTATTGTTTAAAATGGCCTTTTAATACCTAGTTAGCAGACATGTATAGCTAGCAGATATTCCATAAACTGAGATACTGATTTAAAGGAGTATTTAATATTGTAGAATGTGAGATAGTTATGAGAAAAATGTACATTGTTGTGTAATTGTGCATACAAGAGTTGTGATCCATTTTAAGAAGACAAAGTGATTTGTTGGCAACTCTGTATTAAAGCCAACTGCAATGTCTTACCAAGTAAAGTTATAGTATTTTGGCTTTCCATTGAGGTGAGTATTCAATGAAGTATATTTTAGCACTGCACTGTGTTTGTGTTCTGTGTTAGCAGGGATGCTTTTCTTCTGTTTACATTCATATAGAAGAGAATTAAATATGTTTCTTATTCAGTGCTGTTTCTCCCAGATTACTTTAAATAGCTGCATTTTTGATTCATTTGAATGCTATCCAGAGATAACGTAAAGTACTGTCAAGGTGTGGGAGTTAAACCTTGTTCACTGTGTTCCAAGTTAACATTTTCTCGCAGGATTTTCTAGACCTGGAACACTAGCATGTTTAGCATTTTATTGCATATCCAGGTAATAGCTGCAGGCATTAAGGACATGCCTCTTTTGCAAGCAACTCCAGCTTGTGTTGCTGATAATATGGTGCAACATGGAGGTCAGCCTGAGCAAACCACTTGAGTATGGACCCAGCTAGCTTTGTGCTGCCATGGCTACAGTGCAGGCACTTAGAGAGGTTAGCTACTTGAAAAGCATACCTAAAGGCTTAGTGAGTGGTGCACTTAACAGAATTGTTCAACAACCAAGACAAGCCATCAGCTACATCTGATACCAAAACAGCTTGTTGTGATAACTTACAGAAATTTTAAGGTCATTTTTCTAACTTCTCACCTGACTTTGGATTTCTGCACCTGGCACAAATACTGGGTTTATTACAAATACTGAGCATCCAGTATTCTTGCAAAGGGAAGTAAAAGATTAATCAGCACCCGAGTCTGATTCTGAATCACTGACTGCCAATGTTCCTAGCTTGCTTAAATAGGCCAACTAGGCAAGTTATTTGAATGTATTTTGCCTACACGCCTTACAGCTTTCAGAAAATAGTTGGGTTAATAAGCTAATGATTTATTTAATCTTTTGTTCTAGATGTTCTCTATGTATGACTTCTATTTTACCCTTTTTTTCTTCTTTTGTAGACCAAAGTATTTTGAATATAAAGTGTGGTTCATGAGGTAATGCCCAATGTAGATGACTGACTTTCAAGTTTCATTTGAAGGAGTGAGCTTTTCTGTAGCATTTATAACTGTAACTTGCCAGGAGGAGGGTAACAGTTGTCTTGTTTTCTTATGCATTCCAGCAGCCCTCTAATGTTTGAGTGCAAAACTGCAGAATGTGCTACAACTCATGGAAGTGAGTGGGAGACTACATTAGGATCTACCAGTAGTTGATAAAGATTTGTTAAAGATGTTTGATGGGAAAATGGTGATATGATAAGTTATGACTTTTTTAATGTTTGAGGAACTCTCCTCTTCCATAGAAGTCAGATAGAGGCTATATGGAAGGTCTGGGAATTCACTTCTCATTAAACCAGAGTATTTTCAAAGCAACCTGGAAGAGAAAGTTGACTGCTGAGGGTATTTCTGTGTAATGCCACACAGTGCTAAGCAAGCCCTCCAGCCTAACTCATTTACCTAGCTGTGATTACATGTTTCCTGCTGAGGTTATATATAACACCTGCCATCATATATGCTGAGAAGCAGCTAACATAATAAGCTAGACACTGGAGCCAGGTTTGAAATGGTGGGGTTTTTTGACAACAAAAATGTTTATGATTACAAAGTTTTACTGTTACACATTAGAAACCCGGTCTCCTTCCCATTTTCCACCCATAGTGCCAGACACTATCCTGCTGGTTAAGTGCATCAGAATCTTGTTTCAGGTTTCCCTGCTAAATTAAAAGTAGAAGTACCGTGAATAACAGGACTTTGTTTGTGTGTTTATTTTACCTCTCTGGAGTATTCATGAGGAGTTCCTTCGGATGAGGTAGGAGTATCCAAACAGGAGAGAGGGAAAGTGAGGCAGGACAATCCCAACGGGAGGAAGGGAAAGTGCTTCATGTTGTAGAACCAGTAAGTAATGATTAAAGTATTTTATCAAGGACTCAGGACAGCTACCTTTGCATTATCTTCTGGTGAACTGGCATTTTTCAGCTGGAATATTCGTCTGGAAAAGAAAAAGTCAGTTACTTCTAGTGGAGGCTCTTGGTTCAGAAAAGGCCACACAGAATGTAAATTTTTCTTTCCTGGGGAAAGATACGCCTGAGACATGTAAATGTACCTCAGGAAGCTTTAATCGAGGTAATTTGGGACGCCATAGTAATATAAATGAAGTAGCACGTGCTTTAGCATAGGGTTCACTAGCTATTCACTCAGTGCTGAAGGCTATGTTACTGTACCTTCCCTGCCATGGGTGTCTTACTGAAACCACTGCAGTTTCTCCTGAAGTTTCAGCAGACTTCTGTTAAATAGCAATACAATTTTTGTGCTTGTTTGCCTGGCTAGTCTATTGGAGAATGAAAATACTTCGCCAGTTTGAGAAAAGCTGTGACCAGTAAAAAGCCTGTAAAGCCTGTGAATAAACAGTGAGTCTGAAGATGCTCCCCTAGGAACTTCACTCACTGCATTGCAAGGTCAGGAGGAAGGGGAATAATCAGAGTATTCCTAAATAAGCTTTTTCTTGTTTAGTAATTAATCTACTGGAAAAAAAGCCTCTTAATTTCTTGCAGTCTTCAGGGCTTTTCTTTCAGTCTCATGCTTATCCCATTAGATTTCTTCTCATCCATCCTGCCCTTTAGAAACTAATAAAGAGTGGATCAAAACCTTTCCTTGCATGTACAGGCTTTAAAGTGTGTAACGTGCCTAAGTCAGTTATGTCCCGAGTTAGAAGTTTATTTTTTAAGACAGTTCTTCTATATGACGGGATCATAGTCATAGTCACAGTTAAAATGCCAGTGAGCTGGAGGTGGACTCCATCACTCCTCTTTAGGAGTGCAAACATGATTCCCCAGGGAATCATTTTCTTGGCATGTTATTTTAAGGCTTTTTTTTCTGAAATTGAAGAGGGAATTGTTGTCTCAATTAGATTTATGGGAGATTTTTTTTATCCCTTCTTACAGCACTTAATTTGTTGGCAGGCATTGATGACTGATAGTATGTTGTTAGCAGCTCGAGCAGTGACTATAGGAAGAGCAGCCAAAAAGTCATTGATTTGAGTGATTTGAGGCAGAGGTCATTAAATGCTGCATCAGAAAGCTATTTGGCAAACCTATCATTCATGGAGCGCTTGTTCTTTGGGTTGGATTTGAAATTACTCTGAAGTGTAAGACAGTGATAAAGAAAGCTTCTTCCTCATCAGTGTCAAAAACCAGGCCTGTATTCTGACCAAACCAGTATTTGATCACAGTTTAACAGCAATGTATTTTTAGCATCTCCCTTTGTCTTCCTCCTTTTACCAGAGAATTTTGTGTTTTAAATTACTTCATTAACCTTAATCAAGCCCCACAGGGAATACTCTGTGTAATACTTTCAAATCTGATGCACAGTAGAAGCGTACTGGAAAATGTCTATGATGCTGCAGAGTGAAGTTTCTTTACTTAGCATGTGGGCATAAACAACATTTTTTTCAATGAAAGGAATTGTTTCAGCCAAAACAGTACATGCAGGAGCCTGTGTATAGCCACCTAGAAGTTCCGCTTGCAATGCGGCTTCAAATGACTCCAGATGTCTACACTTTTTGGACTTTTGCTCCCAAGTTGAGGAAAGTCACGTGCCAGTATGTCAGGTGGCAAATGTGGCTGCAGCGTGAGGTTAGTACCTGAGCAAAATGGATGGATTGTATTTACGTCCTTTTGCATTTGAAGCAACCAGATTTCCCAACATATCAGACACAGTCTTAATTCCCTTGTATATGTTTGCAGAACTCAAGAGTCTGAATTCTGTGAGCGGAATTAAAGAACTCGGTACTTTTGTTCTCAGTGTTAAAGCAATATGGTTACTTGCCTTACCAGCTAAAATAATGCCTTCTTCATCTAGAAGTCGCAACATTTCTAATCAGCTGCATTTCAGTAGCACAAAGGAAAAAGAAAGTACTGTCTGGACCTCACAGAAAATTTAGTGATGTACACAGCCATTTAATTATGAGAAAACAAGTGCAGGTAATTATCCACATCATAATGTTGCAGCAGCTAATAATATTAAATATTTGTGATAATTGCATGCAAGCAATTGATCACAGTTCTGTGCTTCTCACATGATACAGATTTGAAAAGCACTTTTCAATACGTTAGAACATAGAAGCTACAGATACACTTTTCTCACCAGTGACTTCATGTACTATGATTTTGCATTAAGTTCAAATATGATTGTGTAGTTACTTAAATTTTTACTGCTTCATTTTTTTCTTTACCTTAGAGGGCAGAAATGTCCTTCTGCCAAATCTGAGTTCCTGATTTCCCCATACTCTTACAGTCTTTACCTCTTCTAGGTGTCACAGTCAAATCTTGTGTCATTCTAGTTTCTGCTGGAGCATGACTGGGCAGGACATACTTCACAGTTCATTAGTTGCTGTTGTGGCGTTCAGCTCTTCCCAACACCCCATTTTCAAAGCAGAAAAAAGTGAGTGAGACCTAGACTCAAAACGGCATGTAGAAATCCACAACAGGATAACAGTGAAATTAAACTGAAAACAATTATAGTGGAAACTCCTCGGCAGAATTACAGAGTGGAACGTTGTCACCTATTCCTGGAAGCACCGAAGCACTGTGCAAGTCACACTGCAGTGAAGAGTCTTCCAAGTGCCTGGTACATATGCACCGAGCATTGGCGCGCCAGCCTGAACTCAGGAGTCAGATGTTGTTCTTCCCAGAATGTCTGTCTCCTGCAATTGCACAAGAAATATATCAAACATGTAGTGACACAGGATGATGCTTAATGTATTCTCTTCTCATGTGTTGAGCGCCAGAAAAGAAAAAAAAAGGAGGGGAACTGGGAATTTGCTAAAGAGGCAGTTTCTTTTATGCAAGAGCTGTGTGATCAGACCACTGCTCAAAGGAGTTAAAGATGCTCCTTTCTGAAGCTTTTTTAAATTCACATCTTGCAGTTGCAAGGAAATGACCCTATTCCCAAGATGAGAACCTAAGTTGGTCATTAGCCCTCCTTTTGCACATGGGCTATTGTAGAAGAGAAATCAACATGAGAAATCGATCTGTAGAAGAGAAATCAAGATTTTTCAGGCACTTAAGAAGGCTCTGGAAGGACAGCAGGTCCCTGGTGCAGTCTTTCACCTCTACAGTATTTTAGCAGTTTTCATTTAATAGGAATCAAAGCTAATTACTGTTTGAGTGGCAGACAGCACTGATCCTGTGGTTCTCACATCTTAGGAAAGGGATCCTACTGCTGTACTGCTACTCAAAATGGTGGTGTCACGATCTCTTATAAGTGGTATCCCAAGAAGGAACTGAACGAGAGGGCAGGCTTTCAGAGGAGGATTCTGGACTTTTCTGATTCCCAAATAGGGAAGGGTGCTTTTCTAGAAGCTAGCAAGGTACCTGAAGAAAGGGATTTAAAACTTGCTGTTTTCTTGGCATTTCTTTATGAGGTTTCCTTATTAAGCATCCACATATCAAATGAAATTACTTTGAAAGGTCTAGGCTGGGTTGAAGACGGTCCTGTTCTGAGGACGTTGGTGGGGATATTGTGCAACTGTTGTTGCACTAGTGCCTGTGGAAACTGATTAATCCAAAAAGGATCATGCAGGACAGCATGAAGATGCTACCTGAGTTCTGGAAGCGCATCACGTAGCAGCACTATCAATGATTATGTGCCTGAAACAAAAAGTCGTCATGTACTAGAGCAGACTTGGTCAGTGGCAGTATCAAGCTCTCTTCATGAGTGCACAACACGGTATGTGAAATTTAAGGCAGCCTGTGACATTTTGCGGTGGAATAAATTGATGTACTATGTATAAAAAGATGTGTTATCTTCAGCAATGGTACTTCAGTGTTACATGTGCTGTGGTGTGTTTCTTGCCGTGTTTAAGTTTAGCATGAGGCATGTTTATGAAGGCAGAAAGTTGTTAGAAGAAATGTCAATTCAGGTATTTTACTTATATGGCTTGTAAAATGTAAGGAGCTTCACTGAGTGCATGGCAGTTGGTGGTGTCGTGTCCCCTCCCCCCCCCCCCCCTGCCTTTTAGTGTAGTAGTGACAACAATTATATAATTAGTAAGAAGTTAATTATTATTTTAGTTACAGCAAGGAAAAGCTATGTTTTGCAAGGCCATGTTATAGTGCCTGTTGAATTTAAATTACCCATGCTAATGGTTGTAATGTGTCTACATCCAGTTGTACTTTTAAGTTAACATAAAGTATTAAACCAGGTCATTTTACCTCCTGTGCAAGTCTATAAAGAAGCGAAGTTTATTTAAAAAAGAAAGAAAAAAGAAAAAACCCTTGGAATACACAGCTTGGATATGGTGTGTATTCACCAGTGAAGTCAATCATTAGGATTTCTACAAGTATAAAACGGATTTATATTAGGTGTGCTCTTCACAGCTGCATAACACCAGCAGGATGACGATATTTCTCTGGTATTACATGTCTATGTCAATTAATGTTGTCCAGCTTCCCCTTTAGTTCCATTATTCTTTTCTCCTCCTCCTCTTCAAGCTGTGTGTATTGGAAAATGTCTCCAACTCTGATCTGATATTCTCTGTAGTATTAAGGTTTGGATTAGACGCATCCTTTTTCTGTCAAGTTATTCCCCTTCATAGCTGTTAGAGGTAATTTTCACTAAACAGCAGTGGTGTTCTGACTTAACAGCAAATGGGTCATAAAAAGAATCATCTGCAAAGTGGATTACTTCTGGAATCTGAAATCTATAATTGTTATGATCTGCTGAAAGATATTCAGCGCTGCACGTGAAATTATACAGACATAAATAAAAAGTTTCGTGTGTTTGTTTCACATTAATAAATTTCCCTTTAAAGTTCCAGGAAAGAGCTCCTCCAAGATCTTTTATTTACCCATATCACTGTCATTCAAATGAAAATACTCTTTTGGAAAAGCTAGTTCTCTACCTGTAATATGGAAATAAAAATTGATACTACAGTGATGCTTCAATGACTAGGGTGCTCCTATTTATCTTTTGAGTTTGGCAAATAGAGCCTATCCTGTGTAATGGAATATAGACAATCCGCTGGTGTAATCTCAGGTTGTCTAGTTTCTTTCGCTGATGAATTTTGTTCATATTGAAAAGTGTTTGAAGTTATGTAACTTGAGGCCAGTATTTTCTGTGCTAATAGGTAGGCTGCTTTTAAGATGAAGCAGTACATTTCCTTTATTTTGCCTTTCAATACTATTGTAAGGCTGAAACCTGACAATAGTCTTTTTTTTTTTTTTTTTTTTTTTTTTGTATTACATTTGTTACATGGCAGATCTTTGTAATGGAAGCAAACTTTAATTTCCAAAAGATTTATTCATTTTTGTTACTTTGAGATCCTGGGGTTTTGTTACTTCAAGATTCTGTTCTTGTTCCTGTTCTGTACAGTTCATGTGCTATAAAATTTCTGGGGAGAATATATTTATTTGCAAGAATTTCATTCTCTCTTTCTTTGGCTTTGAGCCCAGTATGTGCATGATATTTCTGTGGTCTGGAAGTCTTCATAGCACCTCTCTAAATTCTGCTGAATCCACTAACCACAGACTTTACATTTTGCATCAGCTATTGTGTTTGTTATTGTGTGCCAAATTTCTCTATTTCCCACCTCTAATTCAAGAGACATTTTTTTAAGAATTATTATTTTTCACAGATTCATTTCCTAGCTAAAGCTTTGTTGGTGTACTGCATTTTAGCATATCAGTGATGCGGAGTCTAGGGAAGCACAGACTGTCAAATTCTCTAAGGGATTCTGGGATATCCTTTTTTGACTTAATAGTTGCCTGAGCTTTGCTTTGCCTATTAAAATGTGTTCCTTTATGTTTTTCCTCATTTAAAGAAAATTTGATGGAATATTTGAAGATAGGTCTAAAAAAGCACATGCATTAATATTTATGGATGCATGTATTCCGACTCCAGAAGGCCCGAGTAGCAATTGGATATAACTACGTTGATGAATTTCAATACATCTGCTGAGCCACAGGATATTCTGAGCAAGGTAGTTGCCTTTACTTTGAAATGAACACATGAAGAGATTTGGTTTCATTTGGCTTCCACATGCACAGATGCATTACTTACATTCAAGATAAATAATGTTACAATCTGCTTTTTTCCAAGGTGTTCTTCAATACTTAATACAAAGCTTCATAACATGTGCTTCTTTCCATGTCAAGATTAAATTGTGGAAAAGCATGTTTTAAGAAACTGATAAAAAAATTTGGCAATTTTTGGGTTGCTAATCAAGTGCAAATAGCAGCAGATGACACCAAGTCTTGCCCTCATCTGATAGTCTTTGTCTGCAATTCCGAAGTTTGTTATACAAGACATGTTAATTATAGCACAGTAATTAAAAGTGTAATTACTCTTTTTCTTTGCTCAGTACATTCTTTATTATGGTATCAAAAATAATTTTGCCTCAGATATTCTTGTGGTCTTTTAAAAGAGCCAAATCTCATTGTTGGAAATGAAATTTCAAGTAAATTTAAAAGCATCTTTTTGGAAGAGAAATGTTTTATTATAAGAAGATAAAACTTCCTGATTGAAGTTATGAGGTCATCATACTTAAAACTTGAACAGCATGTTGATTTTTAGTAAGACATTGTATCTGACTGCGGGCTGAAGCTGGATTACAGTTATGCTGTCCGTTACTGCCACTGACTTCACCTGGGCCTCATTTTCTCATGCTAGGCTAGATATATGCAAATGATCACATCTAAAGTTGTGATGGATTGTATTTTGTGAGTATAAATTGCTTGTAATCCAAAATAATGATAAATTTTTATGAAGAGAACACAATAAAATAATTTTTTCTGTGTTATTCTTTCCTCTCCACCTCTCTTACTACTCCTCCCTCTGTTTTCTCATCCTTTTTCAGTAACAACAAAGAGAGAGTAGCCTATTCTGTATAGTTATTTTGCCGTAGTTTGGGGGCTTATATTTATAATGCTGTTACATTGAGGAAACATATATGTAGTTTTACTTTGTAGTTCTAAATGATCTGTAAAGATCCCTGAAATATTTTTACTTTGAGGCTCAGATAGGAACATACTTCTTAATTTTATTGAAGTTCCTTTGGGAGAAGAGAAGGATTTTTTGGTTTTTGTTTCTTGACAAGGAACACACTACATGTCTTGATAGCTTAATTGGCTACATCATATTGTAAAACAACACTTGGTTGTTTAAGGATGCAGGAAACTTAAATGACCAAATCAGCATTTTCTGAAACCTTTCTTTAAGAAATTAGATCAGAAACAAGACACTTTCAGCACACGTACAGAGTTACTTTGGCTGGGGGAAAGAACAAATACAAGAGATACATCTGGAAAAGAGTGCTTAGGGGAAAAAAAATTAGAAAAATTGCACTCATTTTATGGTCTCGTGGTAGGTACTGGGTGGGTTTTGTTGGTGTCAGGCAAATTTCTTAATTTTCTGTTTTACTGAGCACTCTGTCAATCAACAATCAGCCTTGAAATCTAGTTCAGGACACCTAGAACTGGTTGCACAGGATCACATCGAGGTGAGTTTCGAACGTCTCTAGAAAAGGAGACTGCGCGACCTCTGGGCAGCCTGTTCCAGTGCTGTGTCATCCTTTTAAAGAAATGATATGGGCTACACTGCTGTTACAGTCTACCTCCAAAACAGAAAGTATCACTTCACCCCTGTCAGTTTTCTTGGTCTATCACTAACTTGAGATCTAGGAGGACCATAATGGTTTTGCATAAGATAGATAGGGGATCAGTGGTTGTCAGGGTAGTGATAGATTTCTTGCATCAGTTTTCTTACTGAAATTAATGAAGTGCCTCTCTAGCTGTTATACTGAAAACGTTTAAAATGTGATGTAAGTGTTTAACCTTTTTGTAACTGCTCTTGCAGAAGGCCTGAAGCAATAGTTCTTTGTTTTGGTCAGTGCCGTCTCACGTAACAAATGTGATATTTGTCAGTGTTGCTTAGGGTTTGATTTCTTACTGAAGTTTGTACAACTGGAGAGGAAGTATGTACATTATTATTTCCTGTGGATGAGCTGAGATGAAGCTGAGTTTTTAGGCAGTAGTTTCACACATACTTACATTAACTTGACCAACATCTTTCTTCCCCCATTAGGGAGCAGCAAGGGTTGACTGCTTCTTAGGGAAAGGGGGTTTAGAAGCCAGGGGTGACCAGAGCATCAGCTGTACCCTCACAGAGGGGCGCAGTCCCACAGCATCGGAATGCAGCCAGTACAGCCAGTAACAGCAGTAACATCCTGCTAGTGGGATCCAAGGAAAGCCCCAGGTCCAGGACCCAACTAGGGGCCAGGGACAGGAGCCGAAGGAGAAGGGGCCGTAGACAGGGCTGGGGATGGGCACTCCTTCAGCATTGCTGGGACGGGGACTGGCAGCTCAGGGCTGAGCTGAAATGGGGCTCCAGGGGCAGGGTATGGGGTGGGACAGTATGGCCTGGTAGTGTCCTTGGGAACCTCGTATCACCTTCTTCCACATCCCCAGAAGTAAAAAAAACCCACACAAATGATCCAAAAAATTGGTTGGGTCCCTGATTTGTTTTACTGTGCAGCCTCATAGGACAGAAATAGGAAGGCACAGTACGTACGCGTGGACCACTTTCAGTAGCAGTACTGGTCTATAGTGGCATAAAGAGCAATTTTGGCTACAGAGGTAGGCCTTGAAACGCCTCCTAGGCTAGCTTCTGTGTTTTACCTGATACATTGCTTAACAGATGGTGTATCAATAATAATTAAAACAATTCTTTACCATTTAAAAAAAACCCCTGCATTTGACTAACAAAATTTCATGTTATACCTACAGAAACTAAAGTTTATTGAAGGTTATGCATTAAGAAATGTCTCCTGAGAAAAGACCTTTTCTTCCTTCTGTCAGTGTTATCTTTTTTTCTGTTTGTATAGCAAAACTGAGAAACAATTTATTCCTGTTTTAATTAAAACAAAGGGGTGGGGGTGGGGGTGGAGAAGATCTTAGTAGCAAGATGTTTCCTGTGAGTCAACCAATAAAAGTGTGTTCCCTCACCACAAGTGGATGACCTCCATATCTCTTATGCCTGCTAAAGCCAAATACTGCTTACTACTGTGTAGTAAACAAGCTTTCTGCTTCTGGCTTCAGGTAATAATAATAAAATAGTAAACCACATAATAACAGCTTCAACAAGCTTTGTTTTAACATACCTGTCAAATAAATAATAGTACACTGTAAACCAAGTATTTGGACTCTATTACATAGGTAGTATGGTCTACTTTTCAGGAAACAAGAAAATTAATCAGGGACATAGTAATCATGACTAAAATGTTACTATTGGTTTCACTTTCCAGAACAAAATGGACTCTAGATCTCAATTTTATAGGTTCTAGGTCCCCATTTTTGTTTTAGTTCTGTGTGAACTGACAATTACTGTCCTTGTTTCATGCTTGTCGTCCTGTGTTCCTATTGCAAAAGCCTGTAAATACAAAAAACAGGGCAGGGTTTGAGAAAAGTGACATTCACCACCGATGACTATTTGGGACTCATTTATCATGCAAAATAATCACAAACAGAACATAGCATGGCCCTCATAAGCAAATTTCTTGTTAGCAGGCATTAATAAAATTTACACACTTGTTTATTGAAGAATGCCAAATGTTTTTCCAGAAATGAGTAACACCTCATAACACCCATGAGGCCCTGTGATATCCTGTATAATTTACAGGCAATCTAAATGACCTACGCTGGTTAAGTGACTCACTTGAAATGAGTCAGTGGGAGACTGTGAAATGAAGCTCAGAGGTGCTTACACTAACGAGTTCATGGTTCCTAATGGGATGCCTAGGTTGTTCCACTGTAAAACACCCGTGCTGACTCAAAAGTCCGCAATCCACCTTTAACTCAAGCTTTCATTGAAATAGAAACCAACCTTAATGAAAGATGCATTGGTAAAATACAAACTTTTTATAATGGATGTGTGCAGTCAGCATTGGGTAATTACTCTAAAGAAATGCACTAGAAGCAGCGCAGGTATCCCTGCACAAGACAGATGTTGGTGTGGCTGTGAATGTTGCATGTCTTTCTCAGCCCAGTGAACTTCAGCTCACTGTTGACACAGATGAAGTTTCTTTATATTAGTGCAAGGCTAGCAAAATAGTATTTTTATTCCTTAGGGATTTTTTTTCAATTTTAGGAAGCCTGAGCTGCACCTCTTCAGCCTCTACCCAGAGACAGAGCATTGTGTCAAGTGCTCCGAATTTGAGGGTTTCTCTCCAGATTCTTTTTACTTTGCAGTCATTTATAAACATTAGTATTCTGATATTACTTGCCAATAGTACTAAATGTATTATTTAAAATTTCTAAGTGTCATCAGGTGAAGCAGATTTGTGATGCAGATTGCTTTTGAAGGGCTAGAATTTTTCTTTGGCAATTGAAATTTCTAAGTCTCCATTTCCAAGTCTGATTTTAGAGACTGAGTCATGGTGCGGATGTACATGGGCGCTAGCCATGCTTTTCAGCATCTTTGGTGATGATTTGCAAGACTTCATAATTTCTTCTTACCTAGAATCAATTTGACCATTTTGAGGCTAAAAGCTACAAAATGTTTGTGTGAAGATCTATGGAAGAGCAAAGCAGAAGGATAAGAAAAACGTATAAATTGTAGAGCTTTTAGTAGTGTTCAGCAGAATTATTTCCACTGGATTTTCTATTAAAATGCCAAATATTTTTTTTAAAATAGTGAAAGTTTATATTACTCTATTATCATATTAGCTGAGCTTTTGTGACATATCCAACCCTAAAATACTACTTATCTCTGCTACTTAAGTACCGGAGCCATTGTTAAGTAATTACAGTACTAAGTATCCATTTCTCCTCACCCTCTGACACTTTAAATTAAAAAAAAAAAAAAAAAAAAGAAGAAAAAAGATGGGGGAGGATTGAGGATTGCAGGTTTCCTTTAAGTCTTAGTAACCTTACTAACTGAGGTTGAGTAGTGTAAAAGGAAAAATAGTTAAGTCTGTAGTTGTTGTCTTAGCTGAGACAGATGGACAATCATAAATAATAGTAGAGTGACTACATGGTTTATGCTGGAAATTTGTAAGGAAAGGTAAGCTACAGGAAAATAAGAGTTTCAATCTCCCTGTGGATATAAGCTAAATATTAGAGAATTCTAGTTATTTCTGGTGATATGGTCTCTCTTGAAGTGCAAATGTTTTATAGCTGTTTAAGCATGTGCTATATTGTTGTAGGGAATAAAATACTTTCTGTTTTCCTCCTCGTGCTTGATTAAAAAGTAATTTCCTGGTAATGATTTTCTTGGGCATTTGAGAACCCTTAAGCAACATTTTTACTAGCGTCTCAGAAAATCTTCAGTGTTTTCAGAATTCTCCCCCCCCCCCGCCCCCTTGTTTTTTAAATGAACTGAACTAGTGTATTACTCTTTAAAAAGAAAAGGAAAAAAAGAGATCTTTTTACCTGTCATGAAATAAAAAGAATGCTAGAGAGAATAACTGAAGTGCTGGTATGTTTTTTTCCCCATTTGTTAGAAAATCAATTGAGATTTTAAAGGTAAGAAATACTATTTTTGTTGTTTAACCCAGGATTAAAATCAATTCATCTAAAGAATGCTTTTCACATGTAGTTTAGTACATGTAATTGGTAAATAGATAACTGATGGATGTAAGGATGTGAATGCTTTCTATAGGTTCAAGACACTGATTTTTTATTCTGAAGGATTGGCGATGGATGGCTGTCGATGAAAAGTTTACTCAGGGTGGTATCAGGACAGCAATTTTTCTAATCAGGTGTAAAGATTTTTAAATCAATAAAACAGGCTTATAAATTGTAATAATTTGATCAATTTTAGTGCTGATCTTGTTTTGGTTTAAACTATTTGGCTGAGGGGAAGAAAGGTTTCTAGAGAAAACAGAAGTTAAAGAGTATCCCTGTCTACTTGCTTGAGTTAGACTTGCAAAGCTGTAGGTTGCTCCTGAGGTAGCCATTGTCAGAATGTATTCCAGAATGTTTGCCCCTGACTTTTGACAAAACAAGGAGATCTGTAACACATTCTTCTCATCTGCCAAACCAGGCTGGAAGTCAAATTATTTCATATTAGCAATATTGCCAACCCCTACAACTAGGTGAATTTCTGGATGAAGTTTTTTTTTTTAAATGGCAGCAAGAGCTTGTCTACCATTGACACGTTTCAGTCATTGCTTTTTCACTTTCCTGGTATGACCTCTGTGAATTTTATTACTGAAATACAAGGAAAGGTGACAGACTGTTATAAAAAGATGAGAGGACTGATTAATTCTCACTGACCTCCATTACAACAATGGTATCAGCCAATTCACCTACTGAAGTGATAATGAAGTAGAAGTAATTAGGGTTTAATAAAAATCTTCCTTACATTATTCTTTCAGGAAATTAACTTATATTCTGTTAAAGCTTAGTGAGTTTTACCTCCTATATCATGACAAGCCTTATCAAAATGATGAGCAAAGAGTAGGAATAGCTAGATGCATTTATCTATTAATTGTTCATCATGTGGCGAAGTCTGTTGAGTTACAGTCTGCACAAAAAAATCAAGTTTGAGTGTTATGAAATGGATGATGTTGCGGCCTAACTGAAAAGTTGTTTTTCTTTTTAAATAAGTAATTTCAAAATAGTAAAAAAACCCTCCCTGCCCCTAGAGAGATAGTAATGAGGATTAATTTTCAACAGACTTTTTTAGTTAGAAAATTTAGTGCAAACTTTAAAAAAAATGCGAACAGCAGTGCACAGCTTCTTTGGCGTGACAACTTATTCTGTGCATAAACGGCATTCAGTACATAACTGTTGTGCTCAATATAGCAGCTTCTGTGTCTTGGCAGGCATTTCAGAATATGTATTTAAAATATACATACCCACGTTTCAAGAAACGTGTTTACAGGAGTTTTATTTCAGATGTTTTCAACATGTTCTTAAATCTTAATCTCTGAATTTGTAAATCCATAATTGTGAAATATGTGAAAGAGATTGCTGACATCTGCTAACTAAGTGTTCAGTCGCTTTTCAGTAGACTATTCTCAACTTTCCTCTTCTGTTCAGCAGGTGATAAGAAGGAATAGAAGACAGATGACTTGGAAAAATATGACAGGTGTAACAGAATGAGAGTGAGCGAGCGAGCCGTGCTCTGTGTTCAGATTAATCGAACAGACCTAGCAAACAATCTGGTTTGCCTGAGGATCTGGGCTTTTCACTGTGATTCAGAGAATGCGTGTTTTCTAAGGGGTGGGTTTGTTTATATTGTTTAGCTTTTCTGAAGAAGGGACTTAGGACTTTTAAGGAAGCTGGAAGAGTGAGCATCTATTTCAAAAGAAGTAAACTTCCAAAGTAACTTAAAAAAGGGTATTTATGGTACCATATCTATCATCTTCCCCCCCCCCATTTCATCTCCATTTTGGTTTGACTCTATAGCTTGGAGTCTGGATGTTCTTATATACAAGGCACTGTCTCACACACACAAAATACACCGGAAAATGTGAGCTGTGTTGTTTTTATCTTGGCTAAGTGCTAGAGTTGTAGGTATTGCTTGTAATAGTAGCGGATTAAAAAAATATCTGGTCAATAAGTGAAGTTTTTAGTTTGAGTATGTTCTGCTACTGATATGATTTCCTTGACAAATTATTCCTGGGCTCATTGCAGGTAAGTCTTTTAAATTTGGTACGTTTCGTTTATTTGAAACTTCACCACTAAAACACTTGAAAATATTTGCAAAAGTAAGGTAGCCAGGCTTCAAAGGATCACAGCAAAAATTCCAGGAGAAGGAGCTGCAGTGCTGCAAATTTGTTTTTGGTAAATCAAACCAAAATGATGTTAGGTAAAATAATTATATTAGGTAAAATAATTATATTAGGCAAAATAAGAAGGCAACAAGTGAGATGAGAGAAAAGAGAAAACAAATGCTACAGTGTCTCAAGTAAAGTCAAGTTGCTTGCCTAAAAATGAATTCATGTCACTGTTTTGCATTCCTGCTTTTGACAGCCAGTTGTAGTCTGATTGAAACACAATGTATTTATTTTATTTTAGAGGATAATTGAGTCTAGCAGTTATTCACTGTAGGATTTTAATTTTCCTTTACATTTCATTACATTTTAATGTAATGTGGTTCATTTTAATAATGTTTTATATTTCTGAAGATTTTTGTCTCAAAATGCAGTTGAAGTATAGCTTATTTGGTTATGTGAAACAGGCTTTGAAAATCACAACAAAAAAGGTCTGTAGTACTTCAGAAGATACATTAAAAAGGTTCACATTTGCAGACAAGGAAAGGAAGTTTAATGAAATTGAGACTTGAAATCATATTTTAGTTGAACTTAAACTAAACTACAGTCAGACACAATACATGTGTTTGGAAACTGATTTTTTCATTAAATGTTAAAAGTACAGAACCATTACTTTGTGACTGGTTTGACATACCAACACCTAAACTATTGCCCACACTGCTTGTTTTCGTGGTTGCTTAGATACGAGGCTCAGCCTAAGGCTGCCTGCTTGTACATAGCAATTTGCTCTTAATATTAGGGGGGCAGAAATAAGAAGCTGTTGATGTAAAAAACGTCAATGATGAGTGACAGGCAGAAGCATTAAGGTATATTTGTAGTAAAACCTGGCTGTAGCTATCATTGCCATGGTCAGCCTTCACCTCCCTGCTGCAGAGGGCACTGTGCCGGGGACGGGTGGCTGTGGTGGTGGGTTGGTAGGGGACGCTTCGTGCTGCTCAGCAGTGTGGCAACGACCATTACCTGAAAGAAACAGTTGGAATGGGGATTAAAAAAATAAATAATAATAACTAGCGGAACACATGTAACATCCTAGGAGAGCGGGGAAGGATGGCAGTGAATGTGCCATGTGTGATGATGCCGTCTTTCCCAGTCTGAGCCAAAGGCTGAGGGCCCTGCAGGCTTGGCTGGCATCCCGCTTCCTTCCCTGCGGGTCTGAGGGTCAGGATCCATCCTCTTGTAGGCGGACCCTCTGCTGCCTCCCTCCCTTTGGCAGGAGTTGTTTGCACCTGCCTTGGACTCCTGGCTGGTCACCCTTTCTGTTGCGGGATATGGCCCCAGTGGAGGAGTCTCTGTCCTCTTGACAGCCAGGCCCAGCTTGGCGTGGGGCAGGCACGGTGGGGAAAGGACAGAGCACTGGCTGCAAGTGGTGGCCTGGGGCTCGCTCAAGAGACATCCCTGAAAGCTTCGGCGGGGAGAGACAAGTCTCCATGGGGAGCATGGAGGAGCAGAATGGGTCATGAACATACCAGGATAAAATTGCAGAAAAGGGTGAGATGATCAAAAAAAATGCCATTTTAGTTCCCTATTTTTTCTCTGACTAATATATAATTAAATCCAAGGGATTCTGATATCCTGTCCAAGTTACAACCTAGAAACTTTAAAGGTGTAAGACAAAGCCAATGAAAAAGTGCAGAGCATTTGTTATCTTGGTTTCTGTTTGATTCTGCTTTACTATACAACATTTTTTAAATACGTGTAAATACACGCTCCCCTTCCACAGCAGTGAAAACAGTTTTATCCCTCTACCCCCTTCAGAATCACTCAGATGCCTTAATATTTAACAACTGGATTAAATTCTGGTCTTGAAAAAAATTTTCATGAGTTTTTTAAGGCAGTGTTGTCCAGACTGTTTTGGCTTGAGCACTGCTACCAAGCCTTAACCTTTCTTATGGACCACCAGCCACCCTCAATATAAAATTTAGCTGAAAACATTGTACCGAATGGTGCTGAATATGATTTTGCATGATTCATTTGCTCTAGGTACTTTGGGAATTACAAGTCTGTTGAGAAATGCTTAAATATTGCTGGAAAAAGGAATTTCAGGATTTAGGAGTCTGAGTTTTGCTGAATTAATTAGCACTTCCTTCTCAGTGCAAGGGTTAGTTCAGATATCATTTTACAGCTTGCAGCTCCCAAAGTGCTGTCTTTAGCTACTGTACTTTGTTGACAAATTAGCTGTCATGAAATCAGCTCTAGGATTTCTGTATCACTTAGGTATTTTTGGAAATTGTATGCCTGAATATAATGGTATTTCAATTAACAATTTTTAAATAAGCTGTGAAATGTCAGGTTCCTGTGATAGCAGGAACTCAGAACTCCAGAAAGCATCATGCAGAAACATTATGTATGTGTGTTCTCAATTTTTAATCTATTGAAGCCAAATTAGAGTAAGTATCTAAGTGCTTTCCTGAATGGTACTTAAGCACATCGTTAAGCCCTTGTATTAATTAGACTCTTAGGCTTTCCTCCTTGGAAAAAAAGCACCCTAGCTTGTTGTTCTCTTGAGTGACAATCTAATTCCTGGGATTGTGAGTCATGGAAACTGGAGGTCTTATTTCAGTGATGAATCAAGCCCAAATTAATATCTTTAACGCACCTCTAGCAGACGAGAACTTGAAAATAGGTGTATCAAACAACATCCTCCATGGGACTGCACAGGAAAAAATTGATACATAGTTTCATGGGTTAAGTATGTTAACTTCATTATGTACACCAGCTAAATGATTTAGAGATGTGTTCTGCCACGTTTAATGTGGATACAAGTTGAGACTAACTAGGACATAGCAAATAGCCATAGTAGTACAAGACTTAAAACCAATTCCATCTGGGGCTTGGAAAAAGTCTCTCTTAAAAAGAATGAGAAACAAAATTCCCTCTTTATCAGTGTGCAGATGTCTTTGGAAAGTCTGCCTGTTGCCACAGTGAAGGAAATTATTGTATGAATAAACACAGATAAATTGGCAACCTGCACAGTATTCATTATTTGTGATGCAGTCTGTGACGTAATCTCTTCTAGATAAGAGCTTTTAAAGATAGATTGTACTGTAGCGATTAACATGTCTAGACTCAGATAGCCTCCAGTAAGTATTTTTTTCTTCCTGGAATGCTAAGAAGGTGGTTTTTTTGCAATAATAGTTTTATTTTAGAGGTGAGATTTCAAATTTGTTAAATTATTAGTTCAATATGTTATTTAAGCAAATACAGTCCTTACGGCTTAAATTATTTTTGTTTTTTTTTTTCATTTGTCATGTATTGAAACCCTTTCATGTAACCTTGTCATACAACTTAGACCTTGGCTGACAAGCATCTCTGTACTTTTTACTTGCTTTAGAATTTGGAAAATAGGTAGGAAAAAAGTAGTCTGAACTCTTAGATATGTCTCTCTGTCATTGCTAAGTGTAACAGGATCCCTGGGAGGAGAAAACCTAAGTGAAATCTGGCTTTATATACCAATTTGGAGAAAATGCTGTCAGCTGCTTCTGTGGCAAAGGCATAAGTGGATTAAAAAAATGAAAGATCCAGGAATGGAGATTTAATGGGTCTCTAATTCCTGTACAGAGTAAGTCCAACTAATGCAGTATTCCAAGCTGATATATATACACACACACATATATAAATCTTGGTGT
>JAVJGI010000040.1:59014777-59061257 GCA_035590275.1 Ibycter americanus
CAACCCCACGCAATGCTACAATTTCCAGAGTGACTGGAAAGCTGCCTGGTGGAAAAGGACCTGGGGGTGCTGGCTGACAGCCAGCTGGACATGAGCCAGCAGAGTGCCCAGGTGGCCAAGAAGGCCAACAGCATCCTGGCTTGTATCAGAAACAGCGTGGCCAGCAGGACTAGGGCAGTGGTCATCCCCCTGTACTTGGCACTGGTGAGGCTGCACCTTGAATACTGTGTTCACTTTTGGGCCCCTCACTACAAGAAATACATTGAGGTGCTGGAGCGTGTCCAGAGAAGGGCAACGAAGCTGGTGAAAGGTCTGGAGCACAAGTCTTATGAGAGGCAGCTGAGGAACCTGGGGTTGTTTGGTCTGGAGAAAAGAAGGCTCAGGGGGGAACCTTATCACTCGCTACAACTACCTGAAAGGAGGTTGTGGTGAGGTGAGTGTCCCATCTCTTCTCCCAAGTAACAAGTGACAGGACATGAGGAAACGGCCTCAAGTTGTGCCAGGGGAGCTTTAGATTGGATATTAGGAAATATTTCTTCAATGAAAGTGTTGTCAAGCATTGGAACAGGCTGCTCAGGGAAGTGGTGTAATCACCATCACCTGGAGCTATTTAGTGTAGATGTGGTGCTTAGAGACATGGTTTAGTGGTGGACTTGGCAGTACTAGATTAATTGTTGGACTTCATGATCATAAAGGTCTTTTCCAACCTAAATAAGTCTATAATTTTATAACTTTGGAAAGATCCACATTGTCTTCTAATTTCAGTTAATTGTTTGAAGTGTCTACCTGCTCCCTGGTCTGGAATACTGAACCTGAATTTGCTTTTTCCAGTCCTGGGAAGATACTGCTGGATAGCCTTGTGTTTTAGAAGTCTCCCTGGGTCTCAGTTTGCCTGTCCTGGAGTCATGAGTCCTCACTTGATACATTTTTCCCCACACTTTCCATCCCATTGTCCCTCACTTCTTTTTCTTTTCTTCACCTATAACCTTAATATATTTATTTTAAAGTTAGCTTTTCAGCAGAGGATATTTTTATTTTTGTTAAGTAACATAATGTATACTCCAACATATGGATAATTTGTCTTTTACTTTGCTTTCTATTTTTTCTAAAATGCAATGGTTGGTTCAGAAGTTTAATCTGAAACTTTAGACAAATCAGAATTTGTCCACATGCAGTTGTTATCTCTAATAGCTTGTGAACTTTGTGTGTATGGACTTTCTATACATTGCTTGCTTTTTGCAAAGGGGTAATATTAGTTATATAAGAAACAGCCTTCAAAATGTCAATACAGCGTTTGAAGATGTAGAATAGTTATGAAGGAAACAGAACAAAGATTATAGGATGAACAGTCAAATTCATGAAATATTTATATTCTTTAAATATTGAAAAGGATTGAAAAAACAAACAGCATTCATCAGAAAGCATTTTTTTTAGATACTACTGTCTATTGGAAAAGGGACTGCAGAAAGATGATTCAGAAATATGTGATTTCATGTTTGTGTTTGATCAAAACAATTTCTAACAAAATAATGGAAGATGTGTCTATGCATATGACATGAGGAAAAAATTGAAGAATTGAATTTGGTTAAAGAATTATAAGGCTTAATAGGCTTATTAGTTGTTCTGCTAAAACGAAGATGGCATTATGGGTAGAAGTGGATTGATCTTTTCAAACAGTATACAGGATTTATGATGGAATAGTTTGATGGACTTTTTCAAGAGTTTTAGTAGTTGAAAATTTGGAAGATAACTTGAAAGTTGAGATGATCAATGATTTTTTTACAATGACAGGTAATAAATAATGATTAAAATTATCACATAAAATTTAATATAAGTAAATGTTCCTCAAAAGAAGGATTAAAATTCACCTAAGACAATAATGTTTTGTAAGTTAATGTACAGAACTGGGGGATATTAGTTGAGGTACTGAAGGAAAGATTCTCAACTGGTTTATTTAGGCACACCTCATTATGCCATTTCAGGGGTGCAAGCAGTGCTGATGTTTATGTGCAGTTACCTACTGCATGGTATCTGGAAGCGATGCATCTGAGCAGAAGTTCCAGCTTCTTTAGGTAGGGCTAGTCATGCTTTGAGAGGTTTCTCAAATTACAGCAGCTCCATAATTTTCAAATGTTACCTGAAAACGTATCTGCCTTTATCTGTGAAATTAGTAAATAGTAGGAAGAATTTCTGAAGACAAAACCACTTCTATTTATTAGCTTTGGGAAATAAAGTCTGAGGCTGGCTGTTACTAAATTCAGGTCTTCTGCTTTCTGCAGTACTTCCAAGGTGTTCTGTACACGTTTATAAAATGTAATTTGTAACATACGTGTTGACTTTGCCTTGTCTGAAATGGGACCCATTACACTTGAGCCTTGCAATTCACGTGCATATAGGCAGCAGTTCCAGTGTCCTGGGACAGTCACATACTTAGTCTTGGGCACTCGCAGGTAGGCACAGTCAGTGGTATTTTATTGGTGAAAGGCAGCTGCCCCTTGTAAGTGAAGGCAGTAATGCTGGCTGGCGTTTAGAAAATGCTGGTTTGTTAATAAAAGGTAACCCTTTATATCTACCTAGTCACAGCCTTACAGATACTTTTCAGCCTTACAGAGAAATGTTTCTGCACCTGAAGGGTATTTTGTTAATAAGGTAGAATATTTGTTCTTAAAATCAGACTTCCTACTTTCCTTCATCTAGCATATTTTTTCAAATATTGAGAATAAAAATTAACCAATACTGATGCTTACATAGGTTAAACACCAGTACTTTCTTACTTACATTTATTATTCTATCAGTGAACTTGCAATAGGATTGCAATTATAACCTATATAGGTCATGTCTGTTGTCACAGTCTGGAAGGAAAACTATCATTTGTCCTCGACTGTGTATGAGACTGGTAAAAAATCAACAAAGTGACTTTATTTGCTCAATAGTCACATTTTCCTCATGCATGAAAAGTAATATTGCATTCAATTTCATTGCATTTGACATTCCAAGTATAAAAAGTGTCTTTTAACAAGGTGATGTGACATGGTGAAGACTTGCAGAAGTGAATGAAAAATCTCTCTTGTGCCATTTCCATCACTTTTGTAGGACAGTACATTGCTTTTCCAGTTGTCAGATATATATGCTTTTAAACAAGTACTTGTTTTAACTTTTTTTTTTTTTTTTTTTCCCCCAAGTTATTGTGTCGCTCTATCTTTTGGGCATCTTTTTGTGTACAAAATTTCATTTTCCTCTATGCTTCACAGAAAATTTCCATTGATGTTAATGAGAATTAATGGGATGTTCAATTGTCCATTTACTCTGCAGCATCTCTAGTCTATATTTTCTTTTTCAAGTATTCAGTCTTCTTAGAAATAATATTTTAATGAATCAAATATTTGCTAAATTAGTGCTGAAACATTTTGCAGTAAGGAATTATAAACATCAACAGCAACTGTAGCAAATTCACCAGTTTGTTGACTTAAACCGTCTGGGCAAAATGATGAAATATGGATCATTTAGCAAATTTGTGGATTAAAGAAGCCTGAATTTAATGGATACTGATCAGCATAGCTACCTTAGATTTTATTCTCAGTGAGATTTCAGTGTGGTCTTTTGAACTATTAAATTGCATGTAGTGTCTAAACACAGACCTGAGCACTGAACTCAAGTAAATCCCATTTAAACTTTTTGACTGAGGAAACTATTATCATTCATGTGTTTAAACAAGAAAGTACATCTAGGGAAATTAGTCACTTTAAAAGGAGTACGTTTATAGTAATATGTGTACTTGCAATCTCTTCTTGTGAATGAGTACTGAATTGATTATGATTTTATGTGTTTTCTTGGTAAATCCTTGTTTCGTGGCAGATACCCATTTCCTAGTATATATACCAGTGAATAGTTACAGTTATTTTTTGTACGTATTTGTCGTGTGCCCAAATATGTGATAAATGACTCCGGAGAACGGATCCATTGTAAGACAGTTTTGCCATGGGTTGGGGTTTTTTTCCGCCGTTTTTTTGTCTGAGTGGGAGTTTTTTTTTTTTTTTTTTTAGTCAAAATTAAGTGTGTGTGTGCGCACTGAGTTTATCCACATGCTTTAGATTTATATAGCCATCTGGCATAGTATTATTCAGCAATCAGTTTCACAGATTACAACAGTAAAAGTTGAAAGAGAAAATTTTTATATGACTTAACACTGAAGATAAGTTTACTAGTTTTGAAAAAAAATATTAAGAAAGATGCTAATGCATTCAATTCACTTTTTTTCTTTTTGTTACACTACATGGCTTTAAGTAAAATGTAATAATTTTTGTCTAATGATTATGGCTTTTCATTTTAATACACATTAGGGTTTTTTTCTTGTGAGGGGATCCATAAAACTAGGTGTAGAAGCTGAGATGAACTTTTATCAGAATTCACATGCCTGGAAAAAACAGATACTGTCAAACAAAACACTGAATTCCTTCATGAGATGGCAACCTTTCAAAGACAAGGGCTAATAAAGGGTTAAGGCACTGACTAGGGCTTCCGTGAAATTTGTTATCCCTGTTTTCTTTATGTTTAACCTTAGTCAAACCCCCAGAATGTCCGTGGCTTACATCTGAACTTTAGATTTGCCCACGTGCTGGTAGCTGTGCGTACCGGAGACTTCTTGTGTGCACATTTCATGTTCATCTGGCCCGCTGAAAGAAGGTGGACCTAAGAATTTATCTATTCTAGTCAGACAAAGCACATTCTTGTATCTCTAGCAAAGGACGGAATTTCAAAGATGAGTAATGTTACAGATGTAACATTATATACAAATGT
Organism: Ibycter americanus; assembly: GCA_035590275.1. NCBI lineage: Eukaryota > Metazoa > Chordata > Aves > Falconiformes > Falconidae > Ibycter > Ibycter americanus. The sequence goes on from JAVJGI010000040.1 coordinate 59,019,575, forward strand.
ATATAAATATATATTCTGTATCAAAATATACAGAATACAAATATTGAGTTTTTCTTCATTAGCTAGCTTGAAATGGCTCCACATTGAAAGGGATGATTTTAGGTAGCTTAATGTACAGGCTTTTTGGGATTTCATTCTCACACACACAAGTCATGGCCCATGCCTGGTGCAGGAAGTCTGTTCTCTTCTGAAACCAGGCTCTTACAGTCAGATGTTCCTGGATCCATCGTCTAGATGCCTGTTTGCTTCAGGAAAGTTTTCCTTAAATGCTATCTGGAGGATATGTTTAGGCTACAATAGAAGGTACTGTGTTTGACACAACAAGCTATTTATTACGTTACTTAATCAGCTCTGGGTTTAAGGTCACACTAGTGGCTGAATGTGCTTTTGGTTTTCAATGCTGTTAAAAAGTTCTATCAGTGAAAGTGCTGCTCTGTGTGCACTGAAACAAGGAACTTCAGTATCCGAAAGCGTTAGTTGTTGAAACCTTTACAAGTGGGAAATCAAATTGTCCCAAAAGACTTAGGTCATGTAGTTTACCTGTCATGGCACTGCTGGGTGTCTTATTTCCTGAGATTCAGATGATAGTTTAGTCAAACAATTAAAAGGATGCATTTATGTCCTGCTCTGTGCCTCAGAAACGAAGAGCTTACCATATACTTTCTAGCAGAAAAACTAAACCAGCACATCTGAATGACAAACTGCTGCCTAATGTAGTTCTCTTTGAAGATTCCGTTTTCTTACAAAAAGGAAAGTAGGATTTATTCTGTTTACAGTGACATTCTTCTGTATTTTTTCACTTTCAACAAAGGAGTTATAGACAGATTTTCAAAATAGGCTGACTGCATTCCTTTTCTTAAGCCACTGATAATTTTTCACATGATTCAGTTGTGCAGTATATACTACATTAATCAGGATGTATAAGTTAAATAGTTTTTAAAAATACAGTTCTATCAAGGACTATAGAATTCTTAGATGCATTGAATATAAAATTGGTTGGGTTATCAAGACAATACTGGTTTTAAATTTTAAACTGGTTAAGAAAAGATGGGCATTTCTCTATGGCATTCTTGGTGGTAAGATTTAAAAAAACTTGACAGTTAAGTTTTAGTGAACTCATGAATGCTTTAAGTGTTTTTTTGGTAACTTAGCAAATTATAACTATTTTAAGGGGTTTACATTTTAGATTTAAATAAACAAATTGAACTGCAGGGCATGTACTGAGTAATGGAAGGAATATTGTTTTTTTTCCTGCCTGTTTTAAGCAAAGATCCATGTGGCTAAATTCTGAATTTATTTGCTTCCTTTTTGTTCCCAAATATATTTTTGTGAGTTTTATTTTTAACGCTTTTTTGTGTTCTAAAGATGGAGAAATGTGTTACAAGTAGTATAGCAGGACTAACTCTAGTTCAAGCTGTGTGTCTATTCATTCTTCACCATTCAGCATCCTAATTAATCACTGAGCAACAGAATCAAAAATTCCAAGATGGGAAATTTTATACTTTGATCAACCCAAGACCACAAACAACTTAGGAACCATCATATTAAAGAAAGTATTGCAAAGACCAAAGACTACTAACTTTGTTCGTCTCCTCTGTATAAGATAAAGACAAGAGTCTTCTTACTGTGTCTTCATGGAAATAAATTTAATTCTTTCTGCATTGGAGTATTTGAAGATGTTTATATTACAAGTCAAAAGCACACAGGGCATTCTGTATGAAAATGGTGTACAGCTGTGACAGGCTGAAACAGGATAAGCACATGTGAAAAGTAGTAATAAAGAGTATTCCTTCCTGTGCGTGTGCCAATAGGTTAGGAGCAAGGTAATCACCTCTTGGCTGCTCCATCTAGAATGGGGGTGAATGTCCTTTTTCCTCCTTGTTATGGCCTTCTTACATTTTAGATTACTGAAACACAGCAAGAAATAAAATGTTGCAAATGTGTGTACTATAGATTTGAGTGTAGTGTAAACAGAAACTTGTAGAAACAAGTCTTTGCATGGAAAGCACATAAATCTTGCCTTCTTGCCTTTTTGCCTTCTGCTAAATTAAAAATTACTATTTTTTCTGTAGGAGACTGTGGAAAACATGTTCAGTGAGTTATACTTACGTTACTAATGAATTTTTCCTAATATGTTACAGTAATGAACAGTCTGTAAATTTAGTACAGAGTAATGCCTTTTAGGAAGTAAAATATTCAGATTCCTTTGTATCATAATTAATTTCCATTTTTGTCAACTTTACAAAACAGTTATTTTGTCTAGAATGAAAATTAGTGACAAGTTATGCTTTATAAATAATTTAAAGTAACTGTGAAACTGTATTATTGAATAGTTAAACCTATTTAAGATAAAGGCGCAGTCTGGACCAAGGTTCTCTAAACACATTCAATTTCAAAAAATGACTTAGGAGGTTACATCTCCTACACTGAAATTCCAAGATATCATCACCTATCAAATTAAAAAAAGAAAAAAATAATTTTTCTAATAACTGAGAAATTTGTGTGCTTATATTTTTACAAGAGCACTTAGCTATGCATTTATATCACACACCTATAACATGTCCATTTCTTGACTTTTATGAAAATTGCGGGGTTTAAATTGCCTCATTATTTTATTGATATGCTTTCTTTCCAAAGTAGAAATTGCATTGAATTTTATTTCCTTCTATAATATCATAGTATATGGATTAATAGAATTCTTTCCTTTGGTTTTTTTCAGCCCAGAAATATGAATGTCTTGAAAATCATGTTGTATTTTTTATTCTGTAACATGATTATTTTGAAGGTACACTTCAATGAAACACATTAATAGGCACTGAAAAAATAGAGCATAAATTGACTAGCTGTTCATGTGAGGGTTGTTTGAATGTAACTTTATTTGAACTATACCTTTACATGTCTTGTTTGTTGTTTAAGTTGGGACCGTAGTGTAAAATTCACAAGCCTCCCCTGCCTCCTCCAAGCTTACCAGTTTGCTGAGTATTTTCATTTGTTCCTTCTTTTCTCAGCTTTTGCCAGGAGACAATTGTCACACTTAATCAGTCAAGGATGTAACTGGTGATTAGCTAGAATAAGGCAAAGGAATTGAGAACATTTTAGACTCCATCTACATCATAATACTGCATCCCAACATCTGAGCACATACAATTCTTCTCAATTTCATTGTAACTCTTGTGATGAGTTGACCCTGGCTGGATGCCAGGTACTCACCAAAGCCGCTTTATCGCAACTCTCCTCAACTGGGCAGGGGAGAATATATGGTGAAGAGCTTTTGGGTCAAGAAAAGGACAGGGACACCACTCACCAATTACCGTCATGGGCAAAACAGACTCAGCTTGGGGAAATTAGTTTAATTTATTACCAATCAAATCAGAGTAGGGTAATGAGAAATAAGACCAAATCTTATAAAAAACACCTTCCTCCTTCCCTTTTCTCTGCACTTAACTTCACTCCTAATTTTCTCTCCCTCCCCCCCCCAGCAGCGCAGGGGGACGGGAACGGGGGCTGCGGTCAGTCCCTCACACGCTGTCTCTGCCGCTCCTTCCTCCGCAGGGGGAGGCTGCTCACACTCTGCCCCTGCTCCAGCCTGCCTCACCATGGTCTTCATCACGGGCTGCAGGGGAATCTCTGCTGTGGTGCCTGGAGCCCCTCCTGCCCCTCCTTCGGAACTGACCTGTGGGGCTGAAGGGTTGTTTCTCTTGCATATTCTCACCCTCTTCAGCTGCAGTCCTTGAAGTTTTTTCTTTCCCCCTTCTTAAGTGTGTTATCCCGGAGGCACTACCACCATTGCTGATGGGCTCAGCCTTGGCCAGTGGCGGGTCTGTCTTGGAGCCAGCTGGCCTGAGCTCTGTTGGACATGGGGGAAGCTTCTAGCAGCTGCTCACAGAAGCCACCCCTGTAGCAGCCCCTCCACTACCAAAACCTTGCCACACAAGCCTAAAACAGACTCTATGTACAGAAGTGCTCAGATAGTTGAGACCTACAATTGATTCTTTTCTAACATCTGCAGATACAGCCCAGTGCAGATAATTTCAGTGTTATTTTTGTATGTCTCTTTCTTTCTCGAACTGTAAAATATGGTTTCTAATATTTACTAGCTTGGGAAAAGAATCTTGAGATTCTCAAAAGTTATTTGAGATTAAATACCTACTGAATACAAATTACTGTCATGTTAGTAGAAGCAAAGCAAAATTATTATTTCTTTTAATGGCGCTGTAATTACAGATCACAATGTTAGGGAGAAGAAAATAAAATAAAGAAGAAATTGAACTCATGACATTGTTTTCCAGGTTCTTTCGTGTTGGTGAATACATCTGGGAGATTTGCGGGACAGAAAGCTCACCTCCTGCTGCCCCATCTGAAAGAGAATGATACACATTGTATTGATTTCCACTACTACGTTTCAAGCAAGAGTGGATCTAGCCCTGGCACTTTGAATATATATGTGAAAGTTAATGATGGTCCTATTGGTAACCCAATCTGGAACACATCTATCACTGCTACTTGGAACAGAGCAGAACTGGCAATTAGCACTTTCTGGCCCAATTTTTATCAGGTATGTTTTAATTTTTATGAAATTTTATTTCTCACAGTAGTCACCTGGTTTTTACTCATCATTTTGACTTTAAATAAAAGTATCTTTCCATATGTTTTGTTGATCTTTATCTTAATTACATTTTGGTAGATGATGCTAAATGTTTGTTTTTACAAACATCTATATGACTGTGTTCATATGTTTACATATATTTGTGGAAGTGTATGAAATGTGTGCACACACACATGCTTTAAATGTGGATGAAATAATTATATTGAAACAGTTTAGAAATCTTACCATTGATTTCAGTCAGTTACCTCTGTTTCTCTATAGTGAAGTCACTCATTCTTTCAGTTCATTGGGGATGCTGGAATTGAATGCCGGTAGATTTTATTGCAGTAGAGTCTTCAAGTTTGATTTAGATCAGCAATACTTGTTGCTTTAGAACCAGCAGAATCCTTTTAATCCTCAGTTTGAGTCTTCAGTTTGAATGCAATATCCATGTGTTCTGTCCAGTAGTAATCATAAATATAACAGTAGCAGTCGTAGGAATGGGCTTCTGATGACATTCTAAAGATTTAGGGAGAATTTCACTTGACAGTTCCTTAGAGTGCTACTTTTCTGTAGGAAAGTTTACAGATGATACAGTTTTTTACTGTTGTGGAGTAGTTCAACAGTTTCTCTCCTTGTTCCCATGAAAATACAGGCTATGTTCTCCACAAGCAAGTAATTTGCTGTAGTAAGAGCAGACCAGTAGATCAAAGATGTTATTGGGACTCCTCTCATCTTCACTTGCAGTTTGGAAACTTCGGTTTGGATTTTATTTGGTCCCCAGTGCTGAAAATTGTCACCACATTATGGTTTGAAGCTTTCTGAAGAAAAGGCATCCCAAAGATGGGGTTTCTTTGACTGCAGACCTTCCTAGGAAGTACAATGCTGTCATTCAACAGTGTTGTTGCAGGGAGTGACAGCATCTTAATTCCTATCTCAGTGCCCTAACTACCAGTGTCACATGTGGCAGAGCCTTGTTTCTGTTCCTGCATGTGCTGTTTAGGGTGACCAGGTGTTTGCTGCCCCATCATATTTTCATTATGAGTTTGGCAACGTCCACTGCAAGATACTCTGGGGGTTAAAGTGGACTCCTTTCTGTGGCTGCGGCAGCTGATCTGTGAGAATGTCTCAAGTGAACTGAAGCTGCTTCCTTTTGAACCCTTTTTCCTCCAAGGAAGAAAACCCAAGCTGAAGAACTTCCTGGAGTCTTCCCCTCTGTGATTGTTTCACCCACAATTGACAGAAAGTCCTTGTCCAAAAGATGAGTGTGGAGCACCAGGACCATCTTGTCTTTGGAATGTGGGATACCTGGCAATGGGTGCAATACTTGCAGACCCAAAAGAGTAAACTCATTCATTTCCTCTTGCCTCTGATAGTGTGTTCCTAGGTTGTGTAGGGGGTATTGACAGGGTCCACATTTGCATCCTTTGCTCTGCCTGAGGTGGCTAGGAATTGCTACAACTGCATCATCTAGGCTTCCTGGAGAGGATTCAAGGTAAGTTTATGGACATCTCAGCAAACTTCACTGGGAGGACTCATGATGTGGATCTCCTATAATTGGCCATGGGCTTGATGAGGGAATACTGGCACCTTTTCCAGAAGGGTAGGCATATAAGCAGAGTTGAAGTTCACCTAAGTATGGTTCTTATTGTGGGAGAAGCTGTGTACTACCTGCCTCTCTGGAGCATAAGGCGGTATCCTGATCTCAGAGTGCAAGCTTGGTTTAGCCATGTCTTTATATCTCTCAGGGTGAAAAGGCAATGTATATTTTGTGGCCTGTCAGAGTTCAAGGAGGAGCAGGGAGTTAGTCTTGATGGTCCTTATGGGTCCCTTTCAATTCAAGATACTCCATGATTCTATGACCTTACTGCAAGATTGTGGACCCCGAGTTATTGTTTTGATGCCGTTTTGAGAATGCCCTCCAGCGATGCCAAAGAGTCTGTCTATCTTGACTGAAATAATGAGGACCAGTCTGTGTTGTTAGTCTCAGTGGATGGTGGGAGAAGAGTAGAGCATCCCACAGACAATTTCATGGCTGACATTGGATATAACTTTAGGCAGTTTGTAACATGGGATCTGCTGGAGGGTTTTGTGAGCAGGCTGGGTGCTTCAGGAGCACTATGTGGTGCGTGCACATTTTGCAGACACTGGGTGAATGTGTGACTGTGTTTCTCATGCCTGAGTCTGGACTGTAACATCCCCATCTGGGTTTGGAGTGAATTAGTAGCGGTGCTTCCAATTTCCTGTCTTCTGAAAGGAGTCTGGTTTTTATGCAACAGAACTGCTCTGTGAACCAACAGTCAGTAAAGACAAGGATTGTGCTTCAAAGCCTCACTCTAGCTCTGAACCAAAATGCTAATGTGGACAGGGGAATTTTAATAGAATAAGCTGTAACTCTCAGTAGTAAATTTAAGCTAATTAACAAGTTAACAAAAACGCAGGCAAACTCTGACAATTTAAAATGTTATTGATATTAGCAATAATCTGTCAGATTTCTAACAATGTGATACATCTGATGTCTGAGTAATATGGATATTTGGTCATAGCAACAGAAAGATAACCTTTCTAGTCAGCTTTCTCCTTGAGACCTGCCATCTGGACGGTTCACCCTTATTCGTAGGTGAACCCTTACATGCTTGGATGGGGTACTGTGGTTTAGTGAATTAACATGCATCAGCTGATATATAATAGACACCTGAGTCTGTCTGTAATGGATTCCATGTGCTCTCTTTGCCTCTGGAATTACAGAAATTTTTACATAATCTTTCTTTCACTGAGGAGTATAGTAAGTCATTTTCTTTGCATTTGCTGCACATCATCTGAAATAATACCTGGTTAAGTATTGCAATTTAGCTGATGTGCCAAAATGTCTTATGCTATAGTAATATCCATGGTGGTCTGAGGAACTAGTGTACAGTAGTGTAACTTCACTGGTTTCACTGTAGATAAGCTAATTTATTATGAGGAAGCTCTGTCTCCCTTTTGACAGTTTATACTCAGTCATGTCCATCTTGGTTGCCTCCATCCTCTCATTAATCTGTGATGCAATTTCCTTACTCACCTGGTGATACTTGCAATTTCTCATTGTTTCTGAACTCTTTTCATCTAATTTCATGCTTTTCCTTCTTCACAGAGTCTGTTTTGAGGGAGGCAGGAAGTTAGCTGCAAGCAGCTGTGAGAAAGGCAGGAAGAGGAGAGAGGGTATATGTGGATCTTGTGAGCATGTGTGTCCAAGTTACGTGAGAGCTTGGATGACTGCATATATGGTGGGAGAAGGCAGAGGACCCATCTGATAGGTGTCTAGCACCAGGTCTGTTTCCGAACTGCTATTAATTTGATTCCAAAACTCCAACCTGCTCTGGCACAAATCCATGTGTTTCTCACATAACCTCCAAAATGTACAAGACTTCCTCCCAGGGATTTTTTGAGGCTGTCTGACCTTATTGAACAAAATTAAGAAAAGTCTGCTAAGAAGATTTTTAAGGAATGATGGGCCTTTTTTAACTTTTTGTATATGAAGGTTGGTAGTTTCCTGATGAGTAATCTTCAGGAAAAGATTTGACATTAGTAGGTGAAGGGACGAAGCAATGAAATCATGTGATTTTCTTTGTTGTGTTTTAAATCACATATCCAAGTAGGCATCTGCATGTTTGTGAATGCCTTATAATTCTGTTCCCTTAGTAGGACACCTACAAGATGTCTAACTGCAAATGAAACCAAAATGTACTACAGAACTCTGAAGACGAATTACATATGATAACATTTCAGAGTTATAATATTTATACAGTTCACTTAAGAACAGTGGTGTTGGTCTGTTTTGCTGTTGATTCATGAAAGACATAGGCAAAATAACTCCCACTAATGGTAGATGACTAGAAACTAGATTGTGTAGTGTGGAGTGAATTTTAATCCAACTTCTAAAGATTTATTTGTTTAAACCACGTATTAACACATACATGCAAATTATTCAAAAGATTTAATAATTAACAGTATTTTATTATTGTAGCACCAGTTATCCAAGCTTGTTAATATCTTTCATGTTGGGTTTCCATTTAGAATTGACTTTTTAGAAGTACACTCTCTGAATGAAGTAATTGATTTCTTTTGGTGTACACTTTCTTTTTTTTTTTTTTAGGTAATTATTTGTGTAGGTTTCACCCCATATGTAAGCTGTACAACGTATATAAATCACCATGATAACCTGCGTGTAACAAACGCTAATTGTAGTTTAATTACTGCTTATTTAAACTTTGTCAAGTATTCTGGTGATTAAGGATATGTTTAATTCCATAATTAATGATCTTCTACATGCTGCTGCTTAACATTTGCCATTGACTTCAGCGTATATCTACATTGTAGTCCAGTTACTGATTACAGTATAGTTGCAGTAACATAGGTTCAAGCTGCCAAACATCTTCTGAGGGTTAAAGATGATCAGCACAACTTGTTCTTTTCTGCTGTGCTTTCTGGTCTCTGAGCTATTTGTTTTGAGGTAGCTGGGGTATTTCTACAGAGCTAGTCTTAGTTCTGTATTATAAAATCCCTTAAGGAGTGCTCCCCTGAGGAGGCACTGGCTTCCTCTTTTTATCACTGGTCACAGGAGAAATTGTTTGCTTTACTGAGCTATTGTCTACTTGGTGCATCTTAAGCAAGAGCATCAAGGAATTTATCATGCCATTAGAGACAGCCTGCAAAGAAAACAAGGCTTTGCATAATTACTAAGACCTTCACCCTCCTCCTTACTTGAATAGACTTAGGATGTACACAGAAAAAGAGGATTAAATGCTATGTAGATTTCTGTGGGTAGTGATGAGCTTGTTAGATTCTTGTGGAGCGGTCTCAGTAGGTTGAGAGGCTCTAAAATTGATGCTTTGAGATACAAGTCCTGAAAAGGCTGCTGCTCTAGTGAGGAGAGGGTGGGAGGGCTTTCTGGTGTTTGTTTTTGTTTTCTTTAATGTTATGGGTTTTTTCCTTATTTGGATCTTTTAGCAGGAGGAAGATCTGTTGATTTCAGGACTGTTTTCTCGTTTTGTTTGTTTGGGGTGGGGAGTAATTATTTTTCTCTTTTCCCTAGGTTAGTTAATGATTCTCTGGCCAATTAGTACTATTTTAAATACATTTTGTGTTTTTGAAGCATTGCAGTTTTGGAAATTTACAATACGCAAAATGCCACTAATGAGCTGAGTCTGTTGAGTGGCTGATGTTCCCCGCTCCTAACCCTGCAAGCAAGCAATTTAACACAGCACAGTTGCAAGTTACACACTGTCCCCCTATCAGTTTTTTGTATTTTGAATTATTTGCTTTGTACTTTGCTGGGAGTCAGGCATGGCAGCAGTGAGCTGAAACAAATCTTGATTAAATAAAACAACAAACACTGCAGTTTTGAAATCCAGAAATGAAATTGAAAGGATTAAAAATAGCTTCCAGTGGAGTAACACTACTCTCTATGCCACTACACCTTCTTTAAACATAAATTCCTCTGAAGATGGAATGAGAAGACAGGATAAGAGCCTGGCAGTAATTCCTGATCTGTTTTAGTAAGGACACAAAGGAGTTACATGGTATCACTTCCCATGGAGATGAGATTTACCCTTTACCGTTCTGACACTTTCCCCTGTAAATTAGGAGTTTAGGGAATAAGAAGCAGTAGACCCAACCTACCTTTTCAAATATGGACTTAAACTTTCATTTGTTTCATAACCCGCTTTGTACATGCTTTTCTTGGAGTTTGGCTCACACAATGTACTTAAGCCATCAGCTAGGACAGAGAATTAAGCTTCTTGTGCAGCAAAGGTCAGGCTCGCATTCTCATTTGTTGTGTGTGTTGCATTCAGCTGCACACATGCGGTTCCTGAACTGTGCTTTGAACTCAAAATAAACCTTGAAATGCATATTGCATTTTGAATTACAGCCCTATGTCAGACATCTTAAATAGCTCTTCTTCATTGAGTTGGGTGAGTTGGGTATAGTTATTTTGAGAAAGATGTGCCAGGGCAAACCAGGTACCTAAATTTAAAAAACCCAGCATTCTAAAAATGGCCAGGAATAAGCAGGCATGCACTTTTTGTTCTATACACAAGGCTCTGTTATTATCTCCTGTCCCTTGTTCCTAAACCAAGAAAGCTTCTGGGCCTTCAGTAGAGAAATGTAAGACAACAACTGGTTTAAAAACAAAAAAAGAAGAGTAAGATTTAATAAGCTGTAATGTCAGGAGCTCAGTTTTCAGCGTTGCTCACCCATAAGAGGTTTATTTGGAGTCTCAGGTTGGCAGCAACCACCAAAATGTTTAATGTGCTTGAGTGCAGGTGTGAGTGCTGAATGATAGTTGTGGAGGGGTGAGAGGTGGGGAGGGAAACAGCATAAAGCGAATTCCCAGCCAGGGAGGCCTGACCACATTTTAGGTAGCCCAAGTCAATAACCTGTGACAGGTTTCTGCAGGGCCTGGGAAAGGACCAGGTCAGGAATGCCCCTTCACATGGCTTTGACAAGGCAGCAGTTGCTGTGATCATGCCTCAGTGATAAAAGCGGGTAGGGTCAGTCAAAAGGGGGAAAAGAACTCAACCCACAGGGGTACAAGGCAATGCCAATTTTCTGGAGAGAAACTGTTCCCAATGCCTTGTAAAATCTAGTGGAAGGGCATTGTGTGCGGTAAAGCGCGGCAGGCGAAGAGCACAGTAAGTGCTGGGGACAGTGTGTGATACATCACTGCCCACTTAGCGGCGGTGCAGGGAGCAGGATTGCAGCCTGACATTAAGCAGCTTGCTTAATACTCCTTTCTCTTTCTTGTTTCTGCAGAGCACTATTTTTAAGTCATGAGAGGTAGAGAGTGTTTATATTAGGTACAGTCTACCCTTTGACTAAAAGCATTGTAATTTTGCAAAAACAAAGGCAGGAATTTATGGAGTGAGGTTCTGTGGCAACAAAACCTGTTTATTTCTATTGTTCTTTGGAACTGACAAGTTATCTTGAGTTGCACATTTTCAGCAGTAAGCATTTACGTTGGTGAGCAGACCCTCTTTCTTTGTTCATACATAGCAAGGGGAAGTGGCAGGAATGAAAAGCTAATTTTGCTCTTCACTGAAGCAGGGAGGATCAGGGACAGTGCAGTGCTAAGCCACTTCCCTGGTTCCTGTTTGGCAGGCCTGAGAGGGGGAGAATGGTGTAAAACAGCTCTCAGGCCAACGTTCAGCAGAGTTTTTCCTGAGCAAATGAATTCAGTGTTTTAACTGGTTGTTTCCGGACTGATAAGGTAGGGGAATAATAGGCAAAAAATCCAAGGGCTGCCCAGTCTAATGTTGCTGGAGTGTTGTATCTAGTTTGACTGGGGTCTTTTATATTGCCTGCAGGGGTTGCGTCAGCCATGGGGAAAGGCAGAGTTTGGAAGTGGGAGTAGAAATGTCAACTTTTATAAGACAAGCTACTTTTCAAATGTGAAATCATGGAAAAAACTGGATGTGAAATAAGTTTCTAGGTTTCATTTCTAGTAGAATTACTAGCAAAACTGATCCAGATTTGTGAATAGTCTTGCCATCCCTAATACAAGCTTTTCAATGAATGAATGAGCTATCAGAAGTGTTCTGAGATCCATTCCTGTGCACCCTCTTACAGTGTGCAGCTACTTGCTAGGACTTTCAGAAAGGTGTCATGTGTAGGATCAAATTATTTTTCTTTAGTGTAAAAAGGGAAAGTGGTTAGTTAAGCAGATATTTTAGTCCGTAATCTTCATTCATTAATTTAAATAAATAGAAATACTGGATTTGGATACAGCAGTTGATAGTATTTCACAGCCTGTGAACAGAACGGAAATTACATTACAGTATTTGGAATAGCTGTCATTTTCTTTTATACATGAAGTAAAAGGCACGTCAGTGCTGCATCTTTCATGATGGTATATCACTACTGGCTGTAGTGTCTCTTTTCATTTACTAAAAATCGCATATTTTATGTCAGAAGAGACCAAAACTGATGGTCATTAAACTTGATACCAGCTTGGCTATTGCTTTTAGTGGAAGCAGGAGTATACTGACAATATTTCAATTTGTATTACTTTTCTTTGGAACATGCCCTCTATAATGACAATAATTGTAATGTAATAGTATGTCCAGCTGGTAGTTTCTTGATACATTGCCTGGCTTGTTTGTGGTAATGACATTTTTGGTACGTTGTCTGGAGATAAGGCAGGACATTTTAGATCACTCATCGAGTCTTTCTCTGTTGTCGTAGGCAGGTCCAATTCAGTTATTTCAAGGTTATAGTTTCTGCTTGTGAACAGAAGGAATGGGGTTTTGTTTAGAATCTACAAGCTATTTTTGTCTGTGAGTGTTTGCAATAATGAAGTACTTAAAACCTCCGGGAGACCCTGTAGCTAAGCTCCCCTGTTACAAAGTATAGAAATTATTTTGAGGTCTCCTACTCGGATATTGTGTATGTTTTGTTTTCTAGAGCTCAGGTATTTGGTTCTGCTGGAAGTCAGGTAATCCTTTGGAAAAAGCACTTCTATGCAACATTTTTTAAAAAATAGTTAATCCCCATTATCTGGCAGTAATATTTTTAGCAGGAAATTTCTGTCTGGTTTGGCTGGCTACTTCAGAGGTGTGCATGTACCAGCTCCTCCTGGGTTTTTCTGGAATTCAGCGTATCTAATAGTGAAGAACCTAAAAGAACCTCCTCTGCTCTGCAGTGGATGGGATCATGGATCAGCCACTTTTCGGATGGCTTTGTGCAGACCTCCTTGTACTGAGTGCTCCAAAATAGGAGTTTATTGTTTGGTTGTTTTGGTTTTTTTTTTCTAAATAAGATACATTTAAATAAAAATGAGAAAGTTAACTGTGGTTTTTTTCTTCTTAACAGAGAAAACTCAAAGCCACTAGGGAACACAGGAGAGAAATCAGTAACTGTCCCCAGCCCTCTGTGTTTTTACAGGCAGATCTTTGCTTCCACAATTAGATTCAGCTAACTCAATGACTTTCTTAGCGGCAGTGTAGTGGCAGCGTATTTCCCAGGGAAAATTTTCCACCATTTCTGAGACCTGGCTGTCTGCTCCCTGTTCTTCACCACTGTGTTGTAACATTCCTGCATTAACTGAAGGTTCCTGGGACTATGCCATGGTTCGCATGCCGTACAGTCTTTCAGATCATCTCAATTTTGAATAGGCTTGGTAGCTTTTAAGGAAATGGAGCAGTCTTCTCCTTCTTCCAAGGGCACCAGCATAACCTTATTTTTTTTTTTTTTTTACAGAGAGCATAACACAAACAGAACATACAACAATGTTTGTCACATTTGTTAATAGAGAGAAATGCTCGTCCTTTTTTCAAAGTTCAGTGAGTGAAAACTGGAGCTGCATTCTGGGTCTTGCACGGCTGTCCAAATTTAGGGTTACTCTGTGCATGTCACCTATCTCTCTGTATTTCTATTTCAAGGATGTTAAGATGAGGGTAAGAATGATCATGATTGGAAAAGCTCTTTCAGGTCTTTGAATGCAAGTTATTCTTTAAGAACTGCTTTTTTTCTTCTTTAAGAGCTTTTACTTCCCAAGATAGTTCCTAAGACCAGTTCCACCAGGTGATTTTTCTTCTTTCTATGAAAAAGATGCTTTGAGCTTTTGAATGGTTTTGCTCTGGATGCTGTACTGAATGCTGGGAGCCAAATCCATACCTTGTTCACTCTGTTGCTGATCCACAGCTTGAAGCGCCATCAGAGTGCCAGTGGACATTTAGAAGGCCACAGGCTGGGGCTTGTTACTGAGCAATCCTTTCCTTGCCGAACTGGTTTCAGCAAAATTTGTTTGGTGGCTTTCCTTATTGCTGTCTTGTGTTTTCTTGCTGCTGTCTTGTTCATCTAGGGGCAACATTGGCACTGTAGGTTGAAATTTTTGTGTAGACAGGAGGCAGAACTAGAAAGAAAAGTAGGTTTTTCTTTGTCAGCCATGTGGAGTTAAAGCCATATTTACAGTTAATTTCACTCCAGTGAGATGGGGAAGGAGAAATGGACAGAGTTTAGGAAAATGATATCTGGGATATCAAGAACAGGATTGGTGTCTGCAGATAGAACAATGAGAAAGATGGGAGAAGGCAGAGGCAAGAGGTGGTGAAGAATTTGCTCACCTCAGGTTTATTTTAAAATCCAAATCAGTGCTCTGCCAGTGTTTATTCAGCACCAGGAAAATGTGATATAATGTTGCAGGGCTGTGTGTTAGCTTTGTGACATGTTTGCATTCTGTATCATTCTCTTTCTGCTGAAATAGTCACAGTAAAGGATATGTCATGTAGTGTCCTTCTGTATCTGTTACAAGGTCAAGTACGGCATATGTGTGAAAAAGAGTTCCTAAACTTTGTGTTCCTCAGTGTACTTCCTGATACTTGTTACAAGAGGCAATTAGAATTTTTCCAAGCAGAAGGGAAGTATTAAAAAAAAAATCACAACCTGGATTTGAGCACGAATTTAATGAGCATTGGTTTGGAAATGTACCTGCTAACATTACTGGTATGTTTTCTTCTGTTCCACTTAAACATTCTTGGGTTGTTTGAAACTAAGGCTGCCAAGGTTTGGAGAGGTTTACTTTTGAGCATACTTAATTCTAATCACAAGAATGGTCCATTTATTTTGTGACCTATTTATAGCCATTAAACAAACCATGGCAAATGGATGTTTTACTTAATTCACTACATTTGGTGGAAGAGTAAGAGCATGGAAAATACATTCATGAAAATAGGTATGTTTGTGTCTGATACCGTGCAAATCTCTATACTGCAGAACTGTAATTTTCTGAATAAAAGTAAGAGTTTACTCTGCACAACAAAGTATTGAAAATAAAATATGAATCTTAATACTTAAGATTATTATTAGGTAACTACTTTGGCAGACCAAATATTGGGGGGATTTGGTTATTTCTCATTGTGAACTATATATGATCATACTTGTAAATCTCCAAAATAGTATGAACATGAAAAAATGTGATTTATATTCTGGTTAATTTTAATGATACAAACAACACTTTTTGAGTGTTTAGTTTTGTTTTGATTTTATTTTGTTTTCAAGGTGTTCTAAACATGTGGAAAGAGTTGATGGATTTTTCCATAACAGAATATTTTTATACTCCCTGTGTTACAAAGCAGCTAACTGAAGTTCTCTTCTTGCTTCTCAGGTTGTTTTTGAAGTGGTTACTTCTGGTCACCCAGGATATGTGGCTATTGATGAAGTGAAAGTTTTAGGACATCCATGTAGTAAGTACCTATCTGCTGTTTTAAAGCTAGGCCCTTAAAATGGATGTGCCACTATGCTTCAATAAATGTGGTGCAAAAGATAAGGAAAATATCAGAAAACAATGTGGCTGCTATAAATATAAGCTGAGTATGTACAAAGCATTGCTAACATTTGAGCACTGCACCTTATTGGTGTACTTTACACTTTAAAGGCATCTCTTACCTACACCTGGTGTACAGCACTTGGCATGAGCCCCAGACCCTAACTGGGTCATCTAACAACTTCTTCAGAAAGAAAGTCTCCAAAATTTGTTGACCAGTTCTCTGTCTGCATCAAAAATTCAGCGCAGCCACAAGCTGAGACATTAGTGAGAGCAGATGAACACCACAAGAGCTGAGTATATGTGATTATTTTTCCAGGGCTTAGAAGGAAGAAAACTCAGCTTGGTGAGGGCTGAAACTTTGCTGAGCAAGGTTACTTAGGGTACTTCCCGAGATTCATGGCTCAATTTCTGCACTGTTTATTTTCTTATGTTTCAGATATATTTCCTTATCCCCTTATTAAGTATATGTAATACTTAACTATCCTAAGTTCATTTAAAACTGATGTCAAAACAAAACCTTGTAAGTTAGAGCTTGTAATATAATCGAACAGAGTACTTAAGTAAACGATTATTTGACGTATTTGCTATTTGTTAAATAAGGTGTGTTAAGATCATACATGGAATTGTAGGTTGTAATCTTATGGACCAAATGACTGAATGGGGAAAAAAGACACCAACTTCTGTGTAACTGTTCACCTTCCTCTTATTCCATGTTGCGCTTGTATGCATTCTTTGTGGCTTGTAAGAAAGAGCTTCAATTTAAAATAACAAGTGGTTTATCAGTACCAGAGCACCTCATAAATATGGTTTTAGTGTTAGTGGCAACAAGACACAGACATTTCTTCAAATACAGACAGTTATGCAGAATCAGCAGCTGGTATTTCTGAATCACTTCTAATAAACACAGCAGGCTCTCATGTTGTTAAGACAGTATTTGTGCTTCTGCATTTTGAATTTGTATCTGTGGTTCAGGTAGGATAAGTCTAAAGCAGCATTTTATCAGCTTAATAATTTTTCTTATACAGATTTTGAGAGGTTTGATCTGTGCATTTGTACTAATCAATTCTCAAAACCTGCAAGTAGCTCTTGTTAATGTGGAGACTGAGTTATGCCCCATAGCGTGCAGAGTTCTAACGTGACAGTATTGAAATGCAAAAGCTTTAATGAAAAGTTCTTTGATGAAGTAATTAAAATGTTAGAAATTAAGACATCAAACCAGTTATATTGTCTACAAGAAAACTGAAAAAGTGTGAAAATTGGAATAGAATTAGTGTGTGTCTAAAACTTTGCTAGACTCATAATTCTATCCTTTCCATATATTGCCAGAAAAAATACTTCTGGAATTAACTCTATAAAGAAATGGGGAAAATATTTGCTAGGCAGTTTTCTGGGTAGTACAGACAAAGACCAAGCAAAAGGCAAGTTGTAAGCACATAGAACTGAGAGGGATGGATTGTGGTCAGTGGGTGGCTAGTTGGTTGGGGTTTTTCTGGTGTGTGTGTGTGTTTATTTTTAAAACCTAATGCCCCTCTCCACTTAGGCCATACCTGGTAATTCAGAAAGGCTAGTTTTCCAGAGTTTAAGAAGACTCAAATGAGGTAAAAGCAGATGTAAAAAAAAGTGACTGAGAAATGGGGAACTTACTGAAGAATTTTACTGGATACTCAGACATTAATAGTTTGATAGGGAAAGTGGAGGATGACTTTGGCCTAAACTCTGTCTTTCCTAACTGGGAAGTGTTTAAGAAAAAAAAAAAAGCAGTTTGTCTAATAAATTTGCCATAAGGCCAATTATCAGGAAAATATTTCCTTCCATATTTAGATATTGATTTGGGCTTTTTTATTCCATCTTCTCCTTCTTGTACTGCCTTGCACTGGATATTAGGCAACTTTTTCTAGCTGGTTAGTTATATATTCCTTAAAACTGTAATTTCTGCCAGTGATAAGGTCTTTAAAGAAAATGTCAGCAGCACTTTAAAGAGTTGTGACGGTCTGCTAGAAAATGTATATTTAGTTTGCCAGTTTATTGCTAGTACTAACATTTCCATGTCTGAAAGCAATGTTCAGAGCCTGGCTTATCCGCTAGTATGGACAGTGCAAAAAGTCCCCTTGCCTGCAGTAGGATTTGAATGGTTGGGGAATGCTGCCTTTTCAAGGATAAGTTTCTATATCAATTCCTATGTTTTTGTGTGTCATGTGGTTGACACTTTTTGTAGTAAAACAAAAATACACATACTATTTTTCCTCCTTCAGTGGACATAGTTCATGCCTGAATATCTATTTAATTCATTAGGTTATTTGTAGCTGTATTGCTTTAATTTTTACTGGGATTGTTTTCTCTTTCAAAATGAAAAATAAGTATTGGTGTGGCGAATGCATTGTGTTTCGCTTTTTTCTGCGGTGTTGTTGAAAAGAATTGTATTTAAATAATACAGTTGTAGTTAGTGAGAAGTGTTACGTTAGTTATTTTAGCTGTTTGGTGTACTACGTTTCTAAAGCATTCCCTCTATAGACATATGTACCTGTTAAAAAGAAAAACCTGTTTCCCTGACAACATCATTCAACTTCTTACTGTTTTGTCTAGGTGGTAGTGTAAGTATCCAATATGTTTTTGTTCAAAACATAATTAGTTTCCAATATGATCTTGATTAATAGAGTGTTCCTGAAAGAGGGATGCTGAGCTAAGATAATTGACACAGTGGGAACAATTAAATAGCACCCTTCTCTTCTGCTCTTTCCCAGGTACAGAACTAAACCAATC
Source organism: Ibycter americanus (assembly GCA_035590275.1). NCBI lineage: Eukaryota > Metazoa > Chordata > Aves > Falconiformes > Falconidae > Ibycter > Ibycter americanus. Next base: position 59,038,225 of record JAVJGI010000040.1, read on the forward strand.
TAAAAGCTAACATGTAGTCAGTGACAGGAACCTTTTGAAGCAGGGCTATTTCATAACCAGTACTTCCATGTTGCATAACTGCAATACTTTATCTTCTTCCAACAGCAAAAACTCCCCATTTCTTGCGTCTTCAGAGTGTGGAAGTCAATGCGGGGCAATTTGCTACTTTTCAATGCACTGCCAATGGTGGAACAGACTCCGGTGACAGACTCTGGTTACAGGTAATTTCTTTCTTTTAATGCACTGAGATCTAGGGGGAGGGGAGTTCATCACTCTGAAATGGATGTAAAACATGAAAAATGATAGGGCTGTTCTTTTCATCAGTATTAGATTTTATAGCACTTTTGAACTGTTGCATAGTGGGTGTTCTGTTATAGAAAATGGTACTGGAAGATTTTCCTTGCATGTTTCAATGGGATGCCTTATTAAAAATAAATGTACTGTTTCTGTTACATGTGGCGATCATGAGTAAAGGCTAAACCCCCAAGGAAGAGCATGTGACTTTCTCATAACGTCTATGCCGGCTAATTGCAGACATTACGCATAATGATTTTCTTGGCTTACCTCTATCTCTGTTTAGTATTTTCAGTTAAAATTGCATTCTTACTTTTAAAGTCTGGAGAAGATCAGTATAACAGTAAGATCTGACCATCTGTATTACTGAGCCAAAGAATCTTACCTATATTCGTTGAGTCCCTAAGTTTTTACTTATTCAGTAATGTAGCTTCTAGATAGGTGTTGGATCTTGATTTGAAGACTGTCTCCAACTCATTTTCTTTCTGTAAAGACAGTCTCCCCTTATCCATATGTGTAACCTTGTATCAAAAGCATGTATCTTACTTGATCTCTTTTAGTAATGGGGATGCAAGTTGAACTGCTTTCTTGCTGGCATCATTCCAGGGTTGTCTGTTCTTTACAGCAAACATTAGTCTGTATTTGGACGTAGCATTAGGGATATACCAACCTCCAGATCCCTATGCTTCCCATACCTGAAAAACAACATGCTAGACCTGGGGCATTGTATGTGAGAAGGAAATAAAGATGCCTGAAACAATGCCTAAGGAGATCAGTCAGATGGAATTGCAGTATGTGGAGGAGGGATAGGAGAAATTGAGGCAATAGTAATTGAGTAATAGAATGTTACTCTATTGAGTAACAGAAATTGAGGCAAGGTGGGACTTAGAGATTAAATTCTCTATTTTTGTTGTTTAAACAATTTCAGGCTTTTACTATAGTTTTCCTTTCACATTACACTTCGTGTAAAACTTCATCAAGCATTTCTGACATGATTCGTTTAAGCGTGACAGGTTAAACAGCTAAGTAGTTATAAGAAAAGTAGCATGCAAATAAATAAGTAAAACCACCTGAAAAGCAAAGACTCATATTTATCTGTACATCAGTGATGAACTGTTACGTCCATCCAGAAGGAGCCTGATGAAATACAGTAAAAGGCAATGGAAATCTCCTTTGTTTTTATATCAGTTTGCATGGATATTTTCAACCTCTGTGCTGATACAAGGCTGATATTTCTCTAATGCATCAGCTTTCTAAAGCCAGTATTACAGTGTTGAATTGGTAGAATAGACGCCTGTCTTTCCTAAGCCACTAAGATTTTTTGAAAGAATTATTTTCCCAGGCGTAGAAAGAGTTTAGTACATATGGGAAAATAAGAGGTTGCTATTTTGTCAACGATAACTTTTCTAGAACCTTTGAACATTTGAATAATGCTCTTTTGTAAAATTGAAGGTAGAATTCAATGTAGGGAAATCCTGATTCCATTTAGTTTTTCCAGAGATTTCAGGACAGTATAATTTCAGCTTTAACTTTCTTGCGCAGAATTTAGGCGACACATAAATTCTTTGCAAGGCTGGAATGTAATTTCTTCATTTAGGAAATTAAATATCTTTCTAGACTTTATGTAATATAACATGTTTCTTCTTAACAGCAGTAGCGATTTCAGAATATCTTTGCTGAGCTTAGTTAAGTGATTCCTTCTTTATACATGATTATGAGGGTTTTTGGTTTTTTTTTCTCTATATGAAGGATAGGAAAGTAGTGACGGATTGACTTTTTGAGGAATTTTATCATCCTGCAGGGCCACTGTTTATTTATCTGCCCATACAACTACAGGTCCCTCTGGTAATCGGTCTAAGGTTGTGCAAATTCCAGGTCTGCCTTTGTGTAAGAACGTTTTAAAAGTTGGCAGGATCTCCTAGATAGCTTGGACTTTTTTTGTACTTGTTTGCCAGTTTCCACAGATGTCTGCTGCAGCTTACAGTAAGACTGATCAGACAGCTCCATGTGTGGGGTGCTGCAAATCAAGGCTGACACACAGTTCCCAACAGCATTAGCTGTATCATAGTGTACTAGGTCACTACTGGGTAACAGATCCCCAGACCTTGCAGTTCTCCATCAATCATCTGAGACCATCTGGTTTCATGGTGTGATACTGAGGAATTTTGTACACGCCTGTTTGTAACATCTCATGACGCTGCCAGAGGACCGTGAGTACAATGCAGCTATCTGTAATAGCTGTCAAAAAACATCGTATCTTCTACGTCATGTGACTAGTTAAATGGATGTTAAAGATCCTTTTGGTCCTGGTAACAGTAGAACCAATATTCAACTACAAAACATCTTAGTAAAAGACATTCTTACGTACAGTAGAGCTAGATTAAAATGCGCACCGTTCTCTGGAGACATTTATGTTAGCAGTCAGATAATAGGGGTGCAAGTTTTAGTGGCACTACTAACAGGTCGTGCAATCTCTCTGATATGCCTAGTTAGTTCACCAGTAATATTAAGCCCTTTCTACGATCCTTTTGATCATTTGTTTCCTTAAATTTATAAAACCTTAAGGGAAATCATAGTAAATAAATAAATATAGTAGTGTGATTTTTATGAGGGGCTTCTCAGCATTTCTGCTGTGTAAGTCATATCAGGAGGCCTAATCTGTTTGGATTTGTCAGTCCCAAAATATTGTGAGATAATTTGCTCCCAAATGTTTCCCAATAGCTGTCATTTTTTAATTTTTTTTCAGATTCACACCGTTAGTCTGAATTATAGGTAAATTGCCAGGGTGAAATCACAAAACCACTGAATTCAATGACACTTCTGACTGTCTTGAGTAGTGGCAGGATTTTACTCCTGTACTTCCATCTTTTTTATATAGTATCTCTCAGCTTGTATTTAGCAGAAGACTTCAGGTTTAGTAGAATGCATTTTTCTGGCAAACAGGTATTTTAATTTTACAGTCTGTTAGACTGTGAGGGATGTATGTTCCTTAAAACAAATGAATTATTGTAACTTGCTTGGTTACTTTAGTCTCCTTGTCTTTGCTGAGTTGTGTTTGGAAACAGCATATATGTTCTTAGTTTAATAATGCCCAGGCCTTGAAGCATTCCTAAGTGAAATCTATAGATCATATTTTATTTCCCTCCTTTCCCCCCTGCTTCCTTTTCAAGCCTGTCCCTCTTACTCCCTATGGAATATGAAGTCTATTAATTTATGGAGTATTATGGAGGTTTTTGCAGTTGAAAGGGTGATGGGGGAGCCATAGTTCATAGGTTAGCTGCCCAAATTAGACCACTGAGCCATGAAATTTATTTCATCATGCTGTGATCAGTATTAATCCTTTTGGGAAAGGGAAGACAGAAATCTGTTTTACCTATTCCATAGCGCAGTGCTTTGCAAGAAAAGCATTTTTCCTGATTGTGCTAGGCAGCCGTGCACCCTAGTACACGACCTGTGATTGCAAGTTTGTCAGGTAATTTGACAACAAATTGTGGGTATTTTCAGTGATGTCATTTCAACTTAAAGTCACATGAAGGGACTCAAGAACAGAACACAGCATCGCAGAAGTCTGGTTTTGTTGTTTTAACTTGCGTCCAGTTAATAAGTTCATTGGCTAGATTGTATGTTTATGAATTCATGTCCCCATTAGCTTATGTTCTAAACATAAACATACCTTAAAAAGAAATTTGATTACACTACTGAAAGAATGCTTATAATTAACAGATGTAACCCATCTGCTTGCATTTTCTTTATCACATCTGTGGACAGCACAGATTATTGTCAGTATGGGATGACTCTTTCTATTCCATTGAATGATTGAGCAAAAATGCCATTCCTGTGCCGTTTCCTGTGCTCCCACTGTAAGGGCTGTAGCAATTGCTGTAATTTTTTTTTTTTTTTAATTAAACAAATTCCTCTTTGAAACTACAAGCTCTGGAAGTTGATACCAACAATAAGATAATGCACTAGGCACTAAAGGAGCTGGGAATCCCAAGGAATGGAAATACACTTCAGAGAAAAAAAAATAATGTAGGTGGGAGCTGAAGTTAGAATTTGGAAAGGAATTAACATGTGGAGCACAGAACAGTTAATGGTCAAGTGAAAGCAGCTGAGACGGTGTCTTCTGAAAAGCTTATGCTAGTATTAGTATTTAGTAAATTGCCGCAAGAAACATGAATCTTTATTATAGGAGAAAGAGGGTAGAATTCATTTTTGGAAGTAACATTCTTTTGGTGCAGCCTAGAACATCAAAAAAGCAAATGTTTTGCTTTCCATCAACATCTTTGAGCCAGGAATCTAAATTGTAGCTTGCAAATTAGAATGAAGTTTAGAAAATAAAGATTTACTTAAAACCAGGTAAATTTCTTCCACTGCAAGCAGGCCCAAGTTATACACATATGCAGATTTTCTTCTCTGCAATTATATGAAATTTGAACTGTTATGTATTGAATATTTACATATGCACAATATTATAATTGGTAGTAACTAAAATTAAAATTACTATCAAGTGAAAACCGCTTAAATATGAAAATAAATGTTTCCAAGGCAATACTTGGGAAAAAATGTGCCTCTGCAGGGTTAAAAGTTTGAACCTCTTGAACCTACCTTTTTTGAGGTAGATACTAACATCTTTTTTTGTTTTTTTCCTGCAGATTCCCCATCTTATTCAGTATAGTGGACATACTAAGTTGGTGAATAGCTCCTTAATACGTGGGTTTCTTCATACAAGTATATTTAGGGCTTCACTTTGCTTACTAAATACTATAGAAATCAATTCTGAAAACAGGTTTGTTAATTTTCTAATGGAATTTTTTGTACTAATCTTAATGCTTCACAATATTAAGTTGTTTCTGTAGGGCGAAGAGATATGAGCTTCATTTTATAGTCAAGGAACACAGAAACTGAGAAACAAAAGCAAAATGTTTCCCTTACTTTTGGAAACAGCCTCTGAGGCATCTGGACCTGATTCTCTGTGTGTAAGACACTGAGCATTTTCCGTGCTTAGTGTCCCCTGATGTTAATTGCAATAGCAAGTGGTCAGTACTTCAGGAAACTGACCTCAAAGACCAAAATTAGACATCTAGAATATCAGTTACTGTTAGAACAGTCCTGGGAAAGTTTAAGTGACATGACATAAGGTCTCTGTGACATAGGCAAGTCTGTTAAATCATGGAATCACACAGGTGCTGCAATTGTCTTGTTTCTTCCTTAGCTTCACTGGCCTGGCTCCACCTCTTCATTTTCCTACCCCCATCTGCTGCTGCTTCTAATTTGCAGCTGGTTCATACAGTTCCCTCTGTGTGATACTTTTTTAGTTACTTGTTCTAGAGTGATTTAGAGTGTGACTTCTGGGAAATTGCTGCTCAGATGATACCCAGGCATCTTGAAATTCCATTTTAATATCAAACCCAATCTTTTGATATTAATTTCTGGTGATTTGTTGTAGCATCACTAAATGTGGCAATTAAATTTTTCAGAAACTTGTACATTGACTCAGAGTGGGTAGCCCTTCTTGAGAGAGGTTCCTCAAACAATGGAAAGCTACAGTTGAAGGGTCATCACTTCAGTGAAGCGATGTTATTTTTCCTAGCCTCATTCTAAAATGTGGTTGAAATTCAGATATTTTAAAAGGTAATTCTCAGACACATAACTTTTATTGCAGAAATATAGTCCTAAGAGTAAAAATTTGTTGAAGGTAAGCAAATAACAACAGGATCTCAGGATATGTCTGACAGCTGTAGTAAGCAGCATAATCAGATTTACCAGTAGCAGGAGACTAATGGGTATTCTCTGATAGAAGGGGAGAGGGTAAAATCTTTCATACCTATGTTTTATGCATGCAGAATGCAAGCAACTTCATTTGCAGCCAAGAAACTAAGAACAGTATCACTCTAATGGCCAGCATTTTCTACCCTACTTAAGCCATTTATTACTGGTTAATAAGGGATTTGGCTTTTCTTCTTGTCTTTCCTGAAAGCTGTCTTTCACCTTATTCAGTGTATCTTTTTTTGTATCTTCAGTATTCTTTCACTGAAGATATGAAGAGTATGAAAGATTTTATTTTTCTACATACAAAACTGCAAAACCTGTATGCATTATTTATTATTTATTCAAAGGAAGAGATACAATCCTGTGACAGAGGGAGTTCTGGAAAGCAAATTGTTTTCCTTAGGAATACACACAGACACACAATATATTTATAGGATATACAAAATTGTGTGTGTGTGTGTGTGCTTGTTTATGTATATCACATAAAGTATCCCAGAAGGTCAACAGAAGTCTAGGAGTTTCATAAGCATTTTTTGTTATGCTGTAAACTGTCTGAGCCTTTCACATAATTACCATTTTCATTGCTAAGTCTGGAAGCACTTGAGGAAAAAATGTTTCAGCCGTTTTTGAGTACTAAGATAATGAAGCAGTATTTCACCTGTTAAAATTAAATGATATACATATGTAACAACTTAGTAACAGAAACAGATGGAACTATGAATGTAAACTATACGATGAGATAGGCCTAAAGAAGGGGTTCCTTTGAATATTAAAAGAACAGTAGTTTGGGTTTGATCAGTAGGTGCTTTTGTGTACTAACTACAGGAGTGCAGGAGATCATTCTTCCTTCTGCTCATAAATAGCTCAGTCTTCCAAGACTGATAAAACCACCTTGTGCATAGCAAATTGTCTTGAGTCCATTGACTTAAGAAGAGCTTTAATGACATCAATCAACTAAGTATTTTGCCAAGACTACACACATCCTTATGAGTGTGCATCCTGATGTGGTTTTTTTTGTAGATAATCTGTGATGATTTTACTGTTACAAGGATAATTAGTGCCCTGTAGGGAGGGGTACTATCTATTACTGAATAGATTAAAGGTAAACTTTTTTTTAAAATGCTGGTAAACATTTAATATTATTTCCAGGTTTTCGTATGTTAGTTTCTTTGTGTCCCCCTCTCCACTCCAGTATATATTTAGTGCCTTTCTTGCAGTCAATATTGTATATTTTCTATTAATTGTCATCAATCAGTTTTAGTTGCTTTTTGTTAATTGCATACTAATCTTACTACATGACAGAAAAAGTTCTATGAACAGCAGAATATAGGAGGCTTGCGGTGTCTGTTGTGTTTGTGTTACCCAATGTCTAAGGAGCTGTGATCTTCGATTAAAACTTTTCCTTCATTATCTGCCTTAAATATGAATTGTCTGATGCCTGTAATATACTTCAGCTTATGTTTTGGGCAACGTTGCAGAACTGTGCTGTTTATTTTTATAGACATAGTAAGAACTGAAATACAAATTTGCCTGGATTTTTTTGGGAGGCTTTAAGTTCTTTGAGAAGAAATGAAGAAGTAACACATGTATGGATGGCCTGACCATTCTTACCAATTTCCTTACCTTAGGCTGAAAAAGAAAGAACAAAACAAAGCAGAACCAAACCCATGTTTATATTTGGCTAATAGAAAAACTTGTGCACATTAACAATTATGTATAGCATTCATTATGTATACTGATATACTTTATATTGGATAATAATGCATTACAGAGACACGTCACTAGCAGTGTACCCTAGGAACCAATACTGTGGCAAGTACTTTTTAGCTTCTTTATTACTGACCTGGATGATGATAGAGTGCACCCTCTTCAAGTTCACAGACGATACAGAGTTGGGAGGAATGGTTGATACACCAGAGGGTTGAGCTGCCATTCAGAGGGACTTTGACAGGCTGGGCAGAGAGGAACCTCGTGAAAATTATTAAAGGGAAGTGCAGAGTCCTGCCCAGAGAAGGAATAACCCCATGTACCACTACACACTGGGGCCTGACAGGACTGAAAGTAGCTTTGTGAAGAACCTGATGATTGTGATAGACAACTTGACCATGAGTTAGCCATGTGTCCTTGCAGCAATGAAGACTAACAGCCTCCTGGGCTGCATTAGGAGGAGTATTGCCAGCAGGTCAAGGGAGGTGATACTTCCCCTCTGCTCAGTACTGGGGAAACACATCTGGAGTGCTGGGTCTGGTTCTGGGATCCGCAGTACAAGAAGGACACAGACACACTGGAGGAAGGTTAGGGGTCTGGAGGATCTGATGTACAAGGATGCAGCTGGGACTGTTAATCTGGAGAAGGAAAGGATTGGGGAGATCTTGAAAGGAGTACAGATCACAGAGCCAGATTTTTCTCAGTGGTATCTAGTGCCAGTTAGAGGCAATGGGCAGAAGTTGAAATATGGGAAATTCCACTTAAACTTAAGAAAAAAAAATATTACTGTGTTCAAATGCTGGAACAAGTTGGTTGGAGAGACTAGGGAGTCTCCACCCTTGGAGATATTAAAGATGCAGCTGGATGCAGTCATGAGTGACTTGCTGTAGTTGACCCTGCTTTAAGCAGGGGGCTAGGACTACATGATCACCAGAAATCCCTTCCAACCACAGTTATTTTGTGATTCTGTGATAATATTTTAAAATCACTATTCTTGTCTGTAGCATTTAGCAAATTTACTGATAAGGAAATACTGAAATGGAGTTTCTTGGGTGAGGTGAGATGTACACACTGTTTTTCAGCAGTTGATTAGATTCTTCTCTTTTCCCATTTTAACCTCTTGGTCTGTCTTTTCTGTTAATTTCTATTTCTGTCAGTTTACACTTCTTATTTCTTACTTTACTTCTGTCGATCATAAAGGAAGAGAAAGGAGACTCTTAGCAATCAGAGCACGTAGAGGAAACCCAGTAAAGCGGTTGGGATGGGGCTTTGGCTGTCAGTGAACACTGACCTGTTAAGCCTCTGATCAGACTCCAATTCCAGCAATTTGTGTGAGAGGAGTAGAATATTGCTAGGAGAGTGTTAGAAATACAAAATCATCTGTTAATGCAGAGGCTGCAGTCTAGTACTGTGTGTAAAATGCCAGGAGTATAGGAAGTGACAAAAAGAAGCTCCTTTTCATATGGTTTACAAGCGTGAAGTAAAGAAAATGCAAAGAATAGGGAATGTGAAGCATCTGTGGAACAATGTATTGTTATCTCTATATCCATGTTTCTTGTCACTTACATAACTTTTACAGCACGATTTCATGTGTACAATATTGTGTTAGCTAGTTGGGTTTGCATTTACGTTAATTCTGCCTGAGGTTTAGTTTGTACAAACTCAGTCACAATAAATTTTTAGGAGGCAAACTTCAATTTTTCTGATTTTCTGCATTTTAAGAACATTGATAAAATGTGATAGAAGGATTTAGTTTAATTTACATATTCTCTTTCCCTAAAGAAAGACATAAGAAAAAAATGTAACAAATCTCAGCTGTCTAGACATCAGTTCAAACTTACAAAATTTTAAAATATGTTCACATGTATTAGAGATCCCCTGCCAAATTTTTGGAATAATCTATGTTTATTTAATTGCTCCAATCTGGCTGTGAGCAAATGTGAATACCACAAGCTTTGTATGTTAAGACAGTGTGTGTTTAGATTGCATGAAAAGTCGAATACATTTTTAAATATGTATACCTAAAGTTCCAAACCAGTTCCTCCTACAAAAGAGTTGTTAGGTTAGATGCTTGTCCTTGGAGGAAGATGAATGCATTGCTTATGTGACAAACTTTACTGTGAACAGTTACAGCTCTTCCCTGTGGGCCACAGGGCTGAAAGCTTCATCACACTTATGAGTAATCCTTTTCTGTCTGTTGGGATGCAGTCTCCTATCAGGGATAACACCAGCCAGGCTTTTTTACTTGGGCTTACTGGTTTTACTCATATATGTATATAGATTTGATTAATCTTTCTCTGATGCTGAGATTTCTCTTACAGAATCTTCAATTATTGGTGGTATCGGAGACTAGGAGAAGTTAATTGTGGACTGTTAATGATAAATCCTAGTGAACATACGCAAGAAACAGAAAGACATCTTGAAATCAATGTATCTGTAAGGTGGTTTTTCTTCAGTGATGTTTTATAGCTGACCAGTAGAAACCATCCAGTCTAGTGTTCTTATTAGTAACCTATGTGCAGCTGAATTTACAAAATGTGTTTGGAGTGTGACAGGATGTACAGTAAAGGCGACTTTGCTCCTTGGACATCATCTTTTCCTTTATAGGTTAACGTCAGTGAGGCCAAGTGGTGTACTCTTATCACTGGCATGACTCTCGGAGTGCTGAGATTGATTTAGGGACTAAATTCTCAAAATCAGGGAATGGACGTACTCTCAGAAGTGTTGGAAATGGGTTGAAAACCTGCCATCCTCCAGTTTTTGCATCCAAGCAGAATGAAATCTTTCCTCCACAGCAGTGTGCTGCTCAGGCTGGTTCTTCCAAGGGAAGCACAACTGGGGTTCACAAAGATACTATGACCAATGAAATGCACAGCTGGAAAAACTAAAATGCTTGATGGTACGATAGCTACTTTGCATCTCTGTTCTAGCCTTACACTACGTGTATGAGATGGTGCCACTGTAATAGTGGAGGTAAAAATGGGCCTTATATTCTCCCGCTCAGAAACCCTGCAGAAGCCTGGCCAGCAAAGGTACACTAAAGGGTAAGCCTACCAATCCACCTAGACTGCCCTGCCCAGCACAGCACAAGAACCAGATGTCAGTAACCATGAAGGAATGTCAGTGTGATTTGCTATTAATACTAAATAATGCAGGTAAGGGGAAATGGAAGAACAAACTTCACTCCTAGCCTCATGAACCAGCTCCACCGTTCCTAAGTGATGTGGAAGTTTATAATGTTAGCCAAAATAGTAGATTTCTGGTGAAAACACCTGACAGAAGCAGCTGTGAAGGTTTACATTATGACGTTAGTCAAAACCTTTAAATCAGAAACTGTTCAATGAGCACTGCAGACCACATTGGTAGTGATACCAAAAAACAAAGTAAAAACTTCAGGGGATGTGAGCAAATTTGATGATTGTATTTCAAGAAAACGAAACAACGCTTGATACAATAGAAAAAAAAAAAGTACTGTAGCTAGTGGGGAGAGAGGTGTTTATGTCTGTAGTGGTGCCGGCCATCCATCAGGTTGCAAGGAGTGATAATGGGTGGTGTTCTCCAAAGGCCTTCTTTCAGCATCTGTCTAGCAGAGGCAGATGCTGCACTGCCAAGAGTGTGCTTGTGACACTGAAATACACATTTTGTTTTCAACTAGTATACCAACTGCTCCTGCTTATGAAGGGAATATGGAGTCTGAAAAATGTCAATGTATGTATAAAAATTTTTGTCTTGAAAAAAGCCTTTTTCATCACAAAAATATAACTCTTCATCCTCTGCCTCTTTGTTAATCTCCTGTGACCAAAAGAGATTTTGGGGAAAAAGCGAATCTGAAAAAATCACGAACTATAGAAGTTTTGCCTTTAGAGGTACACTGGGAACTCTATGACATCCACTAGGACCTTGGTTATGGACAACAGTGCAAAACCTTAAGACAGCTGGAGACATCTTGGCAGAGTTTGTTTGCCAGTAACATGAAAAATCAGTAGATTTTGATCCTCCTCATTTGCTGAAGATGCCCTGTTGCATCTTATGTCTATGAAGTGTGTCTAAAGTGCCACTTAAGAGAGCCATTATTATTTAACAAGGATGATATGAAACTTGGACTCTGGATAAAAAGTTTCTGGTAACAAGTAGCTGTTCTTTCTTCTTCTTCCTTTCTTCCCTGTTTTAGAACTGCGTCTGAAGTATTCAGAAACTACACCAGAGATTAACAAATTGACTACATACATCGATTTGCAGAAAATTTGCTTACGTGCAGACATTTATGGACATGCACAAGTTAGTGGGGATGCACATAAATCTATCCCTCTCCTCCATCACTATTCATCCCCATCTATATTCTTATCTGGTGAAGTGACCCGTAAGAAAAATTGTTCTGGAATTACCTTTATCAGTCTAACCTTTTTGATATTCTTGTCTTGAGTTTGAAAATGAAGTGACCCAAGTAGTGTTCTCTTTTCAGGAAACTCAGTGTGATGTGTTAATCTTCCAGTTATTCTGGAGTGTTAAATAATGTAGTACAAGGTGATTAGCAAACCTGAGATAACGGAACAATTGACCTATGCCACTGGGGGGGCTAGTTAAATTCAGCTTGCTTTTCAAGAGCATGTTAGGTATGCCTTTTTCTGGACCCTGAAGATTGTCTTGATATGAAGCACAGTTCAGCAGCAGTAGAATCACTTGGGAACGCGTACAAGTTAGGCAATTGATAAAGTAAATCCAATAAGCTTTCTGTACTATGCTCTTGGACCTTTGGGAGAAAGAAACAGTGACCTTTACAATTAATACTGTAGTTAAAACATACAAACTTACTGCTGGGAGGTATTGTGTTCAAATTGGAGTTAAACACAGACTTCTTTTTTAAGACCCAGGGCTGTTGAAGCTCTTTTGAGGTAAGGAGGACCAAAGTAAAGATTAAATTAAATTAAAGCCAAAGGGAAGATGATAGAAAGGAAACAGGGCATAGGGGGAGGTGTGTGTTGGGGGTGGGAGCTGTTAAACTATGTGACTGACTCGGTAATTAAAACCGAAACACCTCCAGCCAGACCCCCCTCTACAGTAGCTTCCCTGTTACATGAATCGTGTGCCTTACTTATTACTGATTATTACTGCTGTGGTTGTCTTTATTCACAAATTGCACTGTCACAGTTGAGAGGTTTATTGTGGCTTTCTTTAACCATAGGCATGTGTCTCTTCTTGCCATTCATGCCTCTGATTTGGAAGAATCTTTTCAGGAGGCTGCTGCCTTGCCCTTAGCAGGGCATGGTTTCTCATTGCCAGATATGTACGTACTTCTTTCTTGGCTACTGCTTCATTGCCTGCTTTATAGGACTCAGTATGCTTTGGTTTTCCTGCTGTTCTGGTTGTTTAAAACTTTGGAACAGACTTCAGGTCCCCAGAACTTGCATGTTGGGACTTTCTTCATCCCATGCTATTTTTCTTCCAAATGAGGTAACAATTTTCCAGAGAAGAGAATGTGAAACATGACCACACTGTTTTTTAACTGTCCTCTTAGGTACTTGGATAGAAAAGGCAGAAAAATGCCTGTATTGGTTCACTTTGCAATATGTATATGGATGAAAATTATGCTAATGGTGTTTACTTCCTCATATTCTCCTTATCACTCTGCTCCTTCCCAGCCTGTCCATAAGCCTGGCATCTGAAGACTGTCAAGCCAGAGTATTTAAAATCCTATGTATGTTCTCTTAATTTTTTTTAGCAAGGTGTTCATCCTAACTCATGGAATTTTTAATACAAATAAAAGGATGATGAGAAGTACTTAGTGTTGCATATTTCAAAGAATTAAGATACAGCATTAGATTAAATGACTTTATAAGTAGGGCTATGAGTTCAGCAAAATGCTTAGCAGATACATGGATCATTGCCATAATTTCTGTCTAAAGTATAAATCTCTCTGTTAGAGAAGTGCACAGTTTTCTCTAGATGTTTCTGAGGATGTAGTTCCCTACAAGTCATTTTGTATTCTATTGTGTGCTGTTAAAGATGAATGGAATTAAGATTTGGAATTTTTACATATTTTGTGAGCACTTACAAATTGTTAGAGAATATTAACTCTTCTCAATTGCTCTGGAATTTAATGTGAAAATAAAAAATAGATTGAGCAGGGTTTTGGGTTTTTTTCCTTTTAAACTCTCGATGTAATAATAACAGATTTGCTCCTGTCAGAATGATACAAAACAATTTCAGTATATATGTACAGAGTAACTGCTTTGGGTAAATTACACTGAGTTTAATGACTGCAGAAAATGCAATAATGTTTTTATTTACTTTCTGTATGTTTATTTGTATCTTCAAATCGATGTCATTGCTTGATATTTGATAATGTGACTATTCAACGTGTAACTTGACTAATATTTTATAACGTTACCTGGCAGCTCCAGGTATCGTAATAAACAGATTTATGGAGAGCAATGTGATTTGAAGAAAAGGCTCAGTTATCAAACATTAAAATATTAAAAGCTGAAATCTTTCTTGAAAGGTAAAATAATAACATTTTGCTTGAATGCCCATTGGTTACACATGCCGAGTGCAATTCTGGCTCATAGCAGAATAATTCCAAATGGGACAATAATAATCTTTTTCCAGCATGGCCTCATTACTTGAATGAAATACACTTGTTAACTTACACAGATGGAATAAATACAGGATAATCACAGGATTTGTGGTGGTTCTAATCTAGACTGACAAACAGTTGTGTTGGTTATGAAAGCAATTCTAGAAATTCAGAGGTAGAGCCAACTGTCTTAATTATTGGAATGATATGAACTCTGTGAAGCAATTTTGTTGAGGTATTAATTACTATTTGATTTAATTTCATACATATTTTAAACAAAATTACTTCTGGCACTGCTGATGTTATTTGAGATCCTGCTGGTATGACTTTAATCACAATTTTATAAATGTGCATATTTAAAAGTAGAATAATGCAAACCCTTTATTTTATTAAATGTATGAAGAGCTGCTTAATCTACCTGTATGGACAGAGGGTGACTGATGTTTCCTTTCAAGTCTCTTCTGGCGAAATTGTTGAAACATTCCTTGAGAGCGATTAATGCAGTGGTACTGCTGGATATAATATCCCAGAACTTCAATCCCTTTGAATTACTGCAACATTTTTGTTAAAAGTATTTCTGAAAGGTTTAATATATATCTTGTTGCTGCTAAATTGCTGTTCATTTAGAAGACTTAGAGTTAGTTCATTGCCTAAAAGAGACTGTAAGTCTAATTTAAAAAACCATCAACCTATTTCTTTTCATTCTAGCTTGCCTAAAATGGAAAAATAATTTGCATTTTAAAGTGCTTTAAGCGGTCTTTGTATGCATTTAATATGCTGGTACTAGGAATATGGATTTTCAAGATGTCTATATCCTGAGGTTAAATTAAGATTATGTTTTATATCCCTATATATTAAGTATTAAATAAAATATCACTTAATAGAAAATTTATTCTTGTAAGTGATTTGCCAGTTATATATTAGTTGGCTTAAATAACATTTTAAAATAAGTATATTTATGTTTTTTAAAAGCTTTCTTTGAGCATTTGAAAGTGTATGGGTTGCTCAGTGGCCAATGGAATCTGTTATTTTCATTTTTGGATTTCAGCATCTTGCAGTCTCTGTTTGTGGTCAAAATTCTTCTGCTCTAAGAAGGTTAGATAGCGCTGCCCAGGTGACGTGGCCTTTGTAGTCCAAGCAGGTCTAGCATTAAATGATTATGACGGTTTCCTCTTTCCAAAGAATGGAGTGTCCTGTTCGCACAGTTCTGAGTCCCAGAGGTAGGAAGAGTTAGTAAGCTTAACCTGTAGTAAAGCTTCAGTCTTTCACATGGCAAAGCGTGGCTATAGTAAAATAGTAAAAAGAACCATATTTATCTTTGAATTGTTTTTTAAACAAATAAACCCCACCCAGAAAACAGAAGGACGCTACAAATTTGCTCCAACAACCTGTTTTAGTGATGTTTAGTATAGACTACCATAGTGTTGCATTGTAAATTGTCAATTTTGTATTTTTCTGGAAAGGGATTAATAAATCACAGACTTGTCATTTTTTGTTTAATTTCCAATGAGATATGATGTATTTGTGAAGACTCAGGTTTCCACATAAAAAGTGGGAGTTTGCAAGACCTATTGGTAAATTTCAGAATATATCTTTGAAAAAGTGTGATTAAGGTTTTAATGACTATAATTAATAAAGCAATGGATTGTAAGTGATCTCTTATTTGTGGGACTACAGAATGTTGCATTAGTGAGTGTTAAAAACTTATTTTTGTGAATGCTACTAAGAATAATCGTTTATAAAAAAAAAATTGTGGTTGGATGTACTAATATGTTCAATAAATGAATGTTCATTTGATATAATTAATTTCATTCTAGCCATTCTAAATGAAACAGCCATTGAGAATCAGCACTGAGAGCTTGTCATTTATCATAAAATGTGCTTAAAGGGGCCTGTTAAATATGGAAAAGAAAATATTATTGACGTTCCCCTCCAGATTTCAGGTAGTTAACTAACAAATAAAAGTGACCACTGTCACACCTGTGCAGCTTCCTGAAGACACTGTGCAGTATGTCAGGGAGGACAAAATGTGAATAAAGGAAGCAAAGCTGGCCATGTGGGTACAGTTAAAACAGAAGCCATTCTATATTTATATATCAAATTATAAATAGTGTTTTTTCCAGATTAAAAATAGTCTTTTGCCATTTGTCCATTGCTGAAATAAGAATTTGGGAGAAGTTGTAGGTGTAGGCTTTTTTTTTTTTTTTACTCTGCAGCCTTTTTAACGCTTCTCCAATGCCTGTGGATTGAACTTTTCTACATGAATTCATTACCTTCATTACCATTCCTTTATGCTCAGGTTTAAATCAATTAGGTAGCTCTCCTGCTCATTTGCTGTCATCCCAGAAGAGAGGGAAGACTTGCTCTCTTAGGCTGTATTTTTTCTTGTGGAAAGTGAAGCAATTATGTTTCTTAGTCTTTGTCTGCTCCAGACACTATATTTTCCTTGAAAATATTTTTTTCTCAAAGAGACTAAAAAAAAATACCTTTTTTTTTCTTCTTTGAATTCTAGTAGGAAATGTCATTCCAGTGATTTCTGTGGGACTATTTGAGTTCTAAAATATAATTAGACACTCTGCACTTTGCCCCTGTAAGTTTGTAATGTTTAAAAGAAGTCAGTCAAGATAATCTTTGTTAATGATAATCTCACATATATTTTACATGTGTGTTAATAATAATAAACGCTTTTTATTCTGGAGCTCCTTCATGAATTTTGAAGCCACCATTAATAACCTGTTTCACAGGTAGATTTTGGTGTAGGGCAAAATGCTCAAATCTTCTGTAGAGCCAAGCTGAATTACATGTAAGGCTTATGTAGATTGTTCATTAGAGCAAAATAATGTGTGTCTCTGAAATGTAATTTAGCTTCTCTCTCTTTCAGTCAAAATTATTGACATGTGAATGGATATTATGTGTTGCATGGCCATAATAAGTCAATTATTTGATCAAACTAAGATTTCCTGTTGTAGAACAGGAGTTAAAACAGTGAAGCTCTCTTTTTAGCCAGGCTGGTCTTCCCCACCAGCTTGTCTTTCAGCACATGGGGATGGTCTGCTCCTGCATCTTTAAGACTTCCTTCTTGAAAAATGTCCAGCCTTCCTCGACCCCTTGGCCCTTCAGAACTATCTCCCAAGGGACTCCATTAACCAGGCTCCTAAACAGGCCAAAGCTGGCCCTCCAGAGGTCCAAGGTAGCGACTCTGCTGAGCCCCTTCCTTACTTCTCTGAGAACTGCAGCTATCATTTCATGATTGCTATGCCTAAGACAGCCTCCAACCTCAGTCCTTCTCTGTTCACAAACAACAGGTCCAGTGGGTGCCTTCCCCAGCTGGCTCACTCACCAGCTGTGTCAGGAGGTTATCTTCCACACATCCAGGAAGCTCCTGGACCATTTCCTCTTCGCTGTAATGTATTTTCAGCAGACATCTGATATGTTGAAGTCGCCCATGAGAACAAGGGCTAGCAATCGTGAGACTTCTAGGTGCTTATAGAATATTTCATCTGCCTCTTCATCCTAGTTGGGTGCTCTATAACAGACTCCCACCTTGGTATCTGCCTTGTTGACTGTCCCTCTTCTTGCTCATAAACACTCAACCCTAATATCACCATCATAAAGCTCTAGACAATCAAAATACTCCCTAACATACAGGGCTACCCCACTACCTCTCCTTCCTTTGCCTATCCCTTCTGAAGAGTTTATAACCATCCATTGCAGCACTCCAGTCATGTGAGTCATCCCACCATGTTTCTCTGATGGCAGCTATGTCATAGTTTTCCTGCTGCGCAATAGCTCCTAGCTCCTCCTGTTTGTTACCCATGCTGCACACGTTGATTTTGATGCACTTCAGTTGCGCTGTTGTTCCCGCCAGCTTTCTGTGGGGAGAAGCCCTAAATCCTATGTGTCCATTCCCAGGTGCTTCTTTGGTTTCTAACACATCAATCAACCTTGTGTCTTTGCTGCCACATGGATGTCCATCCCCTACCTCTATTGAGACCACAGACTGAAGGACCTTGCTAGCACACTGGGTGTGCTGCCCCCAGGCTTATCTCTAGCGAGCCTGGTTTTATCCCTGTCCCCCTTCCAATCTAGTTTAAAGCTCTTTCAGTGAGCCCTACTAACTCCTGTGCAAAGATCTTTTTCCCCCTTTGAGACAGGTGTACCACATCTGTTGCCAGCAGGCCTGGTGTCATGTGAACCAACCCATGGTCAAAAAACCCAAAGTTCTGCCAGTAACACCAGGCTCAGAGCCAGGTATTGATCTGCTGGCTCTTCCTGTTTCTTCCCTCATCATTCCCTGCGACTGGTAGGATAGTGGAGAACAGCGCTTGTGTTCCTGATCCCTTAACCAGTTGTCCCAAGGCCATGACGCCTCTCTCGATTGCCCTCAGACTTCTTTTTGCAACTTCAGCTGCTTCATTTGAGCAGTTCCCTTCATGGACTGCTGGCAGTTTATATGACAACCCAGGCTGTGTTGTTCAGGATTTCTACCAGCCCCTCAGAGGTCTGAAGGGGCAGGCCTGGTAGGACACAGTCCTCTGTGCAGGGCCAGCGGCGAGCGTGCGTGCATCTCACCTTTCCATGGTCTCCTGTCTACACAGGCTACAGATTAAGGCAGAAATTATACTGCCTCGGGCATTGCCTAGTCCTTTCCCTTCACCTCTTTCTCCCTTTAACAGTGTCCTGTAGCCTTTGTTGGGTGGGAACAGCAAGAAATAATTCTTAAAATATTTACGCAGTTCTTCAGTTGTGTTAGAACTCATGAGAGTCCTGGTAGACTGGATGCAGGTACCCTGCAGGGAAGGGTGGATATACCATGCAAGCTGGAGTGCAGGGGGGCTTGTTCACACTCTAAATGAGCTGAGCTAGTTTAGGTACTACAATTAATCAGTGTGTGGCATTGTGTTGCTCCCTAGAGAATAACTTACCCTGTTTCTCAGCAGGATAAAATAGCCTGTGTAAAGCTTCCTGATGTTGCAACTAGAAAAAAGGAAAACCTAGCATTAGTGAATGTAGTATAAGCATGTGACTTGGTTATGCACAGAGTCCTTAAAAGGTACGAAAGCTGCAGAAACATACTTTAAAACCATGTGGTTTGTGACTGGTCAGCAGCTCTGATAATTAGGATTAATCATTTTAGGTAAAAAACAATGTTGCTTTTAAAAATATTCATTCTCCAAAACCATAATTAACCTGCTCCGCTTGCTCCCTGCTATTTGCAGCCATTCTTGCTAGAACGATGTTACAGTGGCAAAACCAGTAGAAGTAGTAGTTTTGAAAAAGTAGTTTGAAATGTTTCTTTCAAGTTTTGTTTTTGGTAACTACCATGCCATGTCAGAGAAGCCAGTTTATCAGCAGCTCAGAGTTCTAGGAATTTTAAGGAGCTGGCAATTATCTGAAGTAATTCTCAAGTAATAATTTAAGAGTGAGTAATTTTTAGGGCACAATATTACATTCTTCTTTGGGCATCTTACAAGCATTTTTTTTCTCTTAAATAAGCTGGGCATCACCCATGTGTATTTTTGAAGAGGAAATACTCTACCTTACTGTGCATGAGAATTAGTATTTACTGTTAATTAAGCTGCTGCTTTGGCATTAATAGCATGATTAACTTTGACTTGGTTTTGTGATTTATGGATTAGTTTAATATTATGTGGCTGGTATTTGAAACTCTCTGGTTACAACTGGTACTTTAAGGGTAGTTTTGATACAGTGGCGAGTAAAGACCATAACAAAATGAGGTATTTCCTATATAGGTCTTCAGTTCTGCTGGACAAATGACAAACTCTAGGACAGAAAAACAGACGTTACAAGATGCATTGATGGTTTATAGAAGCTCGGTAGTGCAGGACCCTTGCCATGCTTGAAGCTCCTGAAGTCAGAAAAAACAAGCTAAAAATAACCGGTGTAATTATATAGCATCAGATTGTTCATACGCTTTCCTGGAAAGAGTGTCTTTTGGGAGGTGCTAGTTGGGGCTCTCCAGTTACTCTTGATGTTTTCATAATGTGGTCTTCAGTTTGTTGAAATATATATATTTGTGTGAAAAGTGTGCCTTTCTTGTATGCTTGTTTGAGTAAATGTTGTCACTAGATTTTGTATATTTTTTTTTCAGCCAGCTCTAGTAATTCAATGATTATGCATTTTCTGAGGGTTTTTGAGTGTTCATAGTGCACATATCCTATTTCATAGACAGGTGAAGCACCAGTTCTGATGAGGTGGTCCTCAGAGGCCAATTCTCTCTGCCCTCATCTTTATGTCAGAGGACATGGCATCTCTGCCCTCTTCTGTCTGCTACCCTTCCTTTTTCACTTCTCCGAGCCATGCACTGGATCACGAGGGAGCAGGCTGGTAGCATGGGATTTATGCTGGGCCTTGCACTCCTCAGCTGTTATGTAGCTCATTTTCTTGTGCTGTGCATGCAAAATGTTGAAATGAGAGTGAGACACTGCACTGAAGTAGAAACTGCCCAGTTCCCAGTATCACGCTGATTAAGTGAAAGTTGGAGACAGCTTCAGCCTTGTTGGTCATTTGCCTGGTAAATTTGTGCCTAGTCTCTTTCACCTGCGTCGCTGATAATGCCATGTGTAGGTACTGCTGGATGAAAACCATCCACTGACATTGCTGTGCAAGCTGTGCAAGATGCATATGTGAAGTAGCAGTTGCGGAGGGGAAGAGAAAGCGGAGACTGAGTATGCTGGGTTTCATGTTTCTTTAAAAGAAATAACGTTAAGTATTTGTATAAAGCAAGCCAAGCAAGTAAATGTTACATTGCTCTTAAATCTTTCTATTAGTTAATCTATAAAGAGTTGAAAGCAGCTGTTCCAGATGAGTGGCCGCACACTGATGATAAATGGTTTAACTCACATGGGAAGGCAGTAAAGTCTCACACAGCATAAACATCTGTAAAAGTAACATACAGACTTCTGCTTTTATCTTGCCTCCCCTCTTGGGGAACTTGAGAGAAATAAAATTGGTTGTCAGTATTTTTTTTTTAAATATGACTAACAATATTCTTTATTTTTGTTTCTTCACCTAGGGTATTTATGTAAGGGATGCGCCTTTGAAGGACATAAAAGTGTTCAACTTCCGCCGATTTGTAGCTCTTTTTAGTGTGGTAAATGCTACAAAGCGGGACGCTGGCAACTATCGCTGCATGATTCGGACAGAAGGAGGAGTTGGTGTATCAAACTATGCAGAACTGATAGTCAAAGGTATTTAACAATAAAAATAAGTATTTGCATGCTCAGTGTGTGGAATAAGGATACTGCTAGTTCAGTAAGAATGTTACCCATAGCCTGTTAAAGTCAGTAAGACGTTCAATAAATAGACTCTATTTATGTAAATCTTAAGAGTCTATCCAGGTGTAACAAGGCTAGGGCTAATTAACTAGTTACTTGTTGATTGTTGTTTTAAATATTTCCCCAAAAGGTACTGTTTAGAACTGTGTATGTTTACAAGATTTTTTTTAAAATATGGACATATACTGGCTATTTATCTCCTTTGTGGAGATTGCACTCTAAAAATATATTTACTGCAAAATATGAAAGATTTACATTAAAACAAACATAAAATACACATATTCCAACGCATGGAGAGGTCTTTCTAAAAACAGCAGGAAACACTGAAATGTAAATAGAACGCATACAAGTCTGTCCATCCTTATAAAAAACTCAGCTAAACCAATCTTTTAATATTCATTGCATTTAAATTTCATTTTGATTGCTTCTTACTTTTATACTAGTATTTTGGAGGAACAAAATTTTATTTTTGTTTTGTCAGAGACAAAACCAAATTCTGTAGCATCTAAGTTGTGGAGCCACAGTATTGTGCTATGTATCTTCCCTTTCTGGTCCAAGAAACAAGTAAGATGAAGGACTAAAGGCTCTTTTTCTCTTCTTTCTGAAATCAATTTGATCCAAGTTGGCAAGGAGTGAACGAGTGCCCTAAAACTAAATCCACCACAGGTGTGAGATTTTCATCTGCGAATTAGGAAGGACACGCATGTATTATGCAACCTCTGATTTTAGAAACAGTATCCTTTGCTGGATAATGCTTTTTTTCTTTTGGGGGTAGCATTTGGATTATCAGGTTATATAATTTTAGCTGTTCTAATGGAATTAAAGAAATTTATAGGCTAAGGAGTAATAGAGCAAGAAATTAATTTTTGTGTCATACCTTCTTGTCACTCTGCTTTCCAAATTCTGCTCTAGGTTTTATCTTTTGGGTTAAGATACAAATTAATATTTCTTATGACTTAGTAATCTAATTAAAGAATCAGTACCTATTCCAGTATAAGAGCTTGCAGTTATACTTGCAGACAGCAAACTGGATAAGGGACTTTGTTATTAGTTGATCTGGGATTTACTCTTTTCTTTCTCCTAACTCGTCAATTATTTTGCATATTTATAAACCTATATGGGATTTGTCAGGACTTCTTGAAGACATGATCCTTTTCCTAAAGGCAACTTATATGTAGGACAATAAGAAAGATGTAGCATAACTGTTACATCTGAAAACGTACCATGGATCTTGTTTCTGAAGTCAATATAGAAAGCATGAGTATGAGAAGCTAGCAGTAAAGGTGTATTGGGTTTGCACGGCAAGGTTTTGGTAGTGGGAGGACTACAGGGGTGGCTTCTGTAAGCAGCTGCGAGAAGCTTCCCCCATGTCTGGTGGAGCCAATGCCAGC